>CM068995.1:10981967-12231967 GCA_035357415.1 Ophraella communa | reverse complement strand
AAAATAGTTAAAACAGTGACAATCACAATAATAATTATTCTTATAGTCACTGATAATAGGTAGATTGCTCTTAAAAATCTACGAAAGTATTATTTGTGGCTAATTTTCCAATCTTACAAACAGATGCTGTAAGAATTGATAATCCATAGAACAGGTGATGCAATTCAGATATTTGGGCATCGTCATATTAAGCAATCACGACCCAGTTAAAGACATCAGTTAATAAGACAGCATTATCAGGATGTCTACGGGATATAGTATCGTCGAATCCTTATATGCATACAGTCAACAAAATAAGAATCTAGAAGACTTGCATCAGACCGCATATGGCATAAAAGTACGCGAAGGAACCAACAAGACCAAACATAATATTACGAGGAGAGACAGAATGAGAAATATAGACATCAGAGACCAGTGCGATATTCAGGATGTTGTAAGATGAGATAGGCAGCACAAGAGACATTGGTACAACCATGTTGTACCGAAAGCAGACTCCCGAAAATCGTACGAAAAAAAAACAATAAACTCGGTACCAGACCTCGATGACGGGATACTTGGCAATCTGCCTCCCAAGAAAAAATGTTGAGGCATCTCCAAAATGAACAGATCGACAGATCTAAAATAAGTAGAAGAAGAAAACAAAAAAAGTCAATTACATGAAGCTCGCACTTTAGTTTCAGCATCACGCACACCTCTAAAAGTGTATAGTAACTAAAATTTGTTCGAAAATAATGGATGTCATTTGTCGAAACCATTTACGTTTTAACTATAGAGCGCACGTGTCCTCCTTGTCAATATTTTTATTTTTTTTTCGAAAAAATTAACCCACCATCCGATGTTCGAATGTTTTTGAAATAGTAAAACTTTTTCTCAATATTAATAAAGATAACAAAAAAATCCAATGGAAAAGTTTCTAATATTAGTTTTAACAACCTATATACATTGACAAGAATAAAAATACCTTCACAATGTAAAAAAGATTAAAATTTTGGTGTAAATTTAAAAAATAGTTTGGCTAATGTGTTTTGTTTTTAACAGAGGGCCAGATGTTTTACTGTCTCTTCAGCGTCCATACATTTCAGTAGTTTTCCTCCCTTTCAATTGCAAAACGACAGAGATGGTCATAAATATCAAGGTTGGTTGGAAACGATGTATGGTTTCTATAGCTGAGAGAGTGCAAGTAGAAATATTTTTTAATTTTTGAGTAAACTAGATAATAAACCAGACATTTGAAAAATAAAAAAAAATCATCTCTGATT
The DNA here is from genome assembly GCA_035357415.1 of Ophraella communa. Lineage (NCBI taxonomy): Eukaryota > Metazoa > Arthropoda > Insecta > Coleoptera > Chrysomelidae > Ophraella > Ophraella communa. The sequence continues at coordinate 12,230,708 of CM068995.1, read as the reverse complement.
TGAGTAGATATAAATCCGCAAATATTGATCGTGGAATAAAGAAAGTGCGAGAACAGGCTGAAAATAAAAAAAAACGTTCTATATAATATTGAATAAATCAAATAAAAACAATCCTATAAAAATATATATCCTTCATCCCATCTGAGGCAACCCCCTAGGGTGTGAAATGCTCTGCTGTTGCTCCCGAGAGAGAAAAGTCTTGTCCTATGTTGTCTTGTCTATTAACTTGTTTATAACCTAGAAGATTAGTATTAGAAAGGGAAGATAGAGAATTCTCCAGATACTTGTAAGAACATCCCCTTTTAATTCAAACCTGCGCTGGCCAAGTGCTGCAGCGGCGGAGGCCAAAAAACGAAACGAAAAAGAAGAAGAGTTATCCGTCTCGTTGGTTGTCTCTGATTTAAGGCTCTTTTTATGTCTGTCACCACTGTACTATGCGCATCTATCCGCCTCCTCATTTCCTACTTTGGAACGCACAACAGGTGGTCCTTGTTGCTCTTCTCTAGTCACTAAAGGGTATTGTGATAGTCCTATATTTATTCACATACAACCAACTACCTACCTTAACCTAAACTAAGGGCGACGGCTATGGATACTCATAAACTGTCAAATTATTTTCAATTTATTCTCACTCTATTGTTACCTATATTATTACTGAAAATTTCACACAATAATTTGAAAAATAATAATTAATCCAATCGGACTTCTCAGAAAGTGAGAACAGATGGTTTCAAGCAGAAACGAAATTTTTTGAAATATTTTAGAAAATTTTAATACCATTCTTTTATAATGTCTGCTTAAGTGCTGATGTTCCAAGATTTATGGTTTTTCTCCTGATGATTCTTGCCTGATGATGGTCCTGTGGACCGAAACTAGTTGCAAGTAACTTTCATTATTAAATTAAAATTGTTGGATCGACTTTGTGTTTTCCTTGAACCTTTTTAACATATCTACTAGTTTTGTTAAATTAAGTATTATTTTTTAGGTTCCATTTGATTCAAGACGGTTAGTGTTTCCACCATTGCCTGCCGCGGTAATTGTATATACTCTCTACAAATTCATTGGACTTTTTATTCCAGAATCCAAACACCTTCTAGTACTTTCTGGGGGAATAGCAGGTTTGTTGTACACCTTTGTTGACAACCTCAACTGTTAATTTTTTTCTAGGATACGTAGTCTACGATATGATCCATTTCTATCTCCATCACGGTACACCACAAGAAAACAGTTATTTTTATCACTTAAAGCGATATCACAATCAGCATCATTTCGCCCACCATGACAATGGTATGTTTCCAAAAAAAAAAAAAAATATACAATTATACGTTCAGCGTATAAAGCAATTCTAAAAATTGATCACGTATCCTTATCCGTATACGTAACGTAAAGGAGATACGTAACTAATCTTAAACTTAAAAAAATAGCCCCTAAATAAAATAATGTCGTCATTGCCACTGCAAAATAAACAATCTTTTTCTTTTTAAATCCATTATCGCATATCACAGAAATGTTTGTTAAGATTGATGAGCAGAAAATAAGGTTATGATTTTTGAGAATACAACATCACTTTTGTCGCCAAATCGTTGAAAATCGCGATCACGGAACACAGTAATGTGATACGTTACGTTAGGTACGTGTGACGGATTGATAAGTTTGACGTAACGTAACGAAACCCACGTATCGCTTCTGCACATGCGCATTGCGATACGTATACGGATAAGTAGTGATTTTTAGAACTGTTTTAAGTTCCTAATTATTAATTTCCATAGACATAGTCTGGACGCGGGACTACAAATCCGAGAGGTTCTTTTCATACGATCAGGCTATTTGGATTTCATTGAAATCATCGGTGTTAGGAACAGATTACTTAATGAAATTAATGGAGATTGAGTATAAAAGTTTAAAGTATACGAGATATTATTTTATTTGTTTTTATATTTGTGGTGTTAAAAATCAATTTTGTTTAGTAGTTTTCTAAGTAGTTCTTTCTTTATTTGAAAATTGAAACAGCCACAATATAAGTGATAAACGTAAACTTACTTTTTAATTTGTTTTGTAAGATTTCATTTTACACTTAAATCATGGTCGATTCTGTTTGCAATAACAACATGGTTATTAAAATTATATTATAGCAATTTTTTCAAAAAACGGTATTCTAACCATTAGTTTTAATTTTGAGTGATAAATATAAAAAGAGACGCAACTCAACGTAAAATTTTTTGCCTTATGGAGAATCTAGCGTATCCCCCACTATTCATTAATTATCATTTTTAGTGAAAAAACGGTTTCTTAAAAAAATGTATCTGTTGCTAAAAAATGCGTTTGTTAATTATAACTTTGCAACTAAAACATAATAAAATTAAGATAGCATTTCTTCTCTAAAAATCATAAACTCTACTGTTCTTTTGGATTAAAACTTTTTTTTCATTTTTCATTTAAATTACAATTTGCTATAAAAATTTTTTTTTCATATATTTCTTTCAATACTTAATTTTATGATGAAAACAACTATGAGCATTTTTTATCTATTTTTAAAATAACTTAATATTTCTGTGCCTTAATACTTTTATTTTTTAAATAAGGCTTTAAGTTTTATGATGAACTACAAAAATGGAAACCTAATAATTTATTTGTTATTTATATAATACGATTTTTCGATTTTTTTTATCAACAATAGTCAATAATTAAATAAATAATACAGCTGGGACTTTTATTAAAAGCTAAAATTGTTAATTAATTAATAGTTAATACCAAAGACCTAAAGTATAATTGGCGTATAGGCCATAATTCCAGAGTTATTTAAATAATAAAAGCAAAAAAAAATAATTGATTAAAAAATTTTCCACGAAGTAAGGGTAAAAATTATTAATTTGGATCAATAAAAAATAGTAAAAACAAACGAAAAACTATTATTAGTTTTCCAAAGTCCTAATTCAAAACAAATTTATTATGATTTGTTCAAATCTGAAAACAATTTAAATATGTATGTTAATCTATACATATTCATTAATTAATATAATACCTGTATCTGTAATTCTGGAAGGGTGGGTCGCCCCACTGCACTTAGGCCACATTTGGCCTATTGTGCGTCCTTCTGAGATTGAGCCTAACCTATTGGCTCGTCAACCATCCTACCTGTTTAAAGTATAGGTGATAACGTCGCCTGTAGGCAGCTCCTTCAAATCGGCATGTGTTAGCCAGTTCTCGCCGAATACAGAAAGTCTTATTAGAGTGCCGGACAATCACAAAGGACGTGCTCAACTGTCTTATCCTCTTGTTCACATCCTCTACATAGTGGCCTGTCAGATAAACCCAACCTGTTCAGATGTTTTCGTAGATGACAATGGCCAGTAAGTATACCTGTGACCAACCGCAGGTCCTTTCTGGTCATGGCCACGTATTTCTTGGCTGCTTTGCTATTCGGATATTTCAGAAGTTCCTTGGATAGTATGCAACCTTTTTCTTCGTCCCATCTTCCCCTGAATTTGTCAATGGAGCGTTCCTTTACTAGGTCAACCACCGCTGATGCCGGCAAGCTGACAAGACTACCGGGTTCCAAGAGCCTTTGGGGGGCAGCTTTTCTTGCCAACGAGTCAGCTATGCGGTTGCCTTTTGAAATTCCATGACCTTTTATCCAGCCTAGAGTAACCACATTATTGTTGCAGGCTTCTGTAAGGGCCATGTGACATTCTAATACTAGATGTGATGTGATCCGTGGCCTATTCAGGGCTAATAGTACTTGTCTGCTGTCCGTAAGGATACGGATGTTATTGCCAGTGATTTCTCTTATGGTAATTTCTTTTGCGGCTATGGAGACGGTAGTTAGCTCTGTCTGAGCTATACTTGCATTATAACCCATTGCCCATTTTATATTTAGGTTTAGGGATCTGGAGTAAATTCCACATCCTGAAACTTCTTTTGTCTTAGATCCATCGGTGAAGATACATATAGTACCTGTCGCCAATGCATTTTGAGCGTTGTCATCAATGATTATCTTGTAGGGCCTGTGAAAGGCATATCTTGGTGAAATCGATTCTGTATTTGCTTGTAGCATTGGAAGCTCGTTTATAGCTTCCTGCCACAAACCTCGACTCACCAGATTCTACTTCAAGTTGTGTACCAGTAGAGCGGAGCCGTAGCGTGGTCATCAAAACCACTTCCTTGATATATATATCAAGTGGGGTGAGACCGAGGATCACTTCCATCGCTCTAGTTGGTGTAGTTCTCATGCCTCCTGTTATGTTAAGGCATGCTGTTCTTTGTAAATGGTCAAGTTTGCGGACGACTGTCAGCTGGTTTGTTTTTACTCCCCAGGCAATCGCGCCGTAGGTTAGTATAGGTCTTATGATTGCAGTGTAGATCCACTCCGCGGCCCTTGGTGACAATCCCCAGGTACGACCAACGGTTCTTCTACACTGTTCATAGGCAATATATGCTTTTTTGACTCTATTTTCTAGATGAGAGTTCCATGTTAACTTGCTGTCAATTGGTTATTTTGGGGAAGGTGGTTTTGTCAAACGCACCTTCGATATCTATAAATACGCCCAAGGTGGACTCTTTCTTATCCAGCGATCTTTCGATGCGGCCGGCCACAAGGTGGAGGGCCGAATCTGTAGATTTCCCTGGGGTGTATGCATGCTGCTCTTATGTAACTTTCACATAGTCTCTCCAAAGTTTTCATTATGAACGATGTGAGACTGATGGGTCCCCCCTTTGGGATGGAATGGGCCAATCTTCCTGGTTTTGGTATAAAGACCACCTTGACTTCTCTCCAACCTTTAGGAATGTACCTGTATGGTTTTGTTGGTGCATTTTGCCTGTAGTTAAAACTGCATTTTTTCTAAACAGTTTGCTAACTCCATTTGTTTTTAAATTTTTTTTATTTATTTTTTGAATGAAACTACTTATTTTGTAGGTTATCGCGCAAACACTAACCTCACATTGTTCATTTTGATCACAAAATAACACAAAACAATAATAATTGCAGTGTTGTCAGCTTTAAATATACAAATTTTTAGCATTGTAATAACAATATTGTTGTGAATCAAAATAATAACAAATATTGCTATTAAGGTTAACCCCTTCAGACCTGAATTTTATATTTTCAAGGAAGATATAAAATTTAATTATAATTATAATTATAATTTAATGCACAGATTGCGCTACATGTGTCAAATATCGAAAATTGGATGTACAGTTGTGTGTAAAATGGGACTCAATTATCAGAAATAGTTCAAGTAAATTACAAAACCCTTGATAAATATCATGTACATGGGAATGTACGCCGGGTCTGAAGGGGTTAAAACGAAATAAGAATTTACACTATCATATTGTTATTGTTTAACAGATTTAACAACATAGTTACGGTATCAAGGCTTAAACAGAATCGACCTGAATTTGTCTTAAAAAAATTTGTACAACCTGTATGTAAGGATCATTCATTAGTTTAATTTCAGTATATATTTCTGGACTACCAAACATTATTAGGTACCTAGTGGCTATCGATAATGTAGTCTTTTAATTAAACCGATCACGCTATAATAAGGTGCAAACCAAATTTCTGAGTGTGCTAAAAATATCTTATGAATAACTACTCCATTATTCGATAAAACAGTCAATTTACCTTGACGATGTGATTTTATGGATACATATGAAGTTTTTAATGATTTTTTTATCTTTTATAGGCTTTGGTATTAGCAGTACATTTTGGGATAAAGTGTTCGGGACCGCAATAATGTTAAGGAAATTAAACATTGGCATTAAATGGTGAATAAAAGCACATTTCATGAATATATTCATTACCTTGTGTGTTCGTTGTTCGTGTGTGATTTTTCATAGTATAAAAAAATATTTAATATAAGTACCTACTATTATTTTTTTAAAAATCGTTTATAAACAAATACAATTTACTCTTTTTATTTTAAGTAGAGTTACCTTTATTTATCCTTCCAATATAAAACTTGATAGAGGCAATGGATTTTGAGATGAGCTATGGCCTTGAAAATAGCTGCAAATTCATAAAGTGAAAACTAAAAACATCGGTTTGGTTTTATGACAGAGCCATAGTATATTTATAGTCCAGCTAAATTATGTTTTTTGCGATGCAAAAGTGGCTAAGTAAAAGAAATATTTTTTATACCACCAAAACAGAATTGTACAATTTAATTCTAATGCACAAACTTCTAAATAAAAGATATATAATCGACGAAATATTAGCTGAAAATGACATGCTAACATTGCGTTTGTCATCTTACCATCCGGAACTGAATCCAATAGAAAAAATTTGGGCACTGGTAAAGAGTGACGTAGCTTCCTGTAACTTCACTTTCAAGTTAGACGATGTGTGGAACTTCACTTTCAAGTTAGACGATGTGTGGAAGTTAACGGAAGAAAAATTTGCCAATGTAAAATTAGAACATTGGAAGAACTCCCATGTTGGCAAAGTTGAAAACGAATACATGGAAAGAGAGCATATTATGGATGATGTGCACAATGCAGTACTAAATATAGGAAACGAATGTAGCGATAGCGAATCGGAATATGAAGACAATTAAGATGATTTGGGTTGTCAACCATTGTTGTGACTTTTATTTTGGTGTATTTTAACTTGTCACAAACTTTTATATTTCTTTGTAATGTGATTAAACAAATCTATTTCTCTATATAATGTACAATTTTTATTAAATAAAAAATTCTATAATCAACCAACTTCGACTGTGTATTGAATTTAAAGTGCAATTGAGTCAACGTTTTCAGATCGCATTTTGATTATTTTGACCATATTGCTGCCATTAAGTTCGGCGCATACATTTTCAAGGCCATAGCCCATGAGATTTTCAACTGCCTCTGTTATGTATTGCGTAAGTCTCCCCTACTGCACACAAGTAGTTGTGTTTCTTATAACACGATGCGTAGGGTAGTCTACCCTGGAACGCCGAGTAATAAGCATGTATCAGCTCTCGTAACATATTAAAAGTCGTATTAAGATTCAATGTGTTTTATTACGCCTCAACGTCTACCTAAACATTACATGGTGGCAGACGGTAAAAATCGTAACTTTGTTCATTTACGACTGTAAGGTGTGCTTGATAAAAAATACGCGATATTACGTCTAACGGCCGGTAGACTCGTGCAAAACGGAAAAATACGGTTAAGAATTAGTGCGGCGGTTTAACGCCTACATTAAACAAAAGAACACAAGTTAGGTTTAACTCAATTTACGACGGGAGTGACGTCGGAAAACATTACTAGTTAGGATTTACTTGCTAGTCATACTTTATACATTGATTAAAATGTCAGACGGTGTTCAATCACCCGGTCCGATGAACTTTAAGGGCAATTTAGCTGTAAACTGGCGGCTATGGAAACAAAAATTCGAAATTTTTATGCTAGCTAGTGGAAAATCGAGTAAGCCGGAGGAAGCAAAAGTGGCAATATTGTTAAATTCCTTGGGCGATCAAGGCATAGAAATTTATAACACCCTTGAGTTTGATGCAGAAGGTGATAAGAAAAAGTTATCTACAGTGCTTCAAAAGTTCGGGGAGTATTGCGAGCCATTTAAAAATCTAGTTTTCGAACATTTTAAGTTTTTCAAACGGGATCAGCAACAAGATGAATCATTTGATGAATTCGTTACGGCTCTAAAAAATCTGTCTTTATCCTGTGATTTTAAAGAGAGAGATGTTATGATTCTTGACAGAATCGTTCTTGGAATTCGTGATTCACTCACACAGGAGAAACTTTTACAGGAAAACAACTTAACTCTCGAAAAAGCGTGTTTTTTGTGTCGAGCTATCGAGAGTAGTTCAGTGCAACAAAAAGAAATCTCACGCGAGACGAAAAGTGAACTTTTAACGGTAAACAAGATCGACTTCGGAAAAAGACAAAATAAAAATCGAGGACCTAACCAAAATGCGGACAATAAGCGCGATAAAAACAGGTGCGGAAATAATAGTTGTGTAAACAATCCTGGCTGTAGCAGTGAAGGACCTACACATCATAAACATCATAGTTTTCAACAAAAAGCAGGTAACATCTGTCACAATTGTGGTTTGACACATCAGCAAGGTAAGTGTCCAGCTTTTTATCGTAACTGTAGCCGATGTAACAAGAGAGGTCACTACCGTAAGTTCTGTAAAAATAAATACGTGCACGAAATAAACGAAACAGAAACTGAATCTTCGGACACTGATAATAACTGTGACTGTAATAGTGACTCGGATGTTGATTCAAATATTGTTTGGACAATTTCTACCGTTGAATCTAAAACAACTAAGTTCGTGAATTCTGTTGAGTGGTTCGAAAAAATTCGCGTACAAGACTCTGATATAAACTTTAAGATTGATACGGGCAGTCAAGTCAATATTTTGAATAATACAGACTTTAAAAAACTTAATATTTGTCGTTCGAAAATAAGCAAAACCATTACGAAATTGTGCTCTTACTCGGGTCACAACATTGAGACAATCGGACAAATCAATTTGAACTGTTCATTTAAAAACTTTAATAAAAACTTAACATTTTATGTTTTAAAATCGTGTGAAAACTCATCTATTTTGGGTCTAAAATCGGCTAATGACCTAAACATCTTAAAAAGTAACAAAAATCTAAGTATTTGCTCAACTCAAATTGACAATCAAAATAGTATTGTATCAAAGTACAAAAATGTCTTTATGGGAATCGGGAAAGTTTCAAGAACATACAGTATCTTGCTAAAAGAGGATGCAATTCCTCAGGTTTCTGCCACGAGAAAAATACCAGCCGCGTTAAAACAAAAAGTCAAACAAAAACTTGATGAAATGGTTGCTGAAAAAATAATTGTTCCAGTGACAGAACCAACCGATTGGGTGCATCCCATAGTCATAGCCCCGAAATCAAATGGGGACATAAGAATCTGTATGGACCCCAGAGCTCTAAACGTATATATTAGACGAGAATTTTTCCAAATACCTACTCAGGATACTCTTTTTTCTCAATTAGCAGGAGCAAAATATTTCTCTTTATTAGATGCTTCTAATGCATTTCTTCAAATCCCTTTAGATTATAACAGCTCGCTACTTTGCACCATTTCAACACCATTCGGCCGCTTTAGATATTTGCGTCTCCCTTACGGTTTAAGCTCCGCCCCGGAGATTTTTCAAAAATTTATGTTTGACACTTTAAGTGACCTTAAGGGTGCGATAGTATATTTCGACGACATATTAGTGTTCGGGGAAACCAAAGAAGAACACGACAAAAACTTGGAGAGAGTTCTGCAAAAAATTTCAGAATCTGGATTAACATTGAATTTACAGAAATCAAAAATCTGTGTTACTAAAGTAAAATTTTTAGGACACTACATTAGCTCAAAAGGCATAGAAATTGACCATGATAAAACTAAAGCTATTTTAGAGATGAAACCACCAAGTAATAAAAAAGACCTACAACGTTTTTTAGGAATGATAGTTTACTTATCCAAATACATTCCTAATCTGTCATCAGAAACTGCTGTTTTGCGAAAATTACTCTCAAATAGAACTGAATGGTTATGGTCCGCCAATGAACAAAAAGCCTTTGATCATCTTAAATCTTTAGTGACCTCCTCACAGATTTTAAGGTATTTCGATCCGTCCAAAGAAATTACCCTATCTGTAGACGCCAGTCCTTTTGGAATAGGAGCAGTTATTATGCAGGAAGGACACCCCATAGAATATGCATCAGTCTCGCTCACCCCTACCCAACAACGTTACAACCACATCGACAAGGAGCTTTTAGCTCTCGTTTTCCGGATGTGAACATTTCCATTATTATTTGTTTGGAAGAAAATTCTCAATTGAGAGTGATCATAGACCGTTATTAGGGTTGCTGAAAAAACCTCTTGACGAGATGTCACCTAGAATACAAAGATTGGCATATAGATTATTGCGATATTCATTTCAACTTAAATATGTACCCGGAAGAGACCAACAGGTAGCTGACACCTTAAGTCGTGAACCTTTAAATAACCACATTGAAACAAACTATCTAGAAGAAAATCTCAAAGTTTACTCGGTTATTTCAACTTCTGCAGAAAATGAAAAACGACTTCAAACAGAAACTGATCACGACGTGTCTTTGCAAAAAATTAAACATTACGTTCAAAACGGCTGGCCTGCTCACAAATCCAACTTACCCTCTTCACTGAAAGCATATTGGCAATTAAAAGATGACATTTATTTGCATAAAAACATTTTGTTTTACAAAAAGAGAATTATCGTGCCAAAAAGCTTGCAAAGTGAATTTTTAAACTTATTACATAAATCACACCAAGGAGTAGTCTCTACTAAGCTATTAGCTCAAGACTCTGTTTACTGGCCTGGTCTATCAGTTGACATCGAAAATTTGGTTTTATCTTGCCTGACTTGCCAAAAATATTCTCGATCCAATACGCGTGAACCTCTACAGCCTCATAAGGTTCCTGATCTTCCTTGGCAGAAAATTGGAATAGATTTCAAAAGCCTAGGTCCATTAAATTTCATTGTTATTGTTGATTACTTTAGCAAATTCATAGTAGTTAACAAATTACCCTCTAAGACTGGAGAAAGTGTAATTAGCTCATTAAAAAACGTGTTTGCTATAAATGGCCTACCACAAGAGATCATGTCAGACAATGGCCCTCCATTTAACTCCAAAGAGTTCCATAATTTTGCCCGACAATATGATATTAAACTAACAACATCAAGTCCAAGCTATGCTGCATCAAATGGCATGGCCGAAAGAGCCATACAAACCATTAAGGGGTTGCTAAGTAAATCTCTGGAGGAAGGGACTGATCCGTTTTTGTCAGTCTTAAATTATAATATAACCCCAAAACAAGACCTTCCATCCCCTAGCAGTATACTAATGGGAAGAAGATTACGATCAACTCTACCTGTTGCTAGAAGCATGCTCAAGCCGAAGTACTCAATCAAGAAACTCAAATACGTTTTAAAACGCAAACAGCGTAATCAAAAGGCACATTATGACAAAAAGTGCAAAAAATTAACAACATTATATCCCAAACAAAGCATTTTAATGCAACAAGGGATGAGAGATTGGAAACCCGCAACAGTGGTTCAAAAATTGGGAACCAATGATTATTTGGTTGATGTCAACGATGCCACTTACAGAAGAAATCGTAGATTCTTAAGGCCACTTAACAACGACAGTATGGAACAGAAAGAAACTGACAATTTAAACCAGTATGTTTCACCAAGCACCCCAGAAGTTGCGGATGGGCAAGGCACTTCACACAGAGATGATTCTATCCCAGAAGATAATAATGGACATTGTATTACACGATATGGTCGGGTAGTGAAACCTCCCAAAAAACTTGATTTATAAATTTAACGTTTAAGATTGATTATTATTTGATTAGTTTAATGAAAATACTTTGTTTTGTTCTCCGTTGATTTATCAATGTTTCTTAGCTTAAGTTCGATTATTGAAAATATTTAGTTTATACTTATTCCAATTTTTATTTTTTATTTTTTTTAATAAGGGGCGTGTTATGTATTGCGTAAGTCTCCCCTACTGCACACAAGTAGTTGTGTTTCTTATAACACGATGCGTAGGGTAGTCTACCCTGGAACGCCGAGTAATAAGCATGTATCAGCTCTCGTAACATATTAAAAGTCGTATTAAGATTCAATGTGTTTTATTACGCCTCAACGTCTACCTCGAGGTCTACCTAAACATTACAGCCTCTACCTTAGTTTACAATTATAAATATAAAGTTGATACTATTGACTTATATCCACGAACAGTTGCAAGGATTGTTGAAGGGGACAGTGAAAATAAATAAAAACAAGTGAAACAAAATTTGATTTTTGTATTTTTTATAAAATAGATAAAAAGTGCCAATAACAATACTGATAGTTAATTCATTTTTGTAATACGTCTCTTTAATTCCTCTAACTGGTTTGATATTTCTTTTGGTAAATCATCGCCAACTTGATCATTGAAATATTTCTCGATATCTTTGATCTCTTGTAACCAGAAATCTTGTGGTAAATTAAAAAGCTCATCCAAATTTACGTTTTCTTCTATACCTATAACAAGAAAATAAATATAACTACAAATTACACCTTGATTGCAACGATTGGTGAGTAAAGCTATGTCAAAATTATCATTATTGAATCAGCTATAGAATACAGTGCAAAACAGTACCCCAGTCAAATTATCATTAAAATTTTTACATTGAAATCCTACCTTTTATATTTAAAGAGTTTTTCTTCGGAACAAATCCTATTGGTGTTTCTTGTGCAATAGCTTCTCCGTCAAGTCTTCTTATAATCCAATCCAGTACCCTGGAATTTTCTCCGAAACCGGGCCACAAGAATTTTCCGTTGGTATCTTTCCTAAACCAATTTACGTGAAAGATTTTTGGAAGGCTGGACGATTTATCTTCCATTGATAACCAATGAGCCAAATAATCACCAAAGTTGTAACCGAAGAAAGGTCTCATCGCAAAAGGATCATGTAATATTACTTTACCCTAAAAAACCATTTAAAATTGAACTAATGATATTATTTGAGTTGGTTAGAATTACTCATTTGAACGGGGTTTAGTTACTTACCTTATGTTCTGCAGCTGCCGTAGCTTCTGATCTCATAGATGCTCCAATAAATACTCCATGTTTCCAATCTCTTGCTTCATAAACTAACGGAACACCTGTGGGTCTTCTTCCTCCAAACAGTATAGCTGAAATAGGAACGCCTTCTGGATTTTCCCATTCCGGATCAATTATAGGACATTGTTCAGCAGGAGTGCAAAACCTAATATAAGTATACGTAAAAATTTTGGTAAAAATGCGTATTTATATAATTTACCTAGAATTGGGATGAGCAGCAGGGACATTTCGTTCCTTTGACCAAGGAACTCCTCTCCAATCTGTTATTGAAACATTGTCTTCAACTTCCTTTTCCATTCCTTCCCAATATACTCCACCATCGCTAGTCGATGCCACGTTAGTGAATACTGTGTTTCTAAAAATGGTATCCATTGCAATAGGGTTGCTGCTTCGTGACGTACCTGAAATTAACGGAGATTTTAAACATTCGAGAAAAGAAATGCTATTGTTCTAAAATTAAAACCCCTTTATCAATACCGTGCAATAAAAAAGGGTTAAATTGTCTTTTATATTTAAATTTATGGTTTCAGAAGACTCCATATTGCGGTGGAGCGATTATAATGCGATCTAACGGAACATGTTAAAAGTAGGTTTGAGGTAGAAAACTAGTAAGTCGGAAACTGTAACTTTAATGTCAATGTTGTCATAGATATTTCATTGGTCGTAACGTTCGTGCCAAAATTTAAATATATTATTCGCTAAGATTATTTGTAATAAAAGGAGAAAAGTTGTGTCACGATCGTCACGAACAATATATGGCAACATTTACTCAGGGATATGCTGATGACATAGTTATTCTAATCATTGGAAAACACATGAGCATCTGCTTAGAAATCATGCAAAGAGCATTGCAAATTGTGGAAAACTGGTGCAAAAAAGAGGGATTAACAGTGAACCCTCTTAAAACCGTAATGATGCCATTCACAAGAAAGAGGATAGTTGATATTATCAGGATACCAACTCTCTTTGGTCGTGAAATTCGGGTAGAGAAAGAGTTCAAGTATCTAGGGGTAAGATTGGACGACAAGCTCACCTGGAATGGCCCCCTCAAGTATATTGCAGACCGCTCTCAGACCACACTAATGATGGCGAGGCAGCCTGTGGGATGCACGTGGGGGATATCACTAAAATGATGAGCTGGTTGTACACAGCAGTGGTGAGCCCAATGGTAGTGTACGGAGCGGTGGTATAGTAGCCCAAAGTCAGCAGTCTACGGCTGTGAGTATCCTAACAAAGGCACAGCGAGTGACATGCTTGGGAATAACAGGAGCCATGAAAGGAACATCAACTGCATCACTCCGCTAGACATCTTTATTAAAGGTTATAGATATTCTTAGCAGAAGTGAATAGGAAACCGATGAACCTGAATATATGATAAGGGCGATCATCTGGAACACTGATGGTTCTAAAAAGCCAACGGGAACGGGGGCTGGAATATTTGGGCTCAGACCCAAAGTGCAATTTAGCATAAGCTTCAGACGGAAGTTACAGTTCTGACTGAGTGCACGAAAGTGTGTATAGATAGAGGCCTTTGTGGTCAACCTATCTATATAAACTCAGACAGCAAGGCACCACTGATGGCAATGGCAGTATGGAACCATCATCAACACTTGAAAAATCTGGCGAAAACCCACAAGGTGATACTGCTGTGGGTTCCAAGACACAGAGGGGTTGAAGGGGTGGATAAGTGGGCCAATGAAGGTGCTGAAAGTCCCTTCATATGCCCAGAATCAAAGTGTGGAATGGCGTACTGCCGTGCACGTAGAATAGTTTACCAGTGGGTGGAAAACATAAACAGAGAAATATCCAGTTTAAAAGAATTATGCAGGCGCCTTGCGCAGCAATAGCATCAGATGCACTAGAGCTGAACAGGAGGGAGTTGAGAAGAATGATCGGTTTTATTACGGGATGTTTTTATTGTGTTTTTTGTCATTTGAATAACTTGTTAAATTAAAAGTTAAATATATGGATTACATTTTTAAATGGAGTTTTATTGTTTAACCTTTAAAGTCATAAATATATTGTTAGTGCCTACCTGGAGCGACTCCAAAGAAACCATTTTCTGGATTAATAGCTCTCAGTTGTCCATTTTTATCAAATCTCATCCAAGCAATATCATCACCAACGCATTCAACTTTGTAACCTGGCAGCGAGGGTGTCATCATCGCTAAATTTGTTTTTCCACAGGCTGAAGGAAAAGCAGCTGCTATGTACCTTTTTTTGCCTTTGGGATTAGTGATACCCAAAATCTAAGAGGGAAATATTTCGAATGAGATTATAGGTCCTATATTTCTTTCAGAGTTGTTTATTTGACTATGTGTATTTGTCCTATAATATATGTATTGATATATAAAATAGGGGATAAAAATAATTATATTTCTTCAAGTTCATTAAAAGTATATTAATAATAAAACTAATATTTGGTTAAATAAAAAAATAATGGAATAAAAATGAAAATTAAAATACCAAACTATGATAAGGTGACAGTGGTTGTCAAAAAAAATTAAAAAGAAAATTCATGAGATAAGACAGTTTTATAAATGAAGATACAAATTAAAGTAATTAAATATGAAGAAAATTATAAGAAATTTTTTTATTATCAAAATTTAAGTCCAACTTACTGAGAATAATAAAAAAAACTCTTCGTTTTAACTCAACTTCTAAGTTTATAATTGAAAAAATTAGGTTTTAAATCACAATATGTAAATCTGACGATGCTAAATCTAGCGAAACGGCTGTCATTGTGATTTAAAACCTAATTTTTTCAATTAAACTTAGAAGTTGAAGAGTTTTTTATTATTCTTTTTTATTATCAATAAATGGATATATTTTTTTTATTTCTTATTTTATTTATTGTTTATATTTTAGTTTAGTATATTGAACTGGTCCTTAAACTTCATTTTAGAGCTTCATATAAATTATTTTAAAATTATTTTATGATGTAATTACCAATTGAGGTGAAATAAATTTCATTGTCTATTCTATTCTCTATTGTTTTGAGATCCTCTGTGTAATAGTATACAGTGTGGGCCACAGAAAACAGTCCACCTCGATATTTGGCAGTATTTATTAGTAAGAAAATGAAAAAACAGGTCGATTTTTGTTCCAAGGGGGACACATTTTTACGATACACCCATCTGTCATTTGTCAACCCCCTCCCTTCCACCTCCCCAACCCCTTATTTTTAAATAGGGAATGCACCATGTGCTGCATATCATTAGAAAGGTATTTAGATGGAGTATCCAAACTAAACGATTTTTTTTTTATATTCGCACCGTCTTTGCAAAAAAAGTCTTCATTCATTTAAAGTACAACACCTCTTAAAAATGTAACGTAACGCCTATGGTTTGTCATTTTTTCTGTCATATCAGAAGTAAATGGATTGGAAGGAGATACCCTATTGAATGACCTGCAAAATCCCCCGATTTAACATCCCTGGATTTCTTTCTGTGGGGTTATTTAAAGACAAAAATTTATAAAACCGAATCCTCTTTATTGGAAGAACTAAGACAACGAATAGTACATGACTGCAGCCTAATAACCCCTCAAATGCTTCGAGGTTCGACGTAATCTCGAGCAGCGGCTCTGTAATTGTATGGAAGTCGATGGACACCATTTTGAACATCTAAATAATTTGATATTAATTTAAGTAAATTGTTTAATGTATTATAACTTCTAATTTATTTAATTTTCTTTCATTACAATTAATTTATTGCTTTTGCAATATTTGTTTGTTTTTATTTACAGATATTACAGATATTACAGAAAAAATTAGAAACCATAGCCCCTTGGAACAAAAATCGACCTGTTTTCTCATTTTCTTAAAATCTAATAAATACTGCCAAATATCGAGGTGGACTGTTTTCTGTGGCCCACACTGTATTTAATATGAACGTTAGTAGTAGAAGAATATTTTTTAAATGTTTAAATAGAAGTTTATCTTTTACTTACCAGCATATGTTCGGCTAACCACCCCTCCTTCCTTGCAATCGTAGAACCGATTCTTAAAGCGAAACATTTTTTACCCAAAAGAGAATTACCACCATATCCGCTTCCATACGAGACAATTTCGTTACTCTGAGGTTTGTGTAAAATAATAGTCCTTTGTGGATCGCAAGGCCAGCTTGGGATATCCACTATTCCATTACTTGGAGTTCCGACGGAATGTAAACATTTTACAAAAGTTCGCCCGTCTTTAAGTTGTTTTAATACTTTAGAACCCATCCTTGTCATTATTCGCATTGAAGCAACCACGTAAGGTGAATCAGTCAACTCAATTCCTAAAATATACATCGTTAAGCATATCTTTAGTGGCTAAAAAATGAAAAATTACCTATTTTTGATAAGGGTGATCCAATGGGTCCCATAGAAAAAGGTACTATGTACATAGTCCTACCGGTCATGCATGAATTAAATCTTTCTTTTACTGCTTTATCCATATCATCAGGAGACATCCAATTACCTAGGCTACCAATGACACCATTTTTAGGTGTTGGGATGGTTTCCGACTTTTTCTCGGTACAAATAAACGTCTTCGATTCTACTCGTGCAGTATCAGCTGGATTGGTTCTTGCCAACCAACTAAAAATAATGATCTCTATTATTGCATACACCATACTAAATCATCATTATAAATTTAAAGAACAAAAAATACAAAAGTAAAATTTGGTTATTGACAATTAATTTTGAGTATGAGTACCATATGAACATTAAATAAAACAAAAAATTACAACCCACAGTGTAGAGATTCAAAAATGTTCATAAAGATAACGATTATATTCAATGTGTAAAGTATTTTCAAGAAAAATGGTTAACTGCAGTCAAGCTACCTGCTTTAATCTTGCTATATATTATAACTAACTAAAATTACTTCTAGTTTTATTTACATATTTACATTTATAATGTTATGCTACAAATAGTTCTGTTTCGCTGTCGCTATCTTCATCAAAATTTATTACAATTGGTTTAATAATACTATAATTCTGAGAAATGTATACATTTTCTACAGCTACTACATGATGAACTGAATTTTTCCAACTATCTAGGGGAATACCATTAACACATTTTCTTATTCCATTAACAACAGTACCACTTTAAAGTGGGTGAAACATTTTCTGATCTAATCTTTGATTTTAATTAACGCCACAAATGCTTGATGTGATTAAATACACAATAGTACTATATGGCCCCTTTCCGCGTCCCAAACATATATTTTCTTATTAGAAAATGTCTTTAGAACTTCTTAAAGTTCACTTTTGATATAGCTCTCTATACATCATTCTCCGCCATGTAGTTTTGAATTTCCAATTTCGTGTTATTTGTACCTGGAGCCTTGTGTAATTGGCGACTGTGGTAGCTTGCTAATCTGGAAAATATTTGGTAAAAGCCAATTCTTGAACCATTCTTTAAACGGTGCTACCGATGTACCTTCATGGTAATCTACGCAGGAATCTTTTATATTCTTTGCAGAAACCCACAAGGCATTTGGCACCCAGACGTCCTCTGACCTCGATTCTTTTGCCCTGCATTGAAGGAGCTTTTGTTTGACAATTAATGGAGGAATCAGACCATCCTTTGGATGGTGTTGATATGCGTGTCAAACCACGTCTCATCGAAGTAAATTAGTGGTCGATTTTCGGCACGATATTTTCTATTGAAGTTATGTACTCACAAGACATTCACTGGAACCGGCATCTTTTAGTTTTCTTTTTGCTTTGATGGGGGTTGACGCGATTCTTTTATTTGTAATAAGAAGTACGGTATCCGCCAAAATAAAAAGTACCGAAACAGAGAGTGCTGTGGAGTTGTTTATGTAATATGGATTTGTCATATTTGACTTAATTGTAATTAATAGTACGCTGCAGTTAAATTTGGTTTAAAAATGGTTCTAACAACGGAAGAAAAAGTGTTTTTGGTAGAGAATTATTTTCGTTCATACGGAAAAGGTCGTAATGATGGTCCAAGCTTAGAACAGGTGTCAATAAAATATCAACAAAAATTTAATAAAGCAGCTCCTAGTAAAAGTGTGATGTTAGCTGTTGTTGAAAAATTTCGTCGCACTGGTAGTGTATTGTGTCAACGTAAAGGTTCTTCAGGTCGTCGAAAAACAGTATGCACTAACGAAAATGAAGGACGTGTTTTTAACCAAGTTATGCAATCACCTCAAAGAAGTCTTGTAAGAACTGCATATAAACTCAACATTAGTGAAACGTCTTTACGTCGCATGTTCAAATCAATTGGTGGTTATCCATACCGTATTCAAGTTGGACAACGACTAAATGCTGCGGACAAACGTGCAAGAGAAATTTACTGTGGTCGCATGTTGACCTTATTTTACGAAGATCCCGAATTTTTGAAAAACATATGATTTTCAGACGAGAGTTACGTTCATCTTAGCGGCTATATTAATCGACAAACAACCAGATTCCTTCGATTTGAACGTCCTGATGTCATTGTAGAGAAAGTACTCCACAGTCTTCGAGTTACCGTTTGGTGCGCGGTATCTGGTAATGGAATGATTGGTCCTTATTTTGTTGAAGATGATAATCAGAATCCACTTACTGTCAACCAAGAACGTTATAGAGAGAAAATTATTATACCTTTTGTGAGAGATCTAAATAACTTTTACCGAGCACGAAATCTACAGTTTCGCACACAATGGTTCCAACAAGATGGTGCAACGAGCCATACAGCTGTGCGCAACTTAGACTTACTCCGTCAGCATTTCGATAATAGAATAATTTCTCGGGGAACAGACTTCGAATATCCTTCTCATTCACCTGATCTGACGCCACCTGACGCATACAATATTTGGGGCATAAGGAAGAAAAAAATATTTCATTCGGAAAATCCGCCGGCGAATATTGCCGAACTACGGGAAAGAATACAAAATATTTTTCGGCAGTTCCACTTTTTATAAATATGTTTATTGACTTACAAAATCGATATGAAGCTTGTTTGCGTCGAAATGGTGAACATTTTGAACACTTTTTTTATTTTTATTTTCGGTACTGTTTATTTTGGCGGATACTGTATTTTCGTCAAATCACATATTTCAACTACAGCTTTCAACTAGCGTCTAATTCTCTATGCAGTAAGAAGTTGTATGCAGTTCTTACAATTTCTTTAGCATCTAGAGATAACCTAGCTGATGCATCATTGTTGCAAGATGACCTTAAAGGCTTAGCCAATTAGTGTGAAGTAAATATGATTTACTTAAATATCAAAAACCACTAACACCTTTGGAATTTATACTTAAAAAAAGCAAATCATTTTCTGTGTAAACTCTAAAGATGTTATATTTTAGTTGGGTGCGATCAATTTTGGGAATATGGTTCTCCCATTTGGTCTCCTTCATATAATAATGATATTGAAAGCATTGAGAAGGTGCAAAACAAGTTTTTGAGAGTATGCGCGCATGCAAAATGAGTTTCAAACTACAACCTAGAAGGTTAAAGGCAGATTTGTGTTTTCTCCATAACATTTTATATGGTATTATTCAAATTCCAGAGGTATTACGTTTAATATGTTTTAATACTAACACCAGAAGAACTATTAATATTCAATATTCCATTTCATACCACCAAAATGAACCAATCACAATCACAAATAAGTTAAGCATATTGTTTTAGTTTTTTTATTTTTCATAGGTTTTTTTATATTTTTCACCTATCTTGTTAACATGAACTCTTTTTGCTGAATTTACATCATTTTATAAAATCGTAAATCAATAAATAAATAGATATGTATGGACCTGTATTATTATATTTATATTTATAAAAAAAAAGTAATCTTACCAATTATCATATTTCGGTAATGGTTTAATTGTTCCTTGATCCAGCATTAAATTGATCAAATTTTGATTTTCAGCGTCAGATCCATCACAAATGTGAAGTTTGTCAGGTTTGCAAAGTTTAACATTATCCTCAACATATATCTTTACCTATAATTTAAAAAAAGTAAAATAATGAAAAATTGGAAAAATTATTTAATATTACAATTTTTATAAGCATACAGTATAATGACTTATAGAAATAAAATTTGGTGAATCACATAAAAATAATGTGAGTATACAGATTCACTTATTTTTCATTGCAACTGACGCAAATAAATGATAACCAGTTCAATCAATGAATTTGCCTGATCTAAATTTATTAATTCTTATCAAATGTAATTTCCTTGCATAATAAAATAACAAACTATAATAATTTATATTTTCTAAACAAATTTTAATAAAACAAACAGTACCTATTATATTTTTATTGGTTAACCAAAAAAGTGTGATCCAATATCCAATTCAAATATTAAATGTTTAAGGGGGGGTAAAGTATTTAAATTTTTTTTTGCTTTTTTTTAATTTTTTTAAATGAATGCTTAATACTTTAAGAATATTGTCTCATAATTTCAAATGGATCGGAGTAAAATTGACCAAGTTACGAATATTTTTATACCTGTCGCATTTTAATCCCTACTCGACCCGAGCGCTCCATTTTGTTGCCTGGCAGATGTTTAGCTCTCTACTATACTTTTTCTTCCCCCCAGTTCTATTTATAGAAATTCCGACTTAAGTACAAACGTCCTTATGCCTGTACTGTATATTTTGTATACTATATACTATATATCTGAGCAAAGATGCTTCACGCAGAACAACAATGAGAGCTTGAACCAACTTATTTGGAAAATCTCACCAAAGCCCTTGAGCGGAACCTCTGTCATCGTTGAAATTGCAGCTTATGTGGCAGCCAGAGTCTTCAATGAAGGTTCTTTTGCTTTACTAACCTTCATGGAAGGCATGGGAATTAGTAGTGGACCAAGTGCTCATGACTGGGCGCTATCAACTGACTCCATACGTATAAGCCGAGCCGATCAGGAAGCTTAGAGACAAACTAAAGAAGGCAGGATTCTTCGTAGACAGGCGCAAAAAGATGCTTTAGACATCATGGATGATAGCAACATCCTTTATGGACCTGGCATTGATAATTCAGTGTGAGGTAAGCCGATAAAGATTTTTTAGTGTTCAAAACTTTAAAGCGTTTTTCCCACAAGTCACTTTTTTAAAGTCGGTGGACATTATAACTTCAAAACTACTGCACCTATCGTTTTGAAATTTTGAACACTATTTCTGTCCATCATTTAAGAGGCCCTGACGAAAAGTTTTTTTTAAATTTGTTGATAATTGTTATTATGCAATAACAAATTAGGGTGCTTTTTTTACGAAAAATTGCGTTTTTTCCTTCAAAGTACTCCAAAAAAGTGAAAAATTTAAATTTCGAAAAACCCCTACGTTACCTCCTGGGGAAAACTGTCATCTAACGAATGAACTTTGATTTTTTGAATTTCAGATGATCCAGCACCAAGTTACGATGTCCACCGCAACTCTCCTTTTTTTCGAGGCACGTCGTAATACTTGCTGCCATTACCGTATTTGTTAATATTTTTTTGTGAAAATTTTACAGAACATTCTTCAAATGTTATACTTCAATGTATCATTGGATTTAATAAAGAAATTTCAACTGGTTCCTCACAAAAAATTCATAAAAACATGTCTTTTTTCAACGAATTAATTTTACCCCCCCCCTTAAGAGCAAGCAGACCAATGTTCAGGTAATGAGAAATTATTAATACATAAAATATTTGGCTTAGGAGAAAACTGGTTTATATAAACTATTCAAATTCATGTGTAAGAAGGGAAGACAAAGCAATGAACAACAAATTTACATTTCTGATAATTAACAATGACGATTATATACAAAATTTCCAAATGATTGTTTTTCAAATAATATTAAAATAATAATAACGAATAAATAACGAAATAAATTGCATTATGGAAAAATTGTTCATCTAAAATAAGGAGAAAATTAGCCAATCGAAAATTTGACATGTCAACCACGAGAAGTAAAAAACAAAAAAAAAGGTGCTGTTTAATTCTTAATTAATTATGTAATAAAAATTTGAAATTACTGAAAATAAAATAAAATAAAATGAACTGCTTATTACTTATGTGAACACTCTCTTAAAAATTGCAAAATTAATTGGTACGATATAAAAGTTAAAAGGAAAAAATAACAAGCTTTAGGATAATTTATTTATTTAAACTAAACTGATTTATTTTATTTAGAATGTTGAGGTGTACAATTAAAGTAGGTATTTTAAAGATTGAATATTCCACCAAAATATAGATTTTATTTTACAAGCACTTACTTTTTCGGGTAAATCCTGTAGATCTCCATACGCGACACTAATACCTCTAACCTGATTTCCAAAAACCGAAAACTCCGGCGTACCAAATCCATTTATGGTAAATCCTATAAGCTCTTTGGAAAATCTAAAAAAATTTCCTTTCGTAAGTGCCACTAATAACGGCCTCATCATCTAGTCAACGACGTTTTCACTATGATACCAAATAATAAACACAAAGACCTCTTATATTGAATAAACACAGATAATTACAACACTTTGTTATGTTTTTAATCGAAATAGTTATCGGTGTAAATTAGTTGAAAATAATATTATTTTATCAGCTGGCAATTTTGTAATAAATATGGAAGCACATGTATTTCCACACAATAGGTACCTACATTTAGTTTTTTTTTAGAAAAATCATTTGGATTTAAGTATGTGTTGAGCGTTTGCGTAAAAATTAGATAACGATTATTAATTATAAGTAGGTGTATGGATATATCTCAAACAATATGTGAATAAAATGATAAGTTATCAGTATACATTTTCTATTTTTATGGCTCATTTTACATGAACTTGGTACTGCAGAATTTGTACCTACACACTTTCAAAAATCTTTCAATAACAATAACTTTTGTAAACATCTTCTGTTAGTGTGTTTAATTTTATTTATGTCAAGAAGTTTTTAACGTATAATTTTTAATTTGTATTATGTTTTTATGTTTGATTTTATCTATAAACACATCGCAAAAGCCTAGGGATAATTAAAAAAAAAAATAATGAAATAGATAGAATTAATTTCTGTATCGCACGTGGAATGTATCTCTACAACAGCAAATCAAGATCGATGTTTAATTTTAACAGCTAAAGGGCAACCACCAACAATAACTACTCCTAGTAGCTCCGACTTTACAAAGAGCGCATAACTTTTCTATTGGTCAAGACATAGTGCAGAATTGTCTTCATGAACCCAACTTGTTTAGGTATCAAGAAATTTAAAATTGGACTACAGTTTTATTTAGTGATGAATCTAGGTTTGGATTTCACCGAGACTCTCGTCGAACAAAAGTATGGCGACGATCTGGAAACGTGGAACGACTAAATATTTTCAGGAAGTGAGAAGATACAGAGGTATACTTCTTACCAAACCCTTCTTTCAGTTCGTCATAGTTTATTCATTTCTTTCTAACTCATTAAGTTGTAGCCGACAGAAAAAACGGTAGTTCCGTGATTATTTTTCAAACAATATCAAAACAATGCAGAGCTTATGTGTAATTAACGTATATTCGCGTATTTTTAATGCTCCCAACTTCTAACCAATCAATCATGCAAATTAAAATATTTTGTCGCAGAATACTGTAATGCAAATGCCCCTTTACAGTGTCAAACACTGAAGTGTCACAATTGTCGTTCAGGTCAGTATTTTACGTTATTTTATGTGTTAAACACGCTATAAAGTGAAGAAATTAATTTTTTATATTTTGCACTTGTAAAAATCTTCATTATAAAGCGCATTTGCGTATCGTAATGTAACTTTTGCGCACGCAAATTTTTGTTTTAAATGGTTGGCGACATGAGTGAAGTATCTAATGACAAGACTATTGACAATGACATTTGTGGCTAATAGCAATTTATTAATTTTATATTGTTCTTTAAGAAAGTATTTGTGAATATGAATATCATTTTTTACTTATATAATATATTATTATTGGTGTATTAGTCATTTTAAAATATTTGGAAACATTAACATTTCATAATTTAAATGTCAAAACTGTCAAATGTTATAAATAACACAGTGCTACCGACATACTTTTTAAAATCAAAATTTTCGGTATTACGTAAAAATAATAAATTAATTTAAAAAATGATAAAATAGCAAAATATAAAAAATATTATAAACAACTTATTTCATATGAAATTCCATATGAAATGCGTTGTTTAATATACTATTATATTCATTATATTCAAACAATCTAAAATACTTTATATAGTGTAAAATTATCAACTTTTTGGCAATTATTTGATAACTTTTCCATTTTTAAGAATCTCATCAATACTAATGTTTTGTTTTTTAAATCCAAGGTGCAATAAAAGTTAGTTTCATAATTAGCTGAATACGATCCTGTCAACTGTCAGATTTGCATAGAATTACATGCAATAATACTCAACATTTCCAAAATAGTGTATGTCGTCACAAACTATGACGAACTGAAAGAAGGGTTTGGTAAGAAGTATAGCACAATTATGGTCTGGGGTGGAATAATTATAGGAGGCAGATCCGATCTCGTTTTTCCTGATTCGTTTCTATCAAGTCAATTATATTTAGATACCATCCTTTGCCCTAGTGGTGCACCTATTTGCAGACATAGTTAGTGAAAACTTCCTATTAATGCATGATAATGCACATCCACATACGTTACGTATTGTGACTGCCCAATCTCCGAACCATTATCCCATTGAGGATATGCTTCAATGTAGAATCATTCCAAATATGGGTAACAATTATGTACTGGTTCAATTTCGAGAGCTTCTGAGTGCAGAGTGGGCGAGTATACCTCAAAGTGATATCAGTGACTATATAACAATAACAGTTATTACTACAGTCACTGATGGTACGAAATCTCCAGGATCGCCTAGAATTATGCGTCGAACAGAATGGTGGTCATTTAGATTAACGGTTGACATTTTTGTGGTATTCTATGCACTATAAATATCCTACTGCAATCGGTCGTAAATATATTACAATCTAAAAGCAAAAAGTAACTAAATTTACTTCACGACAGATGTCATACACTGAAAATGTACGTAAGTTACTTTTCTTACGATCCCCTATAAAAACTACACCTAACACACAGTTTTGACACTTCGAAAATTAATAATATCATATATGTTCGGAAAAATAAGCAAATAAGAAGCCATATCACACACCTGTGATATATTTTAAAAACACACAGAACGTAACAATTTAAGCAAGATTAATAAATAAGAAACTATTAATTTTTTGCATAAATCACTTTGGTTTGTTTAATTTGATCCAGAAATATTATCTTCTGGTAAAAAAATATTAAATTAATAATTAAAAAAAATCTGAGCTGCAACCAAATATACACATATAGGTATGCTTTTAGTTCCAAGGTATTTTATTACTTATAGAAGTGTGTTTTCAATAAAACATATAAAAATTGCTTTAAAATTTCAATAAGTGGAATTTGGGTATAACAGAAACAACAAAAAACTGAGAATTACAGGAATTTAAAGTAAATGAAAATATTCAAAATGCATTACTACATTTCAATAACCATTTTACTTTAAATTTTTATGGAGCCCACGAAAAAAATTAAAATTTCATGTAGCTAATAAAGAATTTTCATGTTAAAAATTCTTGTGAAAGGTGGCTATTTGATTTAATTAATAACACAACGCGTTGGAAAATATATTTTTGCACTCATTATGTAATATACTATTACGAATAAATATCTAATGTATCTAGATGAACGACAGCTGTTTCGTAAAAAACTAGCATCTTCAGATTGACATATTGAAGTTACAATTTGTTTGTTTTTAGTTAGGTATCTGATTATCCTGGATGTATTACCCTCTGTGCAATGATATAGAAAAACCAGGAAAAAAGTATATCATACTGATCTTTACAAAAACTTAATATATTTGTGTTACAATTACGTCTTATCTATGTATAAAATGAAAACTCAATCAAAGTAAACAGTAATATTTGTTGAATAGAGTGGAAAATAACTGAATATCTTCGATCCTAATTTATAGAATTCTCTTTGATTACCTAATACTACAGTTTATTATCTATTCTTATTCTATTATTTATTATCTCCATCAGTAGGTACTCGATAAAAAATAAAATCGTAAGTGAAATTGTTTTATTTCTAATAATAATGCAATATGTATTATGTGTGGAAAGATTTCATACGGGTCAAGAGATATCAAGCGAGACAAAAGAGCACCAAACTTCAATAAAAAGTCTAAAGTTCAGGAATCCGAGGCCAACAGTATGAGCAAGAGATCAGATGGGGTTAAGAAAACTGGACAAAGTTTGCGTGGATTTATTATAATGTATTTATTACGTAATTGAAATTGGTGATTCACCATTGACTTCAACGCTCGAATTGGGAATGATACTTTACACGGAATTAAACGGTTCAACAAAAATGTATTTCCTAGTTAAAGAATGTGCAAATAATGAACTCCGAATCAGTAACGTATTTTTCGACTACAAACCACAATTCAAATATACTCGTACCTTCAGTAACACAACTATCCAATGATCGATTATATAATAACCAACAGATACAACCACGAAAGAAAAAGAGAAAAAACAAACCGATAAGCGAAGAAGATGATATTAACAGCTAGGAGAAACTAAAGCAGAAAATGAACGAAGCAGCCACTGAAGCACTTGGAAGACAAAAAACAAACCAAGGAAAAATACGACCCAATAAAACCCCCCGGGTTCTGTAGAGACGTCAAGGAGCAATGCAAAAAGAAAAAGACAATACAGAAGACAATAGAAGTAAATAATGGCATCCGACAAGATGATTCTCTTAGCCCCTTGTTAATTAACATTATGAAAGGCAACATAGGCCCACTCATATTAAGAGATGAGGTTAAAAAAGCTCTAAAATGTATGAAAGACAATACTGGCCCAGACAACATTCACTCTGAACATCTAAAACTTTAGATGACGATGGAATAAAGTTTCTGACAAAAATTTTTAATTACAATATACAGTGTAGAAAAGTCAAATGGAATAAATTCATTATTTCTGTTAATTTACATATTTATAGAAAAACCCAAAACAGGTCAAATTTAAATCATAAATTGACATTCTTTAAAGTAAAAATTTGATCCCTAATTTCAACCTCTATGAGTATCAGTTACAACCCCTAAATTTTTAAACTCTCTATCCAAAAATATTATAATAAAAATTTAAAAACAACATTTTTGGATAGAGAATGAAAAGCCCTTTCAAACGATATATCACAAGCACATACTTCCCCTTTAAAAATGGGGGGTTGTAACGGTCACTAAAAGGGGGTTGAAGGTAGGAATCAAATTTTCACTTTAAACAATGACAATTTAAATATTTAATTTCGATGTTTCCGAAATGAATTTATTCCATTTGGCTTTTCCACACTGTGTACCCTACGGGAAACATACCCAATGTATGGTTGAAATCAACATTCATATCAATTCTTAAGAAACGCAGCCTCATATGAGTCAGCTCTTGAAGATTTTCCTAAAGGTTATCCACTAACGCATATTAAAAGCTATGTGAAGAGCACTTTAGAAGAACGCAATTTGGCTTCAGGAATGAAATGGGTCTTTCTGTGTACAAGTGCTACTTCAGAGATGTCGTGATATGAACTGTGATGCGTATGCAAAGACAAGGATGTGTCCTTTCAACCCTACTATTAAATCTATACTCAAAAGAGATATTTAAAGAAGCCCTAGATGGCATAAAACTGGGAGTATCGGTAAATTTCCAACGATTGAACAATATAAAGTAGTCAGACGATACCTTAGTATTTACTGACAATATTGAACATCTACAAGAACTCATGACAAAAGTCAAATATAGGGGAACGTGCCTATGATGGCATACCGGCTATAAATATGAATGTATCCGATCTACCTCTCTATTCTGTGGTGCTGCAGATACATATTTATATCACTCTACATCTGTGTGTAGTGCCGGTAGCTGTAGAGGGTTGTATGTATGTATGAATTAGGGGTGATAATTACACTGCGACCTATAGGATCTATTGTGTCCCCCACTTCAAATCAGGTAGATCCCCTACTCTATTTCATGTGCTCCTAGGTATCTAGCCCTAGAATTTTGCAAGGCAGGGCATTCTGAGAGTATGTGTATTGAGGTTTCATTCTCTTCCTCACAGAATCTGCACTTTGCTTCATCTGCTAACCCTAGTTTCTTCATGTGGCTTCTTAACCGGCAATGCCCGGTTAATATTCCCGTTAGAATTCGGAGCCTTTTTTTACTGAGGTTGAGGCAGGTAAGAGATCTCTTCTGGTCATAGTTCCCCAGTAGTATCTTAGATTGCCTCAGTCCTTCCAGCTGATTCCAGTACTTGGATTTTCCTTCTCCATTTCTTCCCTTAGGTTTCCTAAGATTACTCTACTGCTGATCCCACAAGATGTTTGTGGTCCCAAATGTGGGGTTTCAGTTCCTTTTTTTGCCAGCTTATCTGCTGTTTCGTTCCCCTCTATTCCTAGGTGTCCCGGGACCCATAGGAGGGTGACAGTGTTGTTCTGGCCCAGTTCATTTAATTTGCCTAGGCATTCCCAAACCATCTTCGAACTGATTATATTTGAGCTCAGCGCTTTGATGGCTGCTTGACTATCCGACATGATCACAATCTCTTGTCTGCGGTAGTTTCTTCCAATATTGAATTCCACACATCTTTCGATGACGAGGACTTCTGCTTGAAAGATGCTCGGGTATGTGCCCAAGCTTTCTGAGTATTTGGCTCTCGGTCCAAAAACTCCTATCCTAGTTCCCTCGTCTAGCTTGGAACCGTCCGTATACCACTTTATGGTATTCTGATTTAAATTCTGTATGGTGTCTTCATCCCATTCAGATTTATTACTCAACCTTGTGATGAATTTTCTCACAAAGTAGAATTTCTTTGGCATATCATCTTGGGGCATTTCCCAAGTTTGATCAAAATGAAGTGATCGAGGTTTTTCCGTGATAATTCCTTCTTTGATCATTCTATATATCATCGACCAATAAATATCATATTAAACTCGTCACTTGTCCTCTATTCGATTGATTGTTTGGATGTTTCTTCTGCATGTATATATATGGTTGATTTGAAGTTATGTTCTTGTAGAGAAAGTATTTTGTGTCATTATTTAACACCCGACTTATGCCTATGATGGCATACTGCGGGGTCACTTATGATGGCATACCATGCAATCATAGGCGACAATGCATAACCCCTGTAAACGCGTTAAACGCATTTCGCAAAGCAGGGTACGAGGATATTGAAGTGGAGTTCAGAGGACAAGCCATGACAGCAGCAAGAACAGTCTCATCCCCTTAATCCTGAAGTTTTCGAAGATTTGATGTTTGCTTCTTCGCTCTCTAAGGATAAACCTCTTGAACTTAAACAACGAGACCCAGAGTGTAGGGTCTTTTACATCAGATAGAGCAGGTACTTATAAATCGCAAGACCCATGTCCTTCTACGTCGAAAGCAATAAGTTCTGCCGGATTGTCAAATCTCGAGAGGCGTTTCTATGAAGGTCAAAACTTTTTAAAAGCCATAACCTTAATCTAACAACATAAATAAGAATGCTTCGTGGTTACGTGTTCCTAGTGCTGCTTTATGGGTCAGAACCATGGACACTTGAGGCATTTGAGATGTATCCATATCGGCGAATACTTAACAGCTCACGTCACAAATGTTAGAGTGTTCGAGAGAATTAATAAAGGTATGGAGATCATAAAGATGATCAAGACTAAGAAGCTTGAGTAACTAGGTTACATAATATCCAGCAGGCAGCTGCTTTAAAGGTTCAAATTGCCATGATGGTAGCTAATATACGTAAACGGATGAGCACTCAAAGAAGAAGAAGAATATGGACCAGTTGATAAAACAAGTACGTACATTAAAAAGGTTCCAAATGGGGAACAGGGAGATCAAAATACTGTGCTACACAGACGACGCAGGATTGATGGCTGAGATTGAATACTCCTACATCAGTTCGACACAGCAGCGAAAAAGTTTAAAATGAATATATCAGTCACCAAGACTAAAGCCATCACTTCACTTAGAACACTACCAAACTCAAAATAGACAGCAGAAGTGTAGGTACAACAGGAAATTAATTATCCGGGTACGAGGATATTGAAATGGAGTTCAGAGGACAAGCCATGACAGCAGCAAGAACAGTCTCATCCCTTAATACCATATGGAGCAATAAACATTTGAGAATTGAAACAAAATGAAGAATCTACAAAGCAGCGATTAGACCCATATTAACATGTGCAACAGAAGCTAGAAACCTCGAAAACAAAACAAATATTGAAAACAACGAAAATGAAAGAGATGCACAAAATAGCTGGAAGGACAATTAGGGAACGAAAAAGAAGTGATGAAATGAGAAGAATGTGTAAAATCGATAACATCAACGACTGAGTATTGCAAAGAAAAATGAATTGGAATGAACACACGACGGACAAATCGCCAGCAGGATGAAGAAGCAGGTATCGAAAGACCCGGTAAGCGATGGAGTGACAACCTCACTGTAAACTGAAACCAGGCAAAGAGACGAAGAAAAACAAACAAATTGCTTTTAGATAAGAAGACGAAGAATACCATTGATTTAATTAAATTAAATATTTGATCTGCGATTGAAATCAATGTTGCTTTAGGTATTTTGTACTTTGTATTACCTATATTATTATTAGAGAAGATCCCAATAAAAATATATATAAGAGAACTAACATTATTTTTTATCTTTTAATTAACCTGAGTGTTAACCATAACCCTCTAATTTAATCAATATTTTAGTGAAAGTCTTGAGCAATCTTCAACTTGTTGGTTGACAGAAATATCATAGCCAATATTTGTAATGTTACAGTTGGGTGTGTATTATTATTAATATGATTATTATTAGCATGATTATGTAAACAGTGAAAGTGTTGCAATACAAAATGTTGCAAATTTCAAAGCATATACTAAGACTAAGATTTTCAATATTACAAAGTGTTGTAAGTAAAAAAAGTTTTACAAAAGTGAAATGCCTTTTTTGGGAACATCAAATATTATAATATAAATTACGTTTAATCAAATTGAGGTAGAATTAGTAATAATATATCTGCAGAGAAAGTATGATTTTATATTAAATTATTAATAATTCACTTACCCGTTAGCTCCAATTTTGGGGTATAACGCAGGCATTTTAAATTTATTATATTTAAAAAAAAGAAATAAATTGAATTAAGTATAAGACTTATGGTACATAGAATAGTACCCAAAAATATACTTTAGATATATTTTATCAGACTTTGACACAAAGCAGTCTCGTCTGTGATATTTAGCAACAATTTTTCTGAACTTAGCCAGAATTACACTTGTAACACTAATTAAAAATTAAAATGAATTATTTTATAAAGGTAAATATTTTAAATAAATTCTAAATCAATTAATATATTGGCAACAATATTCTTCAATCTTTATTTATATGGAAAAATATTATTGCTATTTTGGAGGGGAGTTTCATAATACACAGGTCAGAGGCGCGGAAAGAGGTGGGGTGAGACGAACATGTAATTTGTTTTATCTTGTTTATGTCGATGCAAAGCGATAACAAAAAATTGAATTATACATTTGTTTTTAGAAAAAATATAGAGTAATCTGATGATTACAACACTGGGAATATTTGATATAATACCCAATTACTTGAAATTGGATTTGTTTTATTAGTACCTACCATGCGGGAATATTTATTTTATATTAGAAAATATTTTATATACAATATTTGCAAAGTTTTAACATTTGCATATTTTTTCTGACTTGCATTGTGCTGATTTCAAAAACGCAACATTTGACTGTTTTTTAATGGTTGATCCATTTCAAATGAATTACTCATTACATCGCTCCGTCAACTGCGCCACTGATATTAGTTCAAAAGCAGTTGGTTGTCTCTGATAAGCATTTCTTTGTTCTATAATAGAGAACACGTTCTCTTTGTGACATATATGAGGAAGTTTTTTTGTTCATTTCATTGTATATATAAGTTATGCAAAAATTGATCAACCTTGAAACACATAATATTGATTTATTTAAATGTATATTAAATATGCAGTACAATTTCTCAAGTCATTTGATAAATAAGAAGGTTTCTTACAATTAAGGCATAAGCTAACGATTGGTGTAAACCCTGGTAAATAACAGTGATGTATATCACTAGGATGCGAAGCTCTAAATACCCTCCCTATATTGAGATACTATGAAAGAACCTAATGAGGTCAAATATTAAAGGAACACTTTGAAAAAAAGACTTACATTTAAAGGTAAATTGGAAAACATTTCCGAATAAAGCAAAGCTAGCTTTTTGGACTTGTCCAAGAATATGTGAGAAGTCAGAGAAGTCCCAAACAAATTTATCGGCTATATCAAACAGGTCTATGATTACGCATATCGTCGGTTTGCGGCATAAAGTCACTAACTGACATTTTTTTAGAATTGTAAAGAATAATAAAAAACTCTTCGTTTCAACGGAACTTCCAAGTTTATTTAAAAAAATATGTTTTAAATCACAATTGTGATTTAAAACATATTAAATAAGCTTGGAAGTTACGTTGAAACAAAGAGTTTTTTATTATTCCTAATAAGATGGACTTTCAAAAAGTAAGAGTTGGTACAATAAATTTTTTTCTACTCCTTTATGTATATTACCTATTTTATGCACACTTTACTGAATGTATATGTAGCAAATATCGGTCAACTGTACGGATATGAATTCATATCCATTCTCGTGCGGATATTATGTTGAGCAATTGGAGTTTATAATTTAATATTTACTCAATTATTTCGACCAATAACATGCCTTATTTAATAGTTCACCAACTATTCCTTACTAAAAATTAAGCTGTCACTGCTGTCAAAATAATTGTCAAAAATTTTAAAATATTGCGGTATTTAATAATATAGGTTTTTTAATAAATATGAGTGATAGTGATAGTGATGAAGAAGCAATAAATGGTACTCCACCATTTATTAAAATTGTTGCAAAAGAAACATACGAATCTTTATTACCACAAAAATCTAAAGAAAAATATGAACATTGTCATAAAAAGTTTATGGAATGGTTCTTGAAAAATAAAATAAAAAGCGTATCCGAAAACGTTTTAACAGCATATTTTAAACAATTATCAACAGAAATTAAACCCTCTACTCTCTGGACAACATATTCAATGCTAATAGCAATGATAAATATAAAAAATAACATTGACATATCATCTTATCCTAAGTTACGAAGCTTTTTAAAATTAGAATCTTCAAATTATAAATCGAAAAAGTCAAAAATACTAACGCCAGAACAAATAAAAGAATTTCTTTTAAAAGCTCCGGATGAAGTATATTTATTTACAACAGTTAGTTAAAATTCCAGTAAGTACCTACCAAATACAAATTTTTAATATTTCTTTAAATTTTAGATAGTACTAATATTTGGTATATCTGGTGGGTGCAGACGTCAAGAATTGAAAAATTTAAAAATAAATCATATAAGAGACTTAGGAGATAAATATCAAGTAAAATTATAGGACACAAAAACAAAAACCGATAGATCCTTTGTAATTCCCAGAA
Source organism: Ophraella communa (assembly GCA_035357415.1). Classification (NCBI taxonomy): domain Eukaryota; kingdom Metazoa; phylum Arthropoda; class Insecta; order Coleoptera; family Chrysomelidae; genus Ophraella; species Ophraella communa. The sequence goes on along the minus strand of CM068995.1, from coordinate 12,196,532 downwards.
CATTCTATAAATTAGCAAAAAAGTACATACTTCTTAGACCGCCTAATATGGAGCCATTTTTTTTAAATTATCAAAAGGGGAAATGTACAAATCAAGTTGTTGGAATCAACAAAATTGGAAACCAACCCAAAATAATTGCTAACTATTTAAAATTACCTCATGCTAACTTATATACCGGGCATTGTTTTCGCCGTTCAGGTGCCACTATTCTTGCTGATGCTGGAGGTGATACGTTAACAGTAAAAAATTTTGGTGGCTGGAAATCAACTGCCGTAATGGAAACTTACATAGAAAATTCCATAAAGAAAAAAAAGAAATAGCTAATACCTTGGTAAACAGTATAAACACAACAAACATAATTCCAGAAATTGAGCCATTAAATTCAAGACAAATTGACCAAAATTTTATCGAGACAATGGATACTACAAATCCAGAAAATCAGCCATCAACTTCAAAACAAAATTTGCACCAAAATTTTATTGAAGCAAGATCTTCTGAAGTTACTGATAATTTTGTCAGGGAAAACATAACATATTCAAATTGTACTTTTCACAATTGTAATTTTGTTATAAATCAATAATTTAAATTAAATTAGTTTTATTTTTGTTAACTGCAAATTTAAATAAAATCATTAATATTTTATTATTATTTTCTTAGTGAGTCGTAGAAAAAATATTCTGTCCAACTCGTGTGGATTGTCCATATCGCACGCGAATGACTGAGCACTCCGCCTTCGGCGTCGTGCCCAACTTACATTCTGGTGCGATATGGACATCATATCCACACTTGTTGCACAAACTACTATTTTAGAATTGTGTTTTATGAGAAGTAACTACTAGTTTTCAGTAGTTCTATATAGGCATAAAGTAATTAAGTGTGAATAAAGTCACTGTAAATAATAAATTTGATTCACTAACTATAAGGTGAAACAATATTTCAAAACATTAAGTCATTAAGTTATTTTCTTTAACTCGATGTATTGCAAAATGTTAATGTCACTTAATGACTTTATGCTGCAAACCGACGATATTGCTAAAAATCTACCAGAAAAAAGTAGGTGCTTTTATAAGATATATAAGAGCATACCAAAAGCAATTTATTGCCATGAAGGGAGATAGTAGTAGAATATCATAAGACCAAAAAACCAATACTGTTCTTGAAGGAGAACTATATAATTTTTTAAGCAAAGGTGTTTTCAGTATAGATGTGTTTGCAGAAGCTCCAAAAATGATACTAAAGGGTCAACAAGCTGTAACAATCACATATCTAAATCTAATCGAGGTTAGTGTGGCCTTCAATGACTAATATCTTAAGAGAAAAACAACAAAGTACACCTACTTTTGAGCAATGGTTACTGACAAGGAAATGAAAAACCGCTCCTTCTGGACAGAAAAGAGGTCCAAAGTTCAAAATCGTTTTTTAGCAAACGGCATGGGTCATAAAGATAATATACCGAACTGTCACCTATAAGATCTATTGTGTCCCTCTTGCCATGGGTCTGATGTTTTTTCATACTTATACTTATACTCATACTTCTCTATTCTATATTTTCCTAAGAAAGTTTAGGACATCCTCGGGCTGCAACTTAGGCAGATCATCCTCTTCTATTTATGTGCTCCTAGGTATCTGGCCCTAGAATTTTGCAAGGCAGAGTATGTGTATCGTCCTCTTCCTCACAGAATATCTACTTTGCTTCATCTACAAGCCCTAGTGTGTCTTCTTAAACTGACCGTGCAATGCCATGTTAATTTTCCCTTTAAGATTCGGAGCCTCTTTTTACTAAGGTTGGGGCAGCTAAGAGATCTCTTCTAGTCATAGTTTCCCAGAAGCATCTTAGCTTACCTCAGTCCTTCCAGCTGATTCCAGTACTTGGGTTTTTCCTTCTCCATTTATTTTCTTACTTTTTCTAAGATTGTGCACTTGCTGATCACATAAGATGGTTCTGATCCCAGGTGTGGGGTTTCGGCTCCTTTTATTGCGAGCTTATCTGCTGTTTCATTCCCTTCTATTACTAGATGTGTCCCATAGGAGATGACAATGTTCTTCTGGTCTAGTTTATTTTACTTTGCTAGGCAGCTCAGTGCTTTGATTGCTGTTTTACTAGCCGGCATGATAACAATCTTTTGTCTGTAGTATGCTTGGGTATGTTCCCAGGCTTTCTGAGTATTTGGTTCTCGGTCCGAAAGTCCTACTCACGTTCCCTCTTCTAGCTCTTTATGGCATTTTGGTTTAAATTCTATATGGTATCATCGTCCCATTCCGATATATTACTTATTATTAATTTTGTGATGAATTTCTTCACAAAGTTTAATTTCCAAGTCATAGCGTCTTTGGGCGTTTGCCAAGCTGGATCAAATTGAAATGATCTCTGATGATTCCTTCTTTGATCATTCTGTATATTGTTTTCTTCCTTACATTTTCTAGTTGAATGTGCAGTGGCAGGGTCAAATTTAAAATCACTTCTATTGTAGCAGTGATACATGCAGAGGCTGGTCTTTGAATCTTCAAGAGGTTTTTCCTAGTAGTAGTAGTAGTAGTAGTAGTGAGATTGCAGGATACGTGGGTTACACACCCAGTTTTTCCCTTCAATGTTCCTGCACACCATGAGGGTCTTGGTGGCTTTATGTATTAGTTCGTTTTCGTGTTTATTCCAGAGTAACGTGCTCTCTAGGATAAGCCCTAAATATTTGACCTCTTTTTTTCCACTCGACGATGTTTACCCCTATTTTTATGGTTCTTAAATTAGGTTCCTTTTTCCTTATGAAGGCTACTAGTGAGTGCCAGACTAAAGGTAACTACAAGAAGAAACCGAACATTTGCTGCTTCGAGAATTATCAGCTTCTTTAAGCATGCTACCGGAAGAGTGATATCTAGTAAAACTGTTAGAAGAAGGTTGCATGCATGTAATTTAAGAGCCAGAAGGCGTAGTTCACATCCACGGTTGACTGCGGATCAGCGTGCATGCAGATATCGGTGGGCGAGAGAACACAGTCGTTGGAATTTTCAGAACTGGAGGTACTGTATGTTTACGGATTAGTCCAGATTTCGGCTGAATATGTGTGATGGTCGAATATTGGTGTGGAGAGAAAGAGGACAGCGATACAATGAACGTTTGATGGCGCCAACCACTCTTTTTGGTGGCTCAGACTGCGTGTGTTAAGGCATATGTTATGGTGACCGCACTGATTTAATGGGGTTAATAAATATGACAATGACGGCTGTACGATATAGGGACATGGTTATAGAGCCAATAATTGTTCTATTATTTGGTGCAATAGGCGAACAATTTATCTTTATCGACGATAATGTGCGCCCGCACCGTGCGAGAATTGTAAATGAAGAATGAACTGACCACCATGTTCACCCGATATGAATTGCATTGAGACTCGACTTGACTCGAACAACCCCCCATAACCCTAGAACAGCTCACTAATTGCTTGCAGAGAATATATGGGAAAACAGCAATTTATTAATAATTTAATAAGGACCATGCCAAATAGAGTGACAGCACTAAAGCAAGCTAGGGGTGGACTTTATGACCTGCGCAGTAAATGATTTAACATTTTTTAATTTTTTCTGTTTTATTGTAACCGTTTTTTTATGAAAAATTTGTTTATTTTTTTTTTTTTTGTTTCTTGGGTAGGTATATTGTAACGTGAAAGAATAAAGATTGATTTGACTGATGGTATCTATGTTAATTTTGGAGATTGTTAGTTTGTCAAAATTCGACCGAGAATACTCTCAGGTCTTTAAAGGAGACTACTTGGTTTTATTAACTATAAACCATAAAGTTTCTTGCTGTAATGGTGTCTTTGCGTTTTTTAGGTATTTAGATCTTCTCCTAATCTTGGAGCACATTTCCTTACGATCATCATCTTGTGATTATACTGAATTAAATCTTCTTTAATTATTAATTAATTCTTTCCCCAATAAGCTTATTGTGTTTAATACAATTTATATTATTTTCTTTTTTCTTTGATGTCACTATAAAATATGTTCAATTTATAATCATTATATAATTAAACCCTAATGTTTTTAATTCATCCCTTCTGGACAACTTTGTTGCCGCAACACATTCAGTTGTTTTTTGGTTTTATGTAATATGTACAGGTAAGATTAATTAAATTACTATCATGTTAAGTCTAATGTTTCTCGATGGTATTCTTATTTTTATCCTGATGATGGTCTTTAACTAGACCGAAACTAGCAGCTTTGTAACAGCAGTACAATTGTTTATATCAATAAAAACTTATGTGACATTGACATTGGTCTTTCCTATCTTCAAAGATTAGCTAATTTTATCGAATTTTGATTTATTATTAACCAATAAGAAAAGAACATTGCAGATTTTTGTAATATCCACTTCAATTGTTGAACAGTGTGTAACCAAAAAGCACATGCTAAATTGGAATAAAACATATTTGAGAATCATTAATTCATTGTTGCTATAAAATATGTCATGCGAATTGGAATAAAAAATAACACAATTTCAAGTTATTCGACAAAAAGCCCAAAAAAATAGTGAATTATTGTAAATTCTCGTAACTACCACATGATCGTTATAGTAGGTATTAAGCAATACAATATATTTGGAATAAAATAAAACAGTTTGTTTTCTTTAAAAATAATTGCTACTCTTTTATCAACTCTAGTACATAATATCTAGTTTATTTTTAAACAAGCTTGTGTTGCACCTTCCTTGGTAACTGATATTTTAAAAAATATTTATTGTTTATATAGATATGAACTGATGAAACATTAACAGTTTACGTAAAAGACATTGCACAAATCCCATATACAAATTGAAAAACATGGTAACCATAGCAAAGTTGAGAAATAATTCCATTACGCTTTTTGCTTGCCAAATATTTTTCTATATTATGCTAGTGTAAATATCGCACGATCAAATATATCTTTTAAACTAAATTCACAAAAATTAAACATTCTAATCTTTGTTTACTGTAAAAAAATTAGAATTTTACCTACTTCAAACGTGTTGAACTACTTGCTCATTAGATTTTTAACAAAGTCCAAAGGTAATACCTAATAATTGAAATTATGTATTGAGGAAGATTTTTTGATAAAATAATAAAGATTTTTATCTTGGTACGAGCAAACTCTAATCATTTTTCTCGTAAAATTTAAAAGAACTAAGCAAATATTTTGGAGAAACAAACACAACAAATTTAAATTATGAAAAGAGGCAGTTAAAAAACAGTATTGAAAAAAATATATAAATAAAAATATGAGATCATTATTGAAAAGCTGAAAAAATTAAACACAAACTTTTTAAATTGCCTAAGGAAACAATTTTTCTACTATAGTAGAAAAAATTGACCTTTACCCTGACGTCATACCCACAAACCACGCATTACGCGTGGTCAAAAATGGCTACTGTTACTTTGTCGTGTGCGTGTGGTGTAGTACTTGAACTTTATTTTGTATTTACCGTAAAATAAAAATAACAAATAAGAGGTTTTGAATAAAACACTTTGAACAAAACTCGATGTATCAAAATAATGACTTGTCATAAGAGTTCAAAAGAAATTCTTATGAATACAACCATTTGTCCATTTGTGTTTACTACTCTGTTCGCTGTTAGTAAAGGTAATTTTTTCCACTGTATATGGTTTGTTCTTTATGGTATAGCTCGTAACACAGTTCTTGAACCAGTGCAGTCCATATGGTACAGCCATTAAGACCAATTTTAACACATCCATATTTTTTACTCGCAAATAATATTTAATTACTTAATTTCTATTAAAAAAAATGTTATGGTGCAGCTAGTATTATTTTTTAATTTGTAAGAAATACTTTGTAAAAGTTAATGAAAGGCAAGAAGAATTTGATGTAAAATGGTAGAATAACATTGAGTCCAGATTAAAGGTATTTTATATCGTTAACAGGTCTGTAGTGATTTTTTTCGTCCATCGAAATGCTAAAAGCTATTTTTTATATTTTGCATTCATACAAATCTTCATTATAAAACGCATTTGCGTATCGTAATGTAACTTTTACGCACGCAAATTTTTGTTTTAAATGGTTGGCGACATGAGTGAAGTATCTAATGACAAGACTATTGACAATGACATTTGTGGCTAATAGCAATTTATTAATTTTATATTGTTCTTTAAGAAAGTATTTGTGAAAAAGAATATCTTTGTTTACTTATATAATATATTATTATTGGGATATTATTTATTTTAAAAAATATTAATATTTGATAATATAAATTTCAAAACTGTCAAATGTTATAAATTACACAGTGCTACCAACATACTTTTTAAAATCAACATTTTCGTAATTTACATACAAATTAATTTAAAAATGATAAAATGGCAAAATATAAAAAATATAAACAACTTATTTCATATGGCTGATGTGACACGCATCCTTCAAAAACTTAAACTTGGACTCGTGTCATAACAGAAAGCCATGTGAAATGCGATACTATTTTTAGAAACATCTTAATTATATTAAACAATAAAAAGTTTTCTGAAATGTTAAGATTTGTAAAATAATAAACCGTAAACTGTAGAAATAAATGAAAACATAAATAAGATAGCGACATAAAATAGTTCTAAGTAGAATTTCTATCGTAACATAAAATTCCTAGTAATGTAGTATACATAGACTTGTTTCTAGAAATAGGTACATTTAAATTAAAAATATTTCCGCAAGATAAATGAGTTTTTAAATTACAAAATAACAAGCTGTATGTTGCTATATTTAAAATCACAACCTAATTCTCAGTGGAATCAATTTAACTGAAATGTTTTAACCTTTGAAACATTGAGAAATTGTTTATTATATATACTTTGTTTCATCATGTTTAAATTCGAGGTCATATTTGCGGGCCAGACTTCGTACTTCTAATCTTATTGGTCCATAATCTGGGTGTGCTTGATTATGTTACTCATAAACAGCTGATGCAATTTTCTAAGGTATATTGCAGCAACTGACGTCAAAACACAGAAACGGACTTAATGTATACTGTATGCATATTACAGAACTCAGTATAAATTCATAAAATTCTTTTAAAACTTTGTGGATTGCAGTATAATAAATAAATGCACAATATAGGGAGGATATTTGCTTTAAAGATAATCTTAATATATTGTATTAATTTGAATCAGCAATCGTTCATTCAATGGATTATTTTTACAGCCTATCCTATAGACCCATCTCGTTAATGGCACAAATTGAATACTCATGCGCGAACCAACTCCCACTCTCGTAGTTCCCCCTAAATGTTCGTGCCCCTTATAAAATTGTGCTGGCATGACATGCAAAAGTAATCGCAGTAATCCAAAGTATAGTAAATCCAAAGAGAAGTCTAGGTACACACACAAGTCGTTAATATTAAATACACAAAGACAAGAAAAACACAAAAACAACTAGCAAGCGGCGTATACGAACGAAATAAAAATTAGAACTTCTCCTTTGTAGTTTATGGCATGGGCTGCCGCGGCTATAGGGCAAATAGAAGCTAGCTTTTGACAGCTAAAGGGGTTTTTTCAATTAAATTGTGGTATTCCTGGGTAGCAATACGTTGTGTTCTATGGTAAGAAGTAGTCATATTTTAGCAGTGGAAGGGGAAAATTCAAAAATATTTGCGCATGAGTATTCAATAAAGAGATAAGTGTATTGGATAGGAGGTGGGGGATATGGAATACCCCCAGCTTCTTTCTAGCGTTCTGGAAGGATGGTTTACATTTTTTGTTTACTCAAATTTATTGATACATACAATAGTAAAAAATAAACGTCAGTTTAACTATAACACAAATCTAAACATATTTCTTAAATACCAACTGCTCATATGCTTTTGTCTTTTCTTTAGGCCAAACACTGTAATTTCATCATAATTGATCAATACACGTAAAACTGATAGTTTTACTTTTTTACTAAATCTATCCATGACCTTTTCCCCAAACCCAGGCAACTGGTCTCGAAGTCTGTGCATACTAATAAGTAGACACAAGCTTGAAAGACGATTTTGTTCCATGGTGATGTATCTTAACCAAGTTTTTATTATTTGTACTGTTTTATGAAGAATTGTTTGTTCAAAACACTCCTTAGACCATAACACAATTCAAACAGATATAGAGCAATGGCTTCTAAAGTCAACCGCAGAAGAAAGTATACTTATCCCCCCTGTGGTCGCTACTGGTGGAAAACCTGATGTTAGAGCTTGACAACCAAGGAATAAAGATACTTGTTGTGTTCTTTTTACATCATTCTGTTCAGCTCTGTTGAAATAATTTTCAAATTGAGCGGGTGACCAAAGTGAACAGGAGATCCTAAAAAGAATGCACAAAAATAATTGACAGGAAAGTGTATCATAAAATTTTAGGTTAGTATATTGTTTATTATATATTTTATCGTATGTGTTATCTCTGATTTTATCATAAAAATATTAAAAAAGATGCAAGTAGAAGATAATTTGGAGGATATCGTTATGGTAAGTAGGTAAGTTTGAATTTAAACAATGTCAATAGTAGAATTGTGCTTGTAGGACTTGCTCCATAATGATGAGGAGGAATTCGAAGAAATGCTAGAAATGCTTAGTGACTCCAGTAGTTCTTTTGATGAAAGTAACGAAGATGATAGTGATTTTCCAGATGATTTTGGGCCGCCTATTCACAGGACCGTGGTTCGAATGAAAAGATATGTTGAAGATTGCATTGATAAATTTGATTACCAACAGTTTAGAGAAAATTTTAGAATCTCTAGAACAACTTTTGAATATTTGTTGGATTCGTTAAATTTGGAGGACAGACTACCAGCACATTTATATGGAAGGGAAAAAATAACACCAAAACATGCCTTGCTTATAACAATTTGGTATCTTGCAAACATGGAAACATTTAGGCAGATTTCAGATCGGTTTAATGTTACCAGAAGTGCTGCACATACATGCATAAATAGGGTGGTTTCAGCTTTAGTTGACATAAGTGGAGATTATATTAAATGGCCCTCAAGAGAAGAATCTACAGATATAGTAAAACATTTTAAAACTAAACAAAATATAAATTATGTTATTGGTGCTATTGATGGATGCCATATTAATATTAAAAAACCAAAACAAGAAGTTCAACTTGCATATTGCAATCGGAAAGGTAACCATAGCATAGTTCTGCAAGCAGTTTGTGACCACAATAGGCGGTTTATTGACATTTTTTGTGGAGAACCTGGTTCAGTGCACGATGCTAGAGTGTTAAAAAAATCTAACATATTCAAAGTATGTAATGTAAAAAAATTAAATAATTTAGTTATTCTTGGAGACTCTGCTTATCCAAACCTTGAATGGTTGGTACCACCATTTAAAAATAATGGCAATTTAAGTGATCTACAAAAAAATTTTAATTATAGACATTCAGCAACCAGAGTAATTATTGAAAATTCATTTGGTTTATTAAAGGGAAGATTTAGAAGACTAAAATATTTCGAAAACATAAAAATACCCTTCATAGTTAAAAGCACAATTGCTGCATGTATGATACATAACATATGTATCAATTTGGATGATTTAGATATTAATTATGAAGTGGAAGATGAAAATAATGATCTAATTGAAGAAGAAAACTTGGAATTTGAAGTTGGCAGAGATAGAAGATTAGAGATATTTAATGAGCTCTATAACTTAAATTAATATTTATATAATTTATTACATATTAAATAAATATTTGCTGTGGGTTTAAAATAAAGAGCATAATAAAAAAAATATTTTATTTTATATTACCTACATATGAAACCTAATGTTAAAAAGAATATAAAAATATCACTCTGAAATAAAAAACGAAAATAATATAATTTAAAAAAATATCACCCTTAAAGTTTATAAATAAATAACATTCTGATAAAATAAAATGGTAACTTAAAATGTGTTTTGTACATAATACTGAAAAAAACTTAATATCAAATTATAATATAAATAGTTTATATTCTATTTTGCATTTCTAATTTTTTTATTGCAACCAAGTCCTCTAAAGCTTTTATTTTTCTTTCCTCCAATATTAATTTTCTTTCCATTAATTCTAATATTTTATTATCTTTGTTTTTTTTGTACTCTTTTTTTTCTTCCCATTCCTCCTTTTTTCTTTCAAAATATTGTTTTTTAACTTTAAAATATTCAATATTAGCATTTTTTCGTTTATTTTTATTTTCACTCTGGGGTGTACCAACAATTTCTAGATTTTCATTTCCCGGAGTTGATGTTGTAGGTGAATTAGTTATTTCTTGTACAGGATTATTGTCGTTGACAATATTTGTCTCATTTTCCTCCTGATTTTTATGTACCTCTGCTGTAAATTTTGAAATATTAATGGAATGAGGAGATGTAATATTAGGCTGATTGCCTAATATTTCGTCCATCATTTTAAAATATTCAAATCGAATTGGCCCTCTTCCAGTTTTAGAAATATTATCTTTACAAATTTTGTAAGTCCTCAACAAGTTCCTCCATTTTCGAGAGCAAACATCAGAGTTAAACTAGAATTAGATTATATTAAAAAATATTTGTTTTAGTAATGAAATTGTATTAATAATTTACATTAAAGTTTTGACTACTTAGTATATTTGACACATTTTGCCAAACATGTTTTCTCTTGCGAGGATCATTTAATTCATCCCTCAGCGAATCTACTGCATTAATTAACGCAGTTATGCTTTTAAAATTCCAAAAGGTCTTATCATTATTATTTTTTAATGAAGACTCTTCAACATTGAACTGGATATCATCTAAAATCTTCTCACTTTCGTTGGGTTTATAATGCTCTTTACAATGTTTTAGGAGTTTATTAAAAAAATCCATGTCTAAAATAATTCTATAGATATTATAATTGAAATTAAAAATTATGTTTACTTTACCCGTTTCTGCTTTTTTTTTATCTTCTGGACTAAGTCCAACATCATAGGATAAATTTGTTTCATTATCCGTGATCGTTACTGTAATAAAGTTATTAGTATTGCCATATAAGTGCTCACACATTTTGTATCCACTTCCACTTCAAAATAAATCCAAATTGTTATTGTTTTCGTTATGTATTGAGGTTATGATCAACTGAACGGAGCAAGTAATCCGAACCGAGCCCCCTCTAGAGGTAGTGCAGTTAGGGGCAAGGGGGGAAGCGATCGCTCAGTTCTGATCAAAGCGAGCGCTTAAAAAGAATACGCAAAAATATTTAAATGAACGGAGCAGCTGATCTGCTCGAGCAAATGCCGTAAAAAGAACACAACAACTAACATGATGAGGTTATCTCAATGTGCATAAATAAAGTACAACCATTGTATAAACAGACATAGTAGGACAACCCAATGCTTTATTTTCTTTGACACAATTTGGGACGACCACCAGATGTCGGTAAAGACTTGGTCCCAATTTTAAAAATAAATACTAATTTTACTAGTATTTGGTAGATGGCGGTGCGTGAGAAACTAAATTCTCACTATTTTCTATAGGGGTAATTGCAATTGTTGTGCTCTTGTTGCAAAGTTTATTATTGACGATCTTAGTAGCAGCTGATTCGTTGTTATAGTTTGTGGTTTGCGGTTATTTTGTTTTTGGATTGTTTGTATTATAGTTATAGTTTATTTATTATTAAAAAACTTTACTTAGTGACAGAAAAACTGAATTGTGTTGTGATTGATTTTTTTTATTTTGAGGTAAGCATAAATCAAAAATTATTGCTATTTATTAGACATACATTTATATCCGGTAAATAATACATATATAAATTTTACAGATGTCAGGACATAAGTGTGTTTACTACCAATGCGGTAATTCCACATACAAAGATTCAACTATCAAAATGTTTCGATTCCCATACGCAGCAGTATGTCAACATTGGATAATAAACTCAGGTAAGACTAATATTTTTTCAAATAAAAAATAATAAAAATAATAAATGTATACCCTTAAATTATATTAAAATTTTAAATGACACTAAGACGGATTAATTGTTTTTAATCAAAAATCAAATCAAAAACATTTTGAAATATATATAATATAATCAATGTCTATTTTTAACTTAATAGTTGTTAAAAATGTTTTATGTTAAACTATTTTTAATATAAAAGTCTTAAACCGGTGATTTTTAAAATGTTTTTTCATTACAATAAAGAAATAAAACATAAAATTTGAAAACATTAAATTAATTTTTTTTATTGAAAAGTAACGTATATCGATACCGTGGTCATTGACACAGTCCTTATAAAACTATAATATGTACATTAAGACTATGACACTGGAATTTTGTTAATTTGAAATCAGCTGACTTGCATAAAGTTTTCTGTATTACGGAAATAAAATTTGTTGATATATTTTTAAAAATAGACCATCCTGGTAAAGACAAGTAGTAGACTTAAAAAACTAAAATTTTTAAACATTTTTCTAAGAGCAACAATTTAATGTAAACTTAATTTTTAATTTTGTTCGACAAACATCAAACAAAAAATCAACTGTCACTTCATAATAAATCGCAACGTTGTTATTCTTTTTTATGTATCTATGGTTATTACCATTGTAGCATTATTAAATTTTATGTGTGTACTTATAATTAAAAAAAAACGACTTGAATTCTCTTCACTTGGTTACTTTTTAAAAAATTAAAATATTTTCTGCTTTAAAAGTTTTATAATTGAAAAATATTAAATAAATATAAAAATAGAATTCAATTTTGGACTGGCTTAATAAACATTTTCGTATTTTTTCTTGCAAAAAATAATTTTGATAACTTATTAGCTTAGACACTAAATTTTTGTTGCTATAAACAAGCCGTTATGTTAAACCCCTTGATTCAACCTCTACTTTAATATAACAATAGGTACCGTTTTCTCCACAACAATTTTACCGTACTTCCGGGAATATCGATAATCTCGATAATTCTAAATAAACCAATAATTTATGAATATAAAAATTTGGTCACTCAACATTGTACAACAGTGTACAAGATAAAATTCCTAAAAATGTAGTTAATGGCTTAAACGATTCGAAATAGTTTTAGAAAAAGAAGTATTTTTATTTTTTTCGGTTAAATTCTGAAAGTGCGGTAAATTTCAACAAAAATTCTCAATTCACGGAATTGTAACTCTATACTATTTTCACCATGTACTAGCGTGAAAAAAATAATAAGAAGAAATCGAATTAGTGCTTTGAATTTGTCGCGCTTAACAATAATAATAATGATAGAATAATAATAATCTTTAATGTTTCTAAACAAAAAATTACAGCAACGGTTTGGTTACATATATTTTATTATTACAACATAGGTTAAGAAATCATATTTATAAGTTTTAATTAAATTAGATTATAAAGTTATTGGCATTTTTTATTAATACTAATTATTTACATTGCAGGAAATGCTTCTTTGGCGACCCTGAGTTCGAATATTCTGAAGGGAAAATTTATATGTAGCAAGCATATTTCGATCCTGTACTTCTGAATTCCAAACGTTTACCAAAGACTGCTGTTCTACAAAAATATGATGATCAATAAATGCCGTTTTCACAATTATCTGTAGCAGCAGGTTTGCGACAGTACCTAGTACCATCAACCAATAAAAATACTTTTGATTGTGACGAAAGTGAGAGTTTGAGCGAAACGAGTACAAAAACCATCGATCCATTTATACTCCAGTTGATTGATATGCCCTCATCTCCTCTTCTTTTGGAAAAAGATCATAAAGAAATAACGACTCTTAAAAAGCGTTTACAGGAGTTTCAAAAAAAAATTAACAGATTAACAAACTAACAAAAAAAAATAAAAACTTCTCACGACTTAAAAAAAAACTCTTTAGCAATACTACAAAACAAATAATGTTATCTATTTATCCATCCTAAAATATATTTTAAGTGATATAAAATTTTTACATAAAATCCTTGTGTATTTAATTTTTACGGAATATTTCATTCCTATCATAATTTTAGGCAATAAACCACAGGTAGAAAAAAGGTTTGAAACAATTTTAAAGATATAACGGACAACAATTACTAACATATTTCTGCATTGTTAAGTACAAAATCCAACTATTTTTTTAATTTACATTTACTTTATGTATGATTTTTACTTTAATAAATGTTTTTAGTTGCTCAGAACGAAAAATGTAATTAGATTATTATTGTAGAAACTCTTTGTAAAAATCCATGTTATTATAAACCACACACAAAAATGTTTAACGAATATTTCCACGATTTATTAAAACATTTCTTTTTATAAATCAATCACAGTTGCTTAGAATCTGACGATGGTAATTATTATCCAAACAGCTCTCATTGAATTAATGAATTTTTTTAATAAATCGTTGAAATATTCTTTAAACCTTAATTTTTTTTGGTATTTACGATGATGATGAAAAATTCCCACTATGTATTATTCTAACAATCCTTTTTAAAGTAAATGACAGCTTTTTCGACTAAATGAAAGATCGTCATAATGAAGTTACATTTTTTAAGACAACAATTTTAAAGATATATTATTAGCCCTAAGGAATAATCCAGATCCTGAATTTTACTATAACTTTATGTTTTATCAATATATAAACTTTGATTAAGCTTAATTTTATAAATAGATAATACAATAAAATATTAAGCTATTCTAAGCATCAGTACGATATAGTTTTCAACTGTTTTTTTTCTATATCATTGCACATCGCTGATCTTAGATAAAAACATTTCTGGGATAATCACTTTTTTTCAAATCCCAAAAAACGGTAAAATTTTTGAAAAATTGAAACGTACAAAGAATGGTCATAAAATAGTACCGAGGTCCGAAGGTACTTTAGAATAACAATACTTTTTATTTTAATAAGCTAATATGTATTAAAAAATTAAATTTAATTTACTTTATCTTTACAACCCTGTAATTAATGAAAATCAATTTTTACAGATAATTTATGCTGACTTTCTGCTCTCAGTACCAACAGAATATTTCTTTCTATGTTTAATTTTTTTAAAAATACTTACTCACTTTTTTAGTATTAAAAAAATCATTCTATTTAAAATGTATTGGCTAAAAGTTTTACGCCTACATCTCCATGAAGAAATTCGGCTAAATAATAAATTTATCGAACAACCCCTATTTTCTTTGCGATCAAAAACTGTAATTTATTTTGTATATTTACTCTATTCGTCACCAGGTACCACCACGTTACGGGCGTACAGAGCTTCAAAATTATCTACCATAAGGATTGTCCTACTATGTCTTTTTATACAATGGTACAACTACCAAAATCCATTTTTCGTCCTATTCCTAGGAAAGGCGAATGGGATAAGAATAAATTAATTTTCATTAGGGCGGATAAAAAAAACAAGAATAAAAAAAGTTTATGCAGGGAAGCCAAAGGTGAATCTGAAAGCACGAGTACGGGTAATATTGCAGGGAAGATTGATGTGAAAGGACCGGAAGAATGGAAGAGGAGAGTTATTGGTAGCACGATTGAACAAAGCTGTACAGGGCGGAAGCGTGGGGTTAAAGATCGGGTGTTCACATAAGGATTAAGCCTTTTTGTGAAATCTTATGATTTTAATGGATAATGCTATTCTTGCAAGGTAGAAATCTGTATTATTGATATTAGTTATAGAAATCATAGATGGCGCTAGGTAACCTATATTCTGTATAACTGGTTGCTAGTTATGCTTGCTCTTGCTTGTTGTCCGTTACCTATGGCGTCATGTTGATAGATAAAAAAGTTGCTTTATCTCAAAATTAAAAAGTACTTCTATTAGTACTTCCTGAAGTCTTTCTATTAGTGTTTCTCTAGATCCTTCAGTATTTAAATTTCTGATTTCTAACTCATTTTTAAGTTCTGATAGACTTAGATCTTTTAATGTCTTTCTGGATTCCATTTTTGTTATTTATTGTTTAAATATTTAGTAAAATAATCTATTTTATTAAATATTTGGTTGTTATTATGATATAATAAAATTGTACTTGTTAAAATAAAATGCAAAATGTATGTTAATCTTAATAAAATATCTTATAATGTTGTGTTTTAATAAAAAAAAAAAAAAATGCTGCATCGGTAACAATTTCAACATCTTTCATATATGGTACATCTAAGTTTATGGATTTATCTGGAATATCATCTGAAAAAAAGAAAAATAAAACTAATTAATAAATCACTCTAAATCAAACTAAGTAAAAGAACAACTAATGATCTATTGGATATATGACAACATAAATATTCAACAAACACTAGTATAATAATTGTTCGAATAATAGAATAACAATAATTATAAAACTAATTTGATCAACACAAAACTAATTTAAAACAATGAAACTATAGCATTAATTCTATAAATAAAACAAAATACCTGACTACATATAAGAAATATAAAGTTGGTATGAAGATACAAACAAATATAAAATATTAGAAGATAAGTGCTTGGAGAACAGTGTAAATAAGAGTTATTAAGGAACTAGAGGTATAAATGGAAATGAATATACCTGTGTATAAGATGAAATAATATAAAATGTTTATTGATGATGATTTAAGAAGGTAAAAAAATTATATGATAAATATGAAATGATAAGCATAAGAAAATGATAATTGTATGTATAGTAGAAGAAAGATGATGTGATAAGAAGTTGATAGTTGAGGGAAATATATTATAATCTATTTACAAAATACTCCAAGAAATATAATGAAACAAAATGATGACAATTTTAAACTTTATAGCTATAAATTGCCTATATATGGGAACCAATTAATTTAAACATAATATAAACAATTGAAAGACATAATAATATTATACAATTTAACAAGAATAAACTCTGTAATCCAATAAATAGTTTCATTGGAGGAAAACATACTTAATAAATTTAAATTGTAAACAACAGATACAAGTGAGTAAAAGAAGTTAAGATCTAACAACACTTAGACAAGATGATAAAATATCTATTAAGATCAATACTTACTTAGAGTGATCCAATAAAGAAGAGAAAAACAATCTTATTAATATTTAGTTTAAACCATACCTAATATAATGTTAAATTTTTGCTCTTTATTCGAGAGAATTATAAATAACTTAAATATCCTCAGATGCAGATATTTTCAAAATCCTAAAACATATAAAGGTGATATTTAGATCAATTTAACATAACATATTAAATAAAAACATAATATACAAATTTAATTTGTAGTTAATAAATAAACAGATGATTTTAAAATTTGACATTTGATTTGATTTGATCATAGAACTAAGAACTAGACTCTGTGCACGGAACGGTAAAAAGGATTCTTCTTCGTTTTTATTAAATGTTCACAAAACAAAATGTTGTACCTTAGTATTTAAAAAAAAAAAAAGAAAAATATCGTATGATATACTTAGAATTTAAAAATGTTTAATAGATTATTTAAAAAAATTTCTATATGACTATACAAATATTTTTAAATAATCGGGGGCTGATTGTAATGTTTAAATATTTGACAATAGTATAATGATTAAAATATCAACAGAAGTTGTTTAATTTAACTAAATCCAATAATTTTAATTATATTGTATTATTTTATTGTATATTTTGTGTATTTGTAAGAAAATGTTAAGTGGGAAATTATTTTATTATATAATGTATCGATATTATATCTAGTACTTAGTAGATACTTCGCGAAAATTGATTATATAATGTGTAAAAAAAGGACAGATAATGTGTAAAAAGGAGACAGATATATTTGTACAATATTTTATTCTCGAATGATCGGACAGTAGACGAAGTGAGTATGTCTAGTCATATATATGAAAGAAAGAGATACACATACTTTTTCCCAGAAATGACTAAGCTCTAGAACAAAAAACGAATAATCTAGAAGTTTGAAACCTATAAAAGACTGAACAGAGGTCGTTAAGAAGGAAGTTTATTATTGGAAGTCAAACAGTGAAGATCTGAGTGTGAACAGTCAATTTGAACAAACAGTTTTTAAAGTAGTTATCATAATAAAGTGTTAAATAGTGACGTTAAGAATAAAGTAAAACAATCAAAAAGTAAAATAAAGTGACAAAAAGTGACATTACTAAAATTGAATCCAAAAGTGAAATTAAAACGTTTTTGGTCGATAAAAAAGGAAGAATATAAGTGTACTTACCATTATTAATACAATAAAACGAACAGTAATCCAACAAACACTAAACTGTATCAAATTTGAGGAACAAACAAAACACAATAATATTACACGAGAGTCCAAACGTCTAATAAGACGACATTTTGCCAAGGTCGGAGGTTCCAAGTATCGCTTCGTTCGTCTCCGTCTTTTATAGATCAACTACAGATTTTTCCACCAATCAGGAAGCAGGACTTTATTTCAAGGTCAGATAAAATTGTAAACTTTTAAAAATTTTGTAGTAGTTAGTTGAATTTTATAATTTAAAAAAACAAAGGAATTTACTTGATATTTAATAATTAGTGTATTTGATAATCTTATTTGCCATTACATAAACAACATTGGTTAATTTAACTTAATTCACATCAAGTAAGTTCTTTTATAATTACTAAAAGGCCTTTCTTTTTCCTTATTAAACTTCAATATTACTGTTTTAATTTAACTATTTTGTAATAAATTTATAATTATAATTGAATCAAATTTTTCATTCACATACCTAATAATCCAACTGGAAACTGGCGTAACCAAACACCCCTGAGAAAAAGATCTTGTTGCTAATAATAATATCAAATATTAATCAGTCAAATTCATAAATAAATAAATCAATAAATTGTCTTTCAAATCATAATATTCATTACAGTATATAAATCTTTAAATAATAATATAATAAACGTTTATATAATAATGAGAGCTGTTTATTATTATCAACATTAATTGGACCAAAACCAGATGCGACTACTGCAAGAGGGATTTTGCTGAGGGTGATGCAGGGATACAGGACAGTGAGTAGTGAGTGGTCTGGGAGGAGCGGTATTGTCAAGGTCCTACTCATTGAGATTGATTGCTAGGGCAAAGAAGCAGCAGTGGAAAGGGGCGACGAGAGAAGTACAGGAGGAAATGGAGAGCAGGTGGAAGAAGTATGAAGGGGCGTTAAAGGGTAAAGGTAATAATAGTAATTATTGAAAAGGAAATCCATCGATCTAGTAATTATAATAATAATAAATAAATAGATAAAATAGATCCCAATATTTAGAGTTTCCCTGGCGCACTGCATGAGTAGATGGCGAACAATGATTTGGTTGAATTCTTTTTAAATAAGAACGGTACCATCAATCGAGGAATTTTCCAACGGGATTCTCTTAGTCCGTTATGGTTCTATATGTCACACCTCCTGAAAACATCGAACAGCGCTTATATAGACTAAACATATAACAGATTGAAACGAGAATCTCCCATTTTATATCTTTAAATCAATGACTTAAAATTGTTTGCAGAAACATCAAACCAATTAAAAAAATGAAATCACAACTCAATTCAGCAACAGCATCCAAATGTATCACGAATAAGGAGTACCTACATAGTCATATTTCTCACAAAATTGTATCCTGTACATGTACAAGTTGAAACAAAAAATCATATACTTTTTTATTTTTACATACTAGTAAAATGACGCTTAATAAGTAGGAAAAGTTTCAAGCATTTAACTTATCCAATAAGGTTTGGTACTGGTGTACATATTTTGAAAATATAAACAAGGATAAATTAAGTAAACTAAATTGTCTTATAATTTTGTGCAAAATTGTTTAATAAAGGAAAGTTTTCAAACAGGGAATAAACATAAAATCACAAAAAGAACCCCCTCAGACAACCATTAATTCAAATTAATTAAGATTTTTAGGGTAAGAAGAGGATATTGCCATTTAACTTTTCTTACTCAATCCCATCAAATATGTTTTTTGGGGATTTATAATGATCTCTTAACTATTTTGCATAAAATATAAAGAATATTTAGTTTAATGAAATATCTTCATTTTTACACATTAAAAATATATATATATCTGGTACTGCTGGTCATTTTACTCCAGATACAGATGAAAAGTATTAGACATAATTGACATGAAAATGAGTGTAAAGCATAACTAAAAAATCAAATCAATATCTAGACAGTAATGTAAAAAACAAGTAACACATTTGTTTATAGACATTTTTAAAACAAACAGTTTCTACATTACCTTAATCACTTCTGCATTAACAAGTATAAACAATAAATGGTTTACAAAAATACACAAGAAAACAATTCAAAGGTATATTAATAAACTATAAA
Organism: Ophraella communa; assembly: GCA_035357415.1. Classification (NCBI taxonomy): domain Eukaryota; kingdom Metazoa; phylum Arthropoda; class Insecta; order Coleoptera; family Chrysomelidae; genus Ophraella; species Ophraella communa. Next base: position 12,176,333 of record CM068995.1, on the reverse strand, counting down.
CTGGGTTATAAACACTGTTTGTTATGTTAGTAAATCTTCATCCAACATTATTTTTCCTAAATTTCCTACTCTAAATGCTCTTAGCATAACTTTTGCAGCTGAATCTAAATCTGGTCTAATAATATAATTGTTTAAGTGATCCTTAAGTCTAATAGTTTTCTTCTTGCTATTAGCAATATGGCTTAAAACTTCTAAAATATTATCACTTGGTTCACTTAATCCAAAATATGTGACATAGTCAAAATGTTTATTTTTATTTAACCAATACAGCAAATAATCTGACAATATTCTTTCTCCTACAAAATGGTCTTCAATAGTTGCACATAAAGTTAGCTTCAAACCAGTTTCTATATTGGAAACTGTAGGTGACAAAATCCCTGGTGTATCTAACATATAAAATAAGGGATCTTCATTTAATTTTATCTTATGAAGAACGCTTCTTGTGACACCTGGCACAGCCCCAACATTTGTTGCTTTGCCTTTGCCTAAATATTTTACCCTCAAAGCATTTATTAATGAAGATTTGCCAACATTAGGAATTCCTATTATCATAATGTTGTAATCTTCTTCACTACTTCTGTTATACCTATCTGACTGATTTATCAACTTTCGAGCTAGAGGAAAAAGGTTTTTAAGTCCTGGGCAATCTTGATTTTTACTGTGAGTGAAAATTATATTTTGATATTCACTTTTTAATCTGTCTTCTATAACTTTCTGGAAATCCCGATCTATTAAATCCACTTTATTGAGAACCAAAATATGGGGTTTAACTCCCCTTACTGTATATTTAAAATCAGCGTTTCTACCAGATATAGGAATTCGAGCATCATGTACTTCTATTAAACAATCCACGGACCTTATTTTATTTTGCATTTGCCTTAAGCCTTTATCCATATGACCTGGAAACCATCTTAGCAACTCTTTATCAATAGTCTTAAAAACGCTACGAAAAGTATTACTAGCTACTTTTTCAGTCATTTTAATTCTTATTTTACATAATAAAAAATAAATTTAAATCCCACTTCAAAAATATTTTAACCATAACCTTCTTACAATTCTGAAGTTAGAACATTTCTTCTTTTTTTAGAAGAAAAGAAAACTATTCAGAAAACTATTCTTTTGATTTTTTCGACGCTGTGTCTAAATTCCTTATATTTATATTACAAAACAAACAAACTTATACATTAATAAGGATAATTGCTTTCGTAAAAGTAATGTACATTAATTTTTGCTACGACCAACTATTTTATACAACAATCTCTAAAACAAATATATCCATATAAATATCAGATCGTGTATATTAATTTACTTGACAAATCGATGATATGCTCAACGAACGATATGTATTTGTAATAGTAAACTACAATACTAAGGTGGAAAGTGCCAGTGTTTATACAACTGCGACAAGACACGAGTGTAAAAAATCACTTTCATGCAAGTAACGTACACTATTTTCCTACGACTACCTATTTTATTTAACAAATTGGAAATATCAGATTGTGTATATTGAGTTGCCTACTTAATCTTACGTTTTATTTGTGACTGTCATATTTGTATTTTTATAGTCCAAGTGGCTACCGCCGAAAATGGTGGTCATCCAGTAAAAGAACAAAAATACATTTTATTAATTCTTAGACATAAGATAAAAATAAACCGCTGGGCTGACGGTCTCCCTATTTAACAAAATTTCCAACTCACCCTCTCCAAAATTGATCCACACAACTCGTTTGAGCCCGGGAAATGGCACTATTTACGGTACACTTGTACTTTACAGTACTCTTCAATTCTCCCAATGGTGTTTGAAATAATAAGTGAATCAACATAAACTAAGCTTTTATTCTAGTTTTTGAAGATTGACATTAATTGTACAATTGCTGTTGCCAGGAATATGTATTTATGGAGTTGTTGATGGATGTACAGTGTTTTCTGTAATCGCGGAAGACGTGGGGCTGTGATGTAGCACTTCAACAAAAGTTTCGCCCCTTTGGATCATTCTTGCAATCCTGTTTTTGCCTTTAATCGATTCTTCTATACCTATACTTTTCTGCAACTGAAGAACTCTTCCATCCACCGTGCTGTTTTAGAACGTTAAGGTCAGCTCCAGCATTGGCCAACAACGTTGAGGATGTTCTCCTGAAGCAATGACGTGTATACTTTTCTGGTTGGTCTAGTTACAAGAACTCAGCTATTTTCTTAGGTGTTCCGTCAACAGTATGTATACCAGCTCTTTGAGACAGACATTTTCCTTGTCTATAACCCACCAAAAGAGCTTTCAAGGAGACGTGTTGCCGTAAATTCATGTCTTTTCTAAACACATCCAAATAGTGAACCTCATCAATGTTGATCTCAGTGAAAGCTCGTCGAATATGCGTTTTTGTCTAGTTAATCTTAACGACTAGCTGAGTACCAGTATCCTCCACATCACTAACTTCTAAATTATAGGTCTTTCCTTCGGCAACCTCCAGCAACTCCAAGTAATGCTATCACTTTGAATAGATATTCTTTATCTGGAGCGTCCCTCATGAAGCTTTCAATTTGTTCATCCTTTGTCAGCACCTTCGACTGGATTGGGTGATGGTCTACATTTTTTTTTTTCAAAAATGTTATCAAGTTTGGGAAACTTGATATGTTGACAATCTCATTAACCATAATCATTGATTTTACCATCGAGTATTTGGACATAATGAAGAAGGGTTGAATATTTTTGACTGAAAATTTAAACTGTTGTAAAGATTATTCTTTAAAAAAACTGTTCTTACCACATCCAAAAAGTAAGCCAAAATCACATTTTCATCAGTCAAATTGTGTTGTTCACGCCAGTTGCAAAACGGGGGCATATTCTTTTTCATATCTTTTCGCAGACTTAACTGGAATGATTTGCCCTATCGCTTCCGCAGTTTTCTCAGCAATTTCATCTAATTTCAGATTCATTTTCTCCGCAGGTATTTCGTGTGTGCAGATAAATTCATTTTTATTGCGTTTAAAACCAAAGGCAGTACGAAAAAAAATACAGTACGATGCACGTCCGTTAAGTGATTATTACGGTACTCGATTAGATATTCTTGACTCGGCTCCTTCGTCGCCTCATCCATAAACATCTATCTAGTACCGTAATAAGTCATTTCCCGGACTTGTAACGTAAATAACTAAAAAGGAGTTGCTCTCTAGAATATATAATTTAGAGATCTATGCCAGGAGCATAGGCAGGAGTGTAGATTACAAGTAGGCATAAAGTATATTATTAAAATCTAGTGTGAGAAGCAAGCTTAAGAGCTTGTAGGACCTTTATATTCAAGATTACAACAAACGGCAAAATTGCACAAATAAGCAACAGTTTGAAAAACTAGTTAGGTAACAAAGGGACAGATAGAATAACCTAAAATAATAATAAAACCTCTGCCGTAAAGTCGACTCACACTTTTCAAATACCTGGTAGGTATTTCAGTTCCAAAACAGAAAACACCTGAATTAATCATACAAAAGAGAACAGGACACTATCTACTTTCATATGTTCAGAATAAAGGTAAAAAGTTACACAGAACCACATAATCCTAGAATTTCCTCATAGTTTATTTAACGAGTTTCATTTTTACTTGGTCGTTGAAAAAACAAACGTCAATTTGATATTTCTATAGTTCAATCTGATAAAATTAATTTGGTTATATACATTACTATTTTGAAGAATCTGTTAAAAATATTATAAATGAAATTAATTTCAGATATTATTTAAAAGTTTATTTTATAAAATATATTAACAAATTTTACAAATTTGTACATAAATACACATTATATTACTTATTATTACATTAAATAGATATATACATTATATACTTTTTAAACTATCATAATTGTTGGAAAATTATCGTTAATCCAATGTAGTATTGACTGTTGACCTACTAAGGCCCATATATATGGAATGAAAAAGTCTTCTGGCTGATCCTCCTCCACATATTTAAACTTAAGATCAGGAAATTTCTTAAAAAAAAAAGAATAGTTTTGATAAATGAGGCTTTAAATATTCTAAATAGTTTGGATACTAATAATAGTGTCAAAATAATAGGAAAAGATAAAAATATGTGATTTTTAAAATAAATTACCGTTAATCTCTCTTTGGGCCAGCCTTTAACCCCCTGTTGTATTATTAATAGCACTTGATGAGCATCTACTTCATGCTCTAATGATTTATCATGCAGAAGTTGTGAGAAATATTTCAAAATAATATCAATATTGTGAATTATATCTTGAAAAACAACATTGTCTTTAAACATTTCAAACATACTTTTGTTGTACAGCATTGTATAGATCAAATTGGGATTACTACCAAGCTGGGTTGATAGACATGAATTCAATATTTCCAATACCATTCTTAATACTTCTTCCAAAACTGAAATGTCTTGTTCTGTATCCTCTGGTTCATGGTCAATCTAAAATATAATAGATTTAAATCAACTTATAATAAAAATATATATAAAATTGAAACTTTTTTTTGTATTCTAAATATCTAATGTAAATGTGCTGAATATGTAACCGTTGGTTATACTGTTCATAGTTTAACGTAGTGTAATTGTAGCACAGTATACTAAAACAACCAGTAGTGCATCTCACCTTCGCGCATGGGTTGTGCGCATTTGACCATTCCGGTTTAGAAACCTGCCAAATTTAGCAAGGATGGGGTATATTTTACTACGTTTTAGTTTGGTTTAGTCGCTTAAGCATTGGCGTCTGCGAGTTGTTTTTTACTTTTTGTGTGACAAGATGAACAATACAGTTAGAGGCAGTTGAAAATTTCATGTTCTATGACTCACCCTTGCGCAGTCTACACGATTCGGTTTCTAATAAACCCTATTAACTATTGTGACAACATCAGTAGATAATTTTAGTCTAAAATAAATGGCGAGTGATTGAACATTGTGTCGCATACGGAGTATTAGTACAGTCGAAGTTTTAGTATTTTAATAGTTAGTTTATTTTTGTGGTTTTGTATTTGAACATTAGTATTTTGTTAGTTAGTTGTATTTTTAGTAAAGACTTAAGTGAATTTTAGTGTTAAGTGCTGGTTAAAAATAATTATTTCTTGGGATTATTTCGGCTAAATTTAACACCTATAAATTATACTAATCCTTCCCTATCCAAAAGGTAGAACTGTTAGTTAATACGGACCTCGTATCTAAACCAGAATGGCCATTTAAAGGCTAAACAAAATTTAGCACTACTGACTGTTTTAGTATACTGTGACTGTAATTGTAGCATAAAGTGTGTTCTGTAAGAGTGTTAATACAATACATTTCAAAGTAAATTAGATTTTGGATTACATATAAAATACTAAAACCCTTACTTACCTCTAAGGATAGTGCATTACTTTTCTGTGCATTCTCAGTCTTGAGTTTTGATACCAATCTATTGTATTTTTTGGCTAATGTTTCAAATAGAGATACCAGTCTTTGACTCACATAAGGATGAAGATTTCTAAAATGGCTTGACATATTTGCAAGTGCAGCAAGACAATTTGTATGCAAATATTTGTCTCTCATTTTAAGCATATTATACTGCACTGTTCGAATTACTACAAGTATCAATAAACCTCCTAAAGATATATCTGTCAAAGCTCGTTCAATGTACCAAGTAGCACTTTTTAGTTTCTTAAAAAAAAATCTAATTAAATCTCAAATCTCAAACAACAAATAACCATGCACCAAAAAAAAAATAATTTTTTTACTAAAAAATAGATAAAATGTTTATATTTACCAAATCATGAATGGTTTCATTAAAACCATCATCTTCACTTAAAATTAGTATGATTATTAATGACATATAAATGTGATGTGAATTACTATTTGGGGCATTATACAAACTTTTCAATATTGGAACAATCTAAAAATATAAATAGAATAAATTAGTGAACTTTATTGAATTTTATAAGTATATAGGTAAAATAGCAGCAAACATACAGACACTAGTATATTCAATACTTTAAATATTTTTTTACAAACATGTTAAAAATGCCATTTTTTATGGCACGGCTGTCAAAAGTGAACTGTCAGATTTTGAAAGCAAATGTCAAAATATTTAGATTTTATTTATTAACATTAATATTAATAGTACAATTTGACAAATTAATTTCTTGCACTGCTGTTTTACCATTTTCCATGGCTAAGGTCCACAATATACGATGCAATTTAAAATTATTTCCCTTGGATGTATTACTACAGGTTTTTAAAATTTAATTCAAAATGAATAATTACTTTATTTGAATGTTTGTAGAAAAAATATTGTATAATATATGTGTTTATAGTATCTTTTAAGGCACTCATGTGAATTGCAGAATTTGCTTCACTCATTCTGCAAACCTTCACATGTGTGCCTTAAAAATGTACTTTTAACACTTTTATTATAATTAACTATTAACTATGATAACAAAATAACACTATAATTATGAATTTCTAACAATCTTCTACATTAAATAATTATACATCAGTTAACATGTACTTACTAAAAGGTCCAAATCTTCTCTATGGAGAATATAGGATTTAAATGATTGATTTCTATGTAGCAGTAAATACAGCAATAATGTAGGTGAATCCCCTGATGCCTTTTTACAAAGAGCTAAGTATAATAAGTTAAAGTCAATTTTAAATAACGAAGCAACATTGGAAGGTGGCACTGGGTTGGTATCTAAGAGATTTTTAAAAATATTAATAAAGAATGTACCAATTTTTTATGGATATATAACTTACCTTGACTGTCTAGACAAGAAAATAAACTATTCCTATATGGGTTGGACATTGTTGTCCAATGATGGACTAAAACTAATAGTAATAGTAAACTTTGGGTAGCTAGTGGAACTGCTTGGTAGACAAGTTCATGAGTGTCATTTATTTCATCATTTGATTTTTTAAAAGTTAAAGCTGACCAGATATTGGAAGCTAAATCTTAAAAAAAGAATAAAGAACAATTATTACTATTAATATGATTGAGTTTAAGATGTTCAAACATTCAACTGCATAATGTATCAACTTTTAAAAATTTATAAGATTAAAATTATAGTAACATACTTACTTAAAACAATACTATTTCCACTATTTCCTGTATAACCAGGAGGAATCTTGCGTTGTTCAATGAAATTTGTCATTAAGCGTTTGACTAGAATTGGTGCATGTATTACATGTTTTCCTCTCATCATATGCCTATAAATACTGCTATAATCTGACTTGCCACCTACATAAAATTATATTTCAAAAATATTTTAATTATAAAAAAACAATAACAATTATCTTACCAGAATGATATTGAATTGAAAGGCAAATTAAAAGACATGTTGCAGATTCCAAGTGAATCAGATATGTGAAATCATCTACAGGTACATCAACAATTATGCCCACCAAAGATCCCAAAAAGGTTTCCAAAGCATTTCCATTATTTCCAAATTCTATATGCCTAATTAAATCTTCTTCTTTTAAAATTTCCGTTAAAAATTTTAAAATGCATCTTATTATGAATAATGTATTAAAAAGTTGCCAGTTAAATAAATTCCTAAACAAAAATGTTTATTTTAATAAATGCAAAATATTTTAATTATTCAGTAACTATAAGTTCTTACGTCTCAGTAATTGTAGCAGATAGTAGCTCAGTAGTTTTATCAATAAATATTTGAATTAATGTGCCAAAATTTCCAGTCTTTGTATTATTTATTAATAGTTCTTGCAATAACGTTTCAATTCTAGATTCAAATGCCAGCTGTTCAGTCCTAAAATTTAAAGTAACATTTTTTAATTAGAAACCTGACACAAACATACATACAAATATATAATTAATTTAATCCACATTTTATAATGTATGTACAATTGCATAGTAAATTTTTAAAATTCATTTTGTAGTGGTTTTTACTATATATTAATTTAGATTTAAATGTTACCAAAAACGTAGATTTTAGATCATCAAATACATAAGTAATTTAAACTTACATCGTTGTTGGAGGAACTAGGTTGTAAGATAAAAAAACGTTCCAAAAAGGATCATTTTTGGATAAAGATTCCTTTCCCACAAACTTAACACAATATTCATTGGCTGATAGCTCTAAATTTTTGCTTATAGATGTACCCATTACTTCATTTAAATTTCATATAAACTTTTTTTAATTAAAATAGAGATAAAATAGAAATAGATTCATAATTTAAAATGAATACACATAATCTAACCTGTATTGTACACGTATGAAATTTTGACGTTTTTAGTTTTCATCTATGCGGTACCAACTACACAAAACGAAATTAGTGATTTGCATTCTAAAATAATTACATAATTTTATTATGAACGAAAAATTGATAATTTTTTAATTCTGTAATAATATATTTTATTAATTCTATTACAGTATATATCTAGGTTATTCGTAAAAATGTTATACAAGCTGCAAACTCGCTGCATACCATGGAATTGTTAAGTTGGTTAATGTGAAAATTGACGTTTGATCATATGACTACTACTACAGTCGCATTAGCATTCTTCGTTATTCATTAGATCTACTAAGACCATTTTATTACATTAGGACAAGTTAAGGCTTAATAAAGTTAATTGAAAAACATGGCTAGTCATCAAAGCCAAGGTGTTCAACAGCTTTTAGCAGCTGAAAAACGTGCCGCAGATAAAGTCACAGAGGCTCGAAAACGTAAGTAAAAATTAATCAAAAAGAAAACAATAATTTAGGGTGTAGACATGGTCACGAGACATAAAGAAATACTAAGTTTTGGACTTGTTTTCGCATTCCAAATTAAATAATATACTTAGAATTCTTAATGAATAAATTAATAATTTGAATTAGTTAGTAATTTAAATAAATTATATTTTGTAATCAGTTTTAAAGTGGTTATTAGACTTAAAAACATTTCGACTTCAGGCAAAGCTAGGAGGCTAAAACAAGCTAAAGAAGAAGCTCAAGATGAAATTGAGAAATATCGCAAAGAACGTGAACGCCAATTTCGTGAATTTGAAGCCAAACATATGGGCTCTAGAGAAGATGTTGCTGCTAAAATTGAACAGGATACTAAGCAAAGGGTTGAAGAGATGAATAAAACAGTACTGAACCAGAAGGAACCAGTAAGTTATTCAATAGCAACATTTTTTAGTCATATGATTGTCAAACTGAGTCAAGGTTATATATATTATTGATCAGCTACATTTAAATTTTCTTGTGGTATAGGTATTAGCTACATTTGTTTAGTTTTTATAGTAGAATTCACATTTTGTCCTTATTATTCCATACCAATTTGTGCAGAAGTAATATGTAGCATATAACTAGTTTGATGACAATTGGTATACTATGTATATATACTGTAACTATTTAATTTTATTTTTTATTTTAGGTAATTCAAGAATTTTTAAAATTGGTCTATGATATTAAGCCAGAGATTCATAAGAATTACCGCCAATAATTCAGTGTGTGCAATATTAAATAAATAGGTTCTAAAACTATGATCACTTATTGTTAATAGATGTTCATTCCATTTTGATGTACTTCTTTTATGTAGTTTTAGACTAAAAATTGTCTTAAATCTCTATAGATACTTATATTGTTAAGTGATATATTAAAAGTATTGTGTTTTATTTGTTTTCTTGTTCATTCATAGAAAATATCCAGATTTTTCCAATTAACAAAGATCCTTTTTCCAAACTACATGTACTTAAAATGATATTTAAACCATTATCAAAATTAAACAATACACAAAAAAAATGTAAAACTTTATTAAACAATTATAAAAATGTATAACTATTTTTTATGGCCTTTGCTATTTGCTTGTTTACTTCTCATTCGGTGTACGTTTTTCTTTATATCTTTTAGTTTTTTTATTTTATTAGCTTCAATGCCTTCAATTTCCTGACGATGTTTTTCCAAGCGTTCTTTGGTTTCTTGTTTTAATTTTTCTTGTTTCTTGTTATATGAAGCTCTTAACATTTTCATCATGGTGGAAATCTAGAAAATAAGCATTAAAAAATCTTATTACTATTTCAGAATAATTTTAAACTTTTGGTCTTCTCGAACGCTCCGGTGCTATTTTCAAAACGCACCTTATTTTTATGGGCTAGCGCCATCTATGGTTGACATACAAACTATATATTTATATAAAATCAATAGTTACCAAATACGGAATGCCGAAAATATAAATCGATATATATATGTAAAATTTTAAATGAAAATGTCTAATTCCTCTCAAGGTATTTATGCACCCTTACCACAATCTTTAAGTGATTCTGATTCCGAAAAAGAAGACAGATCAGAAGATAATTTACATTATTTAACAAATGGTGTAAATCAACCAAAAGTTAATTTTTTACAATCCAAAAATGGTCACCTAGCAAACAATTTCAGAGATGACAATAGCAAATTCAAAAGTTTACATAATAAATTGTCCACAAAACGTAAAGTTGCTCTGGTAATTTCCATCATATTTTGTTTTTTGCCAATAATTACTTTTCTCTGGATACTACCATGCAACGATTTTGATACCTGCTCTTTAGAAATAGCAAATTGGGAATCCATACACGAAAATATTGAACTATTAGGGAGCATAAATTTGGTAAGAGGCGTTTTTCAAAAGAACTGGAACCTTGCTTTAATTTATAAAGGTAGTATCTCAGATCCACAAGAATTTAAAAATGGCATACTTTCTATAATGGGAACATCTGGAACTGTAGCTTGGGATTTTAAACAAAAAAGTTATCCTCTCCAAATGAACTGTAGTATAATAGATGTAGATAACAATGGTCACACTGATTGTCTAGTGGTGGATAATAATGGTTTAAAAGTGGTTGAAACTATTTCTGGAGAAGCTCTATGGCATGTCCATAGTTTAGAAGAAAAGTTCATACCTGAATTGGATATGCCTATTATGATAGATGATTTAGACAAAGATGGAACTAATGAATTACTGGCTGTATATAAAAAAAGTGGATTTTTGATTATTTCTGGAAAAACTGGCCAAGCTCTATCAAATATTAAATTACCATCAACATGCTCAACTATATATTTATTATCAAGTAATTCATATTCAATTACCTATAAATGTATACAAATGCCTGGAACATTAGTAACTTATCAAGTGTCTATTGTTGATATAAAACATAAATATTATAATTCTAGTGCTACTATTAAACTCAATATTGGAATAAATGAAGATGTTCAAATGTTTTATGAAGCTGGTGATAAAAAATTAACTGTTCAAAATTTTAACCACTGTCCTAAATGTCAAAGTACTATAACACTATATAGTTTCAATAACACCAAACTTAATTTCTCAACATTTGACAATACAATTGTAATGAATCCAGTTTCTTTTAAATTCCCAGCTGTAAAACCTAATATATATTCTTCTAAAGGGTTTATTAGTGGATTTATATTGAAAATGTGGTACTGGCAAGATAAGCCTGTTAAACTATCACCAGACAGTAGGATATACAGACCTGTACACAATGAAACTTACCATCTAAATAAAGTTTCTGAAAGAATATTACTCATTCTACTTAAAGAAAATGATGTACAAATAGAAAATATTAGCTTAACAGATATTTACTTAATTTGTAATGGACCACGACACAATAACTGTCAGCCAAATTATAAAAATCAAGGAAATTCTTTACTGGTCGCTGATCTAGATTATGATAACTCATTAGAGTTAATAAGCTATTCTACTTCATATAAGCAAGTTGAAGTAAATGGTTATGAAACTTGGCAACTAACTTCAAAGTTAAATGTATTTAGACTAGAAAGTGAATTTAGTAAATTATTTGAAAATAGTCATTAAAAATGTTAGCATAATTAATACACTTAAAACAACAGATTAAAAATTGCCATTGTATTTAAATGTTTCTATTGCACATCAATTTTATCTCTTTCAAGAATCAGTTTTATAAGTTTAGAGTGATGCATATTTGAAGCGCATACTTGAAGGGCCAAAGATAACAGTGATAAATGAGTTGTTACATGTTTTTCCTTATTATTTTAATAAAATTATATTTTTAAAACATATCAAACTATTATTTAACTTTCTGATAAGAGTTCCCAATTAAATAAAATCCTAAATAATTTTAAATAAATTCACAAATCTGGTATACACCAATAAAATCAAGAGTTTGCTTATAGAATTTTAAGTTTTTTGAAAAGCTTAAGTTAAGTTTCTCATAACTTTACTGAATATGATTTGTAATAATAATAATTGTCATTCATTTCAGTTTGTTGCAATTTGGGTCTCCTTTATAAAGGAATGATTCATTACGAACTATTTAAAGTGTACTGAACTGACGGCAAGTGCTTTTATTTAAACATATTTTGAAGTAATCTACTAGTAAAGATTACCCAAAACAATTTAGAGTTAAATAAAGAAAAAATAATCAATATCAATATTGCAAATATCTGCAAATAGAACAAATGGTAAACATGAGTGTGTGACAATCATGATCATGAAAACTATTACGTTACCAATCCATTCCATTACTACATAAGGGGAACTACGATATTAACCAAGAAATACTGACCACAGGAGAAAAATAATTCTCAGTAAATTTCTCCAGTTCTATTATAAAAGTCAAAATTACCTTTTGTTCCTCAGGTTCTACAATAACAGCTACTCTGTCTAGTGGATTTGTTTCTGTTGGTTTTTTATGTTTAGGTTTGTCTTTATATGGTAATGCTTGTTGAAGTTTCTTAGGTATAATCAAAGGTTTAAACGGTTTTGTTTCTCTTTCAATAGGCTGAAATTAAAATTATGTATAATTAAGTATCAAAAATTATTTCTGATTATAAGATAACGATTCTCGCAAATCTAATAAAACTATAGTATATTAGAAACATTGAAACATGAACTGTGAGTCACAGAATAAACAATGTTTAACTTACAGTATAAAGACTGTCCTTGTTTGGTTCATTTTGTATACCCTTTTCTCTCTTTATCTCACCAGTAGTCCTTACACCTCGCCAAGAATTTCTTTTATTAGAAGGTAGTAATAATGTATTAACAGGAGCATAAAATTTGGGGACATCTACTTTAAACCAAGTTCTACAGAAAACAATATCTAAAATTAAATAAAAATACAGTTACACAGTATTTCTAAACTCTGCAATAATAAATATTCTTAAATAACATATAACTTAATTATTAAAAGTCTTACTCAAGTTAATTGTAAGAAAAACTAATTCCCACAACAAAATTCTAAAAATGTGATACTTACCACTTAACAATATTTTATCCTCAAAAGTTGCTCTAAAACAACCTTCTGGTTTATTAATAGCTTTTTTAATTTGACCTCTAATCCCAGACACTGTTTTAATTCGAGCTGATTCAAATTTGGCTACTTCTAAAGCACTGTTAAACATTCCTAAAATAATACAAAAAGGTAAGTTTACAATACAATGTATTCTTTGGAACATACCTTTTATAAAAGCTGTTTTCTTATATATTTTTAAAGGATGTCCTATCAGTTTTAATTTTTTTAATATCCTAGTATTTTTATCTAGTTCTAAAACCGATCCTGTCGCTGCTATTCTGAAGCCAATTTTTTTTATAATCTGTAATAATTTGTCAACGTTTTCATTTACAAGTACAAGTTTATAAAATGTGCAAGTTTAAATCTACTTACACTACTTTCAGAGTCCACAGTTTGTAATGCTAAAAAGCCAGTTCCTTGGGGTGTAATAGGACCCCAAAAGTGAGCATTGCAAGTCAAATGTTCAGGAGTATATTTTAAATATCTAAACTTCAAATCATCTTCTAATTTTGAATATAAAGGTATTGTTTGGAATCGTCGCCATCCCAATGAGATTATTAAAGGATCATTGGTTTTCAATACTTTATTATACCATCGATGTTTTTTTATTTTAACGTTCAGAAACCCAACATTTTCCTCTCCCATGTTTAGTGCACCAATAACTAAAATAATACATTATTAAACTGACAACTCAATACTATCAGCTTAAAACATAATTTATTTATAATACTTCCATAGAAAACTTACTTATTGGATAGGTAGGATCAAAATGCTCTATAAACTCTGAAGGCACTTCTTGAAACTCTATTCGAACATACATTCCCGGTCTGTAGCCTTCAATCTGCACTCTTACATCATCAGACATATTCTCAAACACAGATTTATTTAGCTGAGCCTGTTTTTCTGCCGATAATTTAAGTTCATCATAATAGCTTAACTTTTCTTGAGAATCATAGTCTGCATCAAATTTTTCTTTTAGTTTTTTTTTCTTTTCTGCCAAAATGTGAATGTCCTCTTCGTTTTCATTAGTTGCTGATTCTAATCTTTTCCGTTTTTCACCTTTGTCATTTTGTACTGGTTGAGCTATGTGGGTTTCTCCAGTTTCTAAATCTTCAAAATCTCCAAATACTTCAGAATCTCCATCGCTTAAATCTGGAGCATCATCTAATTTAAGTAATTCTCTTGCATTTTCACTTTCTTTCCATTTCCCAGTAGTAAAACAGTTCACTATAAGATCTTTATTCTAGAAAACAATTTACAATAATTGTTTAAAATTATTTTACAGGCAATAACATGGTTTTTTAATTAATTTATATTTTATGTCATTTATAATATTAGATAATAAACTTACATCTTGTTGTGTCCAATCTTTCATAACTGCATTCCAAGGTAAAGTTAATGAACTTTCTAACAAATTCATAATATCCTTACTTTGTTTTAGTTCATGCTGTTCTTTTGAAACTTTTTTAAAGAGACCACCAATTTCCTCATCTGAGTTGTTTTCTTCACTCTTACTATTTGACTCTGGTACTTCTTCTTCAAAATCTAAAAAGAATTATAATATATACCAATCTAATTTGTAGTAATATGTTGTTCAGATCTATTTACCATATACAAGCCTCATTAAATTTTTATTGGTACTCTGCCTTTCTAAGAAAGATTCCTTTGCCTTTTCCATAAGATTGTCTTTCCATTTAATATTATTGTCCTCAATATTACTATAATTTTCAAGATTTTCATCATCTTCAGAAAAATCACTATCTTCTTTTTCTTCAATTCTTTTCTTTTCATTAGTTTCTATTTTTCCCAAAATATCTTTTACCTTGGAGTATATTTCAGTATCCTTGTTGTAGGAAGGCTGAAATATCTCTTCACTATTTTTTTCCTTATTCAAATCAATGTTGGAATCATCTTCTTCACTATCACTATAAAGTTATTCATTCAATGTAAAAACATTTTTTTATAAAAACAGTTTATATCCCTTTCCCAATTATGTTATATTTTTCGATTTAATATTAACTATTATTTTTTAAAATCTATGATATATTGCAAAACATGGTAATTATAAAGTTCATTTGTCCTCACAATAAAAAGACACATTTTCATTAGATTTACCTTATACTTTTTAAAGCTTCACTAAAAATTACTTTTCTTCTTATTCTTCCCTTATCTTCCACCTCAACATATTTTTGTCTTATCATATTTAATTCACTGTCTAATTCTGAAATACCATCCTTCTTTTCTATTTTTTCAAACAATTGAATATTACTTTCTTCATCTTCACTCTCTGTAATATCATCTGCTGTGAGCTTCTTACCACCAGTAAAAAGCTGGAGTTCTGAATGCTTCAACTTTTCATCCAAAGTTTCTTTTGCACTTATTAAGTTAGTAACAATGTTATCAGTTTCATCCCCTCTCTTATTGTGGCTATGAGAACCACCTAATTCCATATACACTGCATCCTTATCATAAACAATTCCACCAACTCCAGAAAATGGAGCATAAATTAATTTTTCTTTTTCGATCAATGCACGTTTTTTAAGTTCTTCAGGTAATGGACAAGGGTCAGGAAGAAAGGATAGGTCATTAATTTTCAGATCACCAAAACCTAAAACAAAATAATTGTTTAAGTGTAGACTGAAAATATGTTATTATTAATTATATTACCTGCTATATGAACAAAACTATCTTTTTTCAAAGGTACTCCTCTAATATATCCATATAAGGCAATATTTCTATCACATTTGTGATTTTGTCTTACTAATTCTTGGTTAGTTAAATCTTCATACCTATCTGCAATCAAATAACTGTGAGTTGTCCTCCATTGCAGTGGTCTAAATTTCATAACTGAAATAAATCTTCCCAAATTCTTTACTTCATTTCTTAAGTATTCTTCATGAATTATACCAGATAGGTAAAATAATTTAGCACCTGGATATACTTCAGTCCAAAATCTATGCTTAAGAGTCTTCTTAGTATTCTTTAATGTCTTACTATTTTTAATCAAATCAAGATGGGTCAAAACTCCCATTATTCTAGGCATTCCATGCACTTGGCATATGTTTAAAAATTCAAATATCTCCATTTCAAAACCAAAACTTGCATCACACAGTAGAAGCACTAAATCAGAAACTTTTGCCAAGTCTATCATTGAATTTATATCATTGTTGCATTCAAAAAATGTTATTCTCCTCTTTTTACCTGTTACAATCGTAACAGGACCTTTAATATCACTTAATGGTAATTTAGTAAATAATTTTATTAAATTATTGATTACAGTGCTTTTGCCTACTTTTGGAGGACCAACTACTGTTACTACTATAGGTGGAGGTTCAATAGGAGTTCGATCTACAAGAGGAATATGTTGCTTTTTAGTATTTATATCCTCTTTTCTTCGAAATCTACGTTCTGCTCTTATAGCAGAATTAAAACTAAAGGCTTTTGGATTTTTCTGTTTGGGATCTAGGTCAGTGTTTTCATCTCTTTTTTTAGCTATTTTCTTTTCCAATTTTCTACCTAAAATAAAAAAGGCATTTGAAGTGAGAATTAACAGAAACTAATTATTTACTTACCTGAATGCCGATCTCTGTGGGCTTTCTTTTTTGTATTTACTTCATTTTCCATTGTGACTCGTACAGAAAATAATTAAAAATATACGTATATATATATAAGAAATTTAAATTTGTAACTTTCTTACTTCAACACATGGTGAACATATATATAGTTAATAGTAAGGTTATGTTTAATGTTTTTAAAATTCCGATCATAGATAACCTTGTTCCTTAGAACATAAAATCCTTGTTCTAAGTAGATAACGCACTAGATTCCGATTTCGAACAACCAGGTGCGTTACTTCTGGCACAGAACCAATTAATTTATTCTTATAGGTATTTTTTAATCTAAAAAAAATTAGAAAACATTTTTTTGAGAAAAACAAAATTACATCAGAAATTCACAGATCGTTTCAGTAGATCGTTTGATAGTTAAAAAGAGAAGAAAGTCTGTCAAACAGACGTCATAAATTTTTAATTGTCATACTGTCAGAGAAGACGATTACAAGCAATTACAAGTGATTTTTGATTTTTGTAAGCATTCTGCAGTTGTAGTTTTTAAAAATGTCTGCGGTTATTGATGAATATTCTGCAATTAATAGTCCAGATGATTGGAGAGATGCTGCTCACAGTACTGGAGTAAGTTTTTAACTTATTAAAATTACAAAATTTTGTTTTATTGTATATTGTAGACTTCTATAATGGCAGCGGAATTTGATGGTGGAGTAGTTATTGGAGCAGATTCCCGTACTACTACTGGGTAAGTTAAATAAAACATATGAGAATTTTATTAACGAACATTATAATTATTGTTGATAGGGCATACATTGCAAATCGTGTAGCAGACAAGCTTACAAAAATTACAGACCGTATTTATTGCTGCCGTTCTGGTTCCGCTGCAGATACACAAGCAATTGCAGATATTGTTGCATACCATTTAAATTTTCATGGGTAAGTAAAATTTGCTTTTAAAAAAACTTACTAAGTATATGGTTTTTAGAATGGAATTGGGTGAAGATCCTAAAGTTGAAGTAGGTGCTGCTATCTTCAGAGAACTTTGCTATAACTATAGGGACTCTCTAATGGCTGGTATACTAGTAGCTGGCTGGGATAAAAATAAGGGTGGTCAAGTATATTCCATTCCAATTGGTGGCATGTGTGTTAGACAAGAAGTATCCATTGGTGGATCTGGATCCAGTTATGTTTATGGTTATGTAGATGCCAATTACAAACCAAAAATGAGCAAAGAAGATTGTGTTAAATTTGTAACTAATAGTAAGTATTATGAATTAACATTAACATTTTCAATAAAATAATAAACTATCATTGAACTTTTGATAAAAATATTGTATAATTTAGAGCAAAATTATAAGGTATATAAATGAGTTATTGTTGTCTTGGTCCATTAAATACCTAGAAGCAAATCTTCTGATATAAATCACATATTTTTTATGAAGTATTTAATCAATTATGGTTTTTTTTACAAGGCAAGTTAATCAATATGACAAATATATATATATGACATGACATATATAATAATAATCAACAAACTCTATGAAAGTAGATATTTAGGTAATAAAATAAATGATATATAAATAAGGTTGTAACATTCGTCTGCCTTCTAAGATTCAACTCTCTATCTCATCAATTAGGCAGTTTAATGGCGCGTTTACTCCGACGCGGTGCCATGGGAGTTGGGGCCATGTCCGCCATAGTCTGTGGTGAGCTAAGTGGAGAATTTTTTAGCGCAGCTTTCCCTTGAGTTCCTGATAATTGGCAAGAAACCCACTAGCTTCTTGTAGTGGAGTTGAGGAGGCAACGGGTATTGAGCTGGTTGACGTTCTTCTAGCGGGGCACTCAGTAGGATTTTCCAGACGAGGGCGCATGTGATCTGTATGGTACCTCTTTTCGCCACTGGCTGGAGTATTTATCACATACGAATACCGATGAGTACGTCGAGATACAGTGGCTGGCTCCCATCGCGACTGTGGTCGTCGGTTGGTAGGTTTTGAGTATATGCTGCAAAACTTGCATTTTGGTATTCTTCTGGATAGTTGCCTTGATAGTCTCGTGTAGTAGTGGTCGTCAACATTACGAGAAAGTTGCCAACTTCGTCTGGTCTTTTTTTTTCAGTTATTAGTTGGCGTATATGAAGAGGAGTGCTAATGGAATTATCATGTTGCAAACTCTGAGGTGTCGCATGCCAGGATGCTTGTTGTATTGTTCTGGTGAGGTGTTGTATAGGTTCGTCTATGTTGATTGGCAGTTTAATGTATATATTATTAAATTTATTATAATAAAAAACTCTTCATAATTAAAAACCTAATTTTTTTAATTAAACGTGGAAGTTGCGTTAAAATGAAGAGTCTTTATATATTATTGTTTAGGTTTTCTTTAATGTACGCTTGGAATGCTTCCCACAAAGTGTGTTTTGAAGTTAGTCTGTGAGGGACATCTATATTTGGCAATGTATCGTTAATATTTGTGATAACAGGCGTATGATCTGATGATAATTCGAAGCAAGACTCTACTGTGCAGGTTGGTGTGTCTATGCCATTTGTGATAAAAAAAATCGAGGAGATCAGGTATCTTCCTTGGGTCAGTCGGCCAATATGTAGGCTGACCATTTGTAAGGTGGTTGAGATTTTTGTTAGTAATTGCTCTTAATAAATTGCGACCTTTGGTAGTGATGAGTCTAGAACCCCAATGTGTGTGCTTTGCGTTTCAGTCGCCTTCTTTGTATGTGTCTGTTGTGATGTTATGTCTTGGTGGACTGTATAATGATGTAGTTAATATTTCTTGTTGCTTGAATGGCATTCGTTTGATAGTTCTCTAATTCGTTGTGTGATATTGTGTTCTTGATGATAACTACAGACCCACCTTGAGCAGTGCCATCTGGGTGAGTAGTATGGTAAATGGAGTAGTATGGAATTATGAGAACTGTTTGATTGGTGAAGTGTGTCTCAGAGACTAAAATGATATCAATTTTATTAATGTTTAAGGGGCACATTTTACAAGAGTGTTTTTATTGCAATTATATGGTCTGAAGCAATATGTTTTTGGAGCGGCCATATTCTTGGCATATCCTTTGTGGCTCTATTGTTATTTTTGGGTTATATATTAGTTTTAATTCATACACTGCTTTGTTATTAGTCTGAGGCTCCAGATGAACAAAGAACATGGAAAGCGGCTCTTTGGTTAATCTATGCTTAATGTTAACTGTTATGAACCTTATATGACCAGCTGGTGTAAGTTCGTTTTTAATTTCATCTATAGGTAAAGAATGATGCAGATTTCTGATAACTACTCTGTGTGCACGTTCTTCTCTTATTTGGTATGTATGATGGATTATTCCTTTGGTTTTGAGATGCCTTGCAAGTTTTCTATAAGTATCGACTTTGTGTGCGGTAATTTTAATGATAATCATTGGCGAATGCCAATGCAGTTAGACTACTGATCATGGCTTTGTAATCTGTTACTCCATAAATAAATATTGGAGGTGATTTTGGGTTTTTATTTTCATTTTGACCGTTGTTGTTTATTTGGTTTTGTCTATTATTATCCTGTATGGTTTTTGGCATTTGTTTGTAGTGCAGCAAATTGATTTTGAGTGGTTGTTGTCGATGTGACAGGAGTAAGGGACGATTGGATTGGTAAGTGTATTCTTTTACGTTTTTTGACTCTCTGCCCTTTATGTTTGCTATCGTCTTCCATGGAAATATATACTGTATCATTACATCGTTTGTTTGGCAGGGAATGCTTGGGGGGAATCCTAAAAAGGTTTCATTTTCTTGATAAGGTACCTGGTTTTGGGAATGTACATTTTTCTCTGCTATTTTTATATCCAAGGGCATGATTTTAACACAAGCACCCGGACTATTAGAAAGCACCTATTTATTTTAGTGTTAGTGTTAGTTATCCCGGCAATCTTAATAACTTGGATTAATTCACAAAACCCCTAAGTATGTACTAGGCCATAAATACTTGTTTCCACTATAGTAGCAACACTTGCTAATTGCCTGTTTTATAAAAACTGGCAATTTTGTAAATATATAACAAGATTGAAACACGTCTGTTTCTATCGAAGGTTTAACGTGTACTGCAAAGACAAAATGAAAAAATATTTTACCCTACTTATTTAACAGCCTTATCCATGTACATACCTATTCAAAAAATTCAAAAATTATCCATGCATTTTCAAAGCGATTTTTACAAAGCAATACTTATCAAATCAAAACTTGTTGGGTATGTTATGGGTTGCTTTTATTGAATGAATCTGAGACAATAATAACTCACTTTTCTACCGCGGCTCATTTAGCATTTTTTTCCCTACTAGAATTCTATTTTTTTAAACATAAGTTTTTTAAAGAAATAAAAATTTTGGACGGGTCACCAGTCACTTCCGTTTCACATGATATGGCAATCATGTTTGTTTTGATTTGATAAGTATTGTGTGGTTAAAATTGCTATGAAAATACATGGATAAGTCAATTGATTTTCATTTTGTCTTTGCATCAGTTAACCTCACATCAAATGGATTGAGATTTAGTTCTAATCAAATAATCTTTGTATTTTTTTAATAAAGTTAGTTTTAGAGGCTAGTAGTGGGAAAATAATATTTCTAAAACGATTTTTTTACCTATTTTTAGGATAATAATATTTTTTTTATTTTAGCTTTGGCACTTGCTATGTCAAGAGATGGTTCATCTGGTGGTGTAATTAGATTGGGTATCATTACAGAAGCTGGCGTAGAAAGAAGAGTAATTTTAGGAAATCAATTACCTAAGTTCTATGAAGATTAAATGTAATATTTGGTATTTTAATGTATAATAAATAACCTTTGTCTTATTACATATTTTTTTTAATAAATAAAATAATCATAATCCACGTATACCATAGAGTTCCTTCTGTTTTATTAGCTACTTCCAATATTGCAGCAACCACTATATTCCGAGCAGTTTTTGGTCTTCCTCTTCTTTTTATTTTTGCTTCACAAACTCTCTTCACCTGCCTTGTTGCTTTCAGTTTTTGTAGATGTCCCGCCCCCACCAAATAAGTTGTCTCTGGTCAATAAGTGATATTATTGTAAGTCTTCTCGTATTTGGACATAAGCCAAACTATCCAATTTTGTTATTCGTTTAACTTGCTTTAGATATTTCATCCATAGATAAACATACTCGTAAGCGTCCAAATTTCACGTCCATACATCGGTATTGGTCTATGAATTGCTTTTGAATTTTGTTAAAATTTATTGTACGGTAAAATTCAAACAAAAAGCATTGCACGTCATAGATTTCAATGTCGTTATTCGTCAGTGATAGATAACACAATATTTAAAAAATAAAAATCTCTCATTTAAAATTAAGTTATTTTAGAGCGGTATTGTTTTACAAGAATGCGCTGTTGACAAACAAAAAATATCGAAATAAAGTATCGGCTTGCTCTAGTGTACTATTTTCTTAAACTGATAGTTTATGGAGTATATGTCACCGTAAAAATATAAACACCGTTAGTTTACAATAAGTATAACTCGTGAGATTGTAAACTGTCGAAAAATTATGAACTGAATCAAACCATTTACAATTTAAAGCATTATTTTTCGTTCGAAACGACAAAGTTTACAATCTATCTGATTTTGAGTACTAGGCATTAACGCCCGAATTATTTTTTTCTGGTATATTTTATAAAAATGATTTTTTTTGGGAGTGTTTAGGGTATTAAATATGACGTAATGTTACAGTTTTAGCAAAAAAAATTATTTAAATAAAAAAAACAGCCGTTACATATATGTAACGCTAGGATAATGCGAAACTTTTTATAACCTTATATATAGTTTTGATATGAAATAATTAATAATTACAGTCTAAGCCCCGCCCGACGTCACATTTTTTGCACATGGTTCTGACACTAGTACAGCAACCCTCTCCAGCACATCTTCGTTTTTTATTAGCAATATATACAAGAAGATGATTTTTTTCATCATATCGCATATCATCTGCTACTCTGTTAAAAGAATTACTAAAATTGGAAGTACTAGGTCGGCCTACACCTTTGCAAATGTTTCCATATCTTTGAAGATAGGTCTGGGCTAGTGATGAGCGAGACTGGTCTTGGTCTTGCAGAAAATGCAAGACCAAGACCAACTTCAGGCTGTAAGACCAAGACCGAGCAGTGCAAGATATACGCAAGACCAAGCCTGCAAGAGTCTTGCGTCTTTTAAACATATAAACCGAAAAAAAAGCAGCCATGGATTATTTTAAACTCTAAAGCTTTGGTTTCCTAGGATAATGGTGCCGCAATAAAGCGGCCGTAATTTGACGGCCGCTATCGGTGAGTACAGATGTAAAGTAAGAGTTTAACGTTATTGATCGCCTAAATCCATTTTTGTATTTGCTTTCGTTTTGTGTGTTTATAGTTTGTTTTATATTTTGTGTTTAGTTTCATTATTTGACAATAATTAGAGTGTTTCTGTATTAAAAGCAAAAAATGGATGATTTGGACTTGGCAATGATGATATTTTTGGAAGACAAGTCTTCATCGGAAGAAGAAACGAAAAGGTCGGAAGAAAGTAAGATTTTTAAGAAAATCTTTATGTCAAATTTAGACAATATTTTCGTTTGACACCAGTATTGTTTGATTATGTTTTAAATCACATAAAAGATGACATTGTTTCAAAACCATGCAATGGAAATAAAAATCCAATAACTCCTGAACAAAAACTATGTTTATTTCTAAGGTAAGTTCATGGATAAGCTTTATTAATGTTTACATATTAAAAAACTTGGACAATGTTATGAATCATTTGGAGAAAGAGGCATTGTCGTACTGTACTCCGCTGAGAACGCAGGTAGAGGAGTCCTTGACGAAGACGAAAAAGAAGCTTGGTTTTGAGGGTTATAATTACTGATGGTACCATAACAAGCAGAAGTTGATCGGCTGTGCTTAGTTGCTATAGCTACAGTCGTGTATTTATTGACACTGAAAGATTTAATTGTCACAATCGCATCTTTTTAAGTATCTAAATAATTTTCGGGGTAATTTTGCTTGTAAAAAAATATTGATCCTAACTCTTGCGGAAATTAACTTTTCCGACTTGTTAGAATAATAACTATTTCATACTTGATTTATCGCTAATATAAAAAAAACAAAATTTTTATAATGAAAAATACTGTCCCTTTCATTTAATCTTTATTTACTTGTAATGATTTTAAAAACTATTTTTCCTTTTTTTATGTAAAAATGGACCCCAGTAAATCTAACAAAAAGTGCAAGACCAAGACCTTGTATGCAAGACCAAAACCAAGACTACCCCGGTCTTGGTCTTGCATTTGCTCATCACTAGTCTGGGCAATGGCCCATCTAAATGTTAATTGCGGCTTGTGGGAATCACACCCCTTTCTATACAAAATCCAAGCAGTACTAATAGCAGCGTTGAGGCACCATGTGAAAATACACTACCACCATTTTTTAGATCCAATGTCTCCAATGAGATAGGTCTGGGAACATTGACATATCTTTTTTCAGTCTTAGTGTATCGTTTTACACAATTTAACGGCTTCATTCCATAGCAATTGGAACCAACTGTCATTAGGTTATTGTCAAACATTTGATAAAAATTATACCATTATTTTTATCTAAAGCCTGCTCTATTATTATTCAAGTTCAGCTTGGCTTCGCAATTGCCTTCCACTCAAGTTATCAAATGTACCCCCACTATCTTCGTCACCTGAATTCTCATCAGTGAGACTACTTACTTCTGGAGGTTCAATATATATTTAATCTACATTTTCGGAATATAAAAAGTGCCCAAAAAATATTTTATTATTTTGAAACGTGCTTTAAACCACAAAAATCTACTTAAACTGATTCGGCGTTCTGTCAGATATGAAATTATAGCAGTTAGCTTATACCTTTAGCGTCATCTACCATTTAGAAGCCCAAACCTACTTTTAAGGCGTGCTTGATCAGACCACTGTAATCGTTACATATGTAACGCTAGGATATAATGGGTTAATTAGTTCAAAATTTTTCGATAGTTTACAATCTCGCGGGTATATTGTCAACTAACGGTGTTTATGCTGACATATACTTTTTAACCTAGCTGAATAACGTACGTACCTATTCGTATAAATCTGAATTTTTTTATAGGGAATTAGGATACATTCTTTTTAGGAATGGTTTATAAAAATTGGTGATATTAAATAGGATTTAGAGAAAATCATACATTTATACATAAAAAGTTTAATCGATCCATTAAAATCAACTATTTCAAAAAACTCATAAGTCATTTTCTGTAAAAATTGATAACGTTGGCAAAAAAACCAACATTCCTAGAAATAGTTAACTTGGCTCATATAAAAGTCTTAAAGCTATAAACACAGTCTGTAACCTAAAACACCTACTAAGTGAAACTTATTACAAACATACTGAGATGGAGTGCCACATGCATAATATGCTGCTTTCACTAAAGAATTGTTTTTAAAGATAGTCAAATGGTAAATGTAATTCAACATATGATGTAAATAAAAATATTCATGTCAGTATCGAATGTTTTACTTTTTTATATTTTGTCCGCATTAAACTAATTCATAAAAAATAAATAAACATTACAAATTGGTTGGGCAAAACTAGTTATCTGAATTTTATTCACACATTAAATAACTTCTACATATGCAAACTAAAACCTAAAAATTTTTAAAATACTTCAACTATCTTTAAAAAGTAAACTAAAAAAAATGTTAAAAATTCATTCTTACAAAATAAAAAGATATCACTCGGGTTTAATTTTCACTGAAGACTGTCATTAAGTTGTGTTCGTAAAATGCAATAAGAGCCATTATCCCCAAACCGCTTAGTAACCCACCCAAATGTAGAACTGCTTGACCTACATTGCCCTCGTCTTCGTGAGCAGAGCTTAGTTCTGGGATCATATCTACAAGCGCGATATATATGAACATACCGGCAGCTGCTGCAAATACCCAAGAGCTAGCGTATTCCGTGTTACCTGAAAAAATAATTCGTTTAACTATTTAAAGAAAATAAAAAATTAAAGAGTCACTTACCAAGCACAAGCCCTGCGACATTTCCAAAAATGCATAAAATACTAGAAAGTATGTTATAAAACATAGCTTGTTTAATAGTCATTCCAGCTTTCAACAACATGGCAAAATCACCGAGTTCATGAGGGAGTTCGTGACAAAAAACAGCTACCGTTGTAGAGAAACCGCCTGCCAAACTTCCAGAAAATGCCGCACCTATTGCCATCCCGTCGGTAAAGTTGTGCAATCTAAAAGAAAATAAAACAAAACCTTTTTTGCATTACTAGCCTTTATACCCAACTTTATTGACTTATTTGAAGTAGTAAAGTTACAAAGGTAGAAAAAAAAGAGCCTTGCTGATATAAGTACGGCGCGTTACCTATATATGCGACGGACATGATGCTACTTACATTTTTTTGTCCTAGTTGCATGTCTTTTAAAAACCAACCTGTGTTATCAAATGGTACGTTACACACTTATGTTACTGACCCGGTGCGACTAACAGGAGTTAGGAGCAATTGCCCCTTCGAACCAATTTTTCAGCTGTTAAAACACACTCACTGTGTCCCTAAAATCTCGGAGCATGTGATTGTTATTTTAAAATATGCCGTAATAAGAACCAATGTATTACATTGCATAGGTTAAAAAATTTTTTGAAATGTATCGGGGAATTCAAAAAGTTGTTGAATAAGAATGTACTGGTTACTTTTAACATTATTTTTCCAGTAGGGATGTGTCCAAAAATTGCGTTGTATATTTTTCCTTCTTCGGCGTTGTCTTCTCCCAACAACACTTAATAATAGGAGTACTACATCTTCTTCAGACGACATTTTTGACTTAACTACTTGAAAAAATTATCCTGTCACTTTTTATCGACTGTCATGTGCAACTAGCATGGCTAAGAAACAAAATTATTCTTACACACTTATGTAACTAACATTGTGTCAGCGACATTAAAAATATCAGTAGCACCAAGTACGTCGCATATATGTGTAAAAGTTCATTCCATGATTTCAAGATTTCAGTTCATGAAATGTATTTTACTCACAATCGGTTAGTAGTTTATGGATTTCTAATACTCACAATCTACCAATAACAATTTCTTAAGAATAATAAAGAACTCTTCGTTTTAACAAAACTTCCAATATTTATTTAAAAAATTGCTTTTTTAACCTTAATGACAGCCGCTTCGCTAGACTTAGCGAGAGTTTTTTATTATTCTTAATAAGATGGACTTCCAAAAAGTAAGGGTTAGTACAATCAATTTAATAATAATTTCGTTTTAAATATCTGTATCCATTTTCATTATGTGATAAGATGAATTATTTTAAGTAATCTGACATTTAGGCGACACACGACGCCATTAATTGTACATATAATTAAATTGTGTTTATTTTACAAAAATTTCTGATAGTTAATTTGAATGTACGCCACCAGTACTGCGGGTAGCTGCAGATAGAGCTACTGAAGGAATAATTCCTGAAAAAAGCAGTAAATGGTGCGTGGCTAAAGGTGTGCAGCATCCCTCTGAGACGGTACATATTGCTTATTTTTGTGAAGTAAGCAAAGTAAAGCCTCCACGTTATGGTCAAGATATTCGATGTTGCGAGCAGTATTAAACTTTAGGCATAATGATGATATTAGTAAATAAGCAAAATTGCGGGCATTTTTGAAAAGGCACAATGTGGGAGATCAAGCTAAAAAGGCAAGTGTTTTTTCTGAAGCAGACATTGATACATTTTTAAACAATTTCCCGGAAGAATATCTTCCTCAAAAGGTAATTTTAATTTATTTAGTGCATATTAAATATACGTTATATAAATTTTTTTTTATATTTTGCACTTATAAAAATCATTATAAAACGCATTTGCGTATCGTAATGTAACTTTTACGCACGCAAATTTTTGTTTTAAATGGTTGGCGACATGATTGAAGTATCTAATGACAAGACTATTGACAATGACATTTGTGGGTTAATAGCAATTTATTAATTTTATATTGTTCTTTAAGAAAGTATTTGTGAATATGAATATCATCTTTTACTTATATAATATATTATTATTGGTGTATTAGTCATTTTAAAATATTTGAAAACATTAACATTTCATAATTTAAATGTCAAAGCTGTCAAATGTTATAAATTACACAGTGCTACCGACATACTTTTTAAAATAAAAATTTTCGTAATTAAATAAAAATAATAAATTAATTTAAAAAATGATAAAATGGCAAAATATAAAAAATATTATAAACAACTTATTTCATATGGCTGTTGTGACACTCGTTCTTTAAAAAACTCATCGCTTTGCGATTCGTTTTTTAAACTTGAACTCGTGTCGTAACAGAATTCCATATGAAATGCGTTGTTTAATATACTATTTAGGTTGCTTTAAATATTGGCATTTCCTGAGCCTGTAGGTGCGATGAACTTTTAAAACTGAAAATAAGTGACCTGGATGTTTTAGAAAATCGAATTATAATAGTGATTCCTGGTCATAAAAACATTCTCTTCCCGTATATTTGTAATTACAAAATAGGAATGGATAAAAATAATAAAGCAATACTGTGACCTTCGTAATAACTTACAAATAAGATTTGGTAAATTTACACGACAGCCTTTTGGGCATAATTCTATAGGAAGTTTTCCAAAAAATAGGAACTTATTTAAAGCTGGAAAATATTAACAGGTTTACAGGACATTGTTTTAGACGTACTTCAGCAACATTAGGACTTAAAGCAGTTCTAAAAATCACTACGTATCCGTATACGTATCGCAATGCGCATGTGCAGAAGCGATACGTGAGTTTCGTTACGTTACATGAAACGTATCAATCCGTCACACGCATCTAACGTAACGTATCACATTATTGTGTTCCGTGATCGCGTTTTTCAATAATTTAGCGATAAAAGTGATGTTGTATGCTCAAAAATCATAACCTTATTTTCTGTTTATCAATCATAACAAACATTTCTGTGATATGCTATAATGGATTTAAAAAGAAAAAGATTATTTTACAGTGGCAATGACATTATTTTGTTAAGGTAGATATCGGGGCTATTTTTTAGGTTAAAAATTAAAACACATGAATGGTTACGTTACGTTACAAACGCATTTGCTTTATGCTTCTTTTTGCTTAGTTACGTATCTCCTTTACGTTACGTATACGGATAAGGATACGTGATAAATTTTTAGAATTGCTTTAAGTCCCTATTATTAGCAAATACAGGTGGAGACATCCTACAGTTGAAAAAGTTGGGGGGTTGGAAATCCAACACCGTAGCAGAGGATATGTGGAGAAGTCATTAAATTGCTAATATCTTGTCTCATGTAGAAAATCTAGAAACGTCTGCGTCATCATCTATTTCTGAAACTCATAATTTTGAGCAATACGGTCTTACTTTAACCGTTAATAGTAATCATAATTTCAATGTAACTATTAATATTTATAATTCCAAATAGTTTTGTTATTGTTGTTGTTGTTTCTTAATTAAATAAATGTTGAGTAACCATCTTTTAATCAAAAATGACATTGACATTTGCAGGTAAGAAAAGTGGCAGATTAAGTAATAAGTCGCTTCTTGATTACTTCAAAGGCTAGAAATCCATAAATTACTAACCGATTGTGAGTAAAACAGTATATAAACCTCGCGGGAACTCATTCTACTCTGAAATAGAGTAGATAGAGATAAAGTACATACCCATCACCCATAATGACCATCCATGCTACGGAGGAAAAATTCTTTGGTGCTGAATGGACGTGTCCGTGTTTATGAGAGTGTCCATGATGTTCACTTTTGTGTTCTGTTACTATCACAGTATAATCATCGTTTTTGCGTTCCGGAGCCAACATCTTATTAGCTTCAGTACAAATATTCAATTCGGATGTGCATTCCACGTTTTGATTGTTTGGTTCCAATTTTTCCTGAGCAGATTTCAAGATTTTTTGCGAGTCTGGTAAAGAACCAGAATCTAATATTGTTGTGGCCGACTTGTCCGATTCGCAGAAGTTATTGTCTAACAAAATTTAAAAAAATAGCTACTGTTATACTGTGGTTCCAAAGTATGCACTAAATTTTCGGAAAGGATTGTGACATGTTTGCTATAAATGGTCTCTTCCAATGGCGTAGGAAAAATATAGTAAATAATTGAGAATAGGCTACTATACTATTTTAAAATTTATAAATTATAAATTTTTAATTTGTTATTCAATTAACGTTAAGCTCATTAATGAGCGTAATGATTTGTGTCAACAGTTCGATCAATATTTCTCTGCTTACGGTAACCTTATTTTGCCTTATTAAACGCAGAATATTGTCCCACATTTTTGATTATTTTAATAAGCTGATTTTTCTGAATACCTTTTACTAGTAAGAAATTTATTTAATGAATAACTCCTATACTATCCTATGACTATTAGCTGCATATGGATGGTAAAATAATATTTTCGGTTTAATGTAAAAATATTTCTGAAAATTTAGTGCCTACTATTTTAAAAGCATAGTTTAGATTAATGAGATCTCATTCGTTTTATTATGGTAATATACACACACTCAAAAATGTTTTGCATAATTGGATGCTGGAGTAGTAATGCTCTGAAGCCATCAAATTAGCCTATAGAATTGTAATATTCTGAATGCTAACAAATATACCATTAAAAAAATAATTGGATATGCAATAAATATAATGAAATAATTTTAAATGTAGTACCCCTAACTAGTGACTGGTATCATTGTACAAAGATAGACATTGGGAAAACTGAAAAATATTGCAAAATTAAGAAGAAAGTGACTAAAAAGTTATTCAAAATTACTATTTATTTAAATATTCAAAAATTAATCACTTAAAATCATTAATATGTAGTAGTATTTCCGCCCCTTGCTTCAATGCAGGCCTGAATTCGATATCTCATGCTTCCCACTAGCGTATTGACGTAATTTTGGTCTAGTACGTTCCATTCTCATACTCTGAGTTCTTGTAAGGTTCCTGGAGTTTGTTGCCAAGCTTGAATTTTTTTCTTTAGAATATACCATCAATGTTCTATAGGTTTAAGGTCCGGAGAGTAGGATGGCCAATGCATTCTGATATTTTCGGTTTCCAAGAAATCTTCTACATGTCCCGTTCGATGAAGAGGAGCGTTATCGTCCATGAAAATAAATTCTGGACCAACAGCTCCTCGCCACAGGCGTAACACAGGTCGAAGAATGTTATTCATATAAAGTTGTCCATTCATGTTCCCGACGATAGGAATTAGAGCAGTATTTGACCTCGGTATGGAATTCTTTGGAGAGCTTGGTGAAGTTTATCTTCTGGATTTGGGTTCCTCCAAACTCGAATCCGGCAATTATCACATACTACAACAATTTTGGTCTCATCTGAGAAAAGCACTTTTCTCCATCTGTCTTCATTCCATTCCAAATGTTCCAAGGCCCATTCCAGACAAATTCTCTTGTGTTCCAACGAGGGTTTGGGGATATACAAAGGTCTTCTCGTAAACAAATTTGCTGCATGTAACCTGTTCCTTATCGTTTGATCACAAATAACGATGCCTGCTGAAGTTCTCTTCTAATGGCTGGAACAGTCATAATCGGGTTCCTTTGTGCCGTTAATTTGAGGAAACGGTCTTGGACGTTTGAAAGTAGTAATCCTGGGCCGACCACTTTTTGTCTGTTGCCTTCCTCAACCAAAGTAACAATCTAACCCGATTGAAGTCTGATATTATTTGTAGATTCATAATAATCAATCAAATATAAGTCATTTTGAATTAAGTTTTATAAGCGTCGGATCACAAATGTTAATATAGTATATTGTGTCACAAGGGCGGAAAGTGGGCATTAGAAGCCCGCGGCTGTATTTCCAAATACCAGCTAAGGGGTGCTAATGCATCATACACGTGCGACAACTGTTTTTCGTCTACCTTTATGACTATTAAAAAATATATATATATTATGGTTGAGATTCGAATTCGAGCCCTCTGCGTGAAAGGCAAACACTGCGCCACAATCAGGCTCATATCCTAAGTTTGTAGAGGTTATCCATAACTCAAATGTGGATAATACAAATAGTAGCAATAAAACTAATAGTCCACCCATAGTATTTAATTATAATTATAATGTTATATCACGACATGTTTCGGTCAAAAGACCATCTTCAGGCTCTAAGAGATGAAAACAATGTGTCAAAATGGAGAATTACAAAACTATTTACAAATAGTAAATAATGTACTCTAACAATTACAGAACAAACAGGATCAATGTTAAAACATGTCCCATTATACAGACTCACCTTCATGTGCAGACTGCAGCACTTAATTGCAGCAAAAATTGTACTGTATAGAGAAAGTTAAATTTATAAAGGAATGGGTTGAAAAACAAAGTTAAATTTTTTTTTATATTTTGCACTTAAAAATCTTCATTATAAAACGCATTTGCGTATCGTAATGTAACTTTTACGCAAGCAAATTTTTGTTTTAATTAGTTGGCAACATGAGTGAAGTATCTAATGACAAGTCTATTGACAATGACATTTGTGGCTAATAGCTATTTATTCATTTTATATTGTTCTTTAAGAAAGTATTTGTGAATATGAATATCATTTTAATTACATAATATATTATTATTATTGGTGTATTATTAATTTTAAAACATTAACATTTGATAATTTAAATTTCAAAACTGTCAAATGTTATAAATTACACAGTGGTATCAACATACTTTTTAAAATCAAAATGTTTGTAATTTATTCGTCGTAACAGAAAGCCATATGAAATGCGTTGTTTAATATACTATTATGTTGTGTTAAAGATAGCTATGAAGTAGTTTAGTAAGTGAAAAATATGAAAATTTGGCATGTAGTAGTAAATATTCTTGGATCAACCCTGAAAATAGTACAACATAAATTGGTTTTAGGAGAGATCTCCGAAACAACGAGCTCGATCTCCAATAAAAATCTAGGTAAGGACCCGGATTAATAGGGGTGTTAAAGGTACCAACCTCAAAAAAATGACTGTAAAGAAAACTGAGAAAAACATCCATAACCACTTCAATCAATCAGTAAACCTAAATACAGATCCCTTTATTATTTATTTATTCTTAAACATTCCACTTTGATGTTTTAACATTGATCCTCTTTGTTCTGTAACTGTTAGAGTACATTATTTACTATTATTGTAATTCTATTAAAAATCGAATGCCCTCTTCTTGTGATGGTGTTTTAGATTTTTTTGCTTTATAATTTATAGAATTTTGTTTGAAAAAAGCTCTCACTTTGTAGAATTGATCAAAATTTATATTATTTCTGATTTAAAAACGTCAAATCCAAGGCATTCTTTTTCATTACTACTATAAACAAATCGTGGTATTATGAATTCTCCGCCCATGGGTGGGTAAAAAATACTTTCCGCCCTATTTTTGGTGTTTATTTGATTGGTTTTCCGGTTAGGTAGGCGGAAAAATTATTTACCATATCAAAAACAGGCAAAAATAATAAGAAAAACAAACATTTTATTTTTGCACACAAAATAAGTTAAAAATAAAATATTCCAGATAAAAAACCTCCAGTGGCGTTTCGAATAATATGCAAAACAGTTTTGAGTGTGTATTTTAAAGATAACAAAAATAATCACAATTTAAAGTTTAATTTGCTTTAATTTCTTGCAGTTTTTCTTTTTTGACTCACTAAAGAAAAGATACTTACGTGGATTATCCATTATATCCTTATAGCAATAAGGAAAAGAATTGTATTTATCCATACACTGAGTTTCGTTTTTCTGATCAATGCTTTCTCTTCTATCATCAATGACGGTAACATGAGAATGTTTCTTCTGTTTTCCTTTCCACCACTTAACGCTAAGTGATATTAATCTCTCCATGACAAAGAAAAAAGTTAGCCCCAACATAGCTACACATCCTTTTTGTATATTTTCGTCATGACTGCTATCTTCGACTAAATGAGAGTGATGAGCGTGGCCATGCCCGTGACTTTTACTCATAGCATGAGGAAGTAAATGAAGAAAGGCGTCACCTGCAAGAGTACCAACTGCAAGTGCAACGAGGAACTGAATGAGAGGCTTATAGAACCTGAAAACATCATAGTTAAATACACTTTAAAGTTTAAGAATGGTAAATACAAAAATATGCATACCTTTTTTGCATGACAGGTATAATAGCTAAAGATAGAACTCCACAAGCACTTATAATGACAATAGCAAGTATGGAACACATCCATACAAAACCATTATTTACTAGAGGATCATTTTTGTCTTCAGCATTATGTTCATTATCAACTATTTTAATGCAGTCCTTATTTGCTAAATTGTACAACAAAATGGGGCACATATTATAGAAAGACGTTTCATTAATCTTTTCTTCTGTGCTTTCTAATCCTACTTGAGTACTAGGTAATACTTCTTGGATTTCAAAACACTAAAAATATTTCCAGTTTTAGTATATAAGATTGAATCGTTGAGTGAGAAATATAACAAGAGACGCGATCTCGTCAAGGATTTTGTGCTGCAAAATGATATTGGAGGAGAGATGTCGCCACCCGTTCATTTACTCCAGAAATTAGTAGTCTTATACTGACCGTAGATGAGTAAACAACTACGAACGCAATTTTTATATCGTGACTCTCTCGACTATTTTTCATTGTCTAGTTCATCTAGACATATTTTTAAATATGATATATAGGTATTATATTAATATGTGAATATGTTTACATTAAAATTCATATTTACATTGTTTTCAGATTTGTACAAACGTCTTTTGATTATTGCTATGAAAATAATGATTTATAGATCCTTCAGATGGAAATTTGAAAAATTTCAAAAGACCAAAGCTTTGGAATTCTGGCATATATGCCAATTATATTTCAGGTCTTTTGTATTAACTATTAATTAATTAACAATTTTAGCTTTTAATAAAAGCCCTGGCTCTATTATTTATTTAATTATTAACTATTTTTTATAAAAAATAAATAAATTATAATTTTTCCATTTTTTGAAGAGATATTACACCAACCACGGAAGTTTTTTGAATTTTTCCCTATGATACCTGAAACGTTTAATTATATTTTATCTCAAATTTCTGTAAGACTTGAGAAGCAGTCGAATTTTCGAAAGTGTATTCAACATGGTAATCTTTATTTGTTTGGTCCTTTCTTTCAAACACTCCCCTCCCAAAATCAATTTTTCAATATCCATTTCTATTATACTTATTAGAAATACTCAGTGTACGTAGTTTTTACGGACGGAAGACGCCGGAAAAAACAAACAAGTTTGAATATCAATATCGCTCGTGCATATACGCGCATACACTGACGATTATTCCTCATCTAATATAACCGATTCCATTTGTCACTTGTCAGCAGGTGTTTTTTTCGGTAGTCCCACTACGCACGAATATGTCCGACTCGATGGTCGTCAGAGTACGCATCCAGTGTAACCGCAGCCTAAGGCACAAAATTTTACAATGCGTTGCGTCTCTTCTTATATTTATCACTCAACGATTGCATTTAATGAAATATTTAAAACGTTCATAATATAATTAAATGAAGAATAAGTTTCTCTTACAAATGGAATGGAATAGAGTTTATTAATCAAATTTTGAAATAAATCCCATTTCAAACATTTTTTTTTATTTATCAGAGGATAGCACTGGCAAAGCCAAAAAGCCAGTCAAATCATTTCAGATATTATAATTTAGAAAAAAATAACTTCAATATATACATTAAAATTAGTTTTGTCAACAATTTAAATAAATGTATTTATGAATTTATTTTATACTCTTGTAATACGGATTTATTTAAATTTTATTATAAAAACTCCATGGTAAATATTATGATTTAATTGAGATACTGGAACAATCAAATATAATTTGAATGCATAAAGTAATTTGTAGGAAATTGGTTTTGTGAATACTGTAAAAAAAAACAACTTACACTGGTATTCGTTTCTACTAAATGGTCTCTATCGTGGTCCTCCTGGTGGTGGTGGTGACTTTCGCCCTTCATCGCAAACTGTGATAAATGTAAATCTCCTAGGAACTTTTTAAACCCTTCTTTCGTCATAAAGTCACCGTCTCCATATTTTAAAAATATTTTTTTAAGATAATCTTGATCACTATCGCTACTACTTACACTATCGCTATTATTGTTACCGTCACTACTCCGTTTTACTTTTCGATGATTTATTTCTTTAATACTGTTCGAATTTTTACCGAGGCTGGGTATGTTCTCACGGTGTGAATTGTGGAATTTTTCTAAAATAAAACAATATTAATTGGATTTTACAAATTCAAGTATATAGTAAAAATGATGGAAATAATTTACAGTTTAGTTCAATAGTTTCTTAAAAATAATATTAATGGTATTTTACAAATTCAATTATATAGTAAAAATTTGGAAATGATTTAGAGTTAAGTTCAATAGTTTCATTATTTGCTCCATAGTTTTTTTTTCGGGCTGAGATGGGAAACTCATGTTCGATGGATCCTTATACAGAACCTAACAGTGTTGGTCTCACCCTCGAGAGGATGCCTACCAACCAAACCCACCTCAAAACTCGCCGTTACCCCCGCCTCGGAATCACTACCCTAGCATACTTCAAGACGGGCGGCGGTCCCTGTCGTTTAAACGTCTTTGATTGCTATAAACTTTTGTAATTTTGTTATTTTCAAATCTTTCTGATCATCTCCTTTACTTTTGTGTATGATAAAACAGGGGCCTATTCCTCCATATGACTCTGCAACTCTTCACTCTGCACTTTGCACTCTTCAAATGAATTCCTGTTCCACCATTATTTTTATTTTTTGCAGAGGCAGAGTGAAGTACAGAGTGTAAAATGCAGAGTTTTCAAACAAACCAGTCTTGTTTTGTTCCACCAATATATCTTGAAAATAATGAAGAGTTAAAAATATTGCAAATGTTATGAAAAGAAAGATTTCACTCTTCAAAAGACTTTGACTCAACTTATTGTTATAAACTAATGCCATATTTTTATTCATACAGGAAAATTGTTATTAAATGAATGAACATTCCGAAATATACCACTTTTCCAAGCTATGGAGTTGAGGGCGTATATAAAATACAATAAGTAGCCTAAGTGGCGGCTCGTGACATCTGCTATAGGGTGTGCTGCATGAACCACGGCCAATATAAAATAATAGAAATAGAATAACATACGAAAACAAAAACAATAAAATTAGCTTTAATACTAATTAATAGTAACTAATAACGACAAATTTATTTACACCTAATTTAAATTGAAACTCCATTGTTTTAAACACGCTCGAACAAAACAAATTAAACAAAACTGTAACCTAAGAATTTCTAAACACGGCACAGATGCAACGGTCACGAATAACTGTCGTGAATTGCAGCTCATTTCCGAGGCCGTTAATCAGTGGCCCAGCCGATTGCCGAAGCACATCGGCTAAGATCGCCGTTTGCCTAATAAATGCATTTTACCGCTGCCAGTGTTTCGGTTGTTATCGACGCGGCTTCACTGGAGCACCAAATACGTAAAAAGATTGCTTCACTGGAGCACCAAATACGTAAAAAAATTATACGGTTTCACTAGAGGAGTAAATACGTAAAAAAAATAATATTAATCATCGTTGTTGGTGAATTATTATTAACAGTTGATGTTTAATATGATAATATGGCAGATTTGAAATAAAACTATATTAATTATTCTTTAATAATTAAGATTTGCTATGGTTGTTTGGTAGTTCTGCAGCTCAGCAGCACATAAAGAAAAGCCGCCACTATAGTTCTGAAAAAATCATAGTTTCATAGGCCTATACAAAATTTAACATAAGGTAAAATAATTATATTTTACGTATCAAGGTTCGACTTTTCCATACACTGAACAACTTGTCCCGCACAAATGTACAATTTCGGTTATCAGAGACTAGCCCATTAGTTTTTGCCACCTCCAACACTTTTTGCCATCCTTCTTCCTTCATTTTGTGCGAAACATGAGCAGAAAAAGCTCCAAACAATACATTTTTTTCATTTCGAGTTACTTCTAGCACAGCTAACTTTTTGGATAAAGTTTCTTTCCGCTTGCAACTCAATTATTTTTATTGTAACTAATAAGTAAGTTGTAAGTGTAAGTTTGTTCTATATTGCAACTTTAACTTTGAGGTTATGTGTCACTCTGCAACTCTGCAAACAACAACAGTGATTTGAAAAGTAGCAACAATTATTGGAGGAACAGCTGGACTCTACACTCTGCGGAAAAGTGCAAAGTGTGGAGTGAAGGGTTGCAGAGTCCTATGGAGGAATAGGCCCCAGGTCCCTCGAGTTATACAAATGTATTATAATTATTTCAATAATATTACCTTCGTTTAAGTGAAAAAAAAATAAGTAACAATCTGTAGGTTTTTCCAAATTCTAATTTTTGAAAGTTGACAAAATTAAATATTTTTTTTTAACAGAAACCTAATACAAAAATCTGAAATCTACAGATTGTTCGGAATTTACTTTTGAATGGGAGGGAATACTAGGTTCTAAATTCCTTAAAATTATTTTGTTTTAACGAAAAGTATATATGAAAGTAAAATTGTTAATTTCATCACTTTCAACAAACTTTAAAATACAAAACCTGTTTTTATTCAAGCAATTCGTTAGTAAACTGTAAAAATGTCTACTGGGTGACCCTAATTTTATGCTCGGTGGTGTATAAAAGTATCTTATTTAGTATCTAAAAAATTAACTTTGACAGCTCTGGTACCTAGGAATAATAGAGACGGCGATTGATTTACACCAGCTCTAAATAATAATATTTCGAAACTAATTATCTTAAAATTATGTTTTAATTTTAACAAAAAAAAATCAATTAAGATTTCATTAGAAAATAACAGTAATAACTGGTTTTCCAAAAATTTATTTTGTATAAAAATTTTAGTTGTTAATTTTTTTAATCTCGCAAAATATATCTAATATAAAATATTTAACGAGCGGTAATGTAGGTCATAACTCACGCAGATCAGGCGAGTGCTGTAATTTATCAAGTGAGTTATGACCATTACCGCAAGTTGAATACTATACTTTATCTACGACTTTAACAATAAATACTAAAATGTAAGTATAGGGAAAGAACTTTATTTATAAACCGTAATAGTAATAACAATGAAATAAAAGTTTTAAGTAGTAATTATTCATTTTGCTTGTTCATGAGATTAACTGTAAAGTTGGAACAATCAGTAAACTGAATTTGTGGAACTGAATTATGCATGTTTATTGTTTCGTTTTGAGTTTGTTGCATATATGTTGTAGAAGAAGTACCAACTGGTTGAGTAATTATAGAACTATATATTTTATTTGCAGTATCTGTCTTATTCCTTTTGGAATCATTAATGTATACCTCAGCAACATTAGTTGATCTCCAACCACCATGGCGTTTCAGTACCGTGATATCCCCTTCAGCATCTACTAATGAAATTGCCGACGAGCGGCGAAAACAATGCCCAGTATATAAAGTATGCTTCTCAGCATAGAGTAGAAAGTCCACAGAGACGATGCTTTAGACTTACTGCTCAGTTCTTTAAAATATGCTAAAAGAATATTTTTCTGTAAAAGAGTTTACATTCTTACTGATACACCAATTTTGAAAATTTTCGTAGACCGCTTTATATTTGTTGTGTGACTTTTCGGGTAATAAATTTTATACTGTAGCATTAGCTACTTGACTCAATTCTGGAGGTGTACATAATAATTCATCTTCACTCTCTGAATTTATCTTTCTTAACACCTTTATAATTTTTAACAGATTTGAAAACGTCAAAATATCTTTTTAAAAATATCAACTGACATTACTCCCCTCAATTACAATAATGGACTAATCCGTTTCATTTAATCGGCTTTTTAGAATCTAGATTCTACAGCCACATTTGGTATTCGGTTCTTAAATTGTGATTGAGTCATAGAATTAAAATTTAATTAATTCTATGGATTGAGTAGACATTTATGTAAAAAATGAACAAAATTAAAAAAGTTTGGTAGGCACAGGGGATCGAACCGCCATTGATTCCGTGAGAGTACCTATATAGTTACTGTGACAGTATGGTGTAATAGCTCACTAGAGAGTTATTATAACTCACCCTTTTTGTTTATGGATACTATTAATTCCTCAAAAGCAGTTGAATAATTAATATATAATTTAATAGGAGTAGATAAATTATTTTATTTATAAATATCTCAGATATTAGGTAACTAAGTTATAGTTACACAAAGAGTAAACATTTTGGAAATATATATAGTAGCGTGATGTAGTTGTGGAAGCAGACACGTGAAATACCGCTATATATTTCTACCGGTTACAAATAATATTATTATTTAGAAACAAATTACCTCAAACTCATATAGGTTTAGATGTTAGAAAAAATTGTAATTTAAAAGATACTAAAAAAATGACGAACAATCTGTAGATTTTAAAAAATTTATATTTGCAAATTGACAGAATTAAATATTAGTTTTTATTTATATTATAAACGAGGTTCTGCCATGAACAGTTAAAACCTACAGATTGTTCGGAGTTTAGTTTTCAATACCTCTGCAAAAAAACTTATTATTTTATTCAAAGAACTGAAAGAGTGCACCAAATAAACAGCCTTAATTTGATTTTTTAGAGATTTAAATTTAAAACATAACCTTGCTGTGCAATACATTTTAAGTGTATCCATTTATTATTTTGAAAAATAAACTGAACTGCCTTCATATTAGAGATTTGTCGTTTAAATGACTTTGTTTTCTATAAACTTTTGTAATTTTTTTGATTTTCAAATCTTTCTGATCATCCCCTTTACTTTTGTGTATGATAAAACACGTCCCTCGAGTTATATAAATTTATTATAATTATTTCAATAATATTTACTTCTTTAAAAAAAAATAATTTGTAGGCTGTAGGTTTTTCCAAATTCTGATGTTTGAAAATTGACAAAATTAAATATTAGTTTTTAGTGTTTTTTTAACAGAAACCTAATAATATAAAAATCTGAAACCTACAGATTGTTCGGAGTTTATTTTTGAATGTCTCTGCATAAAATTAAATAAGTTTATTCATAAATAGCCGAGATATTAGGGAAACGCTAAGAGTGCACCGATAAAACAACCTAAGCTCTTGACTAAAAGGAACATGTGTCCCCATAATTATTTTTAACGTGACAACTCCGCAAGTAAAAAATTTCTTAATCGCCGTTACCGGCTTTTCATTTGGAGTTTATTATTATTGTTCATTTTTACCTTTTTGTTTACAACCATTTTTATATCTATAAGTTGTTTGTGAGTGAATAAATCGTTAATTTCGGAATATTTTGACCTAAAAAAAAAACCCACCCTCTAACGATTTCTCCAATGTCACTGTTACACATGTCAATAAGTTCTATGAACACAGATATTACGCTACTATGGCACATATCAATAAATTTTAGGGGACACTGTATTCAACCTCGGCATAGTTGGGCTCCCTTTTTTTCTTTAAACTTTCCATACTCTCGCAATTAAAAACACTTTAAAATTACACTAACAAATCAAAAACGAGGTTAGGATTAAAGCCGCGAGCGCAACCGCTGTTATTTGCGCTGTTGCAATATCTATTCCGTCATTAGTTAATCGTAATACCCGCAAGTTTTATGCAACACAATACACATTTAACGTAACATCAAAATTGACGTAGCATTAGATAATCATACGATTAATTTTTCTTTATGCAACCGGCCCTATAATATGTCACTATGGTTTTAACCAGGGGTAATTTGTCACATTATCAAGGCAATACAGACATAGAAGTGGATAATATTAATGAACATACCTATAAAGAGCGAATTCGTTGGATCGCTATACTCCTTGTAGTGAACGGAATGGTGTTTAACTGTTGCATGGGATGCACAAGGCGTGTGTGTGGCACATATAAAGCAGAAGATGCAAATTGACAGCACATGATGTGACATTTTAAACACCTAGAAAAAAAACAGCATGATAAATTTGTTTAACATAGTAAGTGAAACAATATAAACTAAGCTTTTATTCTAGTTTTTGAAGATTGACAAGATTGACCTTGGCTTATCGACATTGCTTGGTACTTGCACAATTAACATTCAACAAATGTTTTAAATATATTCCAACTGTTTACAATATTATGAAAACCATACAACTTTACTCAAAGAACTAATACTACGTACTGATTTAAAATACTACTTTCTTAGTACTACTTTCTTTTAAAATAATATTCCCGAAATGTTTCTAAGAAAACTGGGTTGTTTGGAAAATCCCTCTCAATAATCGAAAAATCTGTAAATAGGTGTAATCGTATTAAGCCGATTACAGTAGGCCAC
This sequence comes from Ophraella communa, assembly GCA_035357415.1. NCBI lineage: Eukaryota > Metazoa > Arthropoda > Insecta > Coleoptera > Chrysomelidae > Ophraella > Ophraella communa. The sequence goes on along the minus strand of CM068995.1, from coordinate 12,134,161 downwards.
TTGCCATTTAAAATTTCTGAGAAAAATTCCCCAAACACTACATATAGGAGTAATACAAATAAAAAATATTCATTTTGCTTCTTTAAATTTAATAAAAATTGTAACGATATCTTGCTATCTTGACTTTAATTAATTTTTTAAAAATATATTTCATTGTAATTTATTTGTGACAATATTCAAAGTTTGAATTAATCTTCTTACAAAAAGAACAAAAATATATAAAATAATTATTGTTACAGATTGGTTTGTTTTCTGTTATAAATAAACTGTGTTGCCTGTCTTTATCAAACTTACTAAAATTTATGTACCTCTATCACTTTTTTTGATTAAAATTAGTACATCCCGTTACCTCTGACCTAAATCGTATATTCTTTAGCATAGCTGCAACTCATTCGTTCAATACAAAATGTACCTTACGGTATACCCTCTTAAAATATATTTTGGTACGTCTATGAAATCTACTTAAATGAATGATTTATTACTCCTCGTACTTTTTGTACATACTATAATTTCAAAGCATTATCATTAAATCCCATAAAGTTGCGGTTTTTTACAAAAGAATGTGCAAATTCAATTTTTTTTGGGAAAAATGTGGTTTTCTCCGAGATGGCTGGGAGTTTTATATAGTACTAACTATTTCGGTTTTAAAAATGTGGAAAAAAGCATGGCATTCCAATTGAAATAAAATTAAGTCAATTGCCTACTTTACTAATGGACCACCCTGTATACATAAATATAATTTTTAAATGTTTGATTTTAATTACCCTTGTCATATACCTTTTGAATAAATCTTTAAGTTATACACAATAAGTGTATAGATAATAATAAAATAATAATAAAGTGAAAAAATACTACGTCTAACCTGACAGTAAAAAAAATTATGGAAATATAACCAAATTTTAGTTAGTTTTTCATCAAATTGTTATCTTTTTTTGTAAGTAGAAATTCGACTTACCACTATTATACCTACATTTTATAAGTGAAAACTATAATCTAAGGAAAAAATAATACACATAACCTCACAATAAATAATTTGATAAAAATATAACCAAAATGGTCTACAAAATTAACACTTAACTTAATTTTAGATATTTTTACTTGTAAAATAAGGAATTTAAACCAACCTTTACGACTTCACTATAACAATGTGGCTACAAATTAATCAATTGAAGTGCTCTACAAGTTATTGGTATAATGTTTAATAACATTCACGTAGAAAGTGTACAATTTGTCATTCTTGGTCTCATTTCAATAACAAATTAATGAAATGAAATTGTAACCCATACAAAATTTTAAGAATGTTTTGACCATACGATTACCAATGATTGTGTTATCTCTGGGTCAGACAGATTACACAGCCAGTTTTTTTTCATCACACTGCGTCTTTTATTGTTTTGATACTCCATATATGAATAATGCTGAGAAAAAATGTTTAGAGTAAGATCGAAGTAAATGATTAAAATGTACCTACTCATACATTTAATTTATCGTGCGATAATGCTGGATGGTGATACTTATTTTCATTGATTCGATCAATTAAAAATTTTTATACGTAACGAGATTTAATCGCTTTTATTTATATTCATACCGATATCTACGCTACCGTGAACAAAAAGTAAAAAGTGTTTGATAGTGCGCAACCAACTGAATTTCGATTACAAAATATTTAAAGAAATATACACCAAATTAATAACGAATAATAAAATACTTTGTTTAATATTCCATAAGCATATATGTACACACTACCATTGACTTTCTTTATTCCATATTAGTTTTCATTTACAGAGTTTTTCTTTTTTCTTTACTTATTTGGGTTATAACGATAACCAAAAAAATAGAATAATTATAATTAAAAAAAGTCATAGAATTATTTAATCCCAAACATTAATCTCTTCCAGAAATTCAAAAGATGAACTGCATTCCGTAACGAATGTCGTCGACGAAAACATTTAATTTTTTTAATTAAATGTTGAAAGTTTTGTAAAACTGTTGTTTATTTTGTATTATCATCATAATGGACTTCCACAAAGTAAAGGTTGAGACAGTAATAATAATTGTAACGACAATACGTTTGCGTAGTAAATGCAATTCACTGGTCGAAAACATCGACAGTTATCACACATTAAAATTGGGCAGCTTCATGTTTAACTTAAAATATCTCGAGAAATATTGACTTTTTTATGAAGAAAGAGTACTTTATTTACGTAAAAACTATTGGAGAATCGACAAAAAAGTTTCTATTCTGCCAGTGGCGTAGAATTTGGGAACGATTAACCTGTCACTTGCCCCTGTCGTACGCCTCTGGTGGTAGCTAGAAACGTTTGTTTAATATAATTTTGTAGAGTGTACAGTGTCTACATTTTCTGCCAAATATGAAATGAATACGTAAAACAGTCTTAAAGTACTGAACCCAAATAGTTTTTAAATTTTTACACAAAAGACCCTGTAACTAAGTAAGCATCTACATTTTATTTAGGTGTTTTGGGTTAAATCTTCATAATTTGAAGTCAGGATTCTAGTATTAAATTATTTCCAATTAGTAATGAATCACCCTGTATATCTAATGGAGCTTTGTTTTTACCTAATCAGTTATAAATCTTCATCAGTACGTTTTTTAATTAATTACTTACATTTATTTTTTATATTTTCTATATCTCTCTTTTCAAGAACCCCTTTGTACCATATATTTATAATTAGAAGAAATTATTTTTCGGATTATAATAAAGTACATGTTAACACGTTAACGACCGGGTGAGGCATAAGTGTTGTCACGGGTGTATGTGCCACCAGGACCACGTGAGATCATACGGTGTCACAAGATATTTATAGTTATCGACGGCTGTGACCTTCTGTAGAGTACATGGCACAGTGTTAATATTTATATTATTTTTGTGTACCTACAAGTAAAAATAAGTACACTCCCTAAAAAGTTTAAAATTTGAAAACTCGGCTGGTCCGACGATGGCCAAATTCAATATCTAAAGCTCAGGCAGTGACACGAAAAAGTTTTTCGTTAGCCTATTATTTAATGTATTTTTATTATTATATATTACAATAAAAATACGTGCACATCACATAGTTCTAATACTAATAATTTATGTCCTTTTTAAAAAAAGTATCCTTCAAAGTATCCTAGGACGTATCCGAAAAAAATATCCGGATACTTGTATCCGAATACATTTTTAAATAAAAGTATTCCAACTTTTTTAAAAAGTATCCGGATACATTTTGAGTATCCGTACCCGGATACTTTTTTTCAGTATCCGACCCAACTCTGGCGCATTCGATATTTTGTGTTCGCGCATTAGTTTACAACATTTTCATAGATATAAAATGCGGTCCAAATGTATGGAGTAAATTCAATTCCAGCGTCGATTTTTTTATGAAATTTACAATTTACAGTATGAAAATATTATTCCCCTTCAGCACCCCTTCTGAAGTATAAGCCCTTTTTGAAAATTTTAAATAAAATAATGTGTCGTGTGGCACCTTGTTAGAAAGGGACTTTCTCTTTTCAGCAATACAATTTTTTTAAATTTGGTGCAATCATAACTAAGAAAATTAATTTTTACAATTAAATTAAATGTTCAAAATGACCACCATTATTCACTTCTTGAAAATAACCCGATCTATAAAAATATTAGAAATAATCACCTATTTTTGTATGTATTCTGCTAAACATCAGGAAAAAATATTAGTCAAAAAGCCAAATAAACAATTGATATGAATCTACTAAGATGCTGTCATTTATACAGCATCTTAGTGGTGATAAAACAAGAACTCAAAAGGTGGTTTGTAAAATTTTTAATAATAAATACCCCGGTCAACACGTTTCGCTGTCTACAAATTAATTATAACTAATGATTTTTAAATTTAGATTAATTTCGTGCTGCGAACCTCGCTTCGCTTGGCACTCATTTATAATAATACCAAATTTAAACATAACTGAGCTGTCAAAAAAGTTTTTAAATTAATTTATATTGATTTGGTATTGTTATAAAGGTATCACTGCATACCGAGCGAAGCGAGGTTCGCAGCACTAAATTAATTATAACTAATGATTTTTACATTTTATTTATTATTTTAGATTAATTTTGTCGGATGTTTTCACATCGTTTTCTGACAGTTTGGTGACAGTCCAAGCAGTTTGAGAATTAATTTCCAGTAGATTGTTGGCACATGCGTGTAATAAAACTTATGTCAAATAGTTTCTATATATAATAAAATTAAAACAAAAAGCGTTGTACGTCATCATTGTGATGTTGCCAAATATCAAAACCAGTAAGAAAAATTAGGATTTATCAATTTTAATAATCAGAGAACTCATAATTATACCATAGAACAGAAATAATTACATAGTTCCGGGATTCGTTTGATGTAGTGTCAGTGATGATGGCATTTTTGGATCAGTTCAATCAGTTATCTTGTGTCATTTCAAAAGCCTTAATTATTTTATTGAAATTGAAAATAAAAAATACTTTAAGAAGGTTTTATAAAAAATAAATGGATTGACAAAAGTCCTTGTTCTCTCAGCTGTTTATATGTTCTTAAAAACTGTATTCGCTTACATACAGTATGAGGAAGTTCCATTAGGTCACTACGTCGATTGTCTTTTGGTCACTTAAAACCAATTTTATGTAGCATTGTACGCAAAAAAGGCTCACTACCTTCAAGTATCTCTTTGTCCTTAAGCAAGAAGGGTACAGCTTTTAAAAGCGTCCAAATAATAATGATAATTCACTCAAGATATATTAGTTTATTCTGATAAGAACAGATTTTGTAATTTTGTTAACACCACAAGAAATTACCTTAAATAATTCTGAAACAGTTGTTTATAACTTGATAATAACAATTTTCGATACTAATAGTTTTCTTCGTTTAATATACTAAGTGACATGAAAATCCGAACACCCAGTATAAATGATTTTATTTTAATAAAATTTGGTGAATTTACTTATTTTACTGAAATAAACAATGGATAAAATTTTCAGCTTTATCAGTTGAAGATTGCGGTTTTTATACTGCTTTTTTGAAATCCACTAACAATCCAAAAATGAATATTGTAGCCGTAGTAAAGATCCAAATTTTGCGGATTTTGGTTCTTGACGTTCTTTACGATTGGTTACGATACCTAGGGTACAGAGTTACGGAGACCTGTACGATTTTTATCTTGAGTTCTCACTTTTGGTAATATCAAGTCAAGAATGGTTTTAATTTTTCTTCCAAGATGCATTTCAGCAGGAGTTTTTCCATTTTCTAATGGCGTGGTTTGATATTTGTATAATAATTGATACAACTTATCTTGTATAGTGCCACTTTCCTTCTTCACATTTAATGGTTTGAACTGCTCTCTCGACGGATTCGTTGGTCGCTGGAGCTATTACCTAATGCTGCATGCCTAGTTGTGAGTAGTATAGTTGAAGCTCACATTATTTAAAAATTTTGGCATTATCACTGACAATATTAAGAACATTAAAAATAAAACTTTTTAACAAACCTTTCACTTTTTATTCAAACTATTGCTAGTTTAATATGACAGCTGTTTTGCTAAAAAAGCATTGATGATGCTAGTGTCTACACCAGGTTGTTCTCCAAGAGCCAGCACTAACTCCTTAGATGCTCAACTAGGATAAGAAAACCCACCTTGCAAATAAGTCTTTAAGTGGTGGAGAGTTGTGTTGAAGTATTATGTTATCTAAGATGTAGCTTATTTATAAATATAGTTTAAGTTTAGATTATTGAATAATTAAACTACTTTTATTAAAATATCCTACAGAAAGTTTAAGTTACATTAAGTTATTATATCTGTTAAAGTAAAAGAGCCAAGATAGCCAACTTTATAAAATAGTGTTTGACATTTGCTAGTTGTCATAAAAATAAAATAACTTCAGTACGTGTACTCTGTAACAGAATAGAAAGGAAATTTCTTTCTATGTTAGGAACACAAAACAGTCTAACAGTCTAACATCCCAGACTTTAGATTGTTTTGTGGGTTAGACTGTTTTGTGTTCCTAACATAGAAAGAAATTTCCTTTCTATTCTGTTACAGAGTACACGTACTGGTTTGTTAAATATAGTTAAACAATTAAAATTTTTTTTGGTTAAATATTCATTTTGAAAACTATTAAAAATAATTTCATTTAAATACTGAAAATGGTTATAAACCTAAAAATAATAATTAAGTACCATTATATTGATAACAAAATTCTGTTTAATTAGTTAGTATACCTCTAGCAAAAATGGAAATCTTTAAAATTTTATGGTCATATAGATATCCAAAGATAATTTTCTATTAACATTAATTTTACAAAATATTGGATATTGTCTGTCACATCCTATATAAGCTATATCAAGATTTGCATAGTACCAAACTTACATTTTAGAAAAAATGATAATAATATTAAATAAAAATAAATTGCAGGTAGTAACTAGGAACCTATGTTTCTAATTGAATAACAACTTTAACACATCTTGTTTTGCCATGATTCCTTCAACAGAGACAACCCTTAAGGTTGAAGCATCATTCAGATTTATTTTTTATAGTATATTGGAATATCAATTCAATGATGAGTTTTTGTTACAGTGCATTTCCAATTACACACCACTCTATGATGAATTTGATAAGGGCAATAAACTCTGATGCCAAATTGTGTTATGAGATATATATCTGTTACTGATTGAGTAGTGTTAAGATTAGACCAAGTATCAACAAAATAAGACAAAGCAATTCACACAACAATATTAACAATATTTAATTATTAGCCCTAAAGGATTATCCTGGACATATTTCCCTACAAGATAATTGTGCAATGATGAAGAAAACACAGAATGACAAGTTATTAAGCACTCACACAAACATGAAAAATAAAAATACTTCACATTTGTGATAAAAAAAAAACAAAAATTAGATGTTTTTCAGAATTGGAAATTAAATGACATCTAGTAACTCAGCAATTAAATTTTGTAAGTTAGAATTTCTCTACTGTTTTAATTGAGTCTTCATTTTGTATATAGATAAGACATAAATGTTCCACACATGCAATATATTATTGTAAATATCAGCACAATATAGTTTTTCCTCCTTTTTCTGTATTATTGCACAATTATAATAATCTTAAAGGAAATAATATCCATGATAATCTCTTAGGGCTAATAAACTATAGGCTTTAATATTGGTATGAATTATTACTTCAATAGGTACTTGGTTATTTGTAAATATAGGATTATGAAATATACCATTTAGTATGAATTAAGTTCGTAGTGTTAATTATTTAATTTAACTTTGTGACGCTTTATTACTTATTTTAGTTGCTTGTAATGTTTTTTAATTTTTCCTTAAATTTGGAAACTAGATATGACAAGTTATTTCAAAAATAGTTGTTCTACAAAAAGTGTAATACCTTGTTTGGTATATGCCAATACTATTACTTTTGGTAAGCTTTCAAATATAATATACCATTGCGACTTCTTATATTAATTAGCCTTTGGAAAACTGTTATAGAAATTAGAATAGCAATTACTATTTACCTAAAATTTCGCCGACGACACTAAACACTCACACCGTCACTAACCAGCTTAACCCTTAACCACAGTGCATGCAAGAGCTAAAGTATTCTATGCATCATAGAACATTAATTATGCATTTTGATTCCAAATTTATGGATAGAACAAAAATTTATTCAGATTGAAGCACAGACCAATAAAAAAAATGAAGACTTTTATGCTGCGTTCACACTCACAGAACCTTAGATTAGGTTCCTTTCCTTGTCTAAATATAGAACGCTTCGGTGTCACCAGTGTAGACTAGTGCAGAAAGTTCAGCAATAAAAAACAAACCTATTATTGTCAGTAGTTTTGTGTTCTATGATTGTCATAATTAAATTTTTGACATATAAAATACGTGTCCTGAGTTGGTATATGGTTGGTATTTCATTATTAAATTGTTTAGAAAGTAAATAGTTGATATTAATTTTTAAGATCAAATAAGTTTTTTAAATAGGGTAACATCTTTAATCATGGGATTGTGCAAATGCCCAAAACGTCGTGTAACAAATCAATTTTGCTTTGAGCATAGAGTTTGTGTATGTGAAAATTGTATGGTAACAAACCACCCTATCGTAAGTGGGCTATTTTATTATTTATTTCATAATTTTATGTATCACTTCTTTTAGTGTATTGTTCAATCATATCTTCAGTGGCTTCAGGACAGTGATTATAATTCTATATGTGAACTATGCAGTAAAGACTTGAACAGGGAAGACTGCATTCGATTAACTTGTTATCGTAAGTACTTCAATAAATATGATTAAAATTATAAAATTTAACTTTTGTTACATTAAGATGTATTCCACTGGTCGTGTTTGGATCATTTTTCAAGACAATTACCACCAACAACAGCTCCAAGAGGATATACATGCCCTTCTTGTAAAAACCCTTTATTTCCCCCTCCTAATTTAATAAGCCCTGTTGCAGATGTTCTTAAGGAGAAATTAGCTGGAGTTAATTGGGCCAGAGCTGGTCTTGGGTTGCCACTTGTGAGTAATGTTTCAATGTTAACAAAACTTTTTATTTATTGTTTTTTTTTATTTTTGTCCATTTTAGTTATCTGAGGAAAGAGAAGTTAAGGCCAGTGTAAATCATATGAATCTGGGGTCTAGAATAACACCAAGTCCTTCACATTCCATTGTTTCTATGGATGAAGACAATAATGCATTTAATCGAGTAGATAATTTTCAACATCCTTCAAATCGTAGAATATTTCAAGATGTAAGAGATATTAAGCCAGATCTGTTTGATCATGATGACAACAAATATAAAAGAAAACCATTATCTGAACTTGTTGGAAATTGGTTTAAGTATGATTTGATTATATTTAGTACATATGCAACAAAAATATAGATTTAAATAGTGAATATATTAATTTTTTCACTTTATTTTAGAATAACATTTGGTGCTCCACTTAGATCAAGAGGAAAGGTGTCAACATGTCGTCGTTATTTTATATTTGGAGTTGTAGCCCTGGTCATCATTGTTTTGTTTTTCTTTTTAATGTCTAAACTTCATAGATATTCCATAGATGATGATCCTAATTTTGATGTGGGACAAAATATGTTTGTTAAAACTGGATAATAATATAGCTTTTATTTATATTTGTAACATTCAATTAAGATATAAATTTTGTATATAATTTTATTAAAATATAATGTGTTTTGAGTTTTTTTTCTTTCAATGATAATGTCTTTGCAAATTAAAGTATAAAGGTGAATTATTAGCACAGAACACCTGTGATTATTAGTTAGTTACTATGCAATTTTTAACCAGACTGGTTTTTAATTTTTGTCAAAGTAAAATTAGGATATTTAGAGCGTCAAAAACGATTCTTTATTACAGAACTTTTTTATTATAATGAAAACAAGTTAGTAGTACCAAGTATATACCTAAATTGTATTCAGATAGCGGAAATTTAAAGTACGTTATTTGTCGCTCGAAACTAGCGACTAACACATTTATGGGTTTGTAATAGTTTTCTCTGATTAAAGGGCTTTATTTTGATTTATGCTGTAATAAAATTTAACCTTTCGAAAAAGTGCCTAATGGGTTATGTCATTTGTCAATTATTAATTTGACGTTTGTATTATGTACTTTTTTAATATGGTGGACGATTGATATTAAATTATTTTGGTGTTATAGAATGCAACAAATTAGTGGATATATGTATGAAGCTACTCTAAAATAAATTATATTCAGACTAAACGTCAACAAAAATTCATCTATAACGTTAAACATGTGTGATGCATGCTCTGATTTCCTACAATTACTAGTTTCATGTAAGCAGATACTACATTTTTACAATATTTTAGATTTTTCAGTACATCAGAAAATAATTTAACAAGTAAATTAATATTTTTTTTTCGGTATTTATTTTAGACGAAGCTCAGTTTTGTACGGAAACCAGCGAACAACCTGTTTTAATAGGCAGAGATGTAGATACTGTTTTTGTTTATGTTCAAACTTGGCCAACCAGGTAAAAACGATATATAACAATATGTATATACACATTTTCAATATTTAAAAAAGTATTTTTAAAGTCTATCAATGATTTTGTTTGTTTACTGAGACTATAATTATTGTTTATTTTTATTAATATTTAGTAAATATTGCAATTATTCTTATATTGTAATAGTTGTTTATATAGTTGTAATTAGTGTTATTTATATGTTATAATATTCTAGACAATGTATGTGTTGCTACAGAGATCCAAAAAATCTAGAACGCTTTAGTTATATTACACAAGGTCTCATATATATGGCAGCTAGTCAATTAAAAATATTGGCAGAAAAATCTGTTGAAAGCAATAAAAAATCTGAAAACAAACTAGACATCAAAGATCCAAAAACAGGAAAAAATCCAGAAGATGAAATAGAAAATCCAGAGGTTGTAGAACGTGATAAATTATTAATATTAGTTTCAAAGATATTTTTGTTGAATTTTCCTTTATATGTAGCATACAAGCATACAATACAAGCAAAGCTGGATGAATTGACACAACAAGAAATTCAAAATCTTAATTTATTTTGTGATTTACATGATTCTGAAATCCCAATTTATTTGTTAAAAAATGTTAGCTGGTTTTGCAAGATGGGGGGTTTACTTGCAATGACTACTTGCTTTACTCAGTTGTCCCCTGAGTTATTACCAATATCTACTGCACATGCAATGATATCAATTGGTAAGTATTGTTTCTATTATACCTAGCATACCTATTTATTTAAACAAATTTATAGTTTTAATATTATTTTGAACTCTGAAAATTGTTAAATTTAAATTTATGTATATTTGTAGTTTGTAATTTAAAGTTGTGGATGAATTACAAAAGTATGGTGTCAATGCTTGTGCCATTAAGATCATGTGTTCTAAGATATATGTGCAAACTTTCTGATCAAGATCTTCGTACACCAACAATAAAAAGTATGGCAGGTAAGTTAATGTGTATTTTTTATTTTGAGAATTAAAAAACATACCATTTGTTTATTGTTTTTTAGATTTTATGTGGAATGCAATTAAAGATCCACTTGATTCTCATGTGGCTTTTGATATTGATGGCCTAGATCTAGCTTTTAAGTATTTCACTTCAAGTACCCTAACAATGAGACTAGCAGGAATTACACAGATAAATAACCAAATTGGGTTATTAGCAGAAATATGTGTAGGAGAATCTTTGCCTGAAGCTGAAGCTGCTCCAAGACAAATGGCAGATTGGCTAATTAATAATAGCATTATTTCTCATATTTTTGGACCAAATCTTCATGTAGAGGTAAGTGATAAAACTATTGTCAAAAGAAAAATAAATAATTAATTTAGTCCCAATCACATATAAAATAACTATTTATTTTAGGTAATCAAACAAAGTCATATTATCCTAAATTTTCTTGCCATGGAAGGAAGGATAACTTGTGAACATATGGATATAATTTGGGCTGCAGCTCAATTGAAACATTGCTCAAAACCTGTACATGACTTATTGCCAGGACTTGTCAAACATCTAGCAGCTGCTCCTACTTTGCATTTATACAGTCTGTTAACTAAACTTGAACCTAAAGACCATACAGAACAAGTAAGTAAAACATTTTTGTGTTAAATCCTATGAGATGTTCTTTCTATAATATTTTATGTACTTGACCAAGAGTGTACATTCAATGTATTTTCCAGACATTGTATCTTGCATCAGCTTTGATAAAGGCAGTTTGGTCTAGAGGAGGTAGTGCTCCGGAAATGGGTCTTATCAGTGTGGCAGCTACAAATGCAGGTATACCATTGCACAAATGTACTACATCTTCTGAAAACAGTGTTAGTCTAGACCCTAGTAACTCTGAGGAAGAACATGTAAGTATAATGACTTTATAGATTAATTATTTCACTGCTAGTGGTAAATATATAGGGCTTAGAATTTCTGAAATTTTTGTATTTGTTTAGTCATTGTTGGAATTATTATACTATTCAAATTATTTGACTACATATTTGACTGTTAAAATTATTCAATTAGTCAAATTATTTGACCATTTGAAATATTTGAGTGTTTGAATTATTCAACTATTGAAATAACCAATAATCAGTTAGTTTGGTAGCAAAATATTTAAACAGTCATTTATTTAAATTGTTCATAATACATTAGGTGCGTTCTTTTTGACTGAGATCTCAGTTAATCTCAGCTCACATCGGTAATGTGCGCGTTCTTTTCGATTCTCTCACTTCGAAGTGAGCTGAGATTTTTCCTCCCCCTTTACCGATGCTGAATGTGCTATGCGGGGGTATCAGTTAGAATTGAGTCGGAAATAAAGTGGTGGGGAGCAAGAAATCGTAGGTCGCGCGTTTGTCGTTCTTTTTGGTGCTTACTCACATCACTTTATATCAGATCACTTCATGTGAAGTGAGCTGAGATCTCAGTCAAAAAGAACGCACCTATTAAAATTGTACAAAATCACAAATATTGAATTATTTGAATTATTCAAACAAAACTCTGAGCCTTAAAATATAACAGACACTGGTTTGTTTACATGCTGGTAGTATAGTAGCAGTACTTTTACATGTTTACATTCTTGGCAGTTTAACATGTAATATTTAAATATATTGGGTTAGTATGGGCATCTATTTAGGAAAAACCAAAAAAAATTAACAAGGGAGTCCAAAAATCTATATTCATAATAAATGAAATTAGGACAGAATATAGGAGAGACAATAGAATGTAGACAGGAAAAATTTGAATAGAGAGGTGTAAAATCAGATGTAAGGTATGAGGGTCCATGAAAAGAAGAATGTTTAAATATGAAATTACTTTAAATATAATATTTTGATAATTGATAGATATATTTTTTAATATTAATGAAGTATTGTATTGTTTAGGGCGAGAGCTCAGCACAATCTGAAAGTCGAAAAAGTGAAAGTGAAGACATAGATGGAGTGGAAATTGATGAGGATGAAAATGGTCAAATTGTGGTAGATAATAGTGGACCTCCACCTTGTAAATTAGCTCGAAAACAGGTTATAGAAAGAGTTCACTGTAATGGAAGTAGTACAGATTCAGAACTAGATGGTAACGAACTTTTTAAATTTTTTTCTGTATTATGTACTATAAGTTTCACTATCTTATTTTTTCATTCCTCTTACAGGTTTTTCGATTTGTATCTCTATCTCTATTAAGTTTTTTTGTTGTTTATTATGTGTATTTATTTTTTCTATCTTGGATTAAGGCTTATTCTCTTTATATAGCAATTACAACTGAAAAGCCAATCAAAATTATACAAGTTTTTTTGTTTTAGGAATAGGTGTAAAATCTTCATATTCACCAAATGCAAAATGGTCTAGCCAAGGTAAAATTAAATCAGAAAAACGAACACATGTCCGTAAAAAAAATATGGATGTCAACATATTGCCAGAGGTTGAAGAAAATATACCATCTAGTACTTCGCAAGATGAAGCTGATACCGAAGATTCCCCCTCAAAACTACGGAAAAGACGAAAATTGTTACGTAAAAGTAGAGCTAAAAGACAAAAAGGTGTGTTGCAAATATATTCATGGTGCTTGTACGCTCTCTTCATTTTGGTAACTAACGTAATTTTATGTTTCTTTTTTAGGGAATAATAAAAGAATCCATAGGATATCGGCAATAGAAGCTTTAAATGATGCAGAGGTCGATAGTGATCATGAAATCAAAAGTCATTTGAAGATTGTTAGTCACAACGTTCACGTATCTCAAATTAATAACTTTAATGTAAATGTGAAACAAGCTGTATATTTAGAAGAAAGCTCTTCTTGTAGCGAATTGGGAAAAGAGGGCCATGATGAAGCAAATTTTTTAGCAATACATTCAACGTCAGGGTATGTACAAAAAATGTTTAGCAAGTAAAATTATCCCAAAAAATCATTTAATAGTATATTAAACAACGCATTTCATATGGAATTCTGTTAAGACACGAGTTCAAATTTAAAAAACGAATCGCGTAGCGATGAGTTTTTTAAAGAACGAGTGTCACAACAGCCATATGAAATAAGTTGTTTATAATATTTTTTATATTTTGCCATTTTATCATTTTTTAAATTAATTTATTATTTTTATGTAATTACGAAAATTTTGATTTTAAAAAGTATGTCGGTAGCACTGTATAATTTATAATATTTGACAGTTTTGACATTTAAATTATGAAATGTTAATGTTTTCAAATATTTAAAAATGACTAATACACCAATAATAATATATTATATAAGTAAAAGATGATATTCATATTCACAAATACTTTTTTAAAGAACAATATAAAATTAATAAATTGCTATTAGCCACAAATGTCATTGTCAATAGTCTTGTCATTAGATACTTCACTATGTCGCCAACCATTTAAAACAAAAATTTGCGTGCGTAAAAGTTACATTACGATACGCAAATGCGTTTTATAATGAAGATTTTTATAAGTGCAAAATATAAAAAAATATTATAATAATTTTATTTGCATTAATTTTTTTATGGAATTGTTACATAAATCAAACGAAATATAACAGCGATTATGTTGTATTTCGTCTGATTTATAATAATCGGTTTCTATGAAATAATGGTTCACACAATCAATATAATTTAGACGTGTTTTGGAAATGTTAAGTGGCGAAGAAGCAGAAGTAGAAGGTGACGCAGAAGGGAGCTATTCGTCTCGCATGAGCAATAAATCCGAAAAGAATATGGCAGATTTCGACGGCGAAGATTCTGTTTGTGAAGATGAACTAGCCAGATTAACGGAACATGCCAGTATGACTTTACATGTGTTTGATCACTCTCAAGAAAAAACTCCAGTAGATACCGATTTAAGGTTATCAGCTTGTTTTAAAGTTGATAGTGTATGCCAACCCGGAAATACGTTGTTATGGGATTTACTACAGGATGATAAGATATGTCAATTAGGGGAAGGTTTGGCCTTAGAAGCTGAAAAGACTTTGTGTAATTTGATTTGCTACACTCCTGATAAAGAAATACGGATGAAATTCATTGAAGGATGTCTGAATAATCTTGCTAATAACATGTAAGTATTTATCATTTATTATTAGTGTTTTCTGTATAATAAGATTGGATTATTTTATGTTAAAACGTATTTTAAAACTTCAGGTCAGTAGTTGTATCACTACGAATGTTGCCGAAATTACTAACGTCTTTTCGTGGACTTGATATGCACCACGTAACGCATTGGGCAGACAGGCAACACCACATGATGATGCACTTTTTTAATAATCTAAAAGTGTATACTCTGAATCCCAGTAAGTCGCTGCCGATGTACACTCACCAAATGCAAGTTCAAGTTAGACTGCACTTTCTTTCTGCCGTTTTCTCTCCAGTCGTATCTCCTAATAATTTTAAGTAAGTGATAAAGATCTAAATCTGAGCATATTTCCACAAAACAATTTTAAAATGTCATTTTAACAAACTTTTAATGATTTTTTAAGGTTAACTACTGATCAAGTTGATATATTATGGGAATGTCTCGCTCATGATGCAGAATGTTCAGATGAATTATTTAGTTGGCTTTTATCACAAACTAAAACGACAGAATTACACGCTCTCAAAATCGACGCACTACGTAGACTGTACATTCATCATTTACCAAGTTTACCTCCCGAAAAGTTCAGCATGATTTGTCTAAGTTTGTTTCAACAATTGTGCAGTTTAAACAATTTATTGACAAACGATAACGATAATAAGAAGGAAAATCAAAATGTTGGAATGGACCATATGTGGAAAATAGCTTTGAAGGCGTCCAATACAGGTAATTTGTTAATTATTGCTATACAGGCTATACAACCGGTCTTGGTGTACAAGCTAGAAAATTCAAGCGCAGTTCTAAGGCATAAGCATCACTAACATGATAAAAAATTATTTGTCTGCTGTGATTGGGTTTATCCTTGACCTTAATTCCCATTCCCATAAATGTTTCCCGAACGAACCATTACCCTCTCTGTCACAAGAAACAGCATGTAACATGCTCTAAAAGGGGTGATACTTTCTGTGGCTTAGTTTGCAAATTTGACAGTAGTCAAGGAGAAATGTCATTTCTGTCGTCCAGAACTTCTTTACTTAGGGTATGTTGTTGATCCTCATGCTTTAAGACCAAACCCAAAAAAAGTAAAGGCCATTGTTAATCTTCCTGTGCCAACGAATGTATTGGGAGTACGTCGTACTTTAGGTTTAGCTTCCTGGTACCGTGGGTTTATACCAAATTTCTGCAGATTAACTGCACCCATCACTAATTTATTGAGGAAAAATCAGCATTTTACGTGGTCCCAAGAATGTAACAATGCATTTATAGCTCTTAAGGAACGCCATATTAGTTCCCCTGTCTTGGCGTGCCCCGATTTTTCTTTACCGTTCGTAATTCAGACTGATGCATCCGGGTACGGTATAGGGGCTGTGTTGACACAAGAACATTCCGATGGAGAAAAAGTCATCAGTTACCTCTCTCGATCTTTGACTAGATTGGAGCGTAATTACAGTACCACTGAACGAGAATGTTTAGTTGTCTTGTGGGCAATTGAGAAATTACGGCCTTATATTGAAGGCTCCAAGTTCACTGTAGTGACAGACCATCATAGCTTGGTGTGGTTGAATCGACTTGAATATCCTACGGGTCGCTTAGCACGTTGGGCTGTCCAGCTTCAACAATATGACTACACCATAGTCCATCGAAAGGGCAAGAAAAATGTCGTTCCGGATACTTTGTCCCGTTCAGTTCCTTTGGTTGATGTCCATCGAAAGGGCAAGAAAAATGTCGTTCCGGATACTTTGTCCCGTTCAGTTCCTTTGGTTGATGTTGTTAACAAACTCTTGCAACCTTCTAATTTAAAACCTTCTGTCGACAATGACAAATGGTACAATCAATTATGGGAGGGAGAATAAATTGTAGAGAGAATGGTATGACGGATTTATCCTCATAAACATTAGAAGCCACATGAATTAGTTTATTGCTATATCTAAAGGAACAAATATCTGTAACTTTAATGAAATATTAATTTTTAAAACATTTTTTATTATAGAAGTGAGCATGGCGGCCATACAGTATATAAATAGTTACTATATGGGTTATAACTTGCAACATGAAGGTCAATTTGTTTGGCAATGTATGACACATTTAAAAGCAGCTTCTGAAGATATAACGACTAGTAGTACTGGTGCAGAAGAAGCTTCGTTACTTTGTATACAACGAGCATTACTGTTAATGAAAACACATATTGAAACATTTCGAAGAAGGTAATTAAGTTTTACTAAAGCTTATTTTGTTAGCTTATCGGTAATTCTTTTGGCCTAGATATGCATTTCATTTGAGAAAATGGGCGCTTGAAGGTAAAGGAATCGGAAGTCATTCTGCTTCGTTAGGAGATCGTCCCAGTGCTCCTATTAGGTTAGTTGTACAGTCAGGGAGTTCTTCTGAGAGGTGTTTATTGGATTTATTCAATACTGATTATATAGCAGAGCTTAGAGCGGAAATTGTCAAGTGGTGCGAAGGAATTCAACAAGTAAGTTATGCTCAAAATGGTCTTTTAACCCGGAAATGTTATAGAGTTATTAAATAAAGTGTTGTTTTATACTTTTAAGATGAAAGGTGATTCAGCAGAGACAAAAACTAAACCTGGCGAAACGTGGATTAGAATAATAACGCAAGGCCAAGAAGTAACGATTGATTGCGATGAAAAAACTTTGGCGGAAATGGGATTTAAAGATAATCAGGTGATATTATTTTTCATCAAATAGTACTGTTTAATTATTATTGTATACTCGGAATTTTACAGTCTTGTAATGACGTCATTTTTGTCTATCCTTGTTTAACTAATGTAAAATGACAGTGACAAAAAATTTTGCCGAAATGTTGTTGTCGTGGCTAAATTTTACCTGAAATGCTTGTCAAGTGATTGTCAGTTTTGAAGTTTTGAAAACGCCAAAGCGTCAAAACATGCCGCCAAAAAACCCTCATCGATTTAACGAACAAACACAGTTAATAATTCTAAATGTGTTGGCTTTCTTTCAAATTGAACAGGAACAAGTTCGGAATGGCATACCACTAGACATCAACAATGTTATACAGCGAACTGCACAAGCAACGAAAGTCATACAGGTAATTAGACACCAGTAGTCAGTTACTTAGCAACAAATAAATTTAATAGGACATACGTTTTTTCCCACGAAAATGACGTCATTACACGACTGTAAAATTCCGAGTATATCTTTAAACAGCTGATTTTTATTAAACATATGAAATTTTAAAATATTCCAAATCATGTTATCAAAATGGTTTATTTGTAGATCGTCTACATTTCGGTGGGTATGTCGAGAAACATGAAAAAACGAGAATTCATGGACGCTCCTTCTCTTCATCCACCACCTCCTAGAGAATGTTTACCTACGCTACTTTTATTACAACCTAACTACTTTGAACAACTGTTTTCTTTAATGCATACTTTAAGTTCGATGAAAATTCAAATAAAAGGAGGGGTAAGTTCTTCAGGTCTTAAATGTCTTCAAAATATTGTTCATTTAATATTTGATCCTATACGTTATTTGATTCATTGGTTAAATTTATTAAAAGTGACAAAAAGTATCAAAGGTTAATTTCTTTTCATTTTTTGTATTAGTTTAAAGAAACATTTTTTATAAAGCCTATAATGATTATTTGTTTATATATTTTATACATATTAATTTACCATTTCTTCATAAATATCGTATTTATATAATTTGAATATATTTCTTTCCTAAAAATGTTTGCCTCCTGATGGAGTATGAATACTTTAGTTTCATTATGAGTGTAAAGTTACTGTAATATGATCTTAAATTCTAGCGTCATCTGCCGCATACAAAGGCACAAGTTCTTAGTAGAAGAGTATGGGATATCCTAAGCTTACTTCCAACTAGCCCCAAACTGTTACGTGGTTTTAAATATTTAGACATTCCCCTGTGTGAATTATTGGATCCATCTAGTGCACAAAAATTAATGTATTCCCTATACATCGTCGAATCGTTAAGTACCAAAATGCATCAGGGAAAATATGCAGACGAGGATGATGATGATGAATCGTGGACTAGAAAATTTGTCAAACATGGCGGATTAAGTCATTTGTTTGATATATTTATGTCAGGTAAATTTATTTAATCTATAAATTGTATTATTTACATAGTTATATGTGCTGTTCTTATATTAGGTATTCTTCAAAGAGACGGTACGGATTGTTCGGATTGGCAACAAGATTGTCTAGCTTCTCTACTCAAAATTCTTTGTCATTTGGGAGTTGAATCTACACCGCAAGATTCAATGAAACCTCGCAACGAAAAAATAATAATTCCAAATTTAAATGATTGTTTTTTGGCCTTAATAGATACTAAATCCATGTTAGCACAAATAATAAGTATATTAGAGGAAGCTTCAAGGCCCAAAGATGTTAATCACTACAAAACTGGATTTTGGGGACGGGCTCAAGTCGTTCATTATGCCATGGTTTTGTTAGTATCTTGGTTACATTGTTGCGAGGAGGCTCGAGTAGAATTGTTTCAATCCAGTAATTTTTCTGATTGGCTACAAAGACTGGTAAGTTATTAAAAAGTATTATTCGCAAAATTTTTTCGTGAATAGTTTTTATTTTTGACATAAAATTTTATAGGTATTAGAAGATCCTGAACCTGCTGTAAGACGAGAAGTGTGTTCTGCAATTTACAGATTATGCTTAGGAATTCCTGCTAATCGTGAACCCATCGAAAACAGTCTCATTGCTCCAATGTTATCGCAATTATTAACATATTTAGAGACTGCTGAAAGTATGCGACCTCAAAAAATGGAGGTAAGAGATCTTTTACATTTCTGTTTGTTTAGATGTACCCATCTACTGAATAAAATGTGTTTTAAGGCTCTGCAGGCTCCAGAGGAAGGTAAAGAGCCATATGGCCCAGCTTGTCGTGACTATTTCTGGTTAGTTTCTCGTCTAGTCGATAGTTTACCCGAAGAATTGGTCAAAGAAAGTCTGGAAGATCCACAAAATTGTGTTATAGACATAAACGAATTAACAGAAAAAATTGCGCGATCGATTTTAGCTAGAGACTATCTGGAAGCACGACATCAAACGGTCGATGATGATGGTCTGATTGGCTTGTTAAATTTGATGACAAATCTACTTAAACACAAACCAGCCTTTCAGTCTAGCAAACTTGGTCAAGAATTATTATGTGAGGTAAGCTTGCAATATTAATAAAAATGTTTTTAACTAAGAATTTTTATTAATTAATTAAAAATGTATGTTCACCAATTTTGTTGGTATTTTTAGATATTCGACTTTTTGTTTGCTTTGCCAAACCCCAAACTTAGACATGTTCCTAAATGTAAATCGCCTAGATCGAGAACATCTGCTTTTGATTTATTAGTAGAATTAGTTAAAGGATCTCCAGAAACGTTTGCCATATTACACGAAAAATTGTTGAAACAACATCAACCTGGTCCAAATTCGCCTTACCCTTGGGATTATTGGCCTCATGAAGATGGACGATCAGAGTGTGGATATGTTGGTAAATACTGAATCATTACAATATTAGTAAAAACAAAATTTATTTCTATGTTTATGATTGTTTTATTTTAGGTTTGACTAACTTGGGAGCAACTTGTTATATGGCTTCATGTATGCAACATCTCTATATGATGCCTCAGACTAGGGCCTCTATCTTAGCTGCTAATACTGAACAAGCTAAACATGAACCCACCCTTAAGGAACTTCAAAGAATGTTTGCTTATCTATTAGAAAGTGAAAGGAAAGCTTATAATCCAAGAAGTTTCTGTAAAGTTTATTCTATGGACCACCAACCTCTGAATACAGCTGAACAGAAAGATATGGCCGAGTTTTTCATAGACTTGGTCAGTGTCACTAAGTCATAACTTATATTAACAACTAAAAATGTAAATATTAATTCAATTAGTTTCTTGTTTTTTACAGGTCAGCAAACTTGAAGAGATGACTCCGGCATTAAAAGAAGTAATTAAAAATTTATTTTGCGGTACTCTGAGTAATAACGTAGTTTCATTAGACTGTGATCATGTAAGTAGAACACTAGAAGAATTTTACACTGTAAGATGTCAAGTAGCTGATATGCGAAATCTGTATGAGTCTTTGGACGAAGTAACTGTAAAAGATACATTGGAAGGTGACAACATGTACACATGTTCTCAATGTGGAAAAAAAGTAAGAGCGGAAAAACGAGCTTGTTTTAAAAAACTTCCGCACATTCTATGTTTTAATACCATGCGATATACTTTTAACATGTTGACGATGCTGAAAGAAAAAGTTAATACACATTTTTCCTTTCCTTTGCGATTGAATATGGCAGGGTACGTTGAAAAACAGTTAATGACTCAGCATTATCAAGATGAAAAGCAGAAAAATACTGATAACGAGAACGCCGAAAATGAACAATATGAGTATGATCTTATTGGAGTAACAGTGCACACAGGTAAGTTAATCGTAATATTATTTTTTTAATACTTTATTTACTTCATTCACATTTTATTTTGTTAATTTGTTTGGGAAATTAAACCACAACTTTTTATGCTTTTTATTTCAACGTTTCGGTAGCGTTCCAGCTACCGTTATCAAGAAAAATTTAGTAAAATTTTTTGGTCGCTATCTGAAACTTCGGAAAAATTCGACAATTAGACCATGTTGTCTTTAATATTTTTAGATTTGCTGTATATTTAGATCTTACATACCTAATTAAATTACCATTTTCTCTTCAATTTGTCATTTCTATTTTGTTGTATATTTTGTATGAGTTAGTTATTTATTTAATTTAACGTAATTATGTATTAGGTACTGCGGATGGTGGTCATTACTACAGTTTCATCAAAGACCGTACAGCTGGATCTAGAGACAAATGGTTTCTTTTTAATGATGCTGAAGTTAAACCCTTTGATCCTAATCAAATAGCAGCTGAATGCTTTGGAGGAGAAATGACCAGTAAGACTTATGATAGTGTCACAGATAAATTTATGGATTTTAGTTTTGAAAAAACTAATAGTGCTTATATGTTGTTCTATGAAAGATGTCCTACCACTGAATCTAACAATCAAAGGTAAGGGCTGAACTAAATTAAACTCCGGGTTATTGGCTACACTATTTTTGTTGAGATAATTTAACAATTA
The DNA here is from genome assembly GCA_035357415.1 of Ophraella communa. NCBI lineage: Eukaryota > Metazoa > Arthropoda > Insecta > Coleoptera > Chrysomelidae > Ophraella > Ophraella communa. Next base: position 12,111,964 of record CM068995.1, on the reverse strand, counting down.
ATTATTTTATCCACGGCTATCGCATAATGAACTGAACTCATTATATGTGTGTTTGTTCGACCTTAATAGTACCCATTAATCACGACAATCAGATGCTTCATTGATTTAGCTATAATTTTGCTAAAAACGAACGGTTCTTAAAATTTTCATATAAACCACCAAATATTTTAAATTCAGCTTTGTACATTAAAAAAACTAAAAAAAAATTAGAACCCAGGACCCACGGTTGAAATCCAAGGAGCATCTACAGCATCATCTTCTAAGATTAGATACCTGTTAATCTATATACATAGAATTTTGTGCTAATTATTATGAGTATATTCTCATAATAATATACAATTAATAATTGTATAAATTAACAATCTCAGAGTAATAAGTACTTATTACTCTGAGTTAACAATAGAGTATTGTATGAAATATTTGTTAGAACAATAGGGTTTTTAAATAGTATATTGTGCTACTAGTGCGATAAATTTATGTAGGTACAAACTTAGAATAAAAAAAAGGTTTAAAGAATGTGAAGTTTCTAATGTCAACTGGTGACTTAAACTGATTTAAGTGCGCAAATTTACTTTGCGAATGGAGAGGGTAAACTTAGACTATTAAATTTAATAGTCTAAGGGGTAAACGGTTCCTTGTCAAACGGAACAGCGTGCATCAATATAATACTTTTCCACTACGAGTGCTACAAAATATGTAATGTAACCAAGTTTTTCAACAAAAAAAAAATTAGCAAAACCAGTGGTAGGGTAGTGTAATAGTATTCTTGTTGGATATAAATTAGTAACTTAATATTTGCTTACAACAAAACAGGTATTTTTGTCATAGTTTTGTCAACAGTAAATGTTTATTGAAGTTTTATAATAGTTGAAAAATGTATGGGTCCCTAAATGTAGATTGTGGAAAAAGCAACCAAGAAGTTTTTTATAAAAATTTTTGAATCTCAACGTAGAATCTTGTTATTGTGAAAAAAGGAATTTAATGCGGCAAGGTAATTTTGGTCGACAAATTCAGCTTTTCTAGGCCGCCTCGACGTAATATGAAAAATTCGGTTCGCTTGCAATTCTAAATGTAAATAATGACTGGACCACTGCTGTTATGAATAACCTATTGCTGAACTTATTTTACTAGTATCCTTTGTAAGATTTAATGTGTTCTTGAACTTATTATAACCATTCGAATCATATCGATATTTCTGAGGTTATAATTTTTTTAAGGAGTCCTTCAACGACAGGGGATAGCTGTGAGAATATTCCAAGTTCTCCGTCTCCAACTCTAACTATAGAACTGAGCAAAGAATTAGAAGACTGGATCTGGCAGGATAATATGCATTTTATTCAAGATAAAAATATTTTTGAACATACTTACTTTAATTTTATGTGGCAAATATGTGGATATATTCCTCAAACAATTTTACCAATAGAACCAAACATCACGCAAAAAGCAGCACAACTTTCAACAACATTTTTCATAGGTAACATTGCTGCTCAACAATAACCATTGTTCGATAGATTTTAATATTTTATATTTTGTTTAGAAACATTTATTCACGCAAAGGAAAAACCGACGATGGTACAGTGGGTTGAACTAGTCACAAAACAATTTAATTCTTGTCAAGAAGCTTGCATATGGTTCCTAGATCATATGGCCCAGGATACTTGGTGGCCAGTACAGGTACTCTTAAAATGTCCTAATCAAATGGTAAGGCAGATGTTCCAAAGATTATGCATTCATGTAATACAACGACTTAAACAATCACATTCTAAATTATACCTTCAAATGGAAGATGGTAAAGAATGGACAAAAGAGGATAATGGGAATGTAGATCTTACCAAAATTGGTAATGCTTCTTGTGTTACTAGGTGAGATGTGCTTTTATATATTTTATAATACTTTTTGCTTTTAAAATTGGCATTTTATATTCTTTCATTATTCCAAGTAAACAAATATAATTACTTGAAACATTAAATATTTTATTGTGACTTGGATACAAATTTGTCTAATTTTTATTCCATTAGGTTTATAAAAACATTACTATCTCTTATGGAACATGGTGCCAAAGCTCATCTAAAACATCTCACTGAATATTTTGGATTTTTGTATGAATTTAGCAAAATGGGAGAGGATGAATCAAAATTTTTGCTAGCAGTGGGTGCTATCCATTCCATGGTTCATTTTTATTTGGGTCAAAAATCAAATGATTTTGTTGACGTTAGTGAAGGTTGGTTTTTTTAAATTATTTAATATTAACTTCAAGTGAATTACAAGAGTATTGTTTAACAATTTCAATAATTTCTAAGGTGAAGAAGAGGAAGAAGTGGTTTCTTTACCAACAGACAAATACAAACCCGCATCTTTAGATAAAATGATAACGCTTATAGCGTCCCTAGTCGAAAAGAGCCGCGATTCCTCAGGTAAACTTCAACTTAGTGAAAAGGATTACGCAGCGATAGCAGGGGGAAAGGGTTTTACATTCTTTTATCAACAAATTAAGGACAATATCAATTTACAGCAGACCAAAAACCTTATTCATTCGATTTGTAGGGGCAATAATCAATTGGCACAATTAATCATTTGTATGATATCACAGGCCATATCAAGGAATTCCGAAGTAAGTATTCTAATGGATATAACTTAAAAACTTTACAAAAGTTTAATGTGCATTTTAAGTAAATAAGTTCTCTATTAAATGAAAATTCTTCTATTTAGGGATGTCAGCCATTTTTCAAAATTCTTACTCTTCTTACCGAAACAAGTGCTCAGAATTCCTCCCAACAACCATGTTTTACGCAACTAGTTCTTCAAAAAGTTTGGGATGCTGCTGAATGCTGCCCGTATTTAGCATTAGATTGGCTTGCTTTGCAGGTTACTAGGAATCGCTTGGTACATTCCTGGGTGCTTGGCTCTATGGACTCTTGGTTAGAACATTTTTTAATAGCTCACAATAATCAACGTGTTCGAAATAGTAAGTAATTATTTACTATTGAAGGTATAAATACAGTTTTATTAAATAAATATCCACTTTATTTGATAAATTTCAAAAAATTGCTTAGATTACATGTATTTAAATGAATTATGGTCATTTTGACAGGAGTTACAGTTTGTTTAATATGTTAACTGTTTATTTACATTAATTATTTAGACTATGCTAAAAACTAAGGAAAGAAGACGTAACAATATTAAATTATAATTATTTTTCAAAGAAGTTTCTTTACTAAAAAGTACAATTTTTTAGCTGCTGGCTACCTATTGGTATCTTTAGTTCCTAGTACACCTTTTAGACAAGGTTTTAGAGCCACCCATCGATCAAATAGAGAGCCACAATTATCTTCAGATGCTACCGCGGTTTTGCATCAAATTTATACCGCTCTTTTAAGACTGTTACCCACTGCTAAACATTATACAGATATGCAGCAGCATGGGACCATGAAATTAACTACATATTTTGCTTTAATGATGTATTGCTGCATTTCAAGGACTGAAAAATTAATGGTAAGCTAGTTATTTTTTTTATTTCATTTCATAAAGTGATTTACAGTGGTATTGGTACTTATGATCTATGGTTATTTTAGTTTGGGCAATACTTCATGCAACTGTGGCATTTATTTCATCCAAAATTATCGGAACCGTCCATTCCAGCCTACCATAATAAACAAACCTTACTAGCATTTTGGAATCACGTTTGTACAGACTGCCCAGAAAATATCCAACTGATGCTCCAAAACGCACATGTGACTAAAAATATTGCTTTTAACTATATTCTGTAAGTAAATTACCAATTATTTTGTGTGTTTAATATTAAACGTCACTTACTAATTATTATTACTTGATATTTCGTATAACCTCAGTCAAAAATGTTGAAGCAAATGTTTATGGTAATTTTAGAGCGGATCATGATGATCAGGAAATAGTTATGTACAATAGAGCTATGCTACCAGCATATTATGGTTTGCTTAGAATGATGTGTCAACAATCGAGAGCTTTTACAAGAAATTTAGCCCAACACCAGAATTTACAATGGGCATTTAAAAATATTACACCACATCCTACTCAATATCCACAAGTAAATATAAATTACATATAGGATTCTAAATCTTTAATTGTACATTTATATTTTCCTTTACTTTTTAGGCTGTGGAGGAATTATTTAAATTAATGCAATTGATGGTAATAAAACACCCTGACGCTTCAGAATCGGAACAAAGAGAAATCTACAGCTTCAGGAAAAATACCTTGATGACTTATTTACAGGTGAAAATTTAGATCTTTTATATGTTTCAATATGTTTTCTTTTGGGAGAGAATTATTATATGTAATAATTATTTTCAGTGTCTTGATGGAAGAACGAGCTGGGGTACTTTAATTTCAGCCTTTAGGATATTGTTAGAAACAAATGATGATAAACTGTATGTTGTTTACAATGGTGGGTTGCAAATTGTTTTCGAAGTGAGTATTTAATTGATAGTAAAATAAAAATGCTTGATATTTTTATTTATTTTGTAAATCTGTGAAATTGATATCTATAGAAATATTTATTTTTAGTGTTTTCAAAACTTGCATTTAATGTTGCATGAAGCAACTGCTTGTCATGTGGTCGGGGATATGCTAGATATTCTTACCATAATGCAAGACCTTATGCAGTGCATAAGAATGTATAGGGATGTTAAAGATGCTCGAGGGATTTTGCTAGCCACGAAAGATTGGTTGGAGGTGCTGAGAAAGTTGGCAACGTTGTTGAATACTTACAACCCTCCAGAAATGAGGACTTTATGTATAGGTAAGAAAAAAAATTATTAAATAAACGTGTCATTGCGAATTATTTCACAATATAAATAATAATTTATTAATTGTAGACGTACTTAAAGAATTTGTTGTGATAATGACGCCAGAAACGATGCAAGTTCTGGTACCATTGTTGTCCCACTGTCATTCTGCTTTTCAAGACAGTCAAGATGCAGTGCCGCTAGGACCCTATTTTCCAAGAAAAGGACACTCACTACCAATCTTGACTGGAAAAGGAGGAGCAAGACCTTTAAGACCGATGGTGCAAATGACAGTGCCACATAATCAGTTAGAATGTAGTAGAGTAAGTAAAGGAGTTATTTAAAAATTTATTATAAATTATAAGTATCCGCGAAAGATACTAAATTGCTAAATGTCCAACTAAACAAAACAAGGAAATTAAATATCTGTGCTAATGAAGTAACATATTTTATCAGAACTGACAGAAATAATTCAAAAGATAATTATGAATTTAGATTTATGGTTTTTTTAATTATTTAAATTTTTTAGGGTGCTGATCCCGATTACGATTTGGCATTGGATAAATTTTATAACCCTTATCACGATTTTATAGATATGATATTTAGGTTAGCTGTAAATAATGATTCTGTCCCTGAAGTACTGATTAATTTAAGTGCTATTGTTGGTTTTGAAGCTGTACCTTTACATTCCACATATTTTCCAAAACTGTGGCTAGATATTTATAAAGCACAGGTAAAGTATACACATAATAATAATAAAGTATCAACGATTCTATTTCTTTTATATTACCAACAAGGTAAAGAAAATAATGGAATTTTTAAAAGACCATGCTCTTGACCCATTTGTGAGCCTTCTTGAAATATTTAACTTCAATTACCAAGCTATTGTTTGAATATATAAAATTGAATAAGTTTCTTTGTTAAGATTTTTTTAATATCAAAGTAGATAATGAATTAAAAACCTTAATAAACTAAATATATTTGAAATGCAACTACTCGCTTTGAGATTGCAATTTCTTACATTAACGGTTGAGTTAAGGTTTGTAGAGATAACCAATATTAATATTCAACAGTTTGATAGAATAACATATTAATAGCATATAAAATCAAAACAACAGAATTGATTGTTTCTTATTTCATTTTTCTTATTTTTTAGAATATAGATCGAAAGTATGTCAACATGTTAACAACGTGCAACTATTTTGTGGACTATGTGGATGCAGTACTGTTGGATGAAAGATCTGCTTTAAATGTAGATATTATATATGAATTTTTGACTGTATTTTTTCCTAAGGTAAGTACATTCAGCATTCGTTACAGTGTAACAATACTCCTCCAAAGAGGCAGGGCGCCAATTTGTAACAATACTAGTTCCAAAAAGAGATCCCGGCTATGAGACTCTCTCAAGGAGTGGTTCGACTCCAAGTTAATGCTTAATATAGAAAGGATTGGTGGTATATAAGAGTTAAGGGCGCCACTATCTTTTGAACGCTTTCGATTAAGCAAACAAACTACACAAAAACTAAGGTGAGAAAGATAGAAACACCTTGTAATTTGACTGAATTTGAAAGCAAAAATAAGCTACATTTGATGTCAACCGAACACGCTGCACCCTCAAGACTTATAGTCCGTGGGTATATAAATCAAACTGTTTTTAAAGAATATGTGTTTCATTGTAAATTGCCACAGGGAGTATTGATGGAAATGTTATAAATGGATTATCTTATTTGGTAGAGTGATCCGGTTATCTCGGTTTGTGTACCGATGCTTGTAGTTGGGGTGTTGGCTGTTAAGGGATGTTTCTTCATCAAAAGGACTTGCGACTGGGATGGGTATATTCCTTCATCCAAGGGGACTGCTACTAGAGACTATATACCTTCATCACAAAAGGGACTGTTACTAGAGACTATATTTCTTTGTCAAAAGGGACTGCTACTAGAGACTATATTTCTTTGTCAAAAGGGACTGCTACTAGAGACTTTATTTCTTTGTCAAAAGGGACTGCTACTATGGACTATATTACTTCATAAAAAGGGACTGCTACTAGAACTATATTAATTTTTCCCTGCTAGCGGGTATATTGCTCCCTACTAGCGTAGCGTAGCGGGCTGTATCTGTGATACAACCAGAGAAATGTATTGTCTAAGTCTCGCGGACAACTGCCTCTAGGGGTTGTTTGGACGAAAAAGGAATGAAACGAGATGTTTGTCCTAATTTATAGCAGTACTGACAGGGGTTTCCGGTTACGTTCGTTGGTAAGGGTTTTGTTTCGGGTACGTTCTGTTGTAGGGATGGGTTTGGTAACGATGATAAGGTTGTGTCTAATATACAGATGGCACATACTTAAAAACAATTACTCTGATCTACACTAAAAAACAAACTAGTCGCGTTGTCTATCTGCTTTTATTCCATGTGCAGTAAAATGCGCAGTAGGACTTTACTCGGTATATTGTTTTTAAGTATGTGGCAGAGGGTCAGTGTTGATTTTAGGGTTCGGACGGTACACTAAGGAAAGGTAGCATGGTGATAGACATGTTACAACAGTTTTCAAACAGTGCTATTTGTATGACTGTTTTTGTATTTGTCATTCAACGCCAACAATCTTACGGACAATAATTCGTGAACTATTCTCGTAAGCGAGTATCTATCTTTTAGTGGAATTCTGAGCATTTCCTATAAGCTACGGAATCTGTAAGTATAGAGTTTGTCGTAATAATTTTTACAGATTTTGCTTACAGACCTTACAGATGTGCTCAGAATCCCACTATTTATTAATTAAGGATGTGTGCTGAGATGCATTTAAAGGTTTGGAATGGTTTCATTTTTAGGTATCCGCCCATGTCCTAACTGAACAAACTCTCACAATGATAGACAATACCGTTGTGTCACTTAGCGACCAAATTGGTTCTTTAAACGTTTTAAAAATGGCCAAACGACTTACGGGTGATATTAGGGCTTTAATATTGGTATATAATAGTCCAGAAGCGGTTTCTCCGCCCTTATTACTTTCTACTCTTAAACAATTACAGAGTAAAATAAAATTGGAACTAATCAAATTGGAAATAAAGAAGGGTAAGCATACAAAATTATTGTAAATAGAAACTAATTATGGAATACTGGCTACCATAATCAACATATTTATTTATTTTTAGACAAATGCGATGAAATGCCAAACAAATCCGATTCAAAGGATGACAGCAATCCCAGCTCATCGACGGAGGAAATAGCTTCCAGCGAATCAGCCGTTAGTAAAACTAAAAGTGATAGTGATACGGAAACTCAAAGCACTTCTTGTGATAATACTAGTAGTACAGAGGAAATTAAAAAGGAAAAGTCTTTTGGACCCATAGACAACTTAGAATTGTTAAGTAAATCGGTAAACGAGCTTATCGAAATTGTTAAGAAGGATGCTTAGTTCATTTAAAAAAATAAATAATACATCGAAAATATTTCATAAATAAAGGAGAAATATTAATCGCGATTTTTTTGATTTTGAGATGTTATAAGGCACTCTTTAAATTCTGAAAAATAACTTTTATAAAAAGTAATGATTATTTTATTCGTATTTGATTAACAGTTTAAAGTTTATATTGTTAATAGTTATAGGTTGTATGTTGTGAAATTTGTTACTGAGCATTATTTTAAATAGAATATTGACTTCACGTTTTCTGTTTCAATTGCATTTAAATTTGATCTGGGAGCAATTTTTAGGCGTAGAAATTGTTTTATTGATCATATCAAGCAATTTTAGTAACTTTAACCGAACTAATTATTCAAGTTACTTTAAGTTTTAATACTTTGATTCAGGCAACTTATTTATTCTTTATAAAATTTTTGCAATGGACATAAAAAACCCGAATTATTTTTAAATGGTAGGACCAATTTGATAATTTATTATAGTTCGACTTTTCAGTTTTTAAAGAGTAGACAAAATTCAGTCAAACGTTGCTTAGAATAAAAAAAATATTTCGATGTACTATAAGACCAAAGTGTGTTTGTAAATGTTTGTATTTTTTGTTTGTTTCGGAGTTTATTATATAAATATTAGCCTATGAAAAAATGTTTCATTGTAAATTATAGAGCTTTAAATTTAGTTAAGAAAGTGTGGTAGAATCAGGGTTTGTATAATTTAGATTCATTTGTAAATTATTTTTTATCTGAAAAATACTAAAAACGAAATTTTTCAAAATGTGTTTATTGCTTTAAATTCATTTTCAGAAGAAAATGTATCATATGAATAAAAATATTATTTTTATGTGTGTCACTTCCTGAATATTTCTCGATTAATTATGTTGCGTGATAGAGGTTCACGAAACATATAAATTGATCAGTTATTTTGCTTGTTTATATCGAAAACGGACGGGTTATAACAATTCCCCGACACATTGCAATAGATTGCACTAAAATAGTTGAAAATCAAATAAAAACCACAAGCTCTAGCTTTGAATTGAGAAATAGATGTCAAATGAAATTATTCTTTTTTAACATTTCAAAATACAATTTTTACCGACAAGTTTCCTCTGATCCCATATCTGATTTTTCTATCAAAATCTGTTTGGCCTGATCAAAAAATTCTTTTTCTGTCTACCTTACCGGAAAACCAATCATATGAACACCAAAAATCGGACGGAAAGTATTGTTTGTCAACGCAAGAGTGGAAAATTAATAACGCGTTTTTTTTTATTCCAGGGCCGGTATTCTCAACTCACTCCTCTCACAGCGAGCGATCACAAAAGGGAGTGATTTGATTGGCAGCGATATGGCTTTTCTAGATTCTCATGTATCCCTCCGCTCGCAAATTTATGACACGAGCAACTGGTACACATGAAAGCGAGTGAAATAAAGCACTCCTCTTTGACAGGAGCGATCCATGCGAGGAGAGGGCATGAGAATCGATTTGGCAGTGAATTTCACTCCCCTCGCATTCAACGACATCGATATCGCTCCAAGCGAGGACCTGAGAATACCGGCCCAGCAATGAAAAAGTGGTTTTGACATTTGTAAAGCAGCAATAATATACATTTTTACCAATTCTACAAAGTGTGAGCTTTTCTCAAACAAAATTCTATAAATTATAAGCAAAACATCTATAACATTGTCACAAGAAGAGGGCATTCGATTTTTAACAGAAGCTCCGATTCTGAATAGTAACCTTTACTTTGTGGAAGTCCATCTTACTAACAACATCAAAAATGGTTTAATAATAGATTTCTTTTTAAAAGTTTCTATTTTTAATGTTCTTAGTATCCTGTTAATGTTAATCTTAAGCCCTATACAATAAGAAAAATGTTTGCATAAATTTAATATTTTTATAACTTTACATTACAAATTGAGCCACCTGTTGTGCTGCTCTTTGTACTTTTAATTATCTTTTCTAGCTTTGATCTGCATAGGTCTATCTATGTCTGGTCTATACACCCATCTCGTTATTTGCATCTATTTATTCCTAATTTAATCGCGTGCGAAAAAGTATCACTTTCCGTACTTGTTAGGTAAACTACTATTAATTAATTTTTATTTTACTGTCTTGTCTTAGAGAGAACCCCCAGTTTTTTTTCTAAAAGCAAAAAGATTTGTCTATAAGTCTTTTTTCAGTTAAAGTTTTAATAACTTTACGATATAATTTTCCGTTCACATTAACATATTTCAGTATAAGATCGTCGGTTTGCAGCATAAAGTCATTAACTCTAAGTTATTCGCGAAGTAACGCTTTTTAAAGGAAAAAATCGACGTTTTTGATATGTTTTTCGCGGATAACTCGAAAATTATGCATTTTATCAAAAAAACTGTAGTGAGCAAAATTGTAGCTTTTAAAAAAACAAGCAAAACCCTTTTTTTATAATTTTTCTAAAACCCATAGGAACCGAGATATGGCCTATCAATGATTAGCTTTTTTTCCCAAATGCAAAATGTGATAGATTCAAAGTCAAATACCGGAAAAATGATGCATTTTTCATAGAAAACTCATAGAATCTTCTTCAAAGAGCATAATTAGACCTTTTTTTTTAAAAAAAAGGTCTATAGCATCAAAATTGAGTGAATTATGACAAAAATAATGTCAGTACTGAATTTTTTATACAAAAAAATCGGTGAAAACGACCCCCTAACTACCCCCCTAATTAAAATTGATCTTTACCCTTGTGCAATTCTCTTTGTACAGGTATGGTTAATATGTCCAAGAAGTTTGACCAATTTAAAATTCATAGTTTTCGAAAAATATGGCTTAAAGTAAAAAGTTATTTTTCATAATTTTGTATTTTTTTCTCTTTTTTTCAAAAATAGCTCCGAAAATATTAGAGATACAAGCAAAGTTAAAAAACGAAATTGTAGCTTTTTTTATGACAAAAATTCCTGTAAGTAGATTTTTTGTAGTTAATATTTGACGAGATATAGCCGTTAAACGTAGTCTATTTACGCACAAGCACCACCTTTTTTTACTCACCTAACCCAACCTAACCTAACCACCTTTTTTTAGCCCTTTAAACTCACGCCTTTTAAAAACGAAAGGGTCTAAAGAGATTTAATTTACAGATCCTTGTAGTTATTGAAAAACCCTACAAAATCGTTTTTGAATAAACTATTATCAAAAATGAAGGAAATACGTTAAAAAAAACCAATCGATTTTTTTTTTCGAAAAATTCCAATAGTATAGTATAGTACACTTGGAAGCATAATAATATACAAAACCGGTTTATTCGGCAGTGGGGCCTTTTATATACGGAATTTTTCGTGTTCTTTTTCTGAAATACAATAAGGAAGAAACATCTGCTCATATTTCAAGGTGTGTGAGTGTGTATTTCGTTGGTTTCTCGCCAGTGTTTCCTAAATTTCGGAAGAAATAGCACGTGCGCTAACAATTTTTGTAGAATTATTCGATTGTGTTTAATACAATTATGAAAATGAGTGGGTTAGTGCATAAAAAAGTCATTATTTTTATGTTAATAAATTCTTTTTTTGGACTTAAGTCTACTTTTTTTCAATTTATATCTATTACAATAGTTTATAAAAATTGCAATGTTGTGAAGGTTTTAAAGGTTGAAAAGTTACTTAATGCACGTGACACATTTTTTTTACAGCGGAATTATTGAGCAAATCCCTGTAAGCATTAATAATTTTTCTCTTGGCAAATTTTTTTTTACATATAACACTAACAACAGTTGATTTTTAAGGGTTGAAAAAGTATAAAATTGTATTTTGAAATGTAACAAATTCATCATTTTACTAACCCATTTTCACCCAATTTTCACCCATCTTAAGATTTATAATGCTATTTTTTAATTTTTGGCAATTAGGGGTAGCCTAATCCCAAATTTTTATGCAAACCAATCAGAGGTGAAATCATTTTTTAAGGATTCGGGATTTTTTTTACATTAAGCTGTAACAGGGGCTGCTTTTTAAGGGTTGAAATATGATGGAATTGTATTCCGAAGCTCAAAACAATCATTATTCAACTTATCCAAACCAAATCTTACTCATTTTCAGGTTTAAAATGTTATTTTATGATTTTTCACAAATAAGGGTAGGTAGTTTTCACCCCTAAAAACCGTTTATCGCCCTTCGGTTCGATATAGATTTTGAACCTTCGGCTATCACCTACCTTCTGTTAAAATTTCAAGTCAATCCATGCTGGACGAAAAAATGGAAAGGTTTTACCTTTTTTCGAGCTTCATTCCCTGTACTATTGGTAACGGAACATTATGGACTCTGAAGAGAACATTTTGGAGTTGTTTGGCTGCAGCATGACGTGTACGCAAACTCTGCGTTCATAAATAACCTCTGGAAATGACAGTGTCATTTACTTAAAATGAATTTATTGTAGTTTTACAAAAGACACTATATTACGTAACGTGTTTTATAAGAAGCGTTTTACTCACGAATGGAAAAGTAATTCCGTGAGAGCGTAAAATGCTTTACTGCACGAGACGTATTATACTTTTCCTATGCCCATGTCTGTATAGTTAAAAATGGCACCGTCGATATTCCTTGTAAGTGACATTAGCAATATCATGCACGTAATGAGATCTCAAACATATAGACGTGCGGTTAGACAAGAAAACTTAATTTCCTTTGTTTAATCAAACTGCAATGAAATTTTTATCTACTTAATTTGGTCCATTTACATACTTTTACTCAATAGAAAAACATGAACAAAAAATTTTTAGTATTAAAGAAATTCCCCTAAATGTCGGCTACACATTGATATCCAATAACATACACGTGCGTGTAGATAAGGAAATTTAATTCACGAAGGAAAAATCGTGTATCTGTGCGTATTGGAGGAAGATAAGACGGTGGTATTGCTCGTAAAGGGACAAAGCAAGACGAGGGAAGTTAGGGTGATGGTGAAGGGGAAGAAAATTCGCATGGAGGAGTCGGTGAAGTATCTAGGTGTTTGGTTGGGTAGTCAACTATCCTTCAAGCACCATATGTTGAAGGCAGCAGAGAAGGCGAGAGTACAATCAGCATGGTTGGGGAGATTGATGTGTAATGTGAAAGGGCCGGGAGAATGGAAGAGGAGAGTTATTGGTAGGATTGAGCAGAGTATGCTGTACGGAGCGGAAGTGTGGGGTGAAAGAGCGGGGATCCATGAGAGGATAAAGCCAATACAGGTGCAGATGGGGATTTTGTTGAGAGTGGTACAGGACAGTGGGTGCATTAGCAGCAGTTGAGCTGTCAAGGTCATACCCTTTGGACCTGATGGCTAGGGCAGAGGCAGCGGTGGAAAGGGTGCCACAAAAGAGAAGGCTCAGGATTGGATGGAGGAGGAAATGGTGAGCAGGGGCGAAGGATATGAAGTTGCATTAAAAAGGGCTCACTGGGCATGGGTCAAGAGTGGGGTATCTACACAAGATTGGGAAGAGAGAGGCTGGAATATGTGTGAGGTGGAGGATGATGAGGGTCATGTGTTTAGATGTTGGAAGAACAAGGAGGATTTAGAGAAGTTGGAGAGGAGACTCGGGGTAGCAGTGTATTGAGAGTACATGGTGGAGATAATGTTTAGAGAGAAAGAATGGGTAGAGGTTAGCTGATGGCGAGTAGTATGAATGGGTGAAGAGTGTGTGAGGGACCGCCGCCCGTCCTGAAGTATGCTTGGGTAGTGATTCCAAGACGGGGGTAACGGCTAATTTTGAGGTGAGTTTGGTTGATAGGCATCCTCTCGAGGGCGAGTCCAACACTGTTGGGTTCTGGATAAGGAGATAACTGGTTATGTATGTGGCTTATTATAACTTTAGTATAGTCGGCATAAAAGGAGATATCGTTAAAGACATGGTACTGAAGACCACTCGCATACTAATTGCTATATTATTAATTTTCAACTTTTAGAAAGAATGCTTGCATAATATAAGAGACGGTGGTGGAGAAAGAGCATCTGCATACTGCTTTATAAATTATTCAAACCAGAACCAGAATTTCTTCCAGATCTATTTCTTAAAAAATTAAATTGAATGACAACACTCATTGATCAAATCCAAGAATTTTTCATTGACAGATTTTCGGAAATGAGATCTAATCAATATGACATTGTTTCTTCAGTCACAGTTAAAAAAAGGTAGAAGTTAGTAGAAAATTAAATAAAATAGGTTGTACATAAATTAGATTTTATTAACCTGTAATTGTCGTTCTCTACAATAAAAAAAGAAATATAAAATACAATAAACAATACACATTTCAAACAGAAAATGTATGCATGTGTACTTTCTTATTTCAATCGGTTATTGGCAAATACAAAAAAAACAACTACACATATACAGTGCTTACATAATAAAAGTGAATATTTTATACAAATAGCAATAGGTACAGATAATTTAAATTTAATAATTAATAAATCTAACTATGTATTTAAAACTTATTTCTGGTTACAGTCCCATACGAGAACAAGCGATGCCTTAACGTACCGTCTGACAGATCTTTAATAGGACTAATTACCCGAAATAAGATCAGTCATGCAACTGTGCACTATCGGTAAGCCAATTTTTACCAACTTTTAATATTTGTTTCACATTTCATTTAACCTTGGATGTGTTGCACAGACAAAACTTCAAAATTTACGAAGGGGTCAGTACAAAATTTTATTTTACAAATTTTCTTACACAAACTCGTAGTTATCGAATACTTGCGCCATCAACGATAAACATTCTGCTTAAAAACATCTTGTACATAATGAAATTTTAATAAATATAAATTTAGTTTGTTTCACTAATATTTGGTTTAAAATGAAAAAAGGATTTTTTTAAAGCTGCTAGAATATTCTATTCAGAGTACGTTTTTCAACGGAAATATTAAAGATATATAAGTAGGTTTTCTGTAACCTAATTTTATACTGAATTTTAAATAAAATTTATAAAATTTGTAATTTATATTCCTGAAAAAATAAAATAATACTTGCTCCAAAATAACAGATATAGATGGAAATTAAGGCTTAAGAAAATTCGAACTAATTTCCGTGTAAATAGATGGAAAACTATTACATTAATAAGTACTTTGATAAATAAAAATTAATCTAAAACGGAACAGTTGTAGTTTTTGATTAAATACCTATTTGTTTATTCAATAAGTTGAAGTGTAATGACGTTTTAATTTTTTTTAATATGAAATTTTAATTAAATTATTCTAAAATTTAAAACCAAACATCTATTGCAACGAGAGAACTTGTTATTTTTGGTTATTCATCAATATAATAAAAAAAGTGGTATGTGTAAGACGTTTATGGTAACATGAGATCGATTATAATAAATGTTTAACACAAAAAAAAAATATCAAGCATAGGTACTCATAGAAACAAAAAAAAAATACAAAAATATTCAGAGAAGGATAACCTGTCAGCTACATAACAAGTTGTTTTAAACAAAATATTTCGTATATCATTTTTTTACTGCAAAAAAACTAACTTTTAAGCATTGTGTTTATCACCTTGAGGAAAATTTTTAATGTATGTTCCAATTTAAAAAAAAATACTTGAATTGACTTCCGTCTGCTCAGTTGAAATCGAAAAGCCCCGCCTCTCTTAAAACAAAAAAAATATATATATAAAAAAAACTCTATTCGGTCACGCTAATAAAAAAGAAGGGTATGGATAAAAATAAGCCTTTAGAATTCCCTAAAATAAATTTAAAAAATTGCACAGAACTGCGGATTAACGCGTACCAAATTTAATAACGTAAGATCAATTTATCCACAACCCTATATAAACAATAATAAAGAAAAGAAATAAAACTGTATTAAACATTTTACAAGCATCATGCAGGTTTTTAATTTAATTTTACAAAATTTCACCTCGTGCCAAACTGTAAGAAAAAAAAGCCTTTACGACTATAGAATAAATAACTTACGACTCTTTTACGTTTTCTAATAAAAATACAATTATTGTTACAAGCTAATAATAGTAATAACAAAATCGGAACCAACTTCTAGTTTTCATTACGAGAGGAAGGGGATGCGGCGATTAGTGAGCAGGCAATTGTGTATGTACCCAACTTTTAAGCTTGATTCCAATAGGATGTCTGGTAGGGTTGTTTAGGGCCTGCTTTAGCTTGACTTGTCGCCTGAGAACGCTGACTTGCGGCATTAGCTGAATCCTAAAAGAAAACACAAAATCAGTTATAATCTTTTCGTATTTAGCACGTTAATATCGATAACCAAATGAAATGTATTACTAGAATTGCTAAGCAACAACAGCATTTTTAAAGGACGAAGGGAAAATACTCATTTTAGACAATTGCATAGTTACCAATTGGGATAAAGGGAAAACATCGACTATCGTGATTAATAACGCCACTTTGATTACGATTTGGTCTACTTACGCCAAGACTTTCCAAAAATACACTTATGATTGGTAAATTTCAACAATTTAGTGTCACTACAGACCAGATATTTGAGATATAATATAAAAAAACCCTAGAGTTTGTTAAATCGTAATTTTTATTATGTACGGACTTTTAAAAGTTTATCAATAAGGGACTTTTATGGTGGAAATCCTTAGTATGTGGAATTTATTTCATTAAAACAAGTAATCAATTTCAGGAAAGAAATGAAATATTGTTTATACTTTTTGTTGTTTAAATATCTTGCCTAAATATAGTATTTTATCTTAAATCTTTACAACACAGTAGTTTATAAAAAATCCAATTTAAATTTGTTGAGTACCTAATGTGGAATATCTTATAATATGTTTACGAATATAAACATTTACGAAAATATTACATACAGGGATCATTTGAATTAAGCGCAAGATATGAGTTAAAAATTTTATACAAAATGCAAATTTTTTCACAACATTAACAACAAGCTACGTTATTCAGTTAAATAATTAACTGTTTTTATTTGCAGACATCCCTGCATAAACTGTAAAACGTTTTAAAATATTATACAGTGAGGATGTAGGTTTGCATAAATTCAATATTTTTGTAACTAACAAAAATTTGAAGAAATCTCTTATATTTTGAAATGTGCATCGACTTGTATAATTCGAAATACTGATGACGTCATTATTTTCAAGTACATGACATGAATTTGGATCCTGCTTTAAAAAACTATTTCAAAAATATAAGGCGCAATTAGAGCAAAATTGGTTTGGTTAAAAATATTCTTATTTTAGGACATTTAAAATAATTAAAATAGCTCTTGATGATATTTACCTTCAATCACCGTCACATATCGAATAATGTATAAACAATATTCAATCAATATTGAAACTAGTTAAATGATATGATACAGTAAAATGCTAATATTACTAGAATCAGATGTAAGATTTATTAAAACAAACAAAACATTTGTTATTTGTTGTACGAATATTTAAAATTGTTTTAATTGTATTAGTTATTGCTTATTCTAGTAATAAGAACCACAAAAAATATTTTTGTTTATTTAACAATGTATGAGACACAAACAAATGGTAGGGCTAGAAGCACCCCATGCAAAATCCCATATTTTAGCCAAAATACAAAAAGCATGGTGAGTCGAACACTGACTTACCATGCGTCGATTCTGGTGCCTTACATCCATCTATAAGCAAAACAAAAACTAAATAATCACAGGAAGTGATGCATGCAGACATTATATAAACTTTATTTTAAAAAAGTGCTGTTTCATGAAGTTTTACCATTATTAATCTTTAAATTACTAAATGAAATTATAATTACATTATTACAAAGTTAATTTGTAGTATGTGTCACTAATACGAATTCAGTCTAATCTCGGTAAAATCGGGAAGGTTTTAAAATGTCTAGCAGGTAATGTTGTACCACGCTGCGCAGAATTGCTTCGCGATTGAGTATAAATGCTATGAGAAATAAAAGTACATGGCCCAATGAATAAAATAACTGGCCCGGTACAGGCCTGAATATATACGATTTAATAAAGGGTTGAATGCACGCTTGCCTCGCATTCTTAAATGCGAAAAAAATTTGCTGTATTTAAGAATTGCGTTGTTTCTCTACTGCATTTTTAGACGTTTTAAACGAAAAAATAAAAATTGGCGTGGAAGAAAGCAAAATATATTATCATTGTGGCGATCAACGCGTTAAAAAGAGAAACAAAAGGTATAGTCTACATTATTTTAATTAAACCCCTATCCAAAGAAAACCTCCTAAAGATAAATATTAATAAAATAATTAAATATTTATATTTTTTATATACGAGATCGTCCTAGTTGCTTATAAAATTAAATGGACAAAATGTTATTAACTTATCTCAGTATGCCAAAGACATCTCGAAAAAAAGGCAAAACCTGTAAATTGAACAAAATCAGCAAATAACTTGCTGAAAATGACAATTTACAATATTACCAAATTCATCAGTCTCGTCATCGTTTCATCATAGATAAGATTAACAAAAATACGTTTCAATTCATCAAACAGCATACAATTTGAAATGTACAGTTTTTGCAAGTCCACTTTTTTAATTACACTCTATTGAAAAGTGATTTTTAATAAAAATTAAGTTGAAAATTGTCATTAGGGACAATAGGTTTAACAAATTGTTTTCATAAGCTGCTAATAGTGTAACAAAAACTATTTTTTAAACAATTCTAATTAACCTGTTTTCTCTGAGGACTAAAAAAAGATCCGCGAGAGGCAGCACAAGTGGGAGATACATAGGTTCTGATTTTCCTATTGACAGTAACGTTAATGCATGGCATATATCTGAAATAAACCAAAGAAAAAAAACTATCATGTCTAATAAATATTATGAAATCGCGAATTGCACTTCTTAACAGTGATTACAAGCAAGATATTGTAAAATGTGTACCTCTTGCTGACAGAAAAAAGTATTTGGGGTAGATTCATGTAGGGCGGCGAACAACTGGTTTGACAAATGAAACAATTTAAAAAATAGTAGATTACTCACTATAGGTTTGCAATGACAAAACACAACAATCGCATTCTACTCCGTGTATACTATTGTTTCTTTAAGCTAATCAGATAATTGAAATGTGAACATAGTGGTATATTACTAATTTCATATGGCTTTCTATTATGACACGAGTTCAATTTTAAAACACGAATCACGAAGCTACGTGTGTCACAACAGCCGTATGAAATAAGTTGTTTATAATAGTTTTTATATTTTGCCATTTTATCATTTTTATTGTAATTTATAATATTTGACAGTTTTGAAATTTAAATTATCAAATTTTAATGTTTTAAAATATTTCGACGTGTAGCCTCCGAACGAGAACGTTGTGTTTTAGTTCGAGTGGTATAAGTCGTTAAAAGTGATAAGTTTTTACTGTTCCTAATTGGTATGTATCTTTTTGTGATATTAAAAACAACATATACATATCTATAGGCCATTCAATACGACTAGCTATTAAAATATTTTGGCATCCAGAATATTTTAAAATGAATACCAACTCTATTGCACCTAGCTTCGCTGATGTTACCAAAACCAACTAAAGAAAACAAACTCAAACACCTACAACATTTCAGAGTAGAAATCAAGCCATTGTCATAAACTCACTTCCCGACACAGTTCTCTTCGACTATATTAAAGTAATCGGTGAAATTGTAACGCCAACAGGTATTACTCATGCAGCATAGAACACGGAATAAAATACTATCTTGGGTTACAATTTGCTTCTCCTATTTCGCTCCTTCTGGTTCTTAATAGATATAGACAAACTGGAGTGTTTCAGCTGTAAAGAGGTTGGACATAATGCTGAAAACTGCCAAAATGTACCTGAGGCCACATATTTTATTCCTAATGATATTCCGCTAGAAACCTCTGACAACTCTTTAAATACTCCTATTTGCATTTCCTCATCTGTCCCGAACATCACTACCTCTGTTTCATCCTCTGTTTCTTCTACCCCTGGTATCAAAAGAATGCATTCAAATGATTCTAGCCTTGAATCTCCATCAATAAATAATTCAAATGATTCTTTGCCACCTAATCAAGATAACTTTAGTGCCACTAAAAAACTTCCCAAAAAAATCAAAAACAACCGAGAAATCGATTAGTAGCTCTTCTCAATGAAATATCGAGAATTTAATAAAAACAGACCTACCATCTTAATAACTTCCATACAGCTAATATCATTTCTAGAGAATACATATTATCATAACAATGACCCATTAGCTGAAGCCTATAAACTGACTACGATCATTAAATCTCTTCTTGATGATCTTAGCCAAGTTTATTGTGCAATCTCTGACAGATCACTTAAAAATGGCATTACTCGCATTACAAAAAAAAATTAAAAGCGCTTTGAAACCCAATGATATTGCCGATACCAATAGTCTAAAATCTTTTAGCTCCAATGACTGCGATTCCAATAGTGAGGAAACTGACTCCTATTAAATAAATTCACTGATAATTCAGTGGAATTGAGAAGGATACTATCCGCGCTTTGAACTACTACAGCATTTATTGTCTCTTTATCAACCTATCTTCTTGTGCCTACAAGAAACAAATTTCACTACTTTTGAAGGATATCACTTCGTCAGAACTACCTACATACATCCGAGCCAGCGGTGGAACGTCCATGTTTGTATCGAATTAACTATTTTCCACTTATCTTCCCTTAACTACCAATCTAGAAGCTACTGCTGTCACTGCTTACTGTCCTAATAAATTAACGATATGTTTGTTCTATATACATCCCCTCTAATTACTAACTTGAAGAAGAACTGTTAGACCTAGTATCAATTACCTCATCTGTTCACAATTGTAGGTGATTTTAATGCCCACAACTTATTATGGGGGTGTACTTTTATTTCAGGATGTGCAAAAATTATTGAAAATGTACTCATTCATGCCTCCTCAATACAGGATCATATAGGCACCTAAATCTTGCATCCGGCTTTTTTTCCGCAATTGATCTTAGCTTTTGTGACCCCAAAACTGCTCCTTTTTTAACCTGGCATACAGATGACGATTTACATGACAGCGACCATTACCTTATTATAATTCGTAATAACTCTAATGAACAAGCAACCGAGAGAATTTTATGGCGCCTTAGTAAGGATCATTGACCTAAGTTTTCTGAGCAAGCTGAATGTCTTCGCAACTTACCCAATTCTTATGATGCTTATGATACTTATGATTTTATAGTTATTATCTGATGCCATTATTTCAGCTGCTAACACTAACATTGACAAAACAACATTTAATCCCCGACTTAAAATGGTTCCCTGGTGGAACTCACAATGCGAACAAGTCATTCGATAATCCAAATCAGCAGTAGGCGAAAGTCCTGAAAACCTTATGATTTATACAAAACTTAAAGCAAAAGCCAAAGATGTAGGTACTCTAAAGAAGAAGTAATACGACATCGGAGCAGCATTTGATACCTTTCCCTCGACATTTATTCTTGATAAATTATTACAAAGTTGTCTTAAAGGCAATTAAAATGTTGAATCTGGAACCGTTGGCGAAACTGATACCGAAAACCGTTTACACTACCACTACACCAACACACACTTTTATATGCCTGACGCGCGTTTCGATAACCAAGTTATCTTCTTCAGAGACTGAAGGCAATGTTTACTCATTTGTTAAAAATTTTCTTAATACGTGACAATTAGAGTCTTCGTTAAGGGATGTACTTCCTCCTCCTATGATCTATGTTATAATCTCCCTTCGCCTGTCAAATCCGTAATATATGCAGTTCTGTACTGTCATGGTGCCTCGACCTCAACTACCTGCAAGCTTCTACAGTGTGCTGTAAACTCAGAGTAATAAGTAAACATAGAGATGCCACAACAACACAATAACATACAGTTTGTAGTCAATTGCAATGAACCTATAATTGAGAGAGATGGAAAATTTAGTGGTGTAGGTAAACACAGCCGTACAGTGGCGTGTAATTGGTTAGAGTTCACCGTAATACCTATATAAATGTTAGTTAAATAATTTAATACGCATATTTTGGTAAGGAATTTATATCTACACATATGGCATGGCACTATACTTCTAACATATTTTTATCGGAAGGAAATCTAAAACGATATTATATGTATTTCATTATTAATTTGATTTTCTTAATTGTAATAAATTTTAATTGAAATTGCTAATTGTACGCCAATGTAGTGAATAACTTACTGGTGATAGGTTAGATTATCATTTTGCGAAGTACCACATATTATACACGCTTTTCGGAGTTTCACCATTTTCAATATTGAAAATAAATAAAAACACTTTATAAAGTTCACTTAAATACACAAAAATTCAAGAAAAATCGAACAAATTGCTAATCACCTCTAAACAATTACAAACAAAGGCACTGATGCCAAATTTTCGGTGTTGGTATTTGATACAATTGGTCTAGAGCTTTTTTATCAGTATTATAGAAAGGTAAGAAAGTGAATATTAAAATGTATTAAAGAATATTTTCTCTTACTAAAAATCTTCTCTTAAAAGTAAAATAAAATTGTAGTTGTAAATTATATTATTACGTTTTTGTTTCCTACTTTGTACTTACAAAACACAACGTCTGGCAATGCTCTGCTTGTAAACAAATCTGTCTCGACGACAAGTAGTAGGGAATATGCCTACTCTATGTTTACTTATTACTCTGAGGCTGTAAACATTATAAAATCTAGAATATCTGCACTGGGACTTGCTCCCTCTCCTACAAAATCACAGCTAGTTAAATTTAGCAGGAAATTTTCTTTTACGGATCCTAAAATTTTTATTTATAATAACTTCCAATCATTAACCAATATAAAATTTTAGGTTTAATATTCAATTCTCGACTAACTTGGAAATCATAATACAGAAAACAAAAAGCGATTGCATAAAAATACTTAATATTATCAAAACATTATCACACTATCATTGGGGGACCAGTTAATCAGCTCTTTTATTAGTTTACAGGGCTCTCATCAGATCCAAACTTGGTTGTTAGTTTTATTTACGCATCAGTAAATAAACCCTCCCTTAAAATTCGTAACTCTGTGCACAATACTGCCATCTGGCTATGTCTAGGTGCCTTTGGCTCCAGCCCAATAGACAGTCTGTAGAAGCAAATGAACCTCCCTTCTGACTAAGGCGTTAAATTCTCTTCCTCTCTTATGCCGCCTCGATTTCCTAAAACCCATTTAATCCAGTTTACTCCTTATTTGTAACCACACCTAATATTTTAAACACACATCACCCTGACCCACGTATTCAACCTATTCCATCCATTCTTCACACACTAATTCCTCAAGTTAATCTCTCCCAAACTAAACAAATTTGCTTCACAGTTTGCTCCTTGGTCCAAAATAAATATTTTTTGGAATTACTAAATAGGAATCAGTACGACCGAGTCCTCTACACTGACGCATCAAAATGCCAAAATGAGTGGGCTGTGCTGTTACTACCGGTCAATCTACAGTTGGATCATATCGAATATCTGCCGACTGCAGCATATTCACTGGTAAACTTTATTCTGCAAGCTTTTCAACTCAACTTTATACCTCATCAACAAATAGCCATTTGGACTGACTCTCTTTCATCCATACAATATATTAATAATTTTCTCACAAACCTCCCTCTTGTCCAATGCATTCACGATACGTATCCAAAGCTAACTTTCCCAGACATAACCATAACTATTATATGGATACCCTCTCATATCGAGATTTTTGGTAACGAACGCGCCGATTGCCTTGCCAAAGATTGCTTCATCAGTTATTAACAAAAAAAAAAGCAATTTTTTAAATAAATATTGGAAGTTTTGGTAAAACGAAGAGTTTTTTATTATTCCTAATAAGATGGACTTCCAAAAAGTAAGGGTTAGTACAATCAATTTAAATAAAATAGTTATTTATGTACCAAGGACGAAAAAATCGATTGCAAGCCTAATCTGCATATTGCTGCCCGAGGCAAAGCCTCGAACATGCACATTAGGTGTAATCGAGGCTTCTTTCCGAGGTACATATTAAATTTTTCCGTCGACCTCACTAGTTAAAGCCACTTGAGAAATTCATAAGTATACACACCTCTATACCTATCTTTTTTTAATGTTATGTTTTATGTTTAATAAAACGAACAAAATTTAAGTAACTATTCTTTAATATTAATATTAAACGTACAATTAGTACAATTATTAATATTTTTACCTGCTGTTGAAGTCCATCTTTTTTAATTTTAAATTGCAACTAACTTTTTTCATGAGTTTAAACTGCAAAATGTCAAAATCAGATACGTGACAGCAACGGGTAACTAGGTGTCAATTTTTATTTAATCGCCTGTTATTGACGAATTCAATATTCAGTGCGGGCGAAAAAGGTTTGCGTACGAAAAATGTAGATGTTAAATAATACGCCTTTTTTCGTTCTAAAATTAGTACGAAAAATGTTATTTTTTGTAGAGGTCGACGGAAAATTCATTTATATAAATCGGGAATACTTGCCGGCCATCTTACTATTTTTGAGATTTGTATCAACCATGCTGCATATGTACGGCATAGAATATTCAATAACTAACAATTGTTTATTACTTTTGATTTCTTTTTCAATTTGGATCATTAATTGAATTATTTGTATATTGATAAATAAATCTTTTATTTTCTTTTTTGAACTGTTCAACTAACATTAGTTTATGAGAGATGCTCCGCCCAAGATGACATTTGCTTATATTTCGATTGTTTTTCCAATTTGGATAATTAATAAATAATATTAATCGAACGATGTGTATAAATATTGATAATCGTTATTACCCGTTATAAAATGTTAACTTTTCTTTATGACATGAGAGGCTCCGCCCATTACTTCTATCTCTAGGCCTTAAAATACTTTTTCTCCCACTAATGAATAAATAAGTACTTCCAATATATTTACACATGCACATAAAGATGCATTTTTCGGCAGTTTAAAGAAAACCATTCTGATGTGTCTATTAAACATTTTATTATTATTTTAAAAGGTCCAACAGTGAATTGAAAAAGTGCCCAATTTAATGAAAGAAAAAGGCCGGATACTATTTTTTTAACATTACCAACCTATTTTTTAAATTTTTATATATAAAAGGAGCCTTCACAAAACTATTACATTACAAATTTCAGTTTTGCTCCAAGTACATCATCTTTCACTTTTAGTATGTTTGTAAAATATTTGTCTTAGTAGGAAAATAAAAAAATATGTTCCCCCCACGAGTGCCAGCGAAACTATTTTAAATCTTAAGGGAAAGCAGCCTAATTACAACTTCCGTTGTGATTTAGAAAGTGTTTTCAAAATTCACTCAAAACGTGAAATTAAGCTAGACATGCTACACTTTAATTTAAATTAACATAAAAAAACGGAAGTAAAATCACTTAATTTCATTTTTACCTGATGAAGTGGTTGCTGCATTAGATGTGTTGTATGATGCTGCTGATGAGGCGCCATTGTGGGAATATACATTTGAGGGGCATAGCCAGTCCCGCTTGGCGCTAAGCCTGCACTTTGATTACCATGAATACCTCCCGTGAATGGAGGAGGCGTCCCCGAATGGAAACCCTGTTTTTCGTAAGACTGCAAAATATACATTTCATTGTATTGTTTCGATTGTACCAAAAATTATTTGAACATCATCTTAGGATACTGAGATATCAAACAAGAAAATTTCTTAAGGCATTAAATTTTTAAATTTGAAACATGTAAATCTATTAAAAATTTAGAGTCCAGACTTGCTTTATAGAAAAGCTAATAGTTATTTATATTCCAAGATCCTAAAGCTAAAATGCTTTCGGATCATATATTGTATTAAACTTTCCATTCTCCCCATTCTAATTTGTTTTAATAACATTGTATAGCAAAAAGTACATCTAGTATCAATTTAGTAAGTACATTATTCCTTTTCATTTCAGTACATTTTGCTGCAGTACCCAACTACTAAGAAATTCCGTGGTTGACATTATTGTCAAACAATTTAACAGTTTGAAAATTCACAAATGATTTTAATTGAAGATTCTTCAATAAAGCTTGTAACAATTTGTTGCCGGACAAATCGAAAGATTTATAAAATATATGATAGTTTTTTATAGTTCAATAAATATTAAATAAAACGACTTTTTTTACTTTTTTGTATTACGCGCGAAAGTAAGCTTTTAGTACCTAGCAACCGATCACCTGCCATGTGTTTCCCTTTAGTTTCACTTCTGTCTTCTGTCTCAAAAAGTTACACTTTCGTACAGGGGAGAATGAAAAAACAAAATTAAAAGATTTCCTTGATATTAAACAAAAGTTTTATACCAAAATTCTATAGTTATGCTACTCATTTTAGCCTAGAGATTTTATTAAGATTTTAAAAGTTGGACCCAAAAAGCTGTATTCACATTTTTACTTACATTAACTTTTCCTAAAGCTGTATGAGATTTAGCGTACATTGCTGACAGATCGGTTCCTGTGGATCCTGTTGAAGAAGCATTCGCCCCGCTACCTTTTTGACCTTGTGTATTACTAACATAACCACCTTTTGAGTAATCCTGAGATTGATTTAGGGCGTCATAGTTGCCATATCCTGAGCCGTATGTCGCAGGTTTAGGATATTGAGTGCTATTACTGGAACCATGAGCATTGGTAGCTGCAGGTAATTGCTAAAAACACAGTCCATCAGATTTTTCTTATAAATTATATTCCTGCTTTTTATCTCAACTTTTTATTTTCTCAGGTAGCCAATAACATCATACAACAAAGATTACACTTTGCAAACCTTACACAAATAACAAAAAACTTGTTAAAAAGTGATAATTTGCAGTGAACCTAAATTGTTAGTTTCGTCATCGATTCATCATAGATAAAACAAAAATATAAATAATACTTAATAACCCTGCTGTCCTGTTCGGGTCTATTTGACCCGAAAAAAAATTCATTTATTGTTTTACAAATTATTACGGGGCGTAACGCGTTGACATTCGGTGACTTTATTACCTAGTATGAAATCTTTAATTTGCATACGAGACAAAAAAAAGTATTTCTTGATTTTTTGATAAAAAGTAAATTGTTACCTATGATATGTTCGGGTCAATATCGGGTGTATTCAACACCGTAAGAATTGCCTGTGCAGATGACAATAATCTATAGTTTCTAACGTTTGTCAGTCAGACTGTCTATAAATAAAAAAAGGGCGCAAGGGAACGGTAGTAGGTAAAGGAAATGGAGGGGCTAACAAGTGGTGGACGTCGAGGTAGCACTGGATACAAAGCGAATTCAGTTGTCATTCAGTTTTCAGTCGACAGTTTATTTTTGCATATCGATAATGCCGTTTGAAAGACCGCTAACCGAAGATGAGCTGCACCAGTTAGCGTACGCGTCAGATAGTGACGAAAGTAACAGAAAACCATACAAGT
Organism: Ophraella communa; assembly: GCA_035357415.1. Lineage (NCBI taxonomy): Eukaryota > Metazoa > Arthropoda > Insecta > Coleoptera > Chrysomelidae > Ophraella > Ophraella communa. The sequence continues at coordinate 12,084,448 of CM068995.1, read as the reverse complement.
AGTCAGAGTGAGGCAGAAAGTGCTGATGAGTATGTAGTTCCATTACACGCACAACATCCTGTAGAACCTTCTGTAAAAGTTCCCTCGAAAGACGGCAAGTGGTCGCTAGATCCTCCGCATCAACACGGTCGCTTTTCTACGGCACATGTTATAACTAATGCGCCAGGAGTTACAAGATAAGCGTGCACTCGAATATTCGATATTCAAACATCATTTCACGTGCTCTTTACTGACATAGTTGCAAACCAAATTATAAATATGACCAACATGGAAGGGCACCGTGTTTTTGGATTCAATTGGAAATACTTGGATAAAATTTGTTTTCAAGCATACATTCTTCTTCGCGTGCCATGCTCTGTACAGAGCGTAGGCGACCTCTCGCAATGATCTGTGCTGTGCGTATCTTAAGAATTCTCGACACAGATAACTGGGACCTACAGTTTTACGCCGGATCCGAACGGGAAAGTGAGACTATATTTTTATATATTTTTCACCGATACTGGGGATCGAACCCAGAACCTTTCGCATACCAGCCAACGCACTTGACCAGCACACCAAAGCGACTACAAGCATACATTGGACTTTTATTATTAGCTGGAGTTTTCAAATCTCACGGCGAATCAACTAAAAGTTTGTGGAATGAAGAAACGGGTCGTAGTATATTTCGAGCAACAATGTCCCGTGAAGTATTTACAAAAATTTCGCAAGTAATACGTTTTGACAACAAAACTACTAGGCAAGACAGGAGACGTTCTGATAAACTTGCTGCAATACGGGAAATTTGGGAAAAATGGGTAGAAAACCTACCAAAATTTTTCAATCCCGACGAAAATGTTACAGTTGATGAGCAATTAGTTGCCTTTAGAGGCCGGTGTCCCTTCAAGCAATACATTCAGAACAAGCCAACGAAATATGGCTTAAAAATATGGGCCTTATGTGATAGTAAAACTTCTTATGCTCTAAAATTGCAAATCTATAATGGAAAGGAAGCAGGTGCCGCGCCAGAACGAAATCAGGGAATGCGTGTGGTGAGCGACTTGAGTGGTGGTTTGAAAGGTCATAATATTACTTGTGACAACTTTTTTACATCGTACAATTTAGGCCAACTCCTTCTAAAAAGAAAAAATGCAATGCTGGGGACTATTAGAAAAAATCAACCGGAGCTTCCAGTCGAAATGCCGAATAAAGAAGTTCATATTTCGTCTTTTTACTTCACGCAAGACACGACTGTTGTTAAATATATTCCTAAAAAGAATAAAAATGTTGTTCTTATGAGTACTTTGCACCATGAAAAAGACATTAGTGACAGAAATGACAAAAACCCCAAATTCCACTAAGGGAGCAGTGGATACTCTAGATCAGCTAGTTGGTACATATACATGTAAAAGGAAAACAACCGATGGCCAATGATTGTTTTCTATAATATGTTGGACATTTCCGCCTACAATGCTTTTGTTTTATGGACATCAATACACCCCCAGTGGAATACCAACCAGCTGACAAAACGACGAATTTTTCTTGAGGTATTGGGAAAAACCCTTGTGAAACCACTTATCGCTTCCAGGAAAAATTTACCAAGAACTAAAGACTCACAAGTACTGGTAAAAAGGACACGACTACAAGCAAGTACACAAGATGGAAATTCTAATGAAACCCCTAAGGATAATCCGACTCCGCCTGCTAAACGGGTACGGTGTAAATTTTGCTCTAAAAATGATAATAAGACCAACATTTTATGTTGTATTATATCATAAACATATTTGTAAAACTCATTCTTTTTATTACTGTCCCAGTTGTAAACCGAATTAAATTTTGAAAACATTTTATTAGGCTTTTCTGGTCAATAAAGAAAAAAATATTTCACTGTTTTTTTGTTTAGTTTACCATCATTTTTGTTAATAAAGTTGTGTTTAGTACCATTAGCTTATTTTATTTTAATTTTAGGGCTTGTAACCCATGGTTGGGTCATATTGACCTGAACAGTACATTTGGGTAGTTGACTCGAACGAGACAGCAGGGTTAAATAAAAGCAATACCACGCTGAAGAATTGCACAGTAAAAATTGAAGTGAATTGCAGGATTGTTTTATAGTCAATAGGCGATTTCGTCCCGCTTTGGTGCCCTACTTTGGTCTGTCAAATACATACCAATCGATTTCGTTTCGAAAAACGATGACGTCAAGCTAACTTTGGTACCCTTTTTGGTTTGTCAAATTACATACCGTGATCTGCAGTATGGTTCCTGAAATTGGTAGCTGTCTATTCTTATCTAAAGTAGTTTTTGTTTTTCTTCGTAACACAGAATAATAACCTATATTATTCTGTGTTTTGTCGTTTTAAAGAATTGTATTTTTGGGCAATATTCTCAAATTTTGTCTGTTAATATATTAATATTTTGTCTAGTAATAATGAAATCTGTTAATTATAAGTGGCAAGAAGCTGTTATTTTGAGAGAAGATGTAGAATTACCAATTGGTTTTTTTGCGTTTTTGCAGTGTTAAAATTGAGTTTTAGTTGATGCTTTTACCATCCACTATATTCCTCGCGATGTTCTTTCGAGGCAGATGATGAATAAATGTCAATTTATTTCGCCTGTAATTGCTACTTTACGTCATACTGGTCACGTAGGACCTACCAATTGGTTAACCAAAGTCTTTACCAGCCAAAGGGGGAGAATTAGCCTAATATGATTGCAATTTTCATTATCAGTATATATTTGAATAATTTTTATTATACATTACATATTTTAAAAGCACAAACATTACTTACCGTGTACATTGTTCCAAACTGGTAGTTTGGAGCGATGGTATTGAATGCAGTAGCGAAGAAGTACGGGGGCGCAGTACCGGCCAAAATAGGTTGCGCTTGATGTCCTTGCGTTAGAGTACTGGTCTGCTGCGACAGCGTCGTGGGAACCGGCGAAGCATTATTATCCGTTCTGGCGAACCTTCCATCCGACGATAGCGAGTATCCAACGTTTCCGAGTGTCGCTGCGTCCCTTACGGCTGCCAACGTCGTCGGTGTCTGATAACTCATATCATAGTAGGGTGTCGTCTGTGTAGGATAAATACATAGGTTCGTCACATTCGTTGGTACCAAATCGACTTCACCCGAGAACTTTCCAAATTTTTTAGTTTCAATTGAGGTTAAATTTTTGTGGAAAGAAAGCTGGTATTTTCAAGCAAAATGATCAGTTCTGACTAGATGATGAATGTTTTGAAAGGTGAGTCGGTTTGATGTGATGTTAAATGGAAACAATGCGCAGAATGTGTTCATTAGATTTCTTACTTTTTATTAATATCTATTTTATTAATAACTTCACGTTACCAATAATAAAATTTCAAAATATAAAAGAAAGAAAATAAAGAAACTATAACTTTTAAAGAATTTCTTTTTTATTTTAGGAAAAATAAAAGAGGATTGTCACAATTAAGATATATTGTTCAATGTATAAAAGTTTTCTGCATGGACTCTTATGTAACTTTTCAGTTAAAATGTGCTGAATACAAAACTGAATTACCTAAGTCAAGTGTGAAGTTTTTGATAAATAAAAAGTATGACATCTGGACAGTTACTAGTAAAGAAACACTCGGGAGTTAAGCTTTAGTCGAACAACAAACTAATTGAAAACTGAACTTCCAACTTACCATGTGTGGAAGCCTTTGCTGTAACATTTGCATTTCTTCATATGAGTAGACAGGTTGTTGGAAGTAAGGTACTTGTCCGATATATGGCATACTCATAACAGGTGCAACACTTGGTGGAATATTTGATACAATACTGTTTGAATTTTTCGCTGCTATAATAAATAAAATGAATATCAACTTAAAAAGTACAAATCAAATCATAAGTAAATTTAATTCAAAATATTTTGGTTATAAAAATAATTCTACATCTACTATTTTACTTAATAAATGCAGCCAAAAACTGGGTGAGTAGAATGCTGTTCAATGGTTTAGAGACCCAGTTTTTAGCCTGCAGACAAAGATTTTTAATTACAAATGAAATTAGGGCACAAAGGGTGAGGTGTTATTCCAATGCCAGAACAAAGAATGGTGATTAGACTAGACTATTACAAACTATAGAAAGCGGGGAAAAAGGGTTTAAGGGACGCTCGAGAACAAAATGGATAAAGTATTCTACAATATAAGGAGGTTCTGTTTTAACAGTAATATCGCAGATAATCAAGAACCCTATATTATGGTATACTGATGGGTCAAAAACAGAAATGGACATATAGGAGTTTATGGACCTAGATGAAAACACCTCGAGAGCCTAGGATCATATCCTACCATATTTCAAGCAGAAATATACGCCATTAGGAAATGGGTACAATGTTGAAAAAAAATATATTGTAGACAGAAAATAATTATAATTTCCGTAACCATCAGAAACCAAAGCACTAAATCCGAACATAACATCGAAGTTGGTCTTTGAGTGTCTAGAAATACTAAACAAAATGGACTGGAATAACAGAGTTACTCTTCTTTGGCTTCCTGAATACTAGGGAATAATGAAATATCGGATGCTAGCCAGAAGGGCAGCGAATAGGGCACTAATGGGACCCGAACCATTCTGTGGCATAGCTAGTAGCTGCATCGCAAAATGATCCATACAATATCTTGGACTAAGTGAACTGAACACTGTAAATTGAGAGCATACTTACATAGATTAGAGATATAAGAGAAGGCGGAATGCAGACATTGTGAAACTGAGGAGGAAATCTTCTTGCAAAATGCACTGCCTTAGAAAATGAAAGAGCTCTATACTTTGGAGCATATCAAATAGAAGATGAAGAACTAACTCAGTTGAAGCCGATCGACTCCCTGACCTTCATAAAGGAGATTAGAGATGCTGCTATAGGTTGTAATGATACACCCCCTCTTTACATTACATTACATGTTTTAACTTAACAGATTCTCCCTTAGTCGCTTAATTGTCGTTTGTATTTTTTTCCAGTGAAGAAATATGATATATATCTGCTATTTTTAAACAGTTACACAAAGACTATTATCAAGCATGTCCGAACTTCATACAACATATGGTTATTAGAAATCATTTAAGTCTAGGATAATTATATTTTTTAAACCAATAATAAACATAATTTAAGTAAAATAGTGCATAAATTGTTGTTTATGATGTGTTCCATATTTTTTAATTGCCCAATATCAGATAAAAAGTGTTGAATATCATACTTATTATAATAAAATAATAAATAACCAAACGTAGATGTATTTTATTTATCTCAGCATGCCAATGACATCTTAAAGAAATGGCAAACCTTGCCAACTGAACACAATCAACAAAAGACTTGCCGAAAATGTTTGTTAGCAATTTACCAAATCTATCAGTCTCGTCATCGTATCATCATTGACAAAAATAAAATTCTTATATTTTTTTTTATTGAATAAACTTTAAAAAATTAAAATTATCAAGAAAACAAATCTACTTATTGTAATTTTGTCATTCATTTCAATATAAATGTAAACTTCGAAATCACTGTCTATAATAAATTATGAAGGGTAGTGTTAAGGAGGACCAACTTGTATAGGAATAATGTCAAAAAACTGTCCACCGGTAAGGAGCAAATAGTAGATGCGCGAGAATAGCAAAAGGGTAAAAAGACAAAGTGAAGTCACCCTCCATAGGGTGTGAGTGAAGTGAGCTGAGTAGAAAATTTAATATTTCTCATGACTTGTGTAGTTAAAAATTATACAGTATTTAAAATCTCAACTATTTACGTAGTCAAATATAATTTAATTTCGTTTCTGACTCTTAACAATTCATTGTGACAGCCGATCAAATTCTTCTTTTCTACTATTTGTAACGTCTTGTGACACTTACTCTTGCTACTGTGGCGCCACCAATTTTTTTTCCCATTGAATGGACACTTTTTAATTGATTGAGTTGGTTCTCCTTCCTTCTACCTTTCATAAATAAATGAATAAACAGAAAATCAAAGCTTTTAGAAAAACAATTACAAATATGATAAAATGTAAGTAATCGCTCACCCAATGTCGTAGAAGTTTTGCTTGTTGTAACACCAGCCTGAGATAAGGACAAGGGAGTAGAAGTTGTTATACTACTGGTCGAAGTTGTTTGGCTGGTACTCGACGTACTAGAACTGTTGTCGTAAGCGCTTGTTTCTTTGCTGATTTTGTTACTTGAACCGTAATTGTTATATTGGTTACTAGTCGTACTGCCATAACTCGAACTGTTATTTAAACCTAAAAATACATAGCATTTATCAGAAAATGTCCATTGATTAATTATTAAAATAATTTGAGATCAGAAAATTGAATCTAATAAAGTGTAATTAAATATTAATTTTAAACTATAAACTTACCAGTATTAGCACCATAGACAGATTGACTAGTATTCTGTGGATAAGATTGTGTACTTGAAGAGTAAGTGTTAGCCTGAGTAATTGAGGGAAACGTTGCTGAATTTGTGTTTGATTGGTATGAAGTATTGGAGGAGTAAGTGCTTGGATACGTGTTTCCACTAGCGGCATTGTAAGCAACTGTTTGACTGGTCGCATAAGTATTTGCTTGATTGGAAACGTAAGAACTCACTGTGGTCTGAAAATATAAGTTACAAAAATATTTAACAAAATTTATATTTAAATTAGACATCAACAATTAAGGCTCAGTTTCACCAACGCCTTTAATCCCGATCTAATCACGATGAACCTATCGAAAGGTTTCGCGATCATCTCGGACGAGTTGATGCATGGTAAAACGGGAATGTTGTTAAGTCCGCTTGTCTATTAAGTAGAGCTTAATTAATCCGAGATCGATTGATAAAACTGGGCCTTAATTATACAAAAAGCAAAGTGCACACATTTGAGACTTAACTAGTATAATAAGTAAATAAAACTATAATATATGAACTTGGCAAATTAAGAAAAAAAGTTCCAATATACAAGTCGGTAATTAGACTCATCCATCTATACCTAGATATTAACAAAATAAAACATTTTAGCGAAGGAAACGTTGCAATGAAGAAATCAGACACATAATTAGAGTAGGAACATAAAACTTGGGACAAACATAGAAAAGAATAATAGCATCAATACATCAGCAAAAAGAAAGAAGAAATATTGATTTGCAAGGGTTTATTAACCTTTGGGAAAATATTGAATTATCTCAAAAGAGATGAAACAACAAGGCCAGCATGAAGGCACAACCCAAGAAAAATACATTTATTGGTTAAAAGTTAAGCATTTAATAATAAATATAAATAAATATTTTGATATAAAACGTGTTCAAAATGTATTTATAGAAATTTTGCTTCGGATTCAAGCAAAGAAAATGAACATCAATTAAAAAAAATTAACTTCAACATAAAGATATGAAAAAAATACCAGTATATTTTAGAAATAGTAATTACTCACAGTTGCCCCACTATAAGTTGAAGAATTGTATGTATTTGGTTTAGGCTGGTAGGAACTGTATGTCGACGTCTGCGAATACGAATGGTTATCGGGCGGTTGTTTACTTCCCAAATCCAAACCAGTCGCCGTTACAGATGACGAGGTCGACGTACTACCCTGCGTTGTTCTTGATACTGAACTATATGTGTTAGCCAAATGATCGCTTGTTTGTGGAATGGTATCTGTATTGGAAAGCTGAAAATATATAAAACTTTTAATATAAAAAATATTCAAAGTGACTACATTTAATATGTTTAACTTACGCTCTGTGATAAGGCAGAGCTAATACTGTTTTGTGCATTCGCCTTCGGCGAGTACGTATCCAAGTTAGAATTTTGATTAACAGATGTTGAAGAAAGGTCCAGATTTGTTGCGACTGGTGTTACTACCGATGGTGTATCCAAATTTGATTGAGCTGTACTACCGTATTTGGTCTCCAATCCACTATCAAAGGACGAGTTTGTATCTATGATGTCCATAGCTCCAAATTGTACATCCAAATAGCCAATACTCGAATTCAGATCACCAGGCATCTCTACAGCACTTGATGGTATCTTAAATTAACAAGAAAAATAAGTTATGGACATGTAACAAAACTTCTATTTGAAAATTGAGATAGAAGGAATAATCAGGATGCCATTATCATCTTTAAATACTAACCAGTTTATAAGCAACAATAAACATATCAGTAAAAAACTTACTGAGCGTGTTGTTACTTTAACCAACTAGTTTTTATGTCTCGTCATCGATCATCATGTTTTAATGTTTTTTTTAACATTTGATATGTAAAACCACAAAAGATCAATTTATATAAATTTTATTGCTGTAGGTATGTTTATTTACCTTTGAAGGGGGTGGTACTCTTGCCCTTTGAGTCTTTGTTCTTGTAGGTTGTTGGGTAGATGGCGTCTCTTGCGTTCCAACAAACACGTTACCCGGATAAGCGGTATTATCAGCGCCATACTGATTGGAACTTGTCTGTGTACCATACTGTTGAGTATTAGTACCATAGGATTGAGCAGAGAGGTTAGAGCCATATTGATTCGCGGCAGCACTGTTGTAAGGGGTGTTGTTTGTGTATTGATTAGCTGCAGGTTTTTCATAAGTTTGACTCTGGTAAGATTGACTCTGATATTGGTTGTTGAGGCTTTCATTATTTTGTTGAAGCTAAAATTAAGAATCAAGTAAGGAATGAAATTTAATGAGTTATAATACACAAACCTGTGAGAAATATTGTGTCTGTGCAGCTGTAAGACTTCCCATCATAGGTGGAACAGGACTCTGTGATTGTATACTGTGCTGAACCAAAGGATCATTTCCAAATGTTTGATCTTGCAATGCATTAATTGCGTTTGTTTGATCGATAATAGGATCCAACGGAGGTGGATTGCTAGGAGTGAACACCTTGGTATCTGCCAAACTTCCTTGATATTCTTCAGTGGACCATTCATCAGCACCAGGAAAATCATCCCAAGTATCTTCTGCATTATGATTTGTAACAGCAACTGTGCTATTGTCCCAAGTGTTTGAGTTGTCCCATGTGTCAATTGGTTTGTTATACCCCCCAGTGTTATTTCTACCACCTCTGGGTAAGAAGCGTCCACCTGCTCTGCCACCTCCTCTTCCTCCCCGACCGCCGCCTCCACCCCTAGGACCACCACCGGGGCGACCCCGTCTTTCTCTATCTCCACGAGGGCGGTCTTCCAAATTGCGATCATTTTCTTGGCGTTCACGACCTCGCCAACCTCGATTATTTTGTCTATTACCTCGGTTACCCCCTCGTGATTTGTCCTTGTCTCCACCAGCAGCATTAGAAGAGGGGGGCACAGAATCATTCCACTCATCAACAGGAGTAACATCATCAGATTTTTCTTGTTTGCTGATAGATGTTTGTCTATTCTTTTTCTTTTTTACTCTTGTTTCCCATTCGCCCTAAGCAATACATATATTCTTAATAAAAAATGTATGTCAAGATAAAAAACATATAAATTAAGTAAAAATAAAGTTTAACAACTTTTGTTCTTTTGGTTAATCATTTGGAGAGTATTTTAAAACACAATTCAACTTCACTAAATTTTTATATAGAAAAATCCAAAACTGTTACAAATCAAATGAAAAATGTGATGAATATTATACTGGAGCTGGAGGGCATGACCTGGTACCCATAGAAACAAAATATTGTTTTTTAAATATGTAATATGAAACTGTCAGTGATTGTCATTAACCAATTTTCACAAAGTAGTTCAAGATCAATTAATTCCTAAAGACATTTTGAGCAAATCTCAAGAAGCAATATAGGCAATAAGTAAGTTCTCTTTATTGGTTTGCTGTTAAATTTCAATAAATGTATATTCTCATGCATTTGAAGCCTAACTGAGTTTTTAACATGTAAAAATTCATTATGGGATAGTAGCACATAATTTATTTCATTACATGCTACTATCCTGTAATGAAATTTGATCTTGACAGGCTTTCTAGATATTAAAAACTCTCTTAGCTTTCAAACAGATGAATATACACTTATTGAAATTCAACAGCAAAACAATAAACAGAACTTACTTATTGTCTATATAAATTATTTTCGTAAATATCTATTACCTTACTAGTCCGGTAAGTACACTTTTACAGTACGAGTAAGATGACTCAAAACGAGTACCTACTGTAAAAGTTTACCGGCCGTGTGACATACAACACTTTATTTCATACTGTACCCTAAAACACAAATGAATAGTTAAAAAATAAAATATTAATATATTTGTCGGAGTTTGCTATTTCTTAAATTTTTATTCAATACCAAGATAGCAGGAGAGTAGCATGTAATGCTATATTATGTGCTACTATCAGGTAAAATTCTATTATCCAGATTGAAATCAAGTATGTAAAGGTAGGTTTTAGGGTCCAGTATGAAATAAAGTATATTACATGACTAGTGCAGAAAGTGACACTTTCACAGAAGTGAGAAATATGGTAGCACAAGGCATATGCAAAGTGTAAATCCCAGAAGGGTAAAAATTCACTTTACCCCAAGTAATGTATACTATTTTTCCTATGATTATCTATTTTATAAAACAATATGTTAGTAGTTTGAATATTGTTTCTTTAAATAGTACACAAATTTATAATTCTGGATTTCTGGTTACCTATTTAGAAAAACATTTTTATTGCACTCATCTGCCTACTACAGTGGTCTTTGATTATATCAAATAAAAATATTGAAATTGATCACCTATTTAGTTTATTTTTTGCAAGATTGTAATTACATTTCAAACAGTTGATTATTTTATATTATTTTCAATCATGTCTATTATTTACCTATATACTATTTAGATTAAAAGATTTATAAAAAATATATCTAAATAAAAGTTCTGACAATAATTATAAACATAAACATATAAATAATTGCCTATAACATACATGGTCATGTTACTATTTGGACTAGAAATTTTCACATAATCTGACCAATCAGAAGCTAAAGTCAGCTTATTATTGTAGCTGTATTGACCTATCACTTTGTTGTGATATGGTCCACAAAATACCACTAGTGATGGAATTTATCATATAAGTATGTGTTTTAATTCTAAACTTACCTGAGTTGATTAAGAAAACACCACTCGGCGAACAAAATTGTGGTAAATTTTTTTTGTGAACATTTGATCACTATTTTATTTCTATTGATAATGCAACTACTGTAGTTCTAATAAATGTCAGTCAAAAATAAATTCTTAGTCAAAAAACAGCTATTGTTTTCTAAAATGAGTAATTTCAGTGACTAACTAAATGATAGTGATAAAGAGATTTATTGGCACCCCCCCTGAAGTTAGTGAGAAAGAAAACACATCTTTAATCTTATTACCTAATCAACTAAAACAAATTGAAATAAAATATAATTGTTTTAAAAAGTACTGATTTGATAAAAAAGGTATGTTACAGAAAATGTGCCTGCATATTTTTTGAAAAAGATCAAATTATATTAAATCCTCATCACTTTGGTCTGAAAACTTTATGGTTCAAGCTAGAGCTTGCCTTTCTCCAAAAGAGAATATTGATAGTAAAAACTATAAGAAACTAATTTTAATGTAGCCTAATAAAATTCAGATGAAAACTTTTACTCCTTTTATTCTTCTGTTATGCCTGCTAATTACATGCAACAACAGCTTCATTATTTTAGACTAGAGAGTGTCTTGTGACAAAATTGACATAAACCTCTGTAGGAAACTGGTATATTTAATTAATAAATTTGTTATGAAATTTTTTCACTGCCTAATTTATGTTGCATGCAATAAACACTTATTTTTTGTACTTGTTGCATAATTAACTATTTTAAAAAGATTTATATTTACAAAATAGCATGTATATTATATTTAATGAAGAATATAACACTAGAAATAACTAATACAGTTATATACACAGTTTTATATATTATGATTTAGAGAATAAAATTTAAAATGACTGCATTAATGAGTTAGTCAGATGATAAGGTTATTGATAAATATATACAGTTGTTTAAAATATTTTGATGAAAATTCATAACAATATCACTAGATTGCAGGATTTGCGAAGCAATTAAAATTTCTTGATATATTAATCATCCCAAATAATCAATAATGTTACTTAATCAATGTATAAATTTAACAATTTGCTTTTAAGTCTGGTTCGGAATAATAGTTTGTTAGTTATTTTTTTTATTTTATATACAAGTTTAATGAATTTAAAATTTATAAACCTATATAACTAAATAATAATATACTTATCAGGTTTATATAAATAATTGTTTTTTAATACTTACAATGCCCATCTCTTCTAACAACATATTACTAGCCATATTTAGATCATTGTCACATTCATGCAGAGCCAAACAAACTTCTTCTTCAGATCTCTGGGACACCTCAATTAATTGTTTAACTTTCTCTTTAATGCCAGGGTCTTCATTTTTGGAATTAGCATCTCTGTGTTGCTGTTTGTCATTTCCTTTGCCTAAAATAAAACACAATGTGCCTAATACCATAGATCTCTGAGAAATAAGAGATTTTTTAAACTTTACTTTAACAAATTAATGCAATTTTAAAATGTACACATTATGTCAACAGTATTTTTTTTAAACTGAGTGATAATGACATGCAATTTTCTTGAAAGATGTCCTACATATAAAAGTTTTTTAGAAGTACATATGAACTTACAACTTAATCATGTATTAATTAATGCTTACAATAACAATATATTTCTTAAATAACTATAAAGGTATATTTTTATACTTAGGTATATTTTACTATGTGATTTAAACATAATGATTACCTAATTCATTGCATTTTATTATAAATTGAAAATAATATTGATTATTTACATATTTAAGTATTAAGCTTTTTAAAGGTTATATTTACATCATATTATTTTTTAATATTATATAATAGACATCTTAAAAAGCAGAAGTTCTTTATTGATAATCCTATACAATTTTCTATGTGTGGTAAACAGTTAAGTTGACTTCTATGTAAGACTAATTAATCTAGATTGTTAATAACTTCAAGATTACCAAAATATAAACAAAATTAAAATTTTCCACCAGTAATATGCTACATTTTAAAATAGTAACCTGTTTTTTCTTCAAGATCTCATATTGAAGAAAGTTTAATTATTAAAAGAGTAATAATTAATGCAACTTACCTTTACTATCCAATTTCTCAGATTTTTGAATTTTATCGGACTTCACTTTGCCACCCTTTGAGGTGGCTCTGTTACTTGAACTCATCTTTTTCTTTGTACAGTATGTACAGAGGTACTATTTACAAGCTAACTGAAATAAAGCAAATATGTTAAACATTACTTATCTATTTATGACAACTACAAGTCAAATTTGACAAGGTGAAGTATACTTTATTCTAAATCACAAGTGATTTGGCCTACTACACAAATAATGTATTTTTACAGTACTAAAGAGTGATTGGCTTTACAATGTTTACTATTGAACAAAATTTGTATTCTAATATAAAAGAAAACAGATATTGTAAATTAAAAATTTTAAAAATATAATACTTTAATTCCTGACCTAGCATCCCAAAACAAATACATAAAAACCCTGTGGATTATAGGTACTCTCCTATTTAAAGAAGGAAAAGTTAAGGAACTCTTCTTTTAAATTTATTTAAATGTTAATTGGGAATTAAATATCTTATAACTACTCAGTTTTAATGGATCAACAATAATTCTTATATGACAAAAATTGAAAACCCATCAAGTCTGAAACTGTAATATAACAAAGTCAAATTCACAGTAAATACATTTATGGCTGAACCACCTTGTGTAAAAAGTAACAGTACACTCTACTAAACTGATGTTAAAATATTATTATTGGAATTTGCAGAAGAATATTTTTAATTTACAAAAATATAACAGCAACATCAGTTATTTTCTTGAAAATCAAAATAACTGTAGTTGTTGTTTCTTTAAATATGCTTTCATTTCAGATATTTTCTATTTGTCACTAGTCTACTGATATTGCTTAAAAATTTTGATTACGAGTCACTAAAACCATTTTTATCACCATGTGGAAGGACGCCATTTCCAAAAATGACAAACTATAGTTGCTTCGACAAACATATATAAAATATCTGAAATCAGAAAAATGTTTGCTACAAACATTTTTTTTACTAAAGCGTAGGAACAGGATAACACTAAATAAACCATTACTTAATATATCACTTTCACCCACAATTGTTTTTTTAACAAAAACGTAATTCCGTTAACCATACCTGATTATTACAATCCACAAAAGCGGCGCTAAGGGGCTAGGGGTCACCAATGTAACCAACTTTATGAGTAATATGGCGCCATATTTAAATTTAAACAAAGTTGCAGCTTGATGTTAAATTTAAATGAAAATACAATATTTCAATCTGGATCTAACTCTAGTATTATTTACTGGTAAATTTGGAAGAAAAACATTTTCTGGTTTTTTAAATTGTTTAAGCAAATGGGAAATATTGTAAAATAAGAATGTTGTTAAATTCTTAAGAGTAAAAATATTGTGTTTTTTCGTAAGTTGGTAGTATCGGTTTTTCTTTTCATTATGAGTTTTAATTGAGGGTAAAAGGAATGTATTAAAATTTAAAATACGATTTCGTTCCACTATGGTATTTGGTACCCTTTTTTGGTCTGTCAAATACATACCATCGTTTCTAAAAACGATGACATCAAGATAACTTTGGTACCCATTTTGGTTTGTCAGATCACATATCGTGATCTGCAGAACGGTTACTGTAATTGGTAGCTTTCTAACCTTGTAATAGCGTTTTCTTTTGAGATTAGTAGAAAGTGATCTGAGTGCGCCCTCGGTGCGCACTGAAATTGCTCTTGCACTGCCCCAGTTTTTACTGTGCACTGGCAACGGACGTTTTCAGGGCGAACTGTGTGTTTTTGACATTTCAAAAGAATGCATTTGACATAGTGCACTTTTTTGGTTATTATTAGTACTAGAAATTTTTTTCTGAAATTACCGAAGGCGATTATACGTTGAAGGAGAACTTAAAGTATAGAGCTGTTTTGATGAATATGAGATTACAGGCGTGCTAAAATAAAATAAAATAAAGAAGCGTTTTATATATTCTGCACAAACTTTATGTTCTAAGCGTTAAACGCTTGAACCTAACCTATTCGTATTGTCCTGTCCTGTAAATTTGTTGTACCATGGTATTGCCCTGAGTCGAATAGTCAGAGCAGTTTTTGGTGCCCTCAGGTCACATCGAGAGCGAGCAGTCCGTTCAAAAGAACATGCGTGACAGATTGCTCTCCCTAATGACATTTCAATAGAACACACAACTCGCTCTCAGTGTGCACTCAGTGCGTTGCTCTGGTCTCAAAAGAAAACGCTATTAAGTAATTTTTCTTTTTATTTGTAACATAGAATAATAATAGTTTTAATTTTTAATTATGGAGGGTAGAAGGAAGGAGGACCAACTTGTACAGGAATAATGTCGAAAAAGTGTCTAGCGGTAAGCAGCAAATAGTAGATGGCGCGAGAGTAGCAGAAGGGTAAAAAGAAAACGTGAAGTCAGTAACACTCCATAGCTTATAAACAGAGTGATGTGAGCTGGGTTGAAAAATTTAATATTTTTTGTAACTTGTTTAGTAAAATATTATGATTTATTTAAAATCTTTAATTTAATTTCGTTTTAGTCTAAAAATTAATTTTGAATTTTGACAGTCGATCACAGGACAAATCCTTCTTTTCTACTATTTGTAACGTCTTGTGACACTTACTCTTGCTACTTATGGCTACTGCTACTGTGACGCCACTAATTTGCTTCCTTTTGATAGACAATAGACACTTTTTAATACATTAAGCTGATTTTCCTTCCTTCTACCCTCCATAATTAAAACTAATAAGAGTATGCGTCAACTGTAAACTTATTATCTTACAGAAGCGCCGTGGAGATAACTCTTTTTGTACCATGCAGAAAGTATAACCTTAAGCGAGTGTGTGCGATAACTTCCTCTTAACATGACCGAAATAAAGTCAAGGCGTTAACTTAAGACCAGGCAATATAAGGAGTAACTTGTTATTAGTCTTACAACAAAAATAAACAGGAAGGAGTCTGTCATATATATTAACTTTAAGAAAAATTTGCGACGGAAGTCGGTCGGCCATCTTGAAGCTCCTTGTATGACGCATTGTTTATGTTTATAGTATGCTGTCAAAGCAATATTTGCATATAAATGTCAAAAATGAGCGCATAGGCGTATCATTCGGTTTTTATAAACACAAAATGATTTACAGCACTAAATGTATTCACATACTTGATTGGTTGGAATTTAATCAAAATGAAAACCCTAACAAACATTTTATTTTTTTACGGTACGTCATTGGAAACGGAAATTAAAATTGACAATTGGCCCCCATATGCAAGCTCCTTTCTGGACTCAAGGTCATTTTGCATATACTACTTCCTGTTTCTTTTTGTTCTAAGTTATTAGTATAGGTCTGTTCGCTGTGTCTCCATTAATTACACTATTACTATTGTACATAAAAGTAAATCATGGAAGTTAGTGTAGTGCAAATACCTTAGACAAGAGGCAAATACTTTGATGCTTTTAGTTTTGTGCATAAACTTGTAAACAGTACTTTATTGATGCGGAAATGCATGATAACCTTTGTCTGTTTTATATTCAAAGACTTAGAAAATAATTACTTTATGTTCTAAGTTCAAAGATAGCACACCACACTCCACCCTACTACACTCATCGACATGGACCAGTGTGTTAAAAAATGTAGTGTAGAATAAAAATTTCATGCATAAGCAGCAAACAGACCTTTTATCATTGGTGAAGATAAGCTGGACCCAAGAACGATAAACATTTACCAGGATTGCCTAATCGGCCTGATTTGTCCGCCAGCTGTGTGACGTCATTGCAGTCCTTCATTATAACGTTTACCATATAAATGCATGGAAATAATAGGAATTAAACAGTATTTTTATATTTTGCACTTATAAAAATCTTCATTATAAAACGCATTTGCGTATCGTAATGTAACTTTTACGCACGCAAATTTTTGTTTTAAATGGTTGGCGACATGAGTGAAGTATTTAATGACAAGACTATTGACAATGACATTTGTGGCTAATAGCAATTTATTAATTATATATTGTTCTTTAAGAAAGTATTTGTGAATATGAATATTATCTTTTACTTATATAATATTTTATTATTGGTGTATTAGTCATTTTAAAATATTTGAAAACATTAACATTTCATAATTTAAATGTCAAAACTGTCAAATGTTATAAATTACACAGTGCTACCGACATACTTTTTAAAATAAAAAATTTCGTAATTACATAAAAATAATAAAATAATTTAAAAAATTGATAAAATGGCAAAATATAAAAAATATTATAAACAACTTATTTCATATGGCTGTTGTGACACTCGTTCTTTAAAAAACTCATCGCTTCGCGATTCGTTTTTTAAACTTGAACTCGTGTCATAACAGAATTCCATATGAAATGCGTTGTTTAATATACTATTTTATGATTTCTGAAATACTAACGTACCACTATTTGGATTTTTAAGATTAAACACTTATAATTTATAATAAATAATCCCATAAAATCGTTTTAATACTTATATTTAATTAATTTATTGAATATTATTTGGGAAATAGGTAGAGTAAAGAAAACACTATTTAATTCTATTTTTATTTTAAAAAATACATTCAAATAAATTTATTATTACACAAAATCATGCCTAAAACTAGTGTTTTTTGACAAACAAAGAAACAATAAACAATTTGCAGCATATTACTAGTACAATCCGTGAATCTTTTATGGAGCGACATAATATGTATTCTATAGAGAATTTTTAATTACAAATTTAAAATTAACAATAAATACTACATATTAAAAAAATAGTAAGTAAGTAAACTATCTCACTAAAAACGTAAAATAAAAAATGTATTCACTATTGAATATTAACGTTGACACTCAACGATACTAACCAAGCAATGTCCAGCCAAGCAGTGTAACACATGAAATTTAAAAGTCCGAACTGGAGTTTAAAAGAACAGTTTTTTAAAAATTTTTCACAAAAATGCAACGTACACTAATGTATCCACAATATCTACCAGTCAAAATTTTGAATATTTTTATAATAAATCTAAAAACGACGATTGAAAACGACTGTCAAGATAGGAAAAATACGGCCGAGGACTGCAGTGACGTCACAGGCCACCAAGTGCAATCGATTTTTGGCGAATGTACGTCTTATGGGATTAAGCAATCCTGGTAAATGTTTATCGTTCTTGAGCTGGACCTCGTCTACACTGGTGTAAACGAATACTAAAATCGAGTGTAAATTACACCGAGTGTAGAAAAGTGATCCGCTTTCTATGCAAACGAAAGGACCTATTATTTTTGGTAAAATGTCAAGGTTACACTTGTAAAACTTGGTTTATAAATACAATAAACTACATTTTACGATTAATTATGACAAAACTAACATTTTCTTCGAATGAATATACAAGTATAGAAAAACCAATTGAAGTAACACATTCCCGAGTCAATACAAATCCAGATGATATAGATAATGTTTACGAACTTGATCGATGTGCTCAGTGGATTAAAACCAATGGATTTGAAAAGGTGATTATTATTCTTTCTAACTAGGTTCTACAATTTATCTTCGCTTGAGTATAGTATTTTATAATTTAATTTTTAGGTCTGCATGCAATTTCCAGACCATTTACTTCCAGATGCCAGTAAGGTGATTTTAAGACTTGAGAGTATTGTAAAACAAACATTATACTTATTGGGAGATACTGTTTATGAAAGGTAATCATAAATTGATACTGATCATATTCATAAAATACAAGAAACAATATAATCATGATATTTATTACTAAGAACAATTAATAACTGCACAGTTAAACTAAACTTCCACTATTTATTTGAAAAATTCGCTTTAAAACCAATTACAGCTGTTTCGCTATCACTAGCATCGTCAGATTGACATATGTCAATAAATAATAATAAAATAAAATAAATAGTGGAAGTTTAGTTTAACTGTGCAGTTATTAATTGTTCTTAGTAAGATGAACTTCCAAAAAGTAGAGGTTAACACAATCAATTTCATGATATTTATTATTACATGTGAGTACTCACATTTTCTCAAGTAGAACACATCTTCAATAATCTCAAATAACATCTTACTAAGTTATCATTTTAGTTGTTGTGTAGACTATATCGCAGCTGCTCATATTAAAGCTGATGCAATAATTCATTTTGGTCCAGTTTGTTTTTCAAAATCATCATCAGCTATACCATTCATAAACATTTATGAAAAACATTCACTTAATATTGATGAATTCAAGAATACTTTTAAAGAAATGTTCAGTGACAACAAAGATATTGTTATTATTGTTGACATTGGCTATTTACATATGTTTGGTAAGTAGGATATTTTCAAAAATAAATTTTTTTTAAAATCTATAAAGTTAAATCTACCTCTCCTGTTCATTATTTATATTTAAAAATTTATTTTCACACTGTTTTTGTTTTAGATAAAATAAAATATATTTTTAAGGATTATCCAAATGTTATACTACAAAGAATTGATAAAATAGAATCTTCTTTATTAAAGCAAACAATTTGCTTTGTAGGCAATAATGAAATAAAAATGTTAAATATTGCTTTTAACTTTAAACGTAAGTAAATGTAAAGTATTATTTCTAATATAGTTAAAAAATTATTTAATACACAATGTATAAGTATATGTAATAAAATTGACAATTAGACTCATCCTATATGGACAGTTTCTGTAAGTGGAAGGTGTTCCAATATGGTGAAACAGATAATGTATTGTTTGCTTTGTTGCACATAGACTCAGTTAGTTTTGCATATATTTTGTGCGTATGTAGTGAAACAGAAAAATTCAATTGAGTAAATGTGTTTTAGAGATTTGTCAAGCATGCAAAAAGAAACAGTTAAAAACCGCTAGTTATACATAATAATATTTTGAAACTAATTATCTCAAAATTATAATTTTAATAAAAAAATTCAATCAAAATTTAATTAGAAAATTTCACACCTCTACTTTTTAACCAATAAAACTCCTTAATTTTGACTAGTTACTTTTATATTTTGTATATTAATTGACACTCATCTATTTTACATATATTTTTAATTTCTGTTTCAAAAGAATTTTGTCAAAATTTCCTAAAAATTTGTTTAGCTGTTTTTTTATCTTAAAAATTTTTTTTATTCAAATCCTAGTTTCACCCTGGCGGATTTGATAATTCTCACTAGCTCCAAGTAATAGCATTAGCAAGAAAGCGAGAGAGCACGAGATACTTTTGATAGTTCCAAATAATATTATTTTCTCGAAATGATTTAGGTACCTCAAAACTCCATTAGGTTTTCATGTTAGCAAAAAATTGATCAAACAAATAATTCTTGATTTCCAAAATGTTGTCCTAAACTGCACCAATACCCTTTAATATGTATGTTTTTTTTATATTTTAGCTTTAATCCTTTATTATTATGATGGTAGTATAAAATCCTTTGAGGCTGCTGGTAAAATTATCAAGAGGAGGAGTTACATTGTTGAAAAAATTAAGGATAGTGAAACTGTTGGAATTATCATAGGTACATTAGGAGTGAAAAATTATTTAAAAATAATAGAGAGAATGAAAACATTGATTGGCCAGAGTGGAAAAAAGTACTACCTGATTAGTGTTGGGAAACCTACAGTTACAAAATTGGCCAATTTTCCTGAGGTAGGTAACTTACTTAAAAGGTGATAAAAATGAAAGTAATATAATTTTTCAGTTGGATGTTTATGTAGCCATAACATGTTCAATGAGCGAAATTTATGAAAATAGAGATTTTTACAAACCAATTGCTGTTCCATATGATGTGGAAGTAGCTCTAAACGTTGATCCAGGCAGACATCAAGATTTTACATATGACTTTAATGATTTTGTGGACAAATGTGGGATAATAACTAGCGTGGAATCATCAGATGTTAGTTTATTAACCAATAAACTAAGATTGCCAAAAACAAATGATTCTACTAAATTTGATTTAAAAGATGATTCTGTAGCTTTAAAAAATACTGGCACAGTGCTTCTTCATAATTCTGGAGCTGGATATTTAGCTCAAAGATCTTGGCAGGGTCTAGAACAAAAACTAGGACAAACTGAAGTACCATTGGCTAAAGAAGGACGTTCAGGGACACCATCACAGTACCAAAATGAACAATTTTAGTATTATAAACTTAAATGTTTGCAATATTTAATAAATAATTGATGATGGTGTTGTTGGAATTTTTAAATTTGGACCTTTTTTAAGGCAATAGACAATATACTTAACAATTTATTTTTTTAAATTTCTGTAAATACCTAACAATAAAACTATATGGCAGATATGTAATAAACCACTTGAAAAATTGGTACTTGGATATACATTCCAACAATATTCTATTAATCCTAACAATAAAAATCTAAAAGGTAAACTGTAATCAGTACAAAAGACTAAATATAGTAAACTATGAAAATACCAACTGTAAAATTGATAATGAAGTGATCTAGCACATGTTATACCTATTAAATTTGATACAAAGAATGGCAGTACAAACAATTGAACTATTTTGGATAATTTTTCTTCAAGTTTAGATGTTTCAGATTCTTCTTTTACTCTTCCACTATCTCTCAATTGTTTCTCAAAAGAATCTATAAAAGCCTTCTGACTTTTTGTCATTTTTTTTTCTTCTCTTAATTTTTTTTCATTCTTTGTTTTCTCTGTTTTAATCTGCTGCCTTAACTCTGTAGTTACCATGTTTAATTTAGCATAACTACTTAGATATGTTTTGAAACTTGGTAAAAATAATAATAACAATAAAATATGAATTAAAAGTAATCCTATATGAAAATATTGGTTTTCAAAAAAATCTTTAGACAGGAAACGGTAGTTAACTGTCCATTTGTGTTCAAAAACTCTTCCCAAATCAAAACTTCCTTTTAAATATGATATAGGATTTTTATATAAAAATGGAAGACCTAAAAGGACTTGAATAGCTCCACAAATAAATAAGTTTACAAAAGTATCAAAGTAACTCAAATTTGTTAAATAAGCTAAAAGTAAACATGGGGCATATAATAAAATATTCATTTTTACAGAAACAGCTAATGAATAAAATAAACTGGCCAGTAACCATTTGTTGTCTATAAATAAGTTTAAACTTATATAAAATAATAAAACAGCCACAGGATCATTAAACAGTCTTAAAACAAATATAGAATGAATCCTGTAAGATGTTACAGTTGCTATTATTAAAACATAAGGAGGCAATTTCATAGTTTTTCTAAATATCCTTTGTACCAAATATGTTTGTATTAAATACAAAACTAGAAATATATATTGAGCTAATAAGATATTTGTACCTCTTGATGTTAAGTAATATAATACTGTATAAATATATACAAAACCAGCTGGGTACACTAAAGGTCCTGTGTCACCTGAAATAAAAAAATTGTTTTGATTTGTTGATGAAGTTCTGGTTGAATTACTTTATATATAATTTAATATGATTGACTTACCTTTTAAATCTTTATAGTCCAATGTTCCATTTAAAAATCCTTCAACTTCCTGCATGTAGGCAATCCAATCTATTTCCGTATACTTAACATATTGTATAATTAAAATATTAAGTATTGTTTCAAATATCAATAAAATTAAACAGACTGGCCATAAATGATGTGGATCCAAAATAAATTTCAGTAAAAGATCTTTCTGCAAATATTTCTTAAATCGTGTCATGATGGTTCCAGATTTTTGGGATTTGTTTTTATTTTTAGTAGTTGGAACCATTTCAAATTTTGAGCAAACTGCACTACGAAAGACCACATAAAATATATGGAACAATTATATATAAACTTTATAATCATAGATATTTATCTATGATATGATATCCATAAGTCAAAATCTAATAGGTTAGATAGGTTATTTCTGTTTTTAGTGGATAGAACATAGAACCACAGAACCATAAATTTAAAATGAAAGGCTAGAACCTTAGACAAGGAAAAAAACACTATCATGGTGACCACGGACTATGGAGTGTAAAGGTACTCGTACATTTCAGCCTTTTTCCTGCAAGTCTATTTGTCCGCTAGCAAATTTGACCATGCCTTCAGTACATTATAACCTTTACCATATAAATGCATGGAAATAATAGGAATTAGACAGTATTTTTATGATTTCTGTAATACTAACGTACCACTATTTGGATTTTTAAGATTAAACACTTATAATTTATAATAAATATTCTCATAAAATCGTTTTAATACGGCCGAGGACTGCAGTGACGTCACGTGCGATCGATTTTTTGGCGAACGTACGTCTTATGGGATTAAGCAATCCTGGTAAAATGTTTATCATTCTTGGAGTATATGCAAAATGACCTTGAGTCCAGAAAGGAGCTTGCATATGGCGGTCAATGTTTTAAAAAGTATCCGTCCATCTAATGAAAAAATTGGTGGCGCCACAGTTGCAAAAGTATGTGTCACAGGATGTTACAAATAGTAGTAAAAGAAGAATTTGTCCTGTGATCGGCTTTGTCAAAATGAATTGTTAGATTAAGAAACGAAATTAAATTACATTTATCTAGGTAAATAGTTGATATTTTAAATACTAAATAATTTTTAACTACACAAGTTGTAGCGAAAACAATTGGTTTTTTAAATAATTTAGTATTTATAAGTACCGCATGATACGCCTATGCGCTAATTTTTGACATTTATATGCAAAAATTGCTTTGACAGTATACTGCAAACATAAAAAATGAGTCATACAAGGAGCTTCAAGATGGCCGACTTCCGTCGCAAATTTTCCTTAAAGTTAATATATGACAGACTCCTTCCTGTTTCTTTTTGTTCTAAGGTACTAACCCCTACGAATAAAGAATAGAAAGGAAGTAACGTTGTCATCAGATGATTTGTGGTTGTCATATTTTAATGTAGCAAATAATCGCGACGGGAGTCGGCCATATTGAAGAACCAAATATTAGACTCATTCGAATCGTGACATTTGACATGTATAGTTTTTTCATGCTGTTTTATATATTATTTTATGATTTAAGTAGTTAACCCAACTCTTGAATGGGAATTACTTTTCATCTGTAGGGTTCTATTTATCTGAATTATTAAAAATTAACAAAATATTTTAATGACAACCACATTGTTATCATAGACGTTCCTTTATTTTTTTATTTAGACCATTTAAGTCAACTATTTAATTACCTACTTAGAAGTTTTTAATCTAAATTTATATGAAATTTATGGTACTAACCCTTACTGTGTGAAAGTTCATCTTATTCAGAACAATAAACAACTAAAAGGTTGAATTAACTTCCACTATTTATTCTATAAATACTTTAAATTCAATGACAGCCGTTTCGCTATCGGAATAGCATCGTCAATCTGACGATGCTATTCCGTGGTGACGTCACTGTAGTCCTCGGCCGTATTAAAACGCTTTTATGGGAGTATTTATTATAAATTATGAGTGTTTAATCTTAAAAATCCAAATAGTGGTACGTTAGTATTACAGAAATCATAAAAATACTGTCTAATTCCTATTATTTTCATGCATTTATATGGTAAACGTTATAATGAAGGACTGCAGGGACGTCACACAGCTGGCGGACAAATCAGCCCGATTAGGCAATCCTGGTAAATGTTTATTGTATCATGTATATTTTTTGTCACATAACGAGACAAAATTATACTAAGATAGATAAAATAAATTAAAAAGTAATATAAAAATAATATTTTATCTATGCATACTAATTTACCGACTCCAAAGAGTGATTGATGTGCAATGTGATCTACTCTGGTTAAAATAGATTTTGGGTTTAGGTTAGGTTAGAATTTCATAACCAAGTG
Source organism: Ophraella communa (assembly GCA_035357415.1). NCBI lineage: Eukaryota > Metazoa > Arthropoda > Insecta > Coleoptera > Chrysomelidae > Ophraella > Ophraella communa. The sequence goes on along the minus strand of CM068995.1, from coordinate 12,059,586 downwards.
AAACTAATGTGAGATTTTGTTAAAAATATTTGGTTTATAAAAAATAAATGTCAAATAATTCTTACATTTGGGCATGACATAATGGCTTATAATTTCAAATCGGAAAGTGATGTTCAAGATTATATTAAAAATTTAGGTATAGAATATAGATTTGGTTGTTACAGCGAAAAGAAACCAGAAGGTATTATAATTTGGTTATGCGAAAAACATTATAGTATTAACATAACTATTTCCAGTTTGCCATTTATTAGCTGATTTTTTGGAATCTATTAAAAAGGATTACGAAAAAGCTGGCAAAGTGTATAAAGCAAATTGTGATGATTATAAATATGGTAAAAGTTGCTTGAAATATGGAACTTACAGCCTATTGGGAAAAGGTTCAAAAACTTCTGATTATAAACTAGCTTATGACTATTTTGAGAAAGGATGCCATTTAGAAGAACCCGATTCCTGTTTGAATCAAGGTTTGCTTTTAATAACAAAAAATGAAAAGCCTGAATTAAAACAAGATGTTGTTAAAGTAAGCAATTATAGGAACAAAAATGACCACAGGATTTGAATAATCTTCTGAAAATTTTTATTGTACTTAGTTATGGGATTGTGTGAAAAATATTAAAGTGCAATAAACATTCACTTTCTTATTTTCCTTCTTGTACATTTTTAAATAATTTCCTAATTAAAACATTAAATATTACCTAATATTTAAATTATTGTTTTTAGCTTACACCTTGTTGGTATATTCAGTTCATTTGTATTTATAGGTTATCTAGTACCTATAAAAGGGAAAATGAGTTAATGTTATTTACCTTATTATTTTATTGTGATAATACTTTATTCTGTTGAATTATAAATTAAAAAAATTTTTAGACTAATATAATTAAGTCCAACAAAATTTTAAAGAAATTAAAATCCTGTGGTCATTCATTTTGCAGATTTCTGCTTAATATGCATTAACATAAACAAATTTTCTGGATAGCTTAAATTTTCAATATTCATTAAATTGTTATTTTTAGAATTATTATTAATACCAAAAAAAGTTCATTAAAATCATAAATTATTGTTTTTTTTTTAAATTTTAGTGTATTGTCTGCATCAATAAGTTTTAGGGTATGCAGCTGTTGGAGAAAGCTTGTCAGCATAAAAATGGAAATGCATGTTATTATTTATCAGGAATGTATATTGTTGGTGTAAAGAAAGATAATCTGCCAGGTTAGATTTTTGTCTTTTTAATGAAATATTTTAATTTGCTTTTAAAATTGTGTTTCATTCTTGGTTTCATTTATAGTAAGAATTAATATATTCACTGTGTTGGTTAAATAGTTCTAGAAATATTTGTATCTTGATTACAGGAAGTATTGGTCAAATAAATTATAACCCAGAAGATTACTTGGTTCAGAAAAATATGGAGAGAGCCTTTGAATTTGCATTAAAAGGATGTGATATAGGAAATATGTATAGTTGTGCAAATTTAGGTCAGATGTATGCAAAAGGAGAAGGTAAAATAGACTTAATATACAAAGCAGACATAATTCAAAAATCAATAATACATATTTATTTATCCAATATCTGTATAAACATTTAATGCCAGTTTTAAAATATTTTATTTTGTTTTTCTCTAGGTGTTGAGAAAAATGAGAAGTTGGCCAACAAATACAAAACAAAAGCATTAGAATTGCAAAAAGATGCCCAAAGTAATAAAACTTTAACCTTCCAAGAAGGTTTGAATCCAACATAGATTATTATAGACCAAGAAACAAATGTATATTGTAGAAATACTGAATTAATCTAAAAAATTGTAACTAAAACAACACATTGTTACTGAATGATCTTATATCTAAAAGTCAGTATTAAAAGATTACAATTAATTTTTGTTTTTGTTTAATAGTCAGGGAGCCATTAGCATAAAAATTGCCGTCATCGCGGAATTGTAAAAATTTTAAGAATAACGTTTTAAATAAAAATATGAACCAAAGGTGACTGGTCTGACAATTGATTTTTTGGCGAAAGTATTTGTAGTTAAATTAATTAATAATAGAAATAAATGACAAAAAGCTGTTTAAGATGAAATTAATTTTCGCTTAAACAGCTTTTTGACATTTATTTTTATTAATAAATAATTTAATTAAAAATACAAATCAATTTACAACCCCGCGATGACGGCAATTATTATGGTAACGGCTCCGCACCTATAAATGTAAATAATTCTGTAGGAACAACTGATTTTGCTGTTTAGATAGAAAACTTTTTTGATTTATTGTTAACCACTTCAATATTGTCTTTATTCTGTGCATAAGTTAAACCAATTGTTTAACTATTGGGTTGATAAACAATACTTTCCGTCCTATTTTTGGGGTTCATATGATTGGTTTTCCAAGGTGGGCGGAAATAGTATATTGTGTCACAAGGGCGAAAAGTGGGCTGCCCGAGTGAAACGAGGAAAGCAATTACCAGCTAAGGGGTGCTAATGCTGCCGTCTGCGTGAGACTGCGCTAGTAGGTGTTTTAATACAATATGCTCGTATTTTAGAATTGATATTATGTCACTTGTGATGTTGCTCTAGATTTTTGTGCTTTTTAGTTTATAGAATTCTGTTTGAGAAATACTCTCACTCAATTTAAAAAAGTCAATTCCAAGGCACACTTTTTCAATGCTAGAATAAAAAAATCGTGGCGTTATGAATTTTCCGCCCTTGGGTTGATAAACATTATTTTCCGTCCAATTTTTGATGTTCATATGATTGGTATTCCGGTAAGGTAGGCGGAAAAAGTGTTTAAATATAATAAACAATAGGTAAGTTCACTGGTTCGCCGCGACCATCACTCTAGATCTCGACCATTAAGGGTAGAGTTGCCAGATGGCTGGACAGCAATACTGGACAAAGTCAGAAAATTCCGGGATTCTCCAGGACTCGCCGGGACAAATAAAACAAAAATATTAATTTTTAAAATTTATTTTTACAATACAAAATAAAGACATTATACTAAAAATGACCCGTACAGTACAACTCGTACAAGAATGGCTGGTTGAATCGGCTAAATCAAACACTTTATTTTTTATTTTGCCACTTGTATTTAGTGTTTGATTTAACTGAATCAACCAGTTTAAGACCTTGCGGTGTTCCCAAGAAGGACTTGAAATTTGTGCATGTAGTCACAAAATTAGTATAGTTGGTTCAGTAAGCTGAACACCCGTTCGCAATATGCGTTGCTTACAGGAATAGACATTATGAACGATAATAAACGTTTCAAGTTTTTAGAAGTATCGCACTTTTTAAAAACTTGGGCCCAAATTTTGTCACTGCTCATGTCTTTATCTACCTGTTCGTATATGGCTTTAATTTGGAGAATTTAATTTGGAATATTCAGTAATTCTGGTAACTGTGACAGTATATCCCAAGAAAATAAACTTTCATTTTTTAAAGACAGTGTACTTATTTTCTTATATAAACAGTAGGTAATATTTCTTTTTCTTCAGGAGAAACAGTTTTATTTTTGCTGCTGTAGAACTTGTCTTCCATCCTGCTTTTTAGATGAAGGGCTAGTTTGTTCATGACCTGATCAATCTCCAGAATCGTACACGAGTCACTTTCAAGTGATAAGATTGTCGTATGGAACTCATGACATTGTGCACAAAGCACAAACTGACGAGTAACTGGAAAAACTGTTTGGCTGGGACAATTTGGACTTTTCCGGGACTCTGGACAAGACGTGAAATAGCGGGACAATCCCGGCGAATCCCGACCACCTGGCAACCCTAATTAAGGGATTTAAAACGAAATAACAAGAGAATAATATCATTAAATAAAAATATTACCACCAAACCTGTTCTCGACCGATCCCTTCTCTTTCGATGTTGCTTGCATATTGGGGGTAGAACTTGAACTTTGACTTTTATAGTGATGTTTGTTTTGTCATGTAATTTCTATTTTCATAAATTATTTGTATACTAAATGACATAAAAATCCGAACACTCAGTTTAAATGATTTTATTTTTATAAAATTTTGTATAAGTACTTACTGAAGCATAATAAATAAATGATAAAAATATCAAAATGACTGCTTTAAAGTCCTTTTACCTTTAATAATGTGTGGATGCACCCCGATGTGTTACGCATTCTCCAATGCGCCTAGGCATGCTTCTGATCAGGTGGTCAATGTCCTCCTGTGGTATCTAATTCCAGGCAACCACCAACTCCTCTCGAAGTTCTTCTAGAGTCTGAGGAGATCGTTGCAAATTGAGTAATCTCCTACCCATCATATCCCACACGTGCTCAATTGGGGATAAGTCGGGAGATCTTGGTGGCCAAGGTAACAATGTGACATCATTATGTTGAAAGAAGTCTATTGTGACTCTTGCGATATGTGGTCGGGCATTATCTTGTTGGAAAGTTGGATTTGCCAGGGTGTCAAGATAGGGTAAAAGATGCGGTTCTAAAACTTCGTGGATATAACGCTGCGCGTTCATGTTACCTCTGATGAAGATTAAAGGTGATCTTGAATATAGCACCCCAAACCATAACTCCAACAGTTTGATGAACATGCTTTTCAACAAAAAACCGTAGATTTCTCCTTTCACCACGTCGTCTTCTAACCTTCGATCGACCATCGTATATGCCTAAACAAAATCGAGACTCGTCACTAAAGACAATACTGTTCTATTCCTGATCCCAGAGTGACCGTTCTCTGCACCACTCAAGGCGATTAGGTCGGTGTTCTGGAGTTAAAGGGAGGACCCAGTGTGGTCGGTATGAAAACAGGCCAAAACGTCTTATTAGTCGGTAAACACTTCGCATGCCAATTGGTCTTCCGTGTTCTGCAAACCATTGATTTGCAATGGACCTGGTAGTGGAGAAACGGTCTCCTAAGGTCAATAATCTTAGGCGGCGATCTTCACGGTCTGTTGTTCTGTAACACCTAAATCAAAGACAATAAGGAAAATGTATCAATTTGACGAGGAAAAATTTAAGGCGGTGCTATTTGAAATCGAGGAAGCAAGTCGACGCTTTAGTGTTCCAAAAACGATTTTGATTGATCACCTTCCTGGAAGAGTTTCGGATTCACTCAGAAAACCCGGACCTCCTCCATTGCTCACTATGAAGGAGAAAATGTGGTTTTCCGGTGAAAAAGGTAATGCCTATTAATACCGTATGCAGAATACTTCCGATACTAGTAAAAATATTTTTAAAAATGGTGTTCCGCATAAAACTTGGTACACAAATTTTCTTAAGAAGAACCCAGAAATGAGTTCAAGAGAAGCTGAAAGGATCGATAAGACACGAGCCATTGTTTCGGAAAAATCAATTCGAAACTGGTTTGCAGAACTAATTCAATTCTTAACAGGCAATAAGTTACAGAAGGAATGGAAGATCCTGGGAGGATGTTCAACGGCGATGAGACAGGATTTGCCTTATATCCGAAAACAGTTAAGTCTTAGGCCCAAAAGGGTTCCATTCAGAAGGGTAACGAAAAGGAAAACTTCACAGATAATAACTTTTAGTGCTGATGGAAAATGTGCGCATCTTTTGGTTCTCTTTCCTTATATGAGGCATTAGTTGAGTGCATGCCTGGTAACTGAGTATTGGACAGAACAGAAAAAGGGTGGATGACATCAGAGGTTTTCTATGAATATCTCACTATAATTACTTTAACAAATGATTATTAAAGGAAAAGATTCCTAGCCCATTGATATTACCTACTTGTAGACGGTCTTAAAGTAAAATTATAACGCAAGAGGATAGCGGAGGAACAGAAAACAAAAATAAGATCCCTTGCGGCGGTGTCACGAACATTTGAACAGCGACACTGAAGATGGTGTACAGAATTTCAAGCTATATGAATATATGTATTTTTGTTTTTTTTGTCTATAAGAATTTTTAGTAAAATTTAGGTGTTGAATGTTTTTAATTTTCCGGAGGTCCATCTAATTAATATAAATATACTACTTTTCTGTCGCCTAGGCGAATTCAAGGAAGCTTCCTTGAATTCGCAAAGAAAACTTTATATATTCAGTGTAAACAAAAAATTTGGTGTCCGAGAATTAGGTTGGGTGGTTAAGAACCCATATTTTTGCAGTTTTTCTATCTCTGTCAAAATTACATATTTAAAATTTGAAAAGTTCAGGAACTGAATCTGATGATTTGTTGCATTCCATAGTATCCGTGATATCGAATTAGATGAAATCTAATAATAGTGTATATAAATTGGACCCTTTTAACGATGATGATTTTGTTAACTGGTCCATAACCAGTAAACTTATGTCTGTTTTACTGATAATCTGTAGCAGTCATCTGTTTTATACTTATGCATCTTGGGTAAAATGTTTCTAATAAGACATTTAGAGAAAAAATATATTTCATTAAATTTACAAAATTTTTACATTTATTTCATGACTAAAAAATCTTAAACAGCATATTTGTACATTATGTTTTCTCGTCACCTAGTACAAATTATAAAAATTCCATTTTATTTAGTATTTCTCTGTCACTTTTAACAATATTTGGCAATGCTTCAAGGCGAAAAGGTTTTTTCAAGTTAAGCTCATTCAAATGATTTGATGCTGCTCCTGAAAAAATGTATATGTACCTATTAATTTACACTAATTCTATCTATATAAATTGCTTTTACTTCAATATATTTTTGTTGATTTGAAATGTACACTTTATATAAATTTAAATTTTATGATCAGTTCACATACGAAATATAACAATACACACACCGGCAAATTTAAAGGAACAGATATATAATTTAATTAATTCTTCCATAATATACACATTGTAAATATTGCACAGATAATATCTTAAAACGAAGTTAGATTATAATGTTGGAATGGGTTTTATAAAAGAAAACAAGTCGAAGATAACAGAATGAAACAAAATACTGGTTTTAAACAAAATAACTTTTTTTTCGCTTTAATATCATGTGTTTCCTCCACGAGCCCTGACAGCTGCAGTCATTCGTCTCACCATACTTCTAATGAGGTCATCGATCAGTTGTTGAGGCAATCTCTCCTATTCCTCTTTGGTTTGAGGTACCGGAATTCGTGCTCTAACTTTTCTTCCTAGCATGTCCCACACATGTTCTATCGGATTCAGGTCTGGGGACCACGCTGGCCAACTCATTGTTGTTATACCCACTTGTATTAAAAAGTCTCTTACACAGTGGGCGACGTGTGGGCGCGCATTATCCTGCATTAAAATGAAATTGTCTCCAATATATGGGGCAAAAGGTACCACATGGTCTTGGAGAATATCTGTAATGTACCTGTCTGCTGTTTATGCCCCGCCATCAATCACCACTAACTATATTCGTGCCCCCAAATACTGCCCCATACCATAATTGAACCTCAACCAAAAGGTATAGCAGTAGTAAAATTAACAGGTGCACATTGTTCTCTTTGACGTCGATACAATCTTTCCCTACCGTCGATGGAATTTACACATAAACGGCTCTCGCCCGTGAAGAGAATGTGACCCCACTGGTTAGCATTCCAATTTTGATGTGCTCGATCAAATTCTAGTCGCGCTACACGATGGTGTGTCTCTTGAGTCTTGGGGCTTTTATTGACCCATATGAATTAAAAACCAACTTCCTTGTCTTCTTCTCACTGTGCCCCCACTTATGTTGTTCCACGAGCATCTTGCAGTACGTTTTTGGTTTGAACTGCCGTTTGACGTCTACTGTTTCGTAAAGTTTGCAACCTTATAAAACGATCCTCTATAGCCGTGGTTAAGAGTTTTTTACCTTGCCCCCCGTCTTCTTACATATTCCCCTGTTTGTCTCTAACGACTTACACTACGGTGGATAGTTGATGGTGACTTACCAAACATTAAAGCAACTTCCCTGTATGTTCGACCATGTTCGATCAATACTACTGTCCTAGCAATATCAGTGGGAATTAAATCACTCATTATTACTTGCTCGTTGCAATAAGAACACAACGGAGTCAAAATAAAAACCAATTCCAACAAACCCGAACAAATTACCTGATTAATTCAAAATAAATTAGTACTGTTTAAAAAAATGTAAAACACAACACAAATAATTTGTTATTTTACCATTTAAAACTTCATTTGTTGCGTGCAGCATTCAAAGCTATCTAGACATAGTCTATAAAATAGTACAATAAAGAAATAAACTACAATCAAAACCTGTTCCTTTAAATTTGCCGGTGTGTGTATTAACTGCTATCTACGAGAATTGCAGAAATGGTGACAGGACAAGACACCATCTTCATTAATGTGACCAGGTGCTGTCCACAGGGGGAGTTGCATCCCCACTCATGGTCATCCTTACAAAAGGAAAGTATGAAAATGTCCTCTGTGATATAGTTCAAAGAGGGCTGAACATTGCGAAACAATGGTGTGACTCGGTGGGACTTAACATCAACCCCACCAAAACCACACTGGTAGCTTTCACAAGGAAAAAGGAACTTAATCTAAAAACCATAAAAATAGGGGAGAACATCGTCGAGTGCAAAACAGAGGTTAAATATTTAAGGATAATCCTAGATAGCAAGTTACTCTTGAATAAACACGAAAACAAAGTTATACACGAAGCCACCAAGGCCCTCATGGTGTGCAGGAACATTGCAGGTAAAAACTGGGGATGTAACCCACGTATCCTGCAATGAATGTACACGGCAATAGTGAGACCTTTAAACGCATATCGGGCAGTGGCTTGGGGCACAAGAGCCAATCTGAGTACTACGAGGACATACCTCTCGAAGATTCAGAGACTACCTGTGCATGTATCACTGACGCAATGGGAACTTGACCCCACTGCATATTCAGCTAGAAAATGTAAGGAAGAAAACAATATTATACAGAATGATCAAAGATGGAATTATCAGGGAAAAACCTTGATAACTTCAATTTGATCAAACTTGGGATATGCCCCAAGATGATATGCTAAAGAAATTCAACTTTGTGAGAAAATTCATCACAAAGTTGAGTACTAAATCTGAATGGGAAGAAGAAACCATACAGAATTTAAATCAGAATGCCATAATTTGGTATACGGACGGTTCCAAGTTAGAAAAGGGAACTGGAATAGGGATCTTTGGACCGAGAGCCAAATATTTAGAAAGCTTGAGCACATACCCAAGCATTTTTCCAGCACAAATTCGCGTCATCGAAAGATGTGTGGAATTTAATATAGAAAGAAATTACCGCAGACAAGAAATTGTGATTATATCGGACAGTCAAGCAGCCATCAAAGCACTGAGCTCAAATATAATCAGTTCGAAGATGGTTTGGGAATGCCTAGGCAAGTTAATTAAATTGGTTTGAAGAACACTGTCACCCTCCTATGGGTCCTATGGGACACTTAGGAATAGAAGGGAACGAAAGAGCAGATAAGCTGGTAAAAAAAGGAGCTGGAACCCCACATCTTGGACCGGAACCATCCTGTGGGATCAGCAGCAGCGCAATCTTAGGAAAACTAAGAAAAGAAATGGAGAAAGAAAAATCCAAGTACTGGAATCAGCTGGAAGGTCTAAGACAGGCTAAGATACTTCTGGGAAACTACAACTAGAAGAGATCTCGTGCCTGCCTCAACCTCAGTAAAAAAGTCTCCGGATTTGAACGGGAATATTAACCGAGGTAGAAGATGAAGCAAAGTGCAGATTGTGAGGAGGAGGACAAAACCTCCATACACATACTCTCGGAATGCCCTGCCTTGCAAAATTCTAGGGTTAGATACCTAGGGGCACTCGAAATAAAGGAGGAGGATCTACCTAATTTGAAGCCCGACGATATCCTAAACTTTCTTAGGAAAGTATAAGACTAGAAGAGCTGCTATAAGTCTAAGAAAACATCAGAGCTAATGACCAGTAAGGGGACACAATAGTTCTCATAGGACGCAGTGTACTTACCACCCCTAATTACATACATACATACAACTTAATATTTATAAAATGTACTCAGTATATACTAAAAAATTTACCACTTTGCCAAGGATTTTTTGACCCATTATTAGTACTATCAAGGAGGTTTATCTTTTTTGGAGAATGTCGACGATCCGACTCTTCGGTCGATTTGTTTCTTCTTGCAAACTCTGAAAGAATTAAACGACCATTTCGGCCTGTTTTAGTTAGATGATTTGCTCTTTTTATATATGAATATTTATTTATTAACAGTTATACCATAAGACTAATATGATGAATTACCTCTCCAAGTTTGTATAACTCTAGCTGGATCCAATTTATCAGACTGTTTAAGTAATTCGCTAACTCTTTTGGTAGTCGGTTGAAAATAACTGCTAATGATATCTCTATCAGTATCATTCATCTTCTTCTAATAAAAAACAAATTTAACATTTTCTATAAATAAAATATTACCTACAATGAGTAAATAAGCTGCTAAGCTTTGTGAAATATGCACAACACTTTCAAGAAGCGTTTTTACCTTAATATGATTTATGGTGCATTGCAAAAAGCGAAGCGATAGGTTGCTACTTTAAATTAAAAAATCTAATCTTGTATTGCATTATTGGACATGCAAAAATAAGTACCTCATCATAATTTATGTATGGACTAGATGTGCCTGATTCACTTGAAGAAATTCCATTGTTGTTGTGATCTAAATAGCATTTAGTATCATGCAAAAATAAAAACATATTCATATACCATACAAGAGAGAATTTAAAAATTTTTTGATTGACTTCTTAAAAAATTAATTAATGAATTGATTAAAACATTTTTTTAAATCAATTTTTAAAGAAATGTACATTTATCATCGAAAATGGCTTTATTGTTTTTAAAAAAGTCTATGAAGATCAAACATTCTAGAAACTTGTAAGTAAAACAAAAAGACACCAAAATTAATCTTAACATCTTGTATGATATCAAAAGTATTGCTAACAGCTAAAATATATAAAAAAAAACTTATTTAATCAGAGGTATCCTCAGTTGCCTATATTTCACAAGGTACTGTATCTAAAATTCATGCACAATTCAGAGAACTTGGACATGTCAAACCATTAAAGAGACGTGGAGAATCCAACGTGAAGTAAATTATATAAATAATTGAAAAAATATATCAGAAATATTTTTGATCTGATGAAAACCCAGAAACAGGTACCAGATCTGGGGATGTAGTCAGGATACCGGCCAAAGGTAAGTAAAACTATTTGTCAATTATCGAGATGTCGAATTTATTTTAATTTCTTCTTCAGGATACTAAGAATCGAAAATGAACATTACTAGTAAAATGTGTTAATACTAAGTTAAAAAAGAAGTTACTTTACGGAAGTTATGTAAAACTAACATTGCCATTGTAAAACTAACATTGCAATCATTTCTGGACAATACAATTAAAACATCACAATTAAAAACAATACTCCTTGTAAAGCTAATAGCTTTTGATAATTGATTAATGCGATTTTTTAATTTGTTCTTTTAACAAAAAGATTATAATCATCAACGTATTGCTTTTTAGATTTACCTGAGAAGAAGTGTTTCTCCAGGTTTGTCTAGTAAAGTGATAAATAAAAAATTGTTTTACCAGTTTCAAAATGTTATATTTATTGATGCTTTTATTACACTTCTTCGTTTATAAGGAGTATTGTTTTTAATTGTGATGTTTCAATTGTATTGTCCAGAAATGATTGCGCAGTGTTTTTATTCTTGGCAATGTTGGTTTTACATAGCAGCTTACTCAAACTTTCATTAAGTAAGTCCTTTTTTAACTTAATATTAACACATTTCACTACTAATCATTTTTGATTCTTAGTATCCTGAAGAAGAATTTAAAATAAATTCGAAAGCTCGATAATTGACAAATATGTTTACTTATTTTTGGCCAGTATCCTGACTATCCCATATCTGGTACCTGTTTCTTTCTGGGTTTTCATCAGATCAAAAATATTTTTATATACTTACATTAATGCCTGTATGCACCATTGTACAATTTCTCTGATTAAGACTTTAACCGTGATTACTTAATGTTTTTCTTATGCACCAAGCCTTTTTTCTCCTAATCAGCAATTAACTTTTAACCGCCCGATGGCCTGGGATTAAGACTAGATAACCGCGGTTAGTTAATAAGTGAGGTTAGGATGTTTTGTTTGGTTCTGATTTCTGATTTCATTTACATGTATTTTTGTCAATAGTGAGTAGTGATAAACTGTGGTAGTGAAAAATAATTATGGAAGTGGAAGACATATTATTTGATGATGAACTAGACATTAATGACATAGTGTTAGATGGGTTTCCTAGTCGTTGGAATGAGAGAAAAAATTATTTCGAAGCCCTGGATGACCTTAGTTTCTTTCGTCGCTTCCGCCTCACGAAACCAACAAAGGTAGATCTTTTTGAAGAGGTTGCGAATCCCTAACTTATGATAATAGGGTGTAAGTATACCCTATGCAATTTTATGTCTCCAATAACTATGTGGAATTGCACTTTAAACTGTATTCTTAAAACAAAAGGAAACAAATTAAAGCTGACAATTACCTATAATTTTGTTGTGTTCTGTAATCGCGCCTTTATTTTATTTTTATTTATATATTTATTGATGAGATCTAGTAGTTAAGAATAACATGTGTCATGAAGATTCGATTTGAAGTTCTGTCATTAATTTATGTAAAATCGAAATACATTCTTTTAAATAATATGTAATGTTATTAGTTACAACAAATTTCAAACACCCGAATCCCTCTTTGTCCGTAACCTTCACATTAATCAACATCAAATTGTGACAGACATGACGGATTCCTAGGAAAATTGCGATGTTGCCAGCTGGCCATAATTACCAAATCACGATTAGCTAATTTGAGTGCAAAATTCTTTGGTGCATCGAATCGACTTTTTAACCGTGATTAGACACTTAGCCATGGTTAGCTAATTACGATTAAACGTGAAAATGGTGCATACAGGCATAAAGCCTTTTTACAAAACATAATCATTCAACAATAAAAGCCAAATAATAATAAATTTGTATTCACCTTTAAAAAAGAATTATTTATTGGATAATTTTCTTCTTTGTTGTCTTCATCACTTTCTAAACGACCTGGCGCCGTTTGAGTATCGCAATTTCGACCTATTTATATTATTTGTTAGGTTAAGTAGGTATCAATTATAATAAATTGAAAAAAAACTCCAAACTTTTCAAAAATGTATTTTGATAGAAGAAAAACCAATACAGCCATTTACGTTGATAAACATTGTTAAACGAGTGTGGTTAGAGTTTCGGAAGGTTTATGTAATAAGCGTATATGTATAGTCAAACCAGAGATCTAGTGACTCTCATAAATCACATTAGCCGAGACCCTCATTATCACCCATTATTTGATTTGTAAAATTGGTTAAAAGATTCCCAGGTTCGGATTAAAATATATATTTTCATAAAATAGTACAGAATATGTTTTTTAATGATATTATAATTGAGGGCTCTTTATTTCAATGAATTGTTAAAAGTTTTGAATGTAAAACTTTTTATATAATAAAAAAATCTTAGAATTCGAAATAATTAAAAGTTACCTGCCTGACCATCTGACTTTCTGAACAAAACGTCTATTAGGAAGATTACAAAAATTGGAAATTTTCCTGACCGTACATTAAATAACAATTTAAAGTTTTTTTCCTGGGTATCGGTCAAATAAAAAAAAATTAAATAAATAAATATTTTTTTTATATTACAATTGGCATACAACGTTTCGGCCATGGGCCATCATCAGGTGTATATAGATAAAACTAAAAAATTATTAATTAAATCACACACAATAATATTCTTTTTAAAAACTTACAAAATCACCACTAAGTCTACATTTAAAATTATTTACGTTTAAAATATTTGAAGAAATGAAGTAAAATTGTAAAGACATACAAAACAGTAAAAAAGTAAAAAAAATTAAAAAAAAAATGTAAAAATATCACATAGGCGGGTAATAAATATTATATATAAATCTAGATCGAAATGCAGACAGGTGTAAGAGACAAGACCACACAAATTACTTTATTAAAGGAAAATAAATTGGTGATATACACTCCAAATCAGTGTGACTGTTAACACTATGTAAATCTCTCTTTATTTCCACCATTTCTAGAAAGTTTCGTTTGGTTAAATCACTTTAGAGACTATTTTAACATTTTCGAAATCAAAGTGGTGAAAATTATTGATGGAATGTTTGGATAAGGCAGTTGCATTTTCGTTTTTTGTCTTAACATCATATTTATGTCTGTAAATACGTTATTATTATTATTATTTTATTTTTAATAAAGTCGTGGAAATGCCAAGAATCACATTCTTGTTTCTTTCGACTGTGGTAGCTCTTTATTCAAACAGAAGCTGCAAACATTTCTAATAGCAGCTGAACCAAGTGTGTTTCCCATATAAAAAAGGTGGAAAAGACATATATTGATATAGACAGCATACCAAGAGAAAGTATATAGTATATAGTTCAGCACTGCGAGCCAAGTAGGCTTGGTAGCAAGTTCTTCTCCATTCTTTTCTATTTTCTGCTTTCCTTCTCCAATTTGATATTCCTATTTCTTCCAGGTCCCTCTCTACTGCATCTAACCATTTCGTTCGTGGTCTGCCCCGTTTACGTTTCCCTGTTATGCCTCCTCTCAAAACTTGCTCTCATTGCCCAATCTTTGTACATTTCATCCTTTAAACCCTGGCTATGCTTGTTATTGATGGCTCGTCATATAACTTTTGTAGTTCGTTATTGGTTCTCCTTACCCACATGTCATGTATTTTTTCCCGTCATATATCTTTCGTAATACTTTCCGTTCGAATATATCCAAAGCCTTCTTTTCTTTTATGCTCAGTATCCACACCTCAGATCCATACAATTCTACTGGCCTTATATCATAGTTTTGTAAATCCTTTTCTTGGTGTTTCTTGAGACATTCTTTGAATATGAAACATACATTTCATAATTGGCTATTCTTTCTTGTACCTCCTCCTTTTCATCTCCACTGCTTGTAATGGTAACCCCCAGATAATTAAAACTCTCTACTTTTTAAAAACAATATTCTGTTAGGGTCATTTTTACTAGACATATCACTTTTTCACTCACTTCCAGTTCTTTCATTGCCTAAAATATGCTTGCTCTTTTAATTGTATCATAGGCTTGCTTAAAATCTATAAATATCATATAAAGAGGCAAATTTTGATCTATTGTATTACTTGTTTTAAGGTGAATATCTGGTCCATGACTGATCTTTTTTCTTTAGGTTCATTATAAATTTGGATGACGATAGTGAAAGGGAAACTGAACTTCATATATAATATAATAATAATAATATAATAATTTCGTTTACATTTGTTTCGACAATTGTTTCAGAAACATAAATTTCCAGCGTCGGGATTGATATAGTGGACTTATAAGTAAGGGCAGAAACAATCAATATCACCTTGCTACTTTTTCCTACTTTGTCATACTGATATTTATTTTAACCCAGTTACCACTTTATACTTTTTAATAATAATATTTTATATGTTCAACCTACATTCTTTACTTTTAAATAGATTATTTTCTACTGTTTAGTACTTCTTTTACTTACCTACCTACCTACTTTTTCGTACATTGTCATACTGATTTTTGCTTGTTACCACGTTACTTTTTGTACACACTGGATAATTAAATAAGCAATTCTGAATTATAACGATTTTTCTTGATATTGATTTTATCCCAATTATTGACCTATAGAACAAAACTTATGGCTAGAGTAGGTATGTACATCTCTGTGTAGAGTCGGCCGCCTACTGAGAAGTAAATTACCTGCTGTTTATGATAGTCACTAGATCTCTGATTTGACTATACCGGGGCCGTACAGTTCGACCACGGGCCAGGTACACCGATTAATTGGACCACGACAGCTCTTCGAACGGATTAAGTTTGTATTCTAAGAATTAAAACAATCAGTATTTACCTAACATATTTATTATTAAGGTGAATTATACAAAGATATAATTCTTACAAAAAGGTTAGGTAGGGTTAGGTTAGGTTAGGTTAGGTTAGGTTAGGTTAGGTTAGGTTAGGTTAGGTTAGGTTAGGTTAGGTTAGGTTAGGTTAGGTTAGGTTAGGTTAGGTTAGGTTAGGTTAGGTTAGGTTAGGTTAGGTTAGGTTAGGTTAGGTTAGGTTAGGTTAGTTTAGGTTAGGTTAGGTTAGGTTGGGTTAGGACAGTCCTATCAGCTGAAGCACTTCAGTAATTACGGGCAACCCGCCAATAGAGGAGCTAATTAAAGAACGCACTGCGGTATATAGGAACGAGCTAGTAGAAGTGGGAGAAAAGAAAAGAGAAAGAAAAAGAACAATTGACAGATGACAGACGACGTGAGAAAATCTCGAGGGAACCGCGACCTGGACAAAAAGGCTGATAAAAAACATTAAACCCTGGTATAACTGCACATTTAGAAGGGTCGACTAATTTGTCACCCAATTTAATACATACCTTAAAAGAATCGGCAAGATGAAAGGTGCCCGATTTGTAACGGTGTTGATTCCCCAGAACACGTAATATTCTTTTGTATGAGGTTTGAAGACAAACGAATAAACGTCCAGCTACAAATATGCAAACAGATAACCGCTGATAATATAGTTGATTTATTGATAAGTAGAAAGTCGCAATACGACGTTTTGTTCAAATATATCCGAGATGTGATAGGAGAAAAAGAAAGAGAAGACAATTGTTTCGTTGATACATACAGTGGGCACCGACGAAAATCCAAAGGATGGTTCCAGGACCGCGCGTATGTTGCTGTGTGTAGAAGAAGGAGGTGGTTTTTAGTGGGTATTGAAGCCACACTAACCGGCTAAGAATACCAAAGCCGGTTGTGCGTAAATGCATTTTCCACCTCCTTCGAAAAAAAAAGTTAGGTTAGGTTAGGTAAGGTTAGGTTACGTTAAGTTAAGTTAAGTTATTACTGCCCTAATGATATTTTAATTACATATTTTCGAAGAATTCCATTAAATCGATTAGGAAATAAAATTTTATCGTGGTCGAACTAAAGGGTGGGCTTAACTTGACCTTTTTCAAAAAAGGATTAATGCAGGTACTCCTGGTCTAACTAATCGGTCCCCGACTATACCTATGTTAATTTATAAGCACTTACCCGGCGGTGGTAGTTTTGTCCTTAATATTACTAAATCTGGAAGTTTGTATTTCTGAGCATCTTCTAACCATATTGCTTGTTCTTTGATAGATTCCAAATCACTGAATGATTAAAAAATGTAATTCATTTTTTTATTAACAAAAATGTACTCACCTATAATTACATTCTTTTTTTAACGTTCCTACTAATTTTTCTGCTACTTGATTCAATAATTTATTGTTTCGTTCCTGTTTCCTGATAGTTTCCAAATAATCTTGTCGCTCTGTCTCGAACTCACTTTGAATGTCAACGATATCTTTTTCCAGCATTTTTATTTTGTGTCTATATTTTCTCAAAAGACCAGATTTTATTTTTAGTTCGTAACTTATGTCTTTGTACTGATTATGGAGGAGTTCTCGATCTTCGTTCATTTCAATTTTAGCCAATAAATGAGCCACCACACTTAAATAGAGTTGTAATTATTATTTAAGCAATTGAGTTTTGAAAATAAATCGACTTATAGTTCTCAAATAGTTTCTATATGCAAAAAATACTAAAATTGTTACTGCAATAATTGAAGAACCCATAAAGCCAAACAGCTCGATGGATTGAACGGTCTCAATAAATAAATTATAGTTATTTTATGCATTAACTAATGTGTAAATAAATTAAATATAACGAAAAAAAGAAATAGATACAAATAATATATAAGATTTTTAAGCCTTTCAGCATTAAAAATAAAATTGATTTTTCGTATTTGTTGAAAACGTGTACTCATAAATTTGAATGTAATAATGTTATGTCTTACGATGCTCTCTCCTCAGCAGCTTGTTTCTTTCTTTTCCTTCTTTCAGACAACTCTCTATCGTCCGCTTTTTCCCCACCAATGATCGAAGCTTTCAATACTTTGATTCTTTCCAATATTTCTAGCTCCGAAGTCTCCTGTTTTTTCTTCGAATTGATTTCCATATTTAACTGCTTGATGGTCTCGTCGTATTCCTGTTTTATTTTTTGAATTTCTTTTAGCACGTTTTCTTTTTCGATTTTTTCGTTTTCATGCAAAGATTTTAACTTGACCATTTCCTGTTGGTATTGCAAAAGTAATTTGTCTCTTTTCACATCCAATTCTGAGTCAGCGTACTTATAGGATACATTTTGATTAATTTCTTCACTAGGAGTAGCCGTCAAGTCCTCTATTTCAATATCGTTTTTATGTATTTGTTTATGTTCCAGTAAATATTTCAGTCTGTTGATTTCTTCTTGATACTGTCTTAGTATCGCGTCTTTGGGGTCCTAAACAAGCAAAAATATAATTTTCAATTACGATCCTAGGATTTTCAAAATTCCAAACTATATATATTATTCGAACTTACTTCGTTAACTTTAGGTTTGTTGTGAATATTTTTGGCCCTATTAGCGTATCTTAAAGTTGACAATGTTTCCATATAGTCTTTACTTGCAGGGCCAATACACGCTATCATTAAAGTTCTGGTATTTCCTCCCAAAGAATCCTGCAAATCCATAAGTGGAATTTAATCAAAGGTAATACCACGAGTCCTTAAAATTGTATCCTTACATTTTTAGTTTCAATGAAAACTTTTTTATTTGGCAAAAATACGAAACCAAACTGAAATGTGACAAAATGACGAGTCCGTAGGACGAGTGATTTTATCTTATTCAAGTTTGGAAAATAAAAATTTATATAGAAAAATTTTATAGGACTAGTATTTGAGATTATTTTTTGGACCATTCTGTACAAAAACCACTTTATTTAATAATTCATCGATATGTTTTCACTAATTCTATTTTCACTGTTAGACTGCATTTTGAATTATAAAAAGTAAAGATGACAGAAGATTTAAATTAAAATTGCGTGTATTTTATGTTGCCTACCTATGATCTAATTTATTAAAACATTAATAATCAAGAGATAGAAAGGAAGTGGGTTTACCTACGAATAAAGAATAAAAAGGAAGGAGTATAATACGATTTGAACAAAGTCCGCAATGGTTCTTGCATATGGCGGATTTCAAATTTCCGGTTACCAGTGGTGTCACATAGGGTATTATATTGTTATGCCCCGTATTATTAATAAAAATAATCTTGTATTGAAATTGTTTGTACTAACCCTTACTCTGTGGAAGTTCATCTTACTAAGAACATTAAAAAATAAAACTTTTCAACAAAACTTCCACTTTTTATTTAAAAATTAGCTTTTCAAACTCAATGAAGATACTAGTTTTAGCGAAAAAGCTTTCTTTGAGTTTAAAAGTTTTATTTTTCAATGTTCTTAGTAATATTTTATTGATCTGTAATATTGTGATGAGGTTGTAACAATAAAACAACTTAATAGTTATATTATTTATTGTCCTTTAAATTGTATTAATTTGGTATACAAACATCTTATTTTTTCTACATTTGTTTGAACACTTTTACATATAAAATGTAATCTTGTATCTAAATACATATTGGATACACTTTTTAATAATAGGATAGCATGTGACTCGTGGGATACATCATGATAAGACATATTTACAAAAAAGGTTTATATTGGAAATGTTTTAAGACATTTAAAATGATTTTTTCTTTATTTATACGTATACCTTTACTATTTTCTACCCGTAATAACTTTTCGGAACAAACACAAATTTGATGATTATGTATAACTTTCTGCATTTTGACTAAGTAGGTACTTACATGTTTTAATCTGTCAACAAGCACAATAGGACCTGCATTTGGCTGTAATTGCATTTTTAAACTGGAGGTCCTGTCAAAGGATGCTTCATCAAAATGTTCAGAACAAAGAAAGCTGTTTGTAGTTGGTTTCCAATTAATTCGATTCACAACTTCCATCCATGCTTTTTTCCTAGTTTCATCTTTAGGAAAACTAAAAATGAAAGTTTTTTATGGTCAACTACGTTACTTAATGCAATTAAATAAAAGAGTAGTTAAAAAATTTCTAAATAACTATAAAAAATAAATTGTCTACGTAACTACTATATTTATATTAAAATATAAAGGGACGCCTATGGTAACAATTATAAAGTTATGTGGTTGTCATTGGGAAAAAAATTTAATGTAAAACATTATTTTTCTTTATTAAGTTTTAATAATACAAATAAATAGACACTTACCGATGAAAAGTAATTCCCAAACGAGAATTTTTGGGGTTTTAGAGCATCCACATGAGGCACAACTAACCATTTTACTTTAAAATCTTTATCACTTAAAAAATACAAAAACTAAAGAGTCACTACACTAGAAACACATTACACATCTACAAATTATTATACTAAATTACTAAAAATACATATAACCACTAAAAACTGAAATTAAAATAAGAAATAACATGAAAGAACCAAATTTATCAAATGTCAAAATTGAAATGAGTCATATTTGGTTCTTCAATATGGCCGACTTCCGTCGCAATTATTTGCTACTTTAAATATGACAATCCTCCTTCCTTATTATTCTCTATTCACAGGGGTTTACACATCATAATATTTAATAAATACATTGTTTTTTAACTGAAAATACTCATAATCTTTTGATTTTTCTATAACGTTAACAAATAATATTTTCTCAAGCTAAGCTGCGGCTTAGCAGAATAAGTAAATGGGATGGATAACGACATACGGTGGTACTATCACAGAGTAATAATGCAAATCAGAGTATCGACTCTATATGGAGGGGGTAAGCATCTATTTTCAGGTATCGCCATGACACTTTGGGAGTATCCATAGCCGTCAGTTGTGGTAGGTAATTCATTTTGTGCGAATAAATCAGTGGTCGCGTTTTTATTTTGTGGAATAGTGTATTTTTTATTTTAGTGACTATTTATATGTTAAAGACTATTTTAGTTTAATAATTAGTGTTGTTTTATATACAGGGTGTACCAACCTTGTGACAAAGTTCGGTATATGGGTTGTTTTAGAAGATATCAAAAAATGTTATTTGCAAAAACAGTAGATGTCTTTAGGGTCCATATTTTGAAATTACCTTAAACTATACAGAGTGTTGTATAACTCCATTACAAACCAAACATATGATTTTTTAAACAGGAACCCCTGTATATTATACCGAATTCGGACTGATCATATTTTTTTGAAGATTTTGATATAAGGTTTTGATAGGTTATACAGAGTCCTTCAGAAGTTATGGACACGTTTGTGTGAAAATCGTAGGTAAATCAACGCTCTGTATCTTATTGTACGTTGAAGAAAAAAAAAGTATTTTGCCTAACAGAGTTTCGTAATATGATACAATATCACCGTATTCTATTAAATATTAATTATTTTCCCTTTTGTATACAGGGTGGACGATAACTCGAACCTTTCATTTTCTCTCTTCTTTCAAATGGAACACCCTGTATTTTATATCATAAATAGAATATTCGATTATGTAACTTTAATTTTTGTTAAGCATTCCCTATACCCAAAGTTTATGAAAACAGAGTTATTTCAGAGTATTTATTTCTTTCACATAATAGGTTAATAATTATGGTTTACAATAAATATTACAAAATAACTCTGTTTTCATAAACTTTGGGTATAGGGAATCCTTAACAAAAATTAAAGTTAAGAGAGCTTTTTTTTTGTCGAAGTAAACTTGACATGTCATCAATAAGAATTTTGTTGCCTGGCAATTTAACGAAAGTTAGGGCAAACTTTTTTCGCTATCATAATGACAAAATCACGCGGCTTATGGGATTTTTTATACGTGAATTAAATTGTCTGTTTTAAAATTGTATTCAGGTAAATGCATTCAAAATGTGTTTTACTCACTTGCAGAAGTCGAGTTAGTTTTGAATCTCGGTAGGGTATGTGCTTTGCCTTACCGTCTACTAAAGCGGAAATAACGTTCCCAAGGGCACTTAGTGACAGATTTATTTTGGTTGCTTCTTTCAGTCTTTCGCCTGTTGCTCCTGTTTTGGTTTGTCTTTCCGAACCAGCCAAATCAACAAGGTTTAATTTACCTACGACACATAATAGGTATTATGTGATAAGATAATAATATACATTCTCTATTATATATCACTGTGTCCCAACACTGTTTTTAAATCTAAGAATAAAATTATTTTAAAATAAATAGAAAACAGTAACAGATTCATTGTAAAAGTTATTGAAGCAAATTATTTCCTATTTCTTACCTTTTTTAATATTATCGTAACTATTTATATTACTTAAATGTTCAACGCTTATCGAGAATATACTATGAGATCTTGAACTATTCTGATTCATAAGAGTAGCACCGATCATCCTGCTTTTAGAACCTATATTTAAAAGACGTTCACAGTCGACGGCATTTTGTACTGGCAGCACAGATAATCCTGTTAATTGTAACAATAAAATTATCAATTCAAACACATTATTGAGTGGATATTTTTTTTACTCACCCGGTACAGTAACCCCTTCGTTGGGACTTTCCTTGAGATGTAATGGAGTCGGTGCTTTATCAGATGGTAATAACAAATCCCTGAAATGTAATTGAATCAAAAGTATTACATAAAAACTTGCTGGAACGATAAATTTATTATAAAATAATAATAAATTTATTGAAAGAAGAGGAACCATTTATGAATGACCCCCAGGGTTGGACGACCTTTCGTCGGCAGTCCAGGAAAATTTTCTCAATATAAAAAATTATCATTCTCGAGATATCCCTATTAAGATTCATTATCATAGATGCATCTAAATGTTCAATAGTAAGTCTATTTAATAGATTTTTAATATATACTTATAGGGTTATTATGTACAAATATTCGTAACAGCTGTAAATTTAACATCGGTGTTACTAAAATCGCGATGTTAAATCAAATTTAACAGCGCGGTTAAAAATCGTATTCTGAACAATATTACATTGCAGCTAACTTCACTTTTATTGTGTTGGTTAATATAAATTGCCGACTTTTTAGGTTATCGTTATATTTATTGAAAGATATTTATTATTATTAGTTTTACATAATTATTTTTATTATTATTATTATGGAATGATATTGTTCATTTTGATTTACTTCTTGAAAATTTACAATTCTATCACAAACACAGTTTGACAGTTTCAACACTCCTAATGTTGAATGTTTTGGTTGACGTTATTTTAACAGCGAAAATGTTACAATACATCGATGTAAATTACAGAATAGCATTTTCATAACATCTCTCGACCTTGAAAATTTACAGCGCTGTTACCGCTAACATTTTTGTACAGAATAAGCCCATTAAGCGTGGAAAAAAAAATGTTACACCCTCTACTTGTGTCCAGGCTAAGGAAATAATATATTGGTAGGCTTATTGGAACGAATTATCTATATTTATACATCACGTTATAGCAACAAACTAGACATTGTTAACAAAGCGTATGTGAAGAATTTCCTATAAACAGTTCACCCCCAGACCATATTATATCGGCCTACTATAGCGCTCTTCAGCTGTAAATCAATATTAATTTTTATTTTTGAATTGATTTTTAAATATCTTTTTAAATATGTATGAAATAATGTCTATTAAAGATTATTTCAAAATATTGTGAAACCAGTCACGTAGTTGTGTTGCTGCCTATGTCCCCTCCTAATTAGCTGTGCAAAGTCTGTTTGTTTACGTGTAGGTTCTTTTTCGTTCTCGGAGCACCTCGGTAGCCGGTCGGCAGTTCGCAGCGTAAACAGCTTCCAGTGGCGGCGGTCTTAATCTCTTAAAATGAGGCTCGCATCACAATATCAATTAAGGTACAAAGGGCTATTTATTTAACCACCAGTGCCTTCTGTTTGCTTCCTGTTAAGTGTACTTATAGTGGATTATCCTGTTTGTAGGGCGGTTTTCTCGTAAGATTTTCGCATTTTAGACCTGCTTCTTGTAACATGTCTATCGTCATGTCACCTTGCACCATTAAAAGGATGCCGCTATTACTAACGTTAAAACCGACCCCGAATCACTGTTAATGCTACTGTACACGGGACACCCCTTATAGACGCTAACTATTTATCTGCTTGAACGTTTGAACGTTTGAACGAGGCCAAATAAAAAACGCGCCCCTCGCTTGCAATTGAATAACGAACGTATCCCTTCTGACAAATGACACAAACACGATTTCCGTTTTGAGCAAGACTATATATAAGACAAGTAAGACAATTTTATTCCCTTTCCTGATCTAACAGGCAGACTTGAAAAGTCGGGGAAAAACGTTCAAGTATCTCATCTGTGAACCTTTTTGGTTGTTGGAAGACACAACCCGCTAGATTACCGCTAAGATACCGCTAGGTTACCGCTAAGTCAACGCAAAGTTATAGTTCATTTACCGCTAAGTTGAAAGTATTCTTTGGAAGGTCCCTATGTGAAGACAGTCCTACAAACCACTTCTGAGTTACCAGAACCATTAAAGAAACTTCCAGAAACTTTCATCTCTCTAAGAAGAAGCTGAAGCCGCCTTTCTAGACAGTACAGAAACCTAAAGTTAAGTCCACCTTTTTCAATTTCTTTCTGTTCATTATCGGCAAGTACTTACAGTTTCAATAAATAATCAATTTTTGAAAACCGTTTCATTTATATACCTTAGACTGTAAGTCTTAAGGGTGTAGCGTGGTCGGTCTTTATTTCAAGTAGCTTCTTTATTTGTTTTTTAATTAAAACTAATTACAAGGTGTTTCTATCTTTCTCACCTTAGTTTTGTGTAGTTTGCTTGCTTAATCGATAGCGTTCAAAAGATAGTGGCGCCCTTATTACTTATACATCCCAATCCTTCCTATAGTGAGCATTAACTTGGAGTCGAACCACCCCCTGGAGAGGGTCTCTTAGCCGGGATCTCTTTTGGAGAGTTTGGCTCCCTTCCTTTTTGGGACTAAAAGGGTTACATTCTATTGACATTTTCACGATGACCGCTGCCAAATATCGTTTATATCAAATATTGGTGGAAAATTAATTTGAGGAAAAAATTTAAATTTTAAAAAAATCAAGGTGTACGCAAGTTATTTTTGTTAAAATAATATTATTTCATAGATTGGATCCCAATATTGTTAAGTTAAATGTGTAAGTATTATATACTTAATAGATTTAAAAATTTACCTTATTTGTTCATTGTAGATTTCCAAATAGCTTACTAGTGCTAAATATTTGACACCACTAGTAACGGAAATGGCTTCAAATATATGTTCGAATGCTCTGGAAATAACACCTTTTTGAGGACTGTTATCTGCCTTTACACCTTCCATTGTAAATGATTTTCCACAACCGGTTTGTCCGTAAACGAATATCGTAGCATTATAGCCTTCTAGCACACTCTAAACAAAAAATGTGGTCAACAATTTGAAGCAATAGTTAGTAGCATTACTATGAGGAAGTTCCATTTATCATGCAAAAATTTATTTTGAAAATTCAGACGTGTCTGTTGTTTAATTCAAGATAGTTTGAAAAAAATTGTCTCCTAAAAGATGTTTTTGTGAAGTGTTTGTAATATTGAAGTATGAATTTTGGATGTAGGGTATGGAGGAGTTAGTCGAGCAATTTTTTATATTATCTGCGATGACATAACTGCAAAATAATTAATTTTATACAAAAGCTTTAAAAATTATTTAATTAATCAAACTATATTTTATCCATGGAGTGTCCCATACCTAATGGACAATATAAGAACTGTAGAAAGGGGTGATAAAAATAAGTCGTATGATACAAACATGCACTAGTAAAATGTTAATAGTTAGCGATATATGGGGCGTTAAAGTTGACAAAATATTTTTGAAAATTCGTAATATTTAGAAAACAACTGAATGTACCGGTCTCAAAATTGGTACACTATGATTTTTAGTGGTAATAAGCATGATATTGCCTTAATTTTGATTAATACTTCTAGATGGCGCTGGTTACATAGTTAAAATATTGAAATTCATAACCAAAACGAACTATTAGCAAAAATTCATGAAGCCGCAAATGGCAAAGCGATGTTTTTTAAAGTAAGACAACATTTACAAAAAAGTTTACGAAAATGTATTGAAGTAAACAGTGGTAACTTTAAACATTTAGTGAAATAAATGTAATTATTGTTTTTTTCTTTTCTTTTTCCAATTAAATTGTATTCTTTGAATAACCAATGTTTTATTTAGGTAATAATTTTTAAATGCCGGCGTGGCAAGCAGTATTAAAATAGCAATATCTTGAAAACGACTTAAAATATGGGAATTGAACAAGTATACCTTTTTGTTTCAAAATGATGCAGTTTTTATTATTTTGTAATAAAATGCACATTATATAGGGGGTAAAAAAAATACCGCTGATTTATCAAATTTTAACTGTGTAACCAGCGCCATCTAGAAGTATTATTAAAAATTAAGGCAATATCATGCTTATTACCATTAAAAATCATAGTGTACCAATTTTGAGACCAATACATTCAGTTGTTTTCTAAATATTACGAATTTTCAAAAATGTTTTGTCAAATTTAACACCCCATATATCGCTTACTATTAACATTTTACTAGTGCATGTTTGTATCATACGACTTATTTTTATCACCCCTTTCTACAGTTCTTATATTGTCCATTAGTTATGGGACACCCTGTAGAATACACTCCCCTGCAAAAAAAACCGGCCACTACAAACTGGCCCCAATTTTAACGTTGGCTTCCTCTCGAAGATTGACTTCTCATCAGTAACGATGCTATGTCAGAAATTTTTATTCAGATTTGAATTTGAGCATACACCGGGTTAGGTTAGGGTGCATTAATGAGAAGAAGTTTATTTCCCGAAATTTGTAACACACTGTGGAATTCAACAGCTATAGTAGCTGTTGTCAACTGGAATCACATTGAACCCTGATCTTTTCTGAATATTTAGTTTTTTATTCACATTATCTCTGTTTTAACTGGAGATAGACTTTTTTAAAGGGAACGCCTCGAAAAAAGTGTTCGCGTAGAAATTTCTACGTGTTTCTACATGGAAACCGATTGACATTAACATTGATTGAGGATGGCCGAAGCCAACGTTATGTGTCCGATACCCTTGGTATATCTCGAACAATAGTCCAGGATGCCTGGAATCGGTATATGGTAACGGGAAATCCGACGAAGACTTAAAGAAAACGACCTGTCTTCAAGGATTCCTGCCACAGGATCCGTGCTACTTCCAAGACATCGAAGAGCACGTCGAGAGCAAGTTTGGAGACGTCGAAATGAAAGATTTGCGGAGTGTACAGGGTTCCTCATTATATTTTGACCACCACTTATTTTCCTTAATTTCGGGAATACAAAAAAAAGTTTCAAATAAAAGTTGTATTATTTTATCTATACCGACCAAAAATGCAAATATTAACACTATCACGGCAAAAGTTCGCGCGAAAATTGAAAATTTAAATGGTCATAATAACACAATATCTGACGCATTAGAAAATTTGGGACGAAGATATTACTTGTGCATTGATAACAATGGATGGTATTTTGAGCATCTATTGTAATCTTAAATGTAGTATGGTATCTTGTTGACTTTCTAAATATATAAGTTGTTTTTGAACTATATGTGAATTTGTTTCTTATCTTATAGTAGTACCATACGCTATTATAGAACAAAACTAATGCTACACTATGTTATATATTTGTAATCAGGAAAAGCAGGGCTACTCAAAACTATAAAAAAAATACAGAGTGTCCCATTTAAAATATTGAAGGTGCATTTTATTGGGTACTCCCTTTATACAAAATTCGGTCTGTTGCTACATTTTTGGTCGGTACAGATAAAATAATGCAACTTTTATTTGAAACTTTTTTTGTATTCCCAAAATTAAGGAAAATAAGAGCGGGTCAAAATATAATGAGAAACCCTGTAAAATTTCAGAACGCGTAAGTTTCAATGGGTGTTCTGTGATGGTGTGGGCGGGAATTTCGGGGGACGCCCGTACAGATTTATTGTTTATTGAAAACGGTGCCTTAAATAGACATCGCTATATCGAAGATATTCTCTAAAACGCTGTTGTTCCCTACTCTCATTTTAGCGGCGATGGCTTCGTATTAATGCACGATAATGCGCGACCGCACATGGCAGGAGTAGTTAACGAATATTTAGACGAAGTGGGTATTGAACGAATGGTTTGGCCAGCTTGCAGTCCTGATCTCAATCCAATTGAGCATCTCTGGGACCAACTTCAAAGACGCATTCGTCGCTGACCTACTTTACCCGATAGCCTTCATGTTCTCATCTGCTAATTGCACTTCAGGAAGGATTTGATGCTATTCCACAAGAATTGATTACAAACCTTATTCATTCGAAGTAACATCGACTGAATGCTGAAGTGATTTTGGTGCGGGGAGTTCGCTTTAAAAAAGTGTATCTTCACAGTAAAAACAGTGATAATGTCGTGAATAAAAAAACAAAATGTTCAGAAAAATCAGAATTCAATGTGATTCCAGTTGAAAACAGCTACTATAGCTGTTGAACTCCACACACTCCACAGGGTGTTACAAATTTCGGGAAATAAACATCGTCTCATTGTTGCACCCCGTATATGCTCAAATTAAAATCAATCAAAATTTCTGACATAGCATCGTTACTGATGATAAGTCAATCTACAATTAAAAAAAAAACATCAAAATCAAATGAAGCCAACTTTAAAACTGGGGCCAGTTTGTAGTGGCCGGTTTTTTTTTCCGGCGAGTGTAGTTTTCTGATTGTAATGCAGAAAGGCCAAACTTTTTTTGGAGAATAACCATTAAATATGGCTGTTGGCAATTCTTCCCTCGGTATTGCATAGCCCATTGATGAATCAACATTAGCAAACTGTTATTTCTCTATTAATTTTGTTCGTCATTAGTTTGGTATCAAATTAGGTTTGTTTCTCCATTGACTGCCTTCGCAGCATAATTTATCTGTTGAGTCTAAACATCTTTACCTCTCATTTATACCTTCGTATTACAAAATAAAATAATAAGGTTGCATTGCTGTATTTGTAAACTATAGATACTTATAGCGTTTGTGAGAAATAATAAAGTTCAGTTGGCGTGTGGGTGGGTGTCTCCAGGTGAGAATAGTGAAAGTGACTCATTCTCGAGGCGTCTCTAAAGAATAAAAATATAATTCACAAATGACAAATTTCATTCCTGATAATAATGCTGCTCTATGTGTAAGTTACTAAAATACTTTATTTACTTACTTCTACTAATGGATAACATATATCATTATAAATTGCCTCTGTAGTGGAATCTTGTCCGTAAGCTGAATCGAATGTAAACTGTTTGGCAAACGCGGGGCCATCGTTGGGATCCCAAGTTTCCACGACGCAATTATCTACTTTTACAGAGCACTGCAAAACAAACATAATATACTTTACTTTTGATATAGCACTTCTCTGTCTGTTAAAAATTGATATCCTTATATGCACCGATAATGTTCTTGTTATTTTTACATTAATACATTACATCATGATTTTTAAATAAATTAATTACTCTTATACTTAAAATTAACTTTTTCCGACCATTTTTTTAAAATACTTTATATAATTAAATTAAACAAATAGTATTTAGTGTAAAAAGTTTATCATTTGCAAAGAATGCTTAATGTAATAAGTGATTTTTTACTTATGAACCTATAACTTTATACCGTATTCCATTGGGAAAAAAGTTTGCTACTGGGTGCAAAACTGACCCTATGGTTGCGTGCCGTTGAGGGTTATGTTAAATACCATGTTTGGATTCAATTATCACCTCCCTTGAAGTACGTTTTGCTGAAGAAAACACGCCATCATTCGTATGATCTAACTAACGCAGATGCAAAAAATGACAACTGAAAATCTGCTACAAATTTGTGAATCTATTGCCCACTTTTATGATTTACCGAACATAAAGAATGAAATCGAACTTTGGCAGCAATTGTGGCACGTTAGGCCTAATCTAACAAATCTTACAGCTATTGATGTCCTAAAAGAAACACATTCCGAAACGGAAAAGGCATTGAAAAGTTTGATCCCTTTAACATGCACGACCTGTACAGTAAAGCGGTCCTTTAGCAGCCTCAGAATACTAAAAACATGGCTAAGAAGCACCATGGTAGAAGATCTCCTTAATGGTCTAGCCATGATGAGTGTACACAGAGCTATAATAAATAAAAATCTAAATAATTTTAATGATAAAGTGGTTGAAAGTTTTGCCAAAAATCCCCGCCGGTTATGTTTTAGTTAAATATTATTTTTGCTAAAATAAATAATTAAAACTCTGTTTAAACGTTTGATTTAGTTATTGTGCTATCGAGGCCTGAAGTTTACACATTGATATTGGAACCGTACTTCCAAAGTGTAACGCTTCATGCTTTCGACTGTACCAGGCGTTCATATTTTTTATCCTCCATAATATTGTCCCATTGCCCCCCCTTACTCATAAGCTGGCGACGCCCTTGTATGCCCAAGTGCCCAAAGTAAGGTTACTTTGTTATATTCCCCTAGACGTATTAGATCCTGAAGGCATTTCCAAACTAACATGGAGTTTTATAGTTTTGTTCTTGCAGTCATGATTAAGCATCTCCTGCAGACACATCTCCATTGCAAAAACCTCTGCTTGGAAAATTGTGGATAGGTTACCCAAGTTCTGGCTCAGTTGCACCTTTGGTTTTCTTACATGTACCCCAGCTCCAACAGCGCTCCGGTCCTAGAGCCGTCCGTGTACCAACACTGGTCAGCCATTATAAGATTCGATCTATTCATCTCCCATTCGCCCCTTCCTTGTAAATAGCTTGTGATATTTGTATTTAGGTGGCATTGCATTTGGTGCCATCTCCAGTATTGGATGATTTTTTATTATCTCTCCGGCCCTGGTTCTGACGCCGCTCTGACTTTCTGACCTTAAATAACTCGTGTTGAGAGAAAACTTAGTTCATATACTGAGAGAAATATGAAATTCTGGTTATATTGTAACCATAATATGACGTTGGGCGTCAATTTGTGATATGATTTACATGTTGAGAGTGAATTTATAAAAATATTTAGTTAACTTTTAGAAAATAACAATATACCAAAAGAAAAAATGTAATTTACAATAAAACAACCATTAATCTTAATTTCGTCTTTAATTAGTTGTAAAAGATATTTCAATAATTAACAAAATTTATAAATGTTTATTACAGCAAAAATTATGATAGTTAAATATCTCGGCTAGGGGTGAGTAAGTTCATTAGCTCTGACTATAGTACAATATTTGTTTCTTTAAGAAATTATAAGGGCGCCACTGAAGTCTTTTTATTTTTTATGATACTACTGAAGAAAGTTGTTTTAAGCTGAGTTATTTAAATAAGTATTATTAGATGACAGAAAAAACCGTCTATGAAGTAAAAAAAAATGAAAATGTATCAACAGATAAAAGATAAATAGATTTCCTTGGTGCTAAAATTAATGAAGTTGAGAATACGTTACAAAAAAAATAATCCACAAACAGTTCTTTAAAAATACTTATTCTAATACAGTTGACGATATAGATAGATATAAACGGAAATAAAAGAGAAAAAATATGGGAACAGTAAACTTGATATACCACAATAAACTTATCTGTTAACAATAGTGGACGATCCTTCGCCGCACCTTGGGGTCGCTATGGCACTGTTTAAGTGGTTCTAAATGACTATGGAAGATCACGAGTGGAGGGATGATCTGCCCAAGTTGTAGAGATGATCCAGTTAAAAATGTTCGTGCATACGAGGGCTTAAAGTTTACAAGCTGTTCAAGTTTACTGAATCTTCAAATTAAAGAGATGCTTCTAATTTACTGTATTATATTCCAACTGTATATGACAGTAAACCAATACAAGAAATGAGACTGGGAATAATTATTAAAACCTCTTGAACCGATAATGGCAACTCATTAGTACACCTCGTAGCGTAGCTACTTTTAACTTCCAATTATAATTGTAGAGACCGTATTAATTATTTTATTATTATGAATTCTTTCGGAAAGATGGAGCTAGCGGTATTAATTTAATTTAATATTTAGGATACCAGGCGCTTAAAATGTTAACAGGTACAGTTATGGAGAAAAATAGTACATAGTATTGTTGGATATTAATGTCTTTAAAACGATTTTAAGGTTTTAAGGATCAATTATTCATCAACACTTTACGTTATTTTTATTATTAGCATATTTTCAATATTTTAAAGGGAAGGGGAAA
This sequence comes from Ophraella communa, assembly GCA_035357415.1. Lineage (NCBI taxonomy): Eukaryota > Metazoa > Arthropoda > Insecta > Coleoptera > Chrysomelidae > Ophraella > Ophraella communa. The sequence continues at coordinate 12,027,430 of CM068995.1, read as the reverse complement.
GCATAACCAGATAATATAAAATCTTTTTTGTGTTCTGTGAGCGCGACAGTCCTGGCAAATGACAACTATATAATTATAAACATGGCGATTTCAGACATGCGCAAACAAAAATGAAATTGACAGAGGCTGGACAGGAAATTTCTTTCTTGCTTGTTGGGGTATTTTTTGATAATAGTATGTGTTTCTATAAAGAGCCCATGTGTGAATCATAATGCCTTATAATACTCCAGCAATTATTAGGGTGTGCCCTGCATAATAGCGAGTTTTAAAGCTTGCATGGACATTTTGTGAAAAGTAAAGAATACCATATATATCCATAACATCAAAATAGTTTATCCGGGCTCAGATGGTATAAAAATATTTTGTATTTTAATGGTATTGTTGGTACCCAATACGTTATAGATTTTTTATAATTGTAAGTAAACGAAGAAAAATATCAAAATCAATGTCACAAAATTTATTTTTTATCAAATAACAGCAACTAGTTTCGGCCTATCTATAGGCCATCATCAGGCTAAAAATTAAACAAAGAAATTTGCTGTTATTTGATAAAAAATAAATTTTGTGACATTGATTTTGATATTTTTCTTCGTTTACCAATCAGTCACATTTGTGCTATGGATGATTTACTTCTATTAATAATTACGAGTATTGAAAATTCGTTTAATACACTGTGCAGATCAAATAATTACTCATAACTAATAAATCAGTTTCTTAGATTGTAAAATATAGGGCAGTTCAAGCAAATGTATTATAGAGAGTCCCTGTGCGCTGTTTTTCTAACGATATATCTAGAGATTACGGTTGGATATCGAAATCGAACGCTGCGACTTTACTAGAATAATCTAGAGATGAGAGAAAGGGTATGTATACATATTTGAACAATCGTTATGAGAGAAAGGTAGCTATATAAAAGTACAAATATAGTGCGAATAAAAATATATTATACAATATTTACTTGGAGTTGGCAGCACATTGAATTCATTATAAATGCAAATCCTTCAAAGCCCAAGCAAGGGTGGTCCATGAAAAATAACTAAAAGTTGTATACATTTATATTGAAACATAGTCATAGTTTTTATTTTTCGAAGAGTCCACCCTGTAATAAGGGATGAACTAACCCAAACACAATAGAAACCCTAGATAATATTGTGTTTTTTAAAGCATAATTCAAATTAAAATAAAAATTTAAAGTAAAATAAAAATATGCTAAATATTAAAAAGAAAGAAATAAATATAAATTAATGCAAAAAGCACTTACTCCTTTAATGGACTAGTTTAGTGATTTTTTTTATATTTGCATCTTATAAAATAGGTTTTTAGTGGTTCAATTGTACAAATAAAATTTTTATAAAATTAATCCTCTAGCCATAATCGGCATTTAAAATTTAAATTTAATGGTTATATACGTCATAAGTGGTAAGTGACGTGTTTAAATAAGATTGGTAGAAAATTTGCGATGTTGTCGATATGCTTTAATATTAACCGAGAAACTTATCTCTCTCTCTTATTTGTTGTCATTAAAAAGAGATAAACATATCGATATTTTTGTTCTCTGATTGACACTTTATCAAATAAGGAGTAAACACCAAACAAAATATTCTGTCATTTTCGTTAGTTTAATTTGTTGTTTGGTTGTGTTTGGTTTATGAAAGAAATTACTTCTATACTATTTTTGGTTCGAAAATAAAAATCCCTAACACCTTCTCTTGGTGTTATAGTGGTTCCTTCAAAAATAACCAATAGAAGTAATTGTTCTCTCGGGGAGCAACCGTTCTATCGGTACAGTGAGAGAACGAATTTCAATAATACGGTTTTGGCATTTTCAATAGAACCACGCCCACTTTCTATTGGCTGTTCTATTCTATCACCGTCAAGAATAGGGGTCTTGTTTGTTTATTACAGATAAACACGATTTTCTCTCCTGTCATATATCTTGTCAACTGGTACAATCAGTTAGTCACAGAACACGGTGTTTTGTGCCGCCAGTTTTGAAAATACTTGAAACGAACGTAGCTAAAATGTGACAACGTTGACTTTTAAACACACTTCATTATTGGTTATTAGTTGGCGCTACGTTTAAAACTTACTAATTATTTATGGCTAAATTTTACGAAATGAGAAAAATTAATTGCAAAATGAAAACCAATATAAGTAAGTAGGTATCTTATCCTAAATATATATTGCTATTATTTTGATTAATATGATCCTACTAAACTAGTCCATTGTCGGCTTCCATTTCGTCGAATTTAAAACAATAGTTTTTTTCTCTTTGAGAAAACGCACTTTGTTTTAAATGAGCCACTTGTACTGGAACAAAACTCGAACACCATTTTCACTACCGAAAATGTTCTTGGAGTAAAATAATAAAAATATAGATCACAATATAAACCACCAACCTATATTCTTATGTACCTATTAAGATATAAACAAATCCTCAATTTATAGACTAATAACGTATCTGTTTTTGCAGTTATACATATAGGCCTACCTTAATCCCTTAACACCACTAAGGATCAAAATTATTCTCGTTAAAATCGAATAATAAAATATTCTAAATATCGTATTATGACTACTTATCCCTTACCTAAGAAGATTAAAAAATGATGATTAAAACAAATTGCTTAATACCGATATAAATAAGTACGTGCGCTACTGATTTAAGGTCTTGTTTACAACATTTTAGGATTTAATGACTTTTCTTAGCTGCCAACTCCAAACAAATAAACTATAGTAGCAAACCTTTAGGAAAAATAAATGAGTGACTATAAAAATTAGCTTTGTTAAAAGAAAAAAAATTTAATAGGTGTAACTAAATAATTTTAGGTGCGCAGTGGATATTTTTCAATATTTATTATTTGCTTACCTGACAATTAAGTGATATTTCTGTTTTGTTCATAGGTCGACATCTTACTATTACTTTGACGTTTTCTGCCATAATTATTTCAAAAGTATTCAAGTCATCTGAAAATAAGATTATGCCGTATTAGGTTTGTTTTCACATCAATTCACAAATATTCCTTACAATTTAATGTGAAAACTGTAGACAAAATGTGTATTAGTCTAAAAAGAAGAATAAAATGAAAGGTTATTGTTTACAAAGGCCATGAAAACTGTAGACAAAAATTTTTTGTGTATTACCTAAGAAGAAGAATTCTTAGAAAGAAATCATTGTTTATATTACTTTTATATTTATTACATTATTCTGTCCTTTTTACTTCTAATAGGGATGTAAATGAATCACCGTGTAGCACACGTTATTATCGACAAAGTTTATATTAAAAATGGACACAAGTTTTTCTGAGAACATAAAACATATTTAGAATACAAATAACCCTAACCGAACACAACCCTTAATTAATTGTTATCTTTACATTTATCGACTCATTCGCTGCTTTCATTTTCATAAGAATATATTGACGTTTCATTCTGACCACTACCTATTTCCAAGTATTTTTAAAGTAGTATAACGTTTTGAGTGGGTCAAGTTTAGCATTGTGGCATTTTATTATTATGGTAATGAATGAGACTTAATCGATATTGTAAGAATTATTAATGACTCTACTATTTTTTATAACCATGCTTTTTGTTTATCAACTAACAATAAGTTTATCTTACCTCTAAAAACAACAAAAAGGATAATTTAAAAAATCTTCGCTGATCCTTTTAAACATTATCGAACTATATTCAAATATTGAATTGTATTTAATCAAATAAAGTGGCAGAAAATCAATAAAATTACCTAATGCAAGATTAAAAATTGTAATTAATATTGGTCACCAGTATGAGGCTCGATGAATTTATTTTACTTTATTTTTTGTGTACATAAAACTTGAAAGTATGCACATAATTATTAAAATATTTAAAATAATAATTTAGTAGTTTTGTATCGTATTCATAATGTTAATATTTAAAATATATTTTTCCCTGTCGTAGTTAGAATTGATATTTAAATCCCAAAACAAGATCAAGTTGTGAACAAAGTGCTACAAACAGTTTCAACCAGACATTAAAATAACAAATCAAATCTTACTTAATTTTTTAATCCATTTTTAAGTACCTTTAGGTTGTATAAACAAAATATTGGTACACTTTTTTTTTACTTGAATCTGTATACTATCGAATCATATTAATTGGGTATTGTACTATCGGCTTCAGAATAGCATATACATTTTCAAACTCAAATCGCTTGCATTGAATTAATTTTAAGGATGGCCTATTTATTGTGTATAGCCAATCATGGTTTAAATAATAATAATTTCCTTTTTATTTTATTTCCTTCTTTTAGGTAGGTTGTTAGAAATAATAAATAACATTCCATAAAATGAAAGATAAAATATAAAAATATTTATTTTTGAGTCTCCAACAGTTTCTAATAAATCTTGATGGTACTAATTTTAATTGTTTTTATGATGAATTTAATATTCTAAAAGAAATTTTGTTAACGTTTTTCTGTTACGGTCGGATCAAAATGACCCTACATTTATTTATTTTATATTTTATTTAGTAAATAAATAGGGTGGTAAAAATCAAAATGTAGCAATACATTTTAAAAATGAGCCGTCAACGACAGTGTGACAAATGTAATAAATATCTAATAAACATAGATATAATAATCAAATATTTAGGTTGTTTTATTGTTGATTTATTGTTCTTTGTGTAAAATAAATTATTTTTTATAAACAACAGACTGTTTTTTTATTGATAAATATAATTTATTATGCTTAAAAATGTTTTTGGATTCGCTTTAGTTATACAAGAAAGCACGTAAAAAATACGCATAGGATTCTACCTCTGTGGTGTGAAAGTGTGTAGATATTATTATTATGTGTGAATTTGTAGATTATATATTTCAGTGCAAAAATGCGAAAAAAACCTATTTATTCGGGATATGACCGACTCTTGTAAATAAACTTAATTCCCAAAAACCATTTAATGTAGGCGTTTTAAAAATTGCCACTTCTATCTTGTTGAAACAGGGCGTTTTTATAACTTCGGTAGGTAAAGGAAATTCACATTTAACATGTATATGCTATTCTAAAGCCGACTGTACCTTTGGATGAGTTTTCTATCCAATTTGTTAAAATTCGAATTCTAGTAAGTGCATAATCAAAATATTTATACAGGGTGATTGATTAGTGGGAGAAAGCTCAGTAGATCTGTTATAGTAAAATTTACAAAAAAAAGTTATTAACAAAAATTGTAGGCAGCTTTAAACTCCACATTTTAAAATTAGTTACAATCCATAAGATGGTGGCACACCAAACTTATGTTTTTTTTTTTAAATGGAACACCCTGTATTTTATTTTAAATTTGAAATCTGCTCAACTTCCACATCACAACAATGTAAAGTTTTATTATGTTATACCGGGTATTTAAAAAGTTATAACCAATATTACCTAAAAATCGTATCAAGTTTAACCAACTTTAATTAAACTTAACTTAAAATTAAAAAGGAGAATACTAACATTGTTCTATTGCAACCATAGTTTTTTAATAATTGTTAAAAATTATAAAACATATTCGTTTTCATAATATTCGTTAAATCAAATACAGGGTAAGCCAAAATGCTAGTACATTATTTTCTTGGTAATTTTAAATGGAACACCCTGTATTTTATATCACTATCGAAAAGTACTAATATCATACTTCATATCATATCATACTTAATTATACAGGGGGTTAAACTTGATACGATTTTCAGGTGTTATAACTTTTTAAATATCCGGTATAACATAATAAAACTTTACATTGTTGTGATGTGGAAGTTGGTGTGCCACCATCTTATGGATTGTAACTAATTTTAAAATGTGGAGTTTAAAGCTGCCTACAATTTTTGATGATAACTTTTTTTTGTAAATTTTACTATAACAGATCTACTGAGCTTCCTCACACTAATCAATCACCCTGTATACACTGACAAGTTACATTTTATTTCATTTTTATCCAGATGCATCAATGTGTTTACTAAATTAATATGTATTTCTTATGAATTTCATAGAGCCATGTGATGTTATTATGCAGATTGGAAAATGGGAGCAAGGTTATTAGGCCAACCATACCTATATATCTTACTTATAACGCTATATCATATCGATTCATTTAGTAAAAGTGTCGGTTCACTCACCGATTTATCAGAATGTGTGAACTTGAGTTTGTTTGGTCTCTATGGGATACTGAGTCACAACAAATACCTTCGAGTTCCTATAATAGTCATGATTAAAAAAAATAAATTAACAAGTAACATAAATAGATCAATAACATAAAGTTAAATTCGTAGTATATTTGGAAACATTCTTTCCTCGCGAATTAATAAATTAGGAGGTTTAAGAAAGACATATAATATCTATAAAAATCAGTAAATTATAAATAAAAGAATCCATGCGGGATTAGTTTCTTGTTACTCAGTCGCAAGTTATCAAAAGAGGAATTATAGGTTGTTCTTCTGAACAAAAGCTCCAAAATTAGCTATATCGAGGTTAGTGTGAACGTGAGAGAAGGATTATGTATGAATTAATTGTTTGAAACAGAATCAAACATACAAAGTATATAAGTAGGTATATAATCACAATAAAGCTCTACCTCTTTACAGGTGAGATATCTCGTCTTCGTGTGTTTTACAAAAAAAAAAACAATTGTCAACAACCAGAATCTGAGTATATTTTTTCTTTGTAAATTACGCCATGTTAATTCTACTTTCCACTTTTGGTTTATTTAGTAAAGGGCTTCTTTAAACAATTGTGATGATCTTTCTCTGTTTTTAGTAGGTTTTTTAAGGACTTAAGAAACTAGATGAGGCTTAGGATCTTAACAAGTAATTTTTTTAGTTTAATTTCATCATTCTTTTGTCACATTGAGCATCCCATTTATTTATTTACCCTCTTTTTTTTAATACATGGATGACCTAATTACTCTGACAACTAGGTAGTTTATTCAAATCCCTGACAACATAAAAAACTTGTTTAATTTTTTATTTCATCTGTTTCTTTTTTACATGACGGTTTCGACGAAAGGGTAATAAATGAAACATAATTATTTCCCTGTATCTAAATCCAGTTAATTAAATTCACTTCTTTATATAACATTTTTTTAATTATTTATAAAAAAAATAAAGAGAAAAAAATTTTCTGGACAAGCGATCGACTAACAGATACCTAATCTACAACTACTACTGTGCTAATTCAGAAACCTACATATCTACGTTATTAGAAAGATGTACTGATTTCTCCTAAGTCGATTTACATTCATTTAATTATAAATATTTCATGTATTTTAGTATTTTTATTTTATTAAAATAAAATTTAGCTATTTTTCAATGAAAGCTTCAAAAGCTGGTGGTCGTAGGAAAAATTAGTGTAGGTACATTATAACGTACTTGCGAGAAATTGATTATTTACATTCGTGTGAAAAATGTCACTTTCCACCCTCGTACTAGATATCTTTCATAATTTTCTTTTTCATCTGAACAAAAGATATAAATCAAATTTTAAAGTAAGTAAAGTAAAGAAATAACAAGGCACACTCAAAAACTACAAAAATTACAGACATAAAATTATATAAATTATACATTTAAGATAAAAAATTTAATATCTCAATGCAGAACATGTTGTGTAAAATTGTTTTGTTTAAAACCCTTCAAAATTATTTTTATGAGTAATGAAAATGTTAATTAAATTTATTGTACTAATCCTTACTTTTTAGAAGTCCGTCTTACTGAGAACAATAAAAAACTCTTCGTTTTAACGCAACTTCCACGTTTAATTAATTTAAGAGTTTTTTTATTACTATTAATAAAATTGTTAATTAATTGTATGATTTAGCAACTAATTGTAGAAAAATTCAGTGTTGCTTAGAATAAGAACATCAAAATTACCTTTTTACGAACATCAAGCTTTACCGCGCCAAGCACTGGGAAAATCAGAAAACTCCTGAAAACCCTGGAGATATTTACAACAAACTGACCAAATGACCGTGTAATCGTGTATACTAGAAACTACGACAGCTGCGCTCGATTCACTTGTAGCTTGTAGATATTTAAATGCTGTTTGTTTAATGAGAAAATAAATGTATGCCCCAAATTCAATAAAAAAGTGATCTAGATTTTTGATGAACAATTGTATTTTACAAACTCCAATAAATCAATAAATAGAATGCATTTAGAAATATTGCAAAATTGTCTAAATCTAATCGGTTATGAGTTATGAGGAAAAACTTCCAAATACCTACCACTATGAATAAATTTAAATAATTGGGAACTAGAACAAGAATTTTTTTTATTTCCCAGTGACTTATTTTTGATTTAAGTTAAACATGTCTTTCTTGGGATAGTCAAACCAGAGATCTAGTGACTACCATAAAACAGCAGGTATTTACTTCTCAGCAGGCGGCCGACTCTATACAGAGACGTACCTACTCTAGCCAATAAGTTTTGTTCCCTAGGTCAATAATTGAGGTAAAATCAGTATTAAGAGAAATCGTTATAATTTAGAATTGTTTATTTAATTATACAGTGTGTACAAAAAGTAACGTGGTAACATGGAAAAAGCAAAGATCAGTATGACAAAGTACGAAAACGTAGCAAGGTCATAGTGATTGTTTCTACCCTTACATATAAGTCCATTATATCAATCCCGACGATAGAAGTTTATGTTTCTGAAACAATAGGCATGATGACAGTCAGTAAGAATCACTAAAATATTGATTTGTTATAATTATATAAGATACGGGGATTCTAAGGAATTTTCTCATTTTTTTATTACATGTGTGATTAAATTTTTTTTTTAGTAAAAATTTAAGCACTAAGTTTAACAATCCGCCATATTAGCTGAAACACCAATCAGAAGAGCGTGACGTCGTACTTTCGTAAATATTGTTGACAATAGGTTTGTTCCAACCAAGCAAAGAACCGTTCTAGAATGGTAATATTACCACTCACGAGACCAAATTAGTGCACTGCGCAACTCACTACACCACTGCGCACAAAAATTACTATTTTAAGACGGTTCTATGCTTGGTTGGAACAGACCTATTAACATTGGAACGTAAACAAATAACTTGTTCGGAGTTTTTATTAATGTATTCTTACATTGTGGAACCGCACACCATCGATACACATTAGGATTCATGACTATGATAACTATTATAATCGCACAAAATAAGTAAAAACAAAATAAACTTTTTTAACCACCCTCTTTTAACCTGCAAAATGTTTGAAGTTTGACGTTTTTACCACAGAATCCAGAGATGTCACGGATCGCAGTGTAGTATTAATGGTATTTACGAATCGATGATGTCATAGATAGACGCCATTACTATTCTAGCGTTTTGGCGCAAAATTTAAAATGCATTTTTAAAAAGTAACTTTCTCATTTAAAAACTCTTTTTTGCAAAAATAACATTTATGTTAGATAAAGTATATACGTGAAAACATCGTGGATCAATTTTTTAAAATCAGTCATCATGCTTATTGTCGATTTTGAATTACTCAGATAAGTATTTTTATTAATATAGTGGAATTTTTTCAGTTCATTTTCTAATATTTTATTTATATAAACAAATTTGAACTAAATACTGAACCTTTCTCTTGGTATGTTTTCTATGTCAAAATATGTCTTTTTCACCATTTTTATATGGGAAACACACTTGGTCCAGCTGCTATTAGGAATTTTTTAAGCTTCTGTTTGACCGAGACCACAGCTGAACTTAAAGTTGGAAAAATATTATTTCTTCAAACTGCTGACTTGAGCTAAGGCCATAATAATATACAGTGTGGAAACCACTTATGGAATAAAATTATTTGTGGGGTTAGTTTAGAAGATTGTAAAAAACGCTGGGACCTGACAACTTTTAAATTCAAATGTGAGCTTTTTAAACATAAATTTAAATGTACAGGGTAATGCACGCAAGTCTGGTATCGTCCATGATCTATATTTTTAGTGAAATACCCTGTACATTTTTATGATTTTAAAAGCTCCTTAACAATACGATCTCAACGAACTATACCATGTAGGGTCTATTATGAATTGTACAGGGTGAAATTTTGAAATTATTTATAATTTTTGTTCAAGATAGTAAATACTTAAAATACTTGACTTAATTGATTTTTTACATTAAAACAAATGCTCAAAAGGTCCGGCGATCTAGCTGGCCACTCGATAGTACCTCTTCGTCCAATCCATTTATTGGGGAAAATGGCATTCAAGTAATTTGTTACAATTAAATCATAATGAGGTCCTGATGGAACCAGATATTTTCATCCCCTAGGTTCGGATCTATTACGTTGGGATATAAGTTGGCCAACTCAGGAACAACTTCGTCTCTAATCATGCTTAAATATTTTTCGACTGTTAAATTTCCATCAAAAAAATAGGACCAATAATATGCCCACATATGATACCTGACCAAACGTTTAACTTTTGAGGATACTGAGTATGTGTCTCACGCATCCAATGAGGATTCTTCTTTGACCAATATCTACAGTTTTGTCTGTTTACTTTCCCGTTCAATGTGAATGTTGATTCAACAGATATTTCATTTCTGTTCAATTTATTCATAATTCTTTCGAAGAAATCCATTCTACGATCTGGATCGTCTTCTATTAGTTCTTGCACAAAAGTAAATTTATATGGATGAAGTTTTTCTTTATGGAAACACCTTTTTTCCTTTTTTCAATCCCCTCCTGATTCAGATCCCCAATTTCCTTCAGGATAACAGCCTCTTTCCTTTGCTCTCTTGCCCTTTCCTTTTCTGTATATATTGTCACCTTCGTTCCTCTCTTTTTTTACCCATGCCACCAGTTTCCTTAATACTTCCATCTCCATATGTTCGAGCCTGTGCAGCCCAACACTGCCCCCACAATCAATGTCTCCAAACATCCGACTCAGCAAATCAAAAACTTTCCTTTCATCCCTACCATCCCCCTCCAATCGACAGAGTCGCTCTTCCTCCTTCGTTTTTACCCCTTTTCTCTCTGAGATCTTTATTTCCTTGATCCACTCCATTTCCTCCCCTTTTTCTACCAGGATCCTTTCCCGATACAATCTCTGGACCCCTTTCTCCATTCCACTATCCTCTTTGTTTACCCACACTACCTTGATTCTGTCATCTCCGACCACTGGATTCCCCGCACCTTCACTTCTATGCTCTGCCCATTTTTAACATCCCAAGCCCTATCTCTTACCTCCCAGTCTCTTTGTCCTATCTCCCATCTTCATTGCATCCTCTCCTTCAAATCCTCCTTTCTTCTCAACCGCTCTAATTCCCTGACCCTTCTTTCTGACGCTATCTTCTGTTCCTCCAATTTTTTCACTTTTTCCTCCAGCAGCTTTACCATTACCTTGAGATCCTCTACATTCTCCCAATCTTCCCCCCTCCACGACTCTTAACATAATATCCATCTTCAAAAAAGTGCGGTTTTCTCTTTAATGGTTTGACATGTCGAAGTTCACTGAATTGTGCATGAATTTTAATTTTAAATATTAGGCAACCGAGGATACCTCTAATTAAATAAGTTTGCCACTTCAAGTTGACTTCTGAAATTATCACTTTAACCAATCATCATTAAAATATCAATCCGGTAAGTCTCAGTTAAATATTTCATTATTACTTCGCAAGATATTAGTTTTTGATTAAGAATTGACTACTACGATATTTAAATGTCAACACATCAACAACTGAAAGACATTATTTACCGATTTAGTTTAATTATATTGGCATAGTTATCTATACAGTTTTTACCTATTCGTGACAAAAAATGTTAACAAAACCCAAAATATTGATACTTAAGTAAAGAAATTTAAGGTCTGCATTCAGCTAATTAAAAATATTTATGTATTTACTATCTTGAACAAAATTATAAACAATTTTGAAAATTTCACCCTGTACAATTCATAATAGACTCTACATATGGTATAGGAGCTTTTAAAATCATAAAAATATACAGGGTGTTTCATTAAAAATATAGATCATGGACGTGCGTGTATCAACCTGTACATTTAAATTTATGTTTAAAATGCTCACATCATCATATGATGATCAATTGGGTTAAATATACAGTGGTATGGAGGAAGTCTGATTACCGTATGTCACAAGCTCTTAGCTAATGTGTCACAAAAATACTTCTTTTTTATTGAACAGCTTTTTAAAACTTTTAGTAACTGCTTTTTTGTGTACTGTTGCTCAAAGAACAATTCATTGTTTACCATGAAATCTTGTATGATGGCTTTTGTGTCGTTTGAACAAGGTGCCTTATCTAGTCTCTTTATCTAGCTGGCATTATCCATGACGATAAGACTGGTGGGTGAAATATTTGGCAAAAGTTTAGTTTTGAACCAATCTTCAAATAATATATATTTCGGCAGTAGTGTCGTTGTTGTAATCGGCGAAGGAGTCCGTAATATTTTTTGCCGATGACGACAACGCATTAGGTATAAAACCATTATTTGTTCCTGCGTGTATTATAGTAATACGTTTGCCTTTATTATGTGGCGCATTAGTCTACCCAACTTTTGTTTGGAATATCGTGTGTATCGAACTAATTTTCATCCAAATACACAATTGTTCTGCCAGCTTCTCTAAAATCATTTATCGACAATAAATATTGAAATCTCTTCACTATACACTGAGTGCCAGTTTCGTCCTTTTCAAGTCGGTGTATGAATATATCTAGTGTAGGAACAATTTGCTCTCTATACAAATCATATTTGTTCCTTCGAATTAAGTCTAAATCACAGCGATCTAGTTTCTTTGGAGTACCAGAGTCTTTTCGTTTCCTTCATTTCAAAATAGGGTTACTTACTATTTTAATTACTGTAGAATACGGCGTTTTCATTAAAGAGGCAGTTTCGCGCACTGCTTGAGTCTTGGTCATTCCACTTTCAGTAAGGGAGAAATAAACACATAATATTTTTTTCCATCAACGTGTAACATTTGTCGATTAGTTGTATTACCACCATCAGTTGAAGTACTGGCTGCAGGTTGAACCCATTTTTCACTATATAAAATCACCATCTCTACAAAAAGAGGCTGCCCCCAAGGGAGACTACTATCACCCCTTTTATGGAGCCTCACAGTAGATGAACTCTTGCGCGATCTGACAGACCTCGGTCTATCCTGCCAAGGGTATGCCGACGATATTGTCATATATGCCAGAGGCAAGTTTAAGCACACCCTGTGTGAAATAGTATAGAAAGGTCTAGAATACACCAAAGAGTGGTACTCAACATCAATCCCACCAAGACCAATCTAATTACTTTCACCAGCAAAAGGAAACTAAATATAAGAAACGTCCAGCTTGAAGGGACAACAATAGAATGAAAAACAGAGAAACGAGGTAAAATCCCTAGGCTTAACACTAGACAATAAACTACTCTGGAATCAACATGAAAAAGAAGTAATAAGGAAGGCCACAAAAGCCTTGATGATATGCAAATCCTTTACAGGGAAGAGTTGGGGATGTAAACCAAAAATACTGCATTGGATCTACACAACTATAGTCACCTATGGAGCCGCTGTCTGGGGAGAAAGAGCTAATCTGAGGACAACGAGAGAAAACCTTTCAAAACTTCAAAGATTGTATCACAGGAGCAATGAGAATATGCCCAACGACGGCACTGGAAGCAATATTAAACCTTACAACTCTACATCTTCATGTAGGAAATGTAAGAGGAAGGACAGGCATATGCCTAAATCACTTCAACATAATTCAAACTGGGAACTACCCCAGGACAGAATGTCAAAAAAACTTAACTTTACAAGAAATTTCACGGTAAAGCTTTATAAGCAAAAAAAGTCAATGAGATCCTACAGTAATATCACAAATAGGCAAGAACACAATCTTATGGTATACTGATGAGTCCAAAACTGAAAGAGGCACAGGGACAGGGATTTACGGATCTAGAACAAAGCACCTCCAGAATTTATGCTCACATCCTACCATTTTCCAAGCAGAAACATACGCCATTGGAAAATGTGCGCAATTCATCATTGAAAAGAAATACTGCAAACAGAACATAACTATCATGTCTGACAGCCAGGCAGCAATTAAAGCACTTAACTCCAGCGTTATAACATCCAAATTAATCTTGGAGTGCCTAGAAAGACTGAACGAACTGAGCATGAATCACACAGTTATGGCTCCCTGAACACTCGGGAATAGAAGGAAATGAAGTGGCAGATATGCTTGCCAGAAGGGCAGCAAGTATGTCATTAATGGGACCTGAACCATTCTGTTTCATAGCCTACAGTTCCATCCTCAATGAACTTAGAGGAATTGAGAATATGCAAAAGATCGAACATTGGGAGAACCTACCAGTGATAAGGCAGGCAAAAGCCCTGATAGGTAGTTACAATCCCAAAAAGTCCATACAATGTCTTGGGCTGAGCAAAAATAACCTAAGAATTCTTACAGGTATCTTAACGGGATACTGTACACTAAGAGGACACCTACATAGACTGGGGATCGAGGAAAAGGCAGAATGCAGGTATTGTGAAATGGAGAAGGAAAACTCAATACACATACTCACAGCATGTCCTGCCCTAGGAAATACAAGAGCTCCTAACGGACGTTTTGTACAGAAAGTCACATCGTCAGACAGGTAAATTTTATTTATAAGTACTTCAAATTCTAAATTTTTTTTCATTAAATAAATAGTTTTACATTCAAAACTTTTTACAATTCATTGAAATAAAGAGACTGTTCGATTCATTATGCGTATTTTTGCATACTTTTGTTTCGTTTCTTAAAGCAAACTTGAAAAAAGCTGATTTGTGCTTTGGAACAACACAACTTTTTACGAGGAGTGACATTTTTGTTAGAAATTATATTTTTCTCTTGAATACAAGAAACTATATATTTATAAAATTAATTTCGTTTTCCTTTTTAAACAAAAGACTATCCGTGTGCATAGACAATTTCTTATACACTTTAAGTCGTATGAGTGGTTACCTTTCAACATAAGAGTTGTGTGCGCAGATTTGCTTGGTTGAGCACGGCGGAGTATACATTCACGCCTTTTTTTATAACTGTACGTTCGAATATCTTTAAGTTTACAGTACCAGTACCCAGTACAAAGAATGACGAAGAAGTGGTGAAAGTGTTTTAGAGGAGCTAACAAAAAATTGTACATATAAATAGTATTGAAAAGTTACCAATAATAACAGGTGAGAATTATTAAAAGGAAATTATTTCGGATAAGAAAAAATGAAAATGTTATTTAAAACCGTGTAATATTAGTTGAAAAATTCAAGGTAAACTTGTTTCGTACTGCAGATATAGGTACCTACTTAAAATATAACCAAATTTATTATTTAAAGCTTTAATTATTATTTTATCTGATTTGTGGAAAGTTATACATTAAATTTATTTTTTATTTCAGAAATATGAAAGGTACATTCGTAGCTTTATTATGTCTTCTAACATTTACCGTACTTTCTGCTAAAGATATGATGAGAAAAAGTATCGTATTCGATAAAAATACACCAGATGTGTTTTACTGTCCAATTCACAAACCCACTGGTTTTGACAAAATGATCGTCAAGTAAGTACGTTATTATTTTTAGTTAAATGCCTTTCAATTTGATCGATTGAAAAATATACCGCATTCATACTTTAATAAATAAATAATTGCTTCATCAAGGTCTCATGTATGCATTCGCTTAATTTCTAAATAAAAATATCTACAAAATACCAGTTTTGTTAACTACAATTTATGTGAGTGTTGATCGTTTTAAGTAGTTAAATATTTCTTGTTAGGTATACCTACTATGCTTGAATGCTGTAAGAATAATTAATCAAAAGTTTGCTATACATATATTATTTTGTACCAACAAAACAATTTTTTCAGTGTGTCCATTTGACGGAATATAGCCAGATTTGACTTTATGTAAATTTCAACCAACTATCTACCTACATGCTCTTGCCTTAAATTATTTACCATAACGGTGACACCACCAACACATTAAAACTAAATGATTCAAGAAACTGTTGCTATCAAATTATAGTGATATAGTTATTTTTGTAATCATTTGTCATTGCAATAAAATGTTATTCGAAATTTGATGTACCTATTAAATATCAATCTATACTGGCAGTCTTGTATGTATGTATGTATGTATGTATGTATGTATGTATGTATGTATGTATGTATGTATGTATGTATGTATGTATGTATGTATGTATGTATGTATGTATGTATGTATGTATGTATGTATGTATGTATGTATGTATGTATGTATGTATGTATGTATGTATGTATGTATGTATGTATGTATAAATTAGGGGTGATAAGTACACTGCGACCTATAGGATCTATTGTGTCCCCTCTTACTTGCCATGTTCTGATGTTTTCCCAGATTTATAGCAGCTCCTCGAGTCCTATTTTCCTGAGGAAGTTTAGGACATCGTCGGGCTTCAAATCAGGTAGATCCCCTTCTTCTATTTTATATCATATCTAGCCCTAGAATTCTGCAAGGCAGGGCATTCTGAGAGTATGTATATTGAGGTTTCATCCTCTTCCTCACAGAATCTGCATTTTGCTTCATCTGCTAACCCTAGTTTCTTCATGTGGCTTCTTAACCGGCAATGCCCGGTTAATATTCCCGTTAGAAGGAGCCTTTTTTACTGAGGTTGAGGCAGCTAAGAGATCTCTTCTGGTCAGTAGTATCTTAGATTGCCTCAGTCCTTCCAGCTGATTCCAGTACTTGGATTTTTCCTTCTCCATTTCTTCCCTTAGTTTTCCCAAGATTACTCTACTGCTGATCCCACAAGTTGGTTCTGGTCCCAAATGTGGAGTTTCCGCTCCTTTTTTTGCCAGCTTATCTGCTGTTTCGTTCCCCTATGTGTCCCGGGACCCATAGGAGGGTGACAGTGTTCTTCTGGCCTAGTTCATTTAGGAGGGAATGCCTAGGCATTCCCAAACCATCTTCGAACTGATTATATTTGAGCTCAACGATTTGATGGCTGCTTGACTATCCGACATGATCACAATATCTTGTCTGCGGTAGTTTCTTCCAATATTGAATTCCACACATCTTTCGATGGCGCGGACTTCTGCTTGAGAGATGATCGGGTATGTGCCCAAGCTTTCTGAGTATTTGGCTCTCGGTCCAAAAACTCCTATCCCAGTTCCCTCGTCTAGCTTGGAACCGTCCTTATACCACTTTATGGCATTCTGGTTTAAATTCTGTATAGTACCTATCTTCATCCCATTCAGATTTATTACTCAACTTTGTGATGAATTTTCTCACAAAGTTGAATTTCTTTGGCATATCATCTTGGGACATTTACCAAGTTTGATCAAAATGAAGTGATCGAGGTTTTTCCCTGATAATTCCTTCTTTGATCATTCTATATATTGTTTTCTTCCTTACACTTTCTAGCAGAAAGTGCAGTGGGGTCAAGTTTAAAATCACCTCCATTGCAGCAGTGGGGCAAGTTCCCATTGCTCCAGTGATACATGAACATTCTAGTCTCTGAATCTTCGAAAGATTTTTCCTCGTCGTACTCAGATTAGCCCTTGCGCCCCAAGCCACTGCCCCATATGTGATTAATGGTCTCACTATTGCTGTGTACATCCATTGCAGAATACGTGGGTTACATCCCCAGTTCTTCCCTGTAACGTTCCTGCACACCATGAGGGCTTTGGTTGCTTTGTATATTACTTCGTCTTCGTGTTTATTCCAGAGTAACCTGCTATCTAGGATAAGCCCTAGATAGTTTACCTCTGTTTTCCACTCGACGATGTTCTCCCCTATTTTTATGTACTGGCAGTCTTGGTATAGGTTATGATTAAAAGACAATGAACGGGAAAAGTATTAGTCCACGGGCCCACATATAAGGAATTTCAGTGGTTAATAACAGGCTGAAAGTGTATGCAAAGCTTAGTTTTGACGAGACATCCAACTTTTATCATTGGTCCAAATTCTGATATTAGAAGGAACAATTGCGATGGACGGGTAGGCGTTTCACTCAAATTCATTTTTAGAGATGTTCTGGAGACTTCCTTTTGGTTATTCTAACACCTGTTGAAATAGCCTTCTTTGATTCGCATTTGTTGTCACGGTAACTGGACGATCAGTACAGACAGCTTTTGCGTTGAGTTAGAACTCTTCCTGTTCGTCGAAATTTTGCAACGACTCTTAACAAGTCCTTATTAGTCAGTGCAGGCTTCTGAAACTCTTTTTGTTTTTGTTTTTGACAGTTTTTTAGAATAAAAAATGTTAAAAATACCTTGACAACTGTTGTCACTTACTTCATATATGACGCGATTATATCTCATATAGGCTTCCTAATTTCAGTATCCTTTGTTTTACCGCATACCGTACTATGGAAAACTAAGAAAAACTTGTGACTTAATGGAATGGTACCTTCCTAGTAACCCCCAGCTCTATCGTGTCACAATGGTGACGAAAAAATGTATTAATAACAAGCTGATTTTTGTTTTGGGGCTTGCAAAATATATTTTTTATAAAAAATGCATTGGCATACATATTTGGTTGAGATCTACACTCGAAAGTTGTCAAGGTTATGTTAACCTTTTTAAGATTTTAAGAACCGTAAGCCACGAAATATTTATGATTATTTATTTAACTCTTAATATAAATATATTAGTGATACAAAACAATGTCATTTTATTAGTTAACCTTCAAAAAGGGAAAAATCTAATCACTTAATATGTGTTCCGTACTTATGTCTTGTAACCATTAGTAAATTTATTTCGTAAATTTTTTCGAAAGAAAACGTTCGTCGTTATTTAAAGAATTGCACAAAAAACACTGCAACGCTCAGCTGCCTATGATTGCTGTTACACACCGAAGTGGGCTCTGATGAACTCACTTAGTACTTCACATATGTATTTTGAAGTAAACAACTATATTTCGTAATCTCCTTTTTAACTTTGTTACTTCCTTAGTCGAGAATGGCATTGGTACCTTTTTACATTATCCATTTTCAAATATGAACATAACGTATTTTAGTTGAGTTGAGTATTTTTGCCAGCAGCTGAAAGATAGCGCTTCACTAGCCCAAAGTTTAGCTGGGTCCGCTAAACGCAGCCACTGAGCTGGACTTAACCCATAGGGAACGCCCTGAATTGTTGAAATTTATTGTACAAAACCTTACTACGTTAAAGTCCATCTTTTTAAGAACAGTAAACAACTAAAAGGTTGAATTAACTTTCACTATTTATTCGTAAAATACTTTAAATGCTATTAGCTATAGCTAATTCTATAGCGAAACGGCTGTCATTGCATTTAAAGTATTTTACGAATAAATAGTGAAAGTTAATTCAACCTTTTAGTTGTTTACTGTTGTTAATGCTTTTAATTGTGTTTTGAAAAATAGTGGTTAGAGCCCTGGTACAACAATTGTTGTATCATGAGTTAGAGCTGATGCTAAGGAAGTTAGGAGCGGATAGTGGGTCTTACGATTTTATACTTGAGACAAAATCACACAGTTCAGCATATTATTTTTTGGTGCGATATTGAACTAAATTCAAATGTAATAATGATTTTTTTATAAGGCAGTGCAAAAAAATTAAACCAAAAAAATTGTTTTTACAAACATGTACTATATGACAATTATTATTATTATTATTTTCAATAATTTTGAATATTTGAACTGTGAATCTGTCAATCGTCATTTTATTCGTAAAAAATTTAGCGAATTCGCATAAGTATGTTCAAGCAAACAGTAGCGCGTCATCACTTCTCGTTTGAAATTCAGTAAAAATCATCTAGGATATCGTATCTGCGAGAACGGGCAACATTGCCAAATTTCAGAACTATTCGGTAGGGTGATAGGGCATGGATAGTGCTATGGAAAGGGCTGTTGACCGGCCGACGATTGCTTTGTTATTGTTTTTTGTTTTATTACATATAGTGAGGCAGTTTCATATTATTTTAAATTTACGACTAATGGTTTGGGTACTTATTTTTATGAATTATTTTTGTATAAAAAATTTTTTTTTTTCTCAAATATTACTTAGTTAAAGGGTTTTTTGACGTATTAAAAAGACTAAGATAAATGGTTGGACATATTTTTAACAAATGAAACCTGTTATAACTAAAATAAAATTAATAAAAAATCATATTTACTATAAAAAAAACTATATAAATAAAAAGTAGCCATAATAACTTTTTTCTTGATGTTTCCCTTATTGGTAAACCTCTTGGCACCCTTGGATTCACCAACTCGGGAAGTAAACAATTAAAGAAAAAATTTTTTAATTTTTCTAACATTACAGTATTTTTTTATGTAACTTTGTTACTTTTTCTTTTTTTGTTTAAACGTAAACTTTTATTTTTATGCCCAGAACGGTCCATTTTTAATTGTTTATAAATACTACCTAGAACCTAATGAAAACAAAATGTTTTTTACTAAAAAATCAGTATTTCACAGTTCACTATTGACACTATTGTGACCATTGTCCCACACACATAAAAATATTTTTATATTCTGCACTTATAAAAATCTTCATTATAAAACGCATTTGCGTATCGTAATGTAACTTTTACGCACGCAAATTTTTGTTTTAAATGGTTGGCGACATGAGTGAAGTATTTAATGACAAGACTATTGACAATGACATTTGTGGCTAATAGCAATTTATTAATTTTATATTGTTCTTTAAGAAAGTATCTGTAAATATGAATATAATATTTTACTTATATAATATATTATTATTGGTATATTATTAATTTTAAAATATTTTAAAACATTTTCATTTGATAATTTAAATGTCACAACTGTCAAATTTTATAAATTACACAGTGCTGCCGACATACTTTTTAAAATAAAAATTTTCGTAATTACATAAAAATAAAAAATTAATTTAAAAAATGGTAAAAAGGGCAAAATATAAAAAATATTATAAACAACTTATTTCGTATGGCTGTTGTGACACTCGTTCTTTAAAAAACTCATCGCTTCGCGATTCGTTTTTTAAACTTGAACTCGTGTCATAACAGAATTCCATATGAAATGCGTTGTTTAATATACTATTTCAGTTTGCACTCTATTTTGCATAAATAGGTATAAAAAATAACTTCAACGTCCCTTATGAAACGTTACTTTATATAATGTTGCCACAAGGTGAAAGTCGATGCAGGATATCGGAATTTATGAACAGGAATAATTGAATTCCATAATTCGAAATATGCCGTTATTATACATTATTTTAAAAAACTGTAAATAGAAAAATGATTCAGTTTGTTGCTTTGCAACTCGCTCTCTGTTTATTTTTTTATTTATTAAAAAAACGGAAAAACAAAATAGAAACTATTAATTAAAACAAAAAAATAAGTAGTGAGCGACTTTATGTAAGTCATAATAGACACTTTAAAATAAAATCGATCCAAATAAAGTAATCTCTAAGGCTGTAGTTCGAATTTTCATTTTTTTGGCGGACGCGGCCACTACTGTTAGCTCTTAAGATGGACTTCCACAGAGTAATACAATAGGTTATTACAATTATATTATATGTATTTTAGGTAAATGTTTTTAATTTGTTAATTTAATAAAATAAAGACACTACTTTCAATTAATTAATAATCTTGACAACTTTCGAGTGCAGGTCTCACACAAGTAACCAACAAATTTGTATGCCAATGCATTTTTTATAAAAAATACATATTTTGCAAGCTCCAAAACAACAATAAGTTTATTAGGGAGTTATTGAGCACCTTCTTGTAAGATAATTTGACCTTGAATAAATAGAAATGGTTCTATACTTTTGTGCGCCTTTTTGTTGCAGTCAAAAGTCTGAAACGCATGCGCAGTTGTTTCACAAAAAAGGCTAGCAATAGAATTGCGAGCAAAAGGCTGAAATGTCAGAGTAGAAATTAAGTTATTGAAACTCACTTTTTAAAGTGGCAGTTTTAGGATGTTTTTATTTCTAAGCTCTGATTTCTAATAAATAAATAATCTAATTGTACTTGTGTCTTTTGATTGTTTGTTAAAAAAAAATCAAATATCCTTGATCTTTTATTGTAATTTTTATAGAGGTTTAGAGTAGAACATATTTTACAGAGCTGTCAGAAAAAACTATGTTTGTTACTTTATCTTAGTTCCTTTATTTTTCGGACAAAAGTAAACTAGTATCTTAGATACTTTCTTAAAAGGAACTGTATCTTGTGATTTAAAAAAGTATCTTAGATACCAAGTGAGTGACCAGTTAGGAGGCGACTTCACGTTGCTGAATTGATCCAAGCAAAAATTAAAACTAG
Organism: Ophraella communa; assembly: GCA_035357415.1. Taxonomy (NCBI): domain Eukaryota; kingdom Metazoa; phylum Arthropoda; class Insecta; order Coleoptera; family Chrysomelidae; genus Ophraella; species Ophraella communa. Next base: position 12,005,209 of record CM068995.1, on the reverse strand, counting down.
CTCGTATGATTGATTTAAAAGTAAAACTAAGAATTCTCAGTTTCTTGCATAAATATCTACATTACATTACATGGTCTTAAGTTCTGAGTTTTACTTTTATAGGTATGAATCATAGTTTTAATTTCTGCTTGCATGAATCTTCCTTTACTTAAAAAAACAGACCCAAAACCAAACTCAAACCGAATATAGAGACAGATTACTTGAGTTGAGAAACTTTTTAGGAGGTTATGTTTGGCAAATTAAGGAAATAAGAAATCCTTAAATACTTACAGTATCTAGTTTTAAATAGGGGAAGACAGTATTTTATGCAGGGATGCAATCTATCCCCGCTATTATTTAACATCTATTCGGATAAAATTTTCAAACAGGTTTTACAAAATAGACACCTCGGATTGAAGATTAATGGTGAACTGATTAATACTATTCGATATGCCGACGATACGATCTTCCCTTCATATAGACCAACAAGACATTCAAATATTTGGAATGCTACATCACAGAACAACTAGACCAATACAAAATGAAGGGTAAGATCGAGGGCCGCAGAGGAATTGGAAGGAAACAGATATTATCATGGTTGAAGAATATTCGGACTGGAATACGTAGTACCGAACAACTATTCAGATTAGCTTAGAATCGTGAACAACTTGCCAATGGGATGGCACCGAAAGAAGTATTTTATTATGGTTCCCTTATCAAATATTTTCTAATGCTCATGCGTATATGTCATTTTATTAATTACTGAAATCCTTTAAATGTGGGCCCGTGGACTATATTATTCTGCCTGCAGTGGGTGCCGTTAATAATGTTACATTACGTCATTCTTAATTTTTTAGCATTTTGTGATTGGGTAATCTCAATTTTTGTTTTTTTTACTTTTTAGGGCGAGACCTTTGAAAAAATTATGTGAATACGAAGGTAAACCTTTACCGGAGGATTACAAAAGTGATTGTTACCAAGATGTTGATGAATCTGAGTTTGCTTGTAAAGAAAAATACAGGATAATGGTAGGTATTATATATGCACTAAAGGAGCTGTTCATATTCAAAATTAATATTTTAATATCCAAAGTTAATATTTTCGTGTAAAAGGGATTCTATAAAAAATAAACAAGGTTTTTTTGATACTTTAAAACGTAAATATTTCTATACTATTAATTATTTAATAAGTAATAGCTGTTGTTTGTACAACTACTACTATTACATTATTTATAAAAAATTAAAAATAATTCGCATACAATAATTTTACATCTATCTACCTACTACGTCTACTTGTGTGTTGTGTATCACAACCAAAAAATGTTTAGTTCTTTAGATTTAATCCAAAAATGAAAATCAGTTTTCATTGGTATTGGTTTCTATTTCAATTTTTAAATAAGAATACATGTAAGTTAGGATATTCCATATACTGGGTCCCTGCATCATAAAAGAACTCATTGCAACATTTATGTTTTTAGCGTCAGGTAGTTTTGAGTTTGCCATTATATGTTAGCCACGATGCTTTTAGGCAACTTACATAACGGTATGTACTGGGTGGTTAAATCTTGGGAAGAGAGCATTATGGTTTTTTTAATGCATTAATGTTTGGCCACTCGACGAGAATGTGTAGCCTTTGTTTCCTGTTTTTTTAGGAAATTGAGAATGATACATATTTATGAATTTTCGTTGAGATAAATTTTAAAATATAAAATATTTTTGAATGGAGCATAATACATATGGAAAATTTTTATATTCGTTTATATTCTTTAACGTAAGACTAAAATTAAAAATGTACATAATTCCATTATTCCGAGAATCTAGGTATTTTATTTGCTTTAAGCAGTGTTTATACCGATTTTCAAATAATAATGATTTTCTTATATATTTATAATTATGTTCTCATCAACCTTTACGGGTAATATGCGAATAGATTTCCCTTATTATTTTTACTTCTTACACTTGGGTTAACTGCTCTTAAATATTCGATAGTACCATGTAATTTATTTGAATGTGGCCATGTTAAAATAAAAAGATAAGTACTATAGAAATTTGCAGAAATGAAGTCATCAAAAAAACCTTGAAAGTCGTATTTAAAAAATAAACATCATTAAGATACATTCAAATAGGATTGTTGTTAGTGCTGTACCACATGAATGATGATTACCTACAGAAGATTAACTTTAAATTACTGACCTATTAACTTTAACAATTAAATTGTATACATATCCATTCTGTTTACATATATATTAAGAACATTGCCATTGGCTAAAAAGTTTTTGAATAAAATAATGGAAGGTTAGTTTACTGTTCTTAATATGAACGGGCTAGTACAATAAATTGCATCCCTATATTTCTGAAACTTTTAATGTAACCGTTGAATCGACGTCAGTGACCAGAATATCTGGTCCGTAGCATCAACACACAGATAAAAAATCAATCTTCTAGTAGATTTTTTTACATGTTCATAGTGGACGATTTAATATAATGGATATGAGTTTAAATAAAAAATACAGTAATCAATCAGAGTTCATGTAAATCGGTACGTAATTTTTTTTGACTAACTTTTTGAGTTTTAATCAATATTACTATGTTAGGTATCCATTCTGTGATTACGTGGTCATAAACTTAGTATTTAAAAAGCTAACTGTTTAAGAATATTAAAGGTTCATATTTTTTTACAGAAACGACTCAAAAAAGCTTCAGCGGAGGACTAATAATGGGAAAGAAACGAATTAATACTTAAATATTAACTACAGCTTTAGACACTGCCTTAATTCTAAAAATAATTGCTTTATTTAACTTATTTTATAACTTGTAGATTTTGCTTTACTAACACAGTTAGAAAGTTACCTGTATATTCCTTTATTTTATATTTTGAGTATTACTAAAATTTTAGGTAGTTTATAAAAACATATTGTCACATTTTGTGGTATGACTTATGTATTTCTCTGTATTACATAATGATGTGATCCGATATAAACATAGATTTTTTGATAATTCTTTATTTTTACAATATTTTGATATCCTCTGCACGTTAACTTTGCATTTAAGTGGTAGGCTCAACATATTAAAATTATATTTTAATTATAAAACAGCAGCCAGATACTAAAACCTATGACCTACTTGTCTGGCATGCAAGCCTAATTTTATAGCTCTTTTCTGGTTTGAAGAGTGACTAATTTTCCTAGTACAGATCTATTGGCCAAATTCTTTTGAGTATTTTTGGAATACAAAAATTATAACTGTTCAAAGATAATTTTAAATTCAGATCTACTCATTTAGGAGTGTCAAAAAGGACATTTTTGGGTAGCTGAGCGGCGGCTCTTTCGAGCCAAAAGATATGTACAGGAAATTTATCAGAAAATAACTCAGACTAAAAGCTGGTATGTTAACTGGACGCTTGTGTTTCCGAAAACGTGTAGGATGAGTAAGCCACAAAGCCTCTATGTAGAGGATGTGAACAAGAAAATCGAGTAAATCATACGTTTCTGCTTAAATAAATCCTAATAAAAAGGACAAGGGTCATTCAAATTAAAGACCTCCCCCAATAAAAGGTTGGTAAGTATACAGATGTGCAGCATGCAGAAGATTTTTGACTTACACAATCATTATTCACGATTGAATCCTACATTTATTGTACTTCAGTTGATCTACATTTTTATTATTTTTTATTAGTAATCGGATCATATTATTTATTGTTATTTCTTACTATTCCCATTCTTTACTAAAATAACAAATTATATAAATATGATACGATGTAGAAGATTGTTTTTGAGGTAAGTTCTTTATTTATGACAATAGGATAAAATTACTTTTAATAGAGTATTGAACGAACTAAATACTTGTTTGATTTTCACTAGAAACCATCTTTTTTTTAAATTTAGATAAAATCAAATCAACAAAATCAACCCACATTGTATCGACAACAACTTATCCTTGGTTCAGTTCATCAGAAGAAAACATATTTTAATTGTTTAAGTTCATTTTAGATCTAGAATTATTCTTTAATAAAAACCAGGTGTATGTTTTTTTAGAATTTACACAAACTTTATTATTTGTCAGAGTATAAATTTCTAGTAGCAGACGAAGTGGAACATATACTTTTCCAGTTTTTTTAATTGAAAACTTTTTATTACTAATAATTCTATTAACTTACTTTATTGTCAAAATCTCATATCTACTTTTTACTAATTTTAGATGCGTATGCACCCACCTGGCTCAGAATCTCCCTTCGACGGAAAAAGAATGGCTCGGTTTACTAATGTCGATAAAGAATACTATATAATGAAACTGGAAAATAAATTTGTTGGATCCAGGAAAAATACAGAACCTAGAAACGTCAGAGTAAAAAAACGATTGAGAAAAAGATTAACGGCTAAGTTTTAAAGCCGATTAAAAATAAACAAAAACTGCAAAATTTTAAACAAGATCCACTACGCTATGCTTGGTTTAAATTTTGTATAAAACCACTAACAACCAAAAAAAAATTATATGTGTAGAGATGTTATTTTTATTCATGTTAATTTTATATTAAAATGTCAATGAATTAGAATGTTTATTTATTTTAACAATCTATAAAAAGATGTTACATAATCATAAGACAAAAATTCAGTAGTAAAACCTTTATTTTATTATTTTAATTTAAATACCCGCTAAGGCACCCTGTGTAGGGAAAAAGTTGTTTCCTTAGGACAATCTTTCAGGGAAATAAACTAAAAACTGTTATATAGAACAGTTAGTTATTTGAGTATTTTTTTAGGATAGAAAAATATTAAGAATATTAAACAAAGAACTTCAAATCGTGGAAGTTATGTTTAAATTTTTTGTTTAATGTTCTTAATAGGATGGACTTCCACAGAGCAAGGGTTAGTACAAATAATTTCATAGAAAAAGATAACGTGACAGTTTTAAAATAAAAATTAACAGTTTAATTTATTAAATCAAATGTTTTAAGACATGAATTTACTACATGTTTAGTCAAACATATTTCTACAGGTATTTAACGGTTTCGACAATAAAACCATCTTTTGTTTAATTTTTAATAAATAAATAATTAATTAGACCAATCGGTGGCTGGCGTAAGCGCGCTTAAATAAGGCGGACCTTTTACGGGAGAATCGGGAAATCTTTGCATGTAACGTTCCAAACGCAAATATTTCACAGTTACCAAGTGTCCAGCATACCTGAAAATAAATATTTAAACCTTAGCATGACAAAAAATATTAATTAGTATTATTACTTACCACCACCCATGTAAATTTCTATAAGCTATAGCTGCGTCACTGGTATCGGCACACTTTAAATACACTGCGTAGGTGCTAGTGTCTACTCCACAGTGAAGGATCCTACATTGATGTGCGCATTTACTTAGAACAGCTTCTCGGATAATATTTGTGTTCCTGTCACCATCTTCAATCATTCCGCGAATTTTAAGACAAGGAGTAGGTGAACATGGAAGACTATTTACCGAACCTACTTGCATCTCGAATGCTTGTCCTTGCCAGCTTTTGTTTTTTGCAGATCTGAAACTAAGGACATTTTTTTTATAATGTACCTATTTCAAAACAATTAATAAATTAGTGAAGCTATTTTAATTATGGATTAGATAAGAGTTAAACTAAATAACAAGTGAGAATATATATTTCAATAAATTTATTTATTTATTTTTATTGTGTGAAGTCTATAATTTATATTGTATATTTTGTTTAATTATTATTATTAACTGCTTTGTTTGCCTATATAAAGTCAAGCTAAAGCAAAAATGATAGTGATAAAAAGAATGTCCATTGTCTTTAGAGTCTTGTATCAGTTCAGTCATTGCCTCCTTTTAAACCGATAGCAAGTTTCACCTTAAGTTATATGAACTGAACTGTATTAGAAAATATTATTTTTATTAATAGCTCTATTATCCAAAATATATAAATCCCATAACAGAGCATTATCACTAATACAAGATTCAATATAATTAAACTATTAGTTAAACCCTGGCCCCAACAAACATTGAGCAGGCCGAACCAAGTGAGAATATCGCGTTTGCGGCTAGGACACCGTAATTTAACACATAGTCACCTTATTACAAGAAACTGAATTACCAATGTGCGAATTTTGCCAAATAAAAAAAAGATTCAATAATAAAAGTGGAATTTAGCAATACTGCCGTCCGAAGGATAAACACCATACGTTCAATTTTTTCGAAAATTATATTTTGGTTTTTTGGATTTTTATAGATTAATATTTTCTCTTTTTGGACCAAAAATGTTTTTGTTGCTTTAAACTAATTTTTAAAAAATTAACTTATGCGTATTAGAAAAACCTTAAGTGTCAATATACCTCGTATATGCAAGGGTTAAACCACAAGGCCAAAGAGGCAAAATTCCTTGAACTACCCTGACAGCACCTCGCTAACTACCAGCGCTCTCTTAGATTATAGGTTTTCTGTGGTTCCCTATAACGTTAACCGAACCGCTGACAGGAAGGGAATAATACAGCCACAGCTCTGTACCCGAATCTTCACGAAGTCCAACTGACTGCCAAATTTGAGCCCGTTGCCTGCGAATTCTACTTTCCATCCAACAGACCTCGCTACCCCCAACAAACACTCCAGCAACACCGTCCAGCCCTGCAGAGCATCCTAAATCACAGCTCTTATCTTTTTTGTTTCTAAAATCCAACCAGTAATAAAATATATAATATCTCCATCAAATTTGAATACATCAATCAATCTCTATGTAACTTAAGTTGTTTATGCTTCGGGAACGTAAGAATTTTAGTTAATAAATAGTAGCATATGTTTCTAAAATATTTTTTCTTTCAAAATGTATATAAATTTGTTAAAGTTAAGTAACTAATTAACTAAAATCATATTTAGTCAAAAAATCCGCTTAATGTTTGTAAAAAATAACAAGTTATATTAAAAATATGTTTTACTCCAATTATAAATTGCCAAATTTTTAAATACCATTTTCTCAATAGTAATTATTTATAACATACGGTGTTTTTCCGTTGGAGGACAGAGTATCACAGAATTTGCATAAATCATTAGGTACACATATTTATGGTCTTTCACAATAAAAGAGCAAATAAATGCTCTCTATTGATACATCTGGACACATTAAAATTTATCCTGCTTAGAATGTCTGGACATTAACTTATATAAAAAGGATAACAAAATCTAAGAACATTAAAAATAGAACTTTTTAAACAAAATTTCCACTATTTATTTAAAAAAATTGCTTTTTTAAACTCAATGACAGCTCTTTCGCTAAAAACCACCATCATCAGATTGACATGAAGTTATATTTTGTTCCTGGATGTACTTCCCTCTAAGATCAGTATAATTGTGCAATGATATAGAAAAACAAGAAAAAAACTATATCATGCTGATCTTTACAGTAACATAATATATTTGTATTACAATTACGTCTTATCTATGTATAAAATGAAGACTCAATCAAAGTAAACAGTTTAATATTGGAGAACTTCCAAGATTTATTATTTGTTGAGTTTTGTTTAAAAAGTTCTATTTTTAATGTTCTTTGTAAGATGGACTTACACAAAGTAAAGGTTACTAAAATTAATTTCAAGCTGTTTAGAAGTTTTAGCTCTTGCTTACGAACGCCATATGGCTGAACCTCCTCAATGTAAGAATTTTGCTGATATTGATTTGAGGCTTGAAAAATTGCAATGCGCCTTAAAATGTGCTATAATTGAAGTTGATTATACTAAGACTATAAATAATTAATTAAAGAAAATGAACAACAAGAAACAATAATAACATTTATATGAAAAATACCAAACCGATCGATGTAAAAATTAACAATTTCAGTATGTTGAACAAAGATCTCAATAAACTTGGAAACAAATAAGATGAAAAAATTTGCAACAATACTGATAAAGTTCAATATGACTCCGCTTTAACTGCTGACAGCTATTCAAAAGTAGCAAGGGAGACGAATCCACTTATCAAGTGTCAGGAAGATATGATAAATGAAGTTGTTGATTTAGGTAAAACATCTTCAAACAGAGACAAATCGTGGCAATTAAATGGTAAATAATAAAGAAAATAAAGATGTCATCGCAAGCCAATAGTTTGAACAAATGCTGAAGAAGGGAATGTTATGAAGGGAGTGCTAAAGTTTGTTGATCTGCATGTTTATCGTGTTGATCCAAAAACGGATTCAGTAGCCATGGAAAATCTTTGAAATCGACTAAAAATGCATGTGTAAATGATTTTTTTATCTTCGAGGTAATTTTTAATCCTAATTTAATACTTTTAAATCTACAAGTCTAAATTAAGACTTATTATGTAATATTATGCTTAAAATTAATAGATACAAGAATGTTTATATTATTTGTTAGATGTAATTATGGAAATGTCCAGTTTCCGTGAAGCAGATAAATATTGAGGGCTTCAGTTTGGTGAGCAGTTACTGTCGTGACGCCACAAAAAGGGGTGGCGGTATAGGAATTAGCATAAGAAAGGATATAAAATACAATAATAATTTTAATAACAAACGTGATTGCATTGATAAGCATTCAGAATTTTCCTACTCCTCTATAAAAGATAAGCATGATAATACTTTTGTTATAATTAACTCTTACCGGTCACCATCGGGAAATTTAAATGTATTTTTGTCTAATCTTGAAAATATTTTGAACTCTCTTTATAAACCTAATTTATATTTTATAGTATGTGGTGATTTTAATAATTTTAAATTTTAATAATTTACACTGGTACTGTAAATGTTATAGAAAGTTGTTAAATACGCTATCTTACTTTAATATTGGCAATAATCTTGTTAAATGGCCGACTAGAATCAGTGGAAATAGCATGACGACAATTGATAGTGTATTTGTGAGGTTTCAGAATACCTGCTTAACTTGTGTCTTTGAAAACACTGTATCAATCAGATCATAGAACTATGTTTATGGAGATTGAAAGTGAACCTGCTACCGAAGAACTTTTTATCGAAAAAAGGATTTTTGCAGATAGTACGGTTAATTGTTTTATCAGGTCTCATAATTGAGGACTGGGAAAAATTTATGGTATTTTAGATACTAATCATGCATTCAATACATTCGCAAATATCTTTCTTTACCATTTTAACGTTCATTTTTCCGTGGTTAAAAGCAAATGAAGAAATATATGAAAACATGGATAAACAATGACCTTCAGCAATCCAGCTTTTCAAATATTTCAAACGATCCTAAGTTCTATAATTTGCAGTATAGCAGAATGCGGCAAGAGTTGTAGGTGTTGCAATGACAATTCACCTGAATTATTGCTCCTCCCAGAATCCGTGGAGCAGGCAGCCGACATACCAGGTACACCGACCGTGTGGAAATACTCTACCCATCTGGGGTAATATAGTTTTAAAACTCGACATCTTGAACCAAGCATTTTATACCTACTACCATAGTAAAACTATCCCGTGCGGGTTTATTATTGTTATTATTGATTAGAATATTTACAAAAGAAATATTCCAAATACATCTCTGCAAAGATAGAAAAATATATAACGATTTGAGAAGCTCTGAATCCAGTGATTCAATTACCATTTTAACTGCTTTGGAAATATCAACGTAAACAATGTAGGATTTGTCATAAAGTTAGGGATTTGGATGGAACATTATTGGTCCATTTTTGGGATAAATGCTGGAATCAGGTAGCTTTTCTACTGTTGAAGGATTGTATAAAATTTGTAAGAAACTAGCTCTGCTGCGTTTTAAAATTGTATCATCTTAAATGAGAGGTGAAGTAGAAAAAGCGGTTGTTAAATGCGTCTTTGGAGGTTAAAATGACGTTGCTTGTGTATTAAATATATTATATTAATAACAATGTTACATACATGCATTTCGGCAATTTTTCCATGAATTTCATTTCACCGAAGTTAAAATAGTTGCCAAGGTATATTAAAAGAAAAACACATTATAATAATAGTTAAATAATAATACTATGCTCTGAACTTTAAACAAACTCTCTTAATATTAATGAAATAAATCTAATGTTACAAAATAAAAATAAGTAGACTAATATATAAATTTAGCTACAAGCTCTAGAATAAAAATATTTGGAGACTATAAAGATCACAGTAAGAAATGTACATTATACACTATGTATTTCTAATACTCTTCTAAAATGGCTGGCAAAAAATGATCAAAATAAAAATCATGTAATTTCAGAAGCATATTTTTCCAAAATTGATGATCCTTAAAAATTTGTTCATACAATAATCCGTATGGTGTCCAAACTACGAAGTAACAATATTCTCTGTCGGTTATAAACAACTGCCCTTGCACTTGATAGTAATACTTATCTTCTCTTTTTAGTTTAAATAAGCCATTTTCTAAGGTACCAAACTGAATAAGTTTATTCTTGATTCCCTCTTCGGGTGACATTCCTCTACTTTTATAAGGACATTTAATTTCAATTAAACCTTCGTTAAGTATTAATCCGTCGGGGGAAGCAGCTAAATACGGATAATCTTGACTTATAAATAAACCACATTTAATCACAGTCAAACCTAATAACTTTTCAAACTCTTTTACAGCATTTATTTCATTGTCGTTTCCATATTTTGTACATACAGTTCCTGTAAAAGTGGAATGCAACAAATTCTTAACGATATTACTTCTATTGGTGGTGTCTAAAAGTTTACAAATTCGTCCAAAATTGGAGGCAGTAAGTCTCTTTCTTCGCTCTTTAAACCATATCGGATTATCTTTTTGATTTATCGTCAACATTGATATTTCTTCTATTTCTTTGGGAGTTTTCCGCAAATCGTTCAAAAATGCATTTTTCTTAAACTCATAACTATTATCCTTGTGTTCGAAACTTTTTAATTTAGGAGTAGATGACACAAGTTTTGTTTCATCACAAATAGACTGATCAGTTTTTGTTTCTGTCTCATTATAAATGTCAATTATTTCCTTTAAATAATACTTGTAGCTGCGGCCAGAAATTAGAGGAATGTGCAAAGAACTACAAAGTTCATTTAGTTCGAATAAATTCAATCCTAAACTGAGTATTCCAGCAATAAAAGCTAAGTTAGCGTTAAGTAAATCGGATTCTGGTTCTTCACTACAAACCGAATGACAAACTTTGCATCTGCCGCATTCCAAGACAAATACAGAAATGAAACCCTCTCTGACTTCATTTGTTATTTTAACATCTGAATTTTTGCAAAATTTTAAAAATCTATGAGGAAATTTAAGCGTTTCATTTATTAGATATTCTGGATCTACTATTCTTCTTCCTTGACGATATCCGAAGCTGGAATTTATCCTGCAAAACAGACAATATTAAAAATTAGCAACCTTATAGTTAAAACATTTATCGAAAATGAGACATATTTAACATAATGACATTTAATCAAGGTTGTTAATTTTTAAAATTATCCACAGGACACGTAAACGGCTTATTAGTTAAGCCATTTTGGAAATACTTATAATTTACAAGGTTTTTAAAATAACTTCATCTTCACTATAAATTATTAAATCTTTAAATATGGATCATAAGTTTGGCTTTTTTCACTCACTGCAAGAGCATAAAAAATCTCTCATTTTGAGGATTTTTGTAAAGATAGCAGGACTAACTCCTTAAATTATTGCATTGTCATCGGTCCTTAATAAGTATGCAAAGTTCCAAATTGATCCGACGTTTTAAGTTACGTCAAAATCATGTTCAAAGTTTCCGTTACACAATCAAAGCGAGTAAGAGTTACTCAGCACACCAACAATAATGACAGAGACAATATCAAATTTAATTCGCTTATGTGATAATATTTTGTATTTAGTAGTCATTGCAAATTTGTGACAACTTTAATGCAATAATTTTAGAAACAACAAGCTAATTCCCTTATGTTTTTATGTGTTATAGAGATAAATAATAAACATATATGTATGGGAATTTTGTATTTAGTAGTCATTGCAAATTTGTGACAACTTTAATGCAATATTTTAAGAAACAACAAGCTAATCCCCTTATGTTTTTATGTGTTATAAAGATAAATAATAAACATATATGTATGTGAATTTTGATTTGGTTTTTAGTTTAGCGGGTAGATGCAGTTTTCCAGTACTGAGGTTATATTTTCGTCTAAATCTATTTTGATGGATTATCTCGTAAATATAATTATTTAAAATTTTATTTCAAAATCACAAATTAATTTTCTCTGTCGCCAATGATTTCAAGATCCCAAGTTTGAAAAACTTTGTCAAATGTATGTTGTATTTACCTATTTTATGAATAATTAGTAGGTAAATTTGCGGAACATTACTCTTTTTTTAAGAAAATGCCACTTTTCCACTACAACAATGACTAGTTTCCATGTCACAATACATTACAGTAAAAATACATAGATATTTTAATTGTACTTACCTAGTAGAACTAACATTTGGATTCCCTATCCATCTCCATACTTCAAATGGTTCCCCTTTTACTTCTTGCACTTCCGTTCTAACCCTAGATTCGTGTTCATTGATAAATTTTACAGCTTTGGCCCATGTACTGGATTTTTCTTAAAAAAAAAATTATATTGTAAGGAATATTGGTATAGTCTTTCCAATATTAATTGCTAAAATCCATTTAAAAGTGTCATACAGAGTGAGTTAGTTTACTATGCTTCAAAGTAGAAAGAATGGCATGAAAACGACATATTTCTCCCTTTAAACATCCACTCTGTATCGTCGGAACTCAGCTCTCTCTAGACTGGTAGTCTGTATGACACTTTTAAATGGATTTTAGCAATTAATATTGGAAAGACTATACTAATGTAACTGTACTAAAATTTTAAAAGAGCCTACTAACTTTGTCTATCTCCCACTGGTAAAATCATATCTCTCACGTGATTAATAACAACGAAATTTTCGCCGTTTAAGTCTTCACTAGCATTTGACTGGAGTATGTCGATAATTCGCTCAATCATAAAACCGAGTTCGTCTTTCTGCGTTTCTATGTAACTCTTGTAATACTTATAAACTAAATTGAATAAATATAAACTACCAAAAACTGTTACTATGAATAATACACTGTTAAAAATAAATGAAAAACTGCTGTAAAAGACGCATTTCCAAGGTAATTGTGGTTTCAATATTACAAGACTGGTAGTCTTCTTGTCCTGACTAAATATAACTTGTTCCTGAAAATAGATTTTTTAATTTTGTTATTCAGTTTTAGTGCCTTATTTCGCTTATAATCCAGACAATAAAATATTCAAACAAGTATCTATATGTACCGGTGATCAGTTTAAAATCAGATTTAAAATATATAAAAATGAATATACCATTACATTTGTTTTTTTTTTGAAAAAAAAATCAAAAATTTGCTACCATTTCAGTTAACGCCATCTAGCAGCGAAGACGAAAGTCAAAAATTCAAAACCATGTAAGCGTTTTGTAGTGTAAATTATGCTGTTTCATAGGAGTCCAAATTTGGGAGAATGGGAGAAACAGTGGCGGCTCGTGGTATTTGAAAGTGGTGAGGCACAGTTAAATTTTTTTAAGCAAAGTTAGAATTTAAAGTTAGTCTAGTGGTCACTCTACTTCGTCAGTTGTGTAATACCATTAGTAAAAAAAATTATAACGTTAAATTTAAAAAAATTAAAATTGTTTATAAAGCTAGGGCTATGTTATCGAACAATTTCATCAACTTGCCAAGAAAAAAACAAGGACTTTAAAATTTCGTCTTCAATTTTCTTATTTACAACAAAAGCAATTGAATCAATGAATTCTAAAAATGTTTTTAAATTTGTGTCATATTTGCTATTTAAAATCCCCGCGATTTAATGATTCATTAGATTCATCATGCCCCCTAAAAGGTAACTTGCCTACAGAGATGTAATGTAATATCTATTAGACTTTTCAAAATTTGTCGATTCTCCTTAACCCTGGCATTAAAATTTTCAAAAGTAATGTAATATTTTAGAAAAACCACCGAGATTCACTGCACACCGAACCGAAAACTATAATAAAAAAGTGTAAAAGTCAAATGCACTGTCCACTTTTAACTTTTAACCCTCAACCTGTTAATCTAAAAATAGCATGTAATTTTCATGTCGCCTATTAAATTTACGGAGAGCCTACCTCTAAACACAGGTTTTACGCGCTATGTAAAGCTAGATTCGACTGTGTCGTACAGTACAGACCAATTGTAATACGCTAGACAAAGAAACGCAGGTTCCGCTGAGAGGCCAGCCTATATCTATATACCACCTAAAGCAGAAATGAGATGGATGATATTTATAGCGAAACGCGGTAATTGACGGCGGCTAAACCGAGGGTGAGGGCAGGACCGTATTTTACTAATTTAATAATAATTCTAAATGATATAATAATGAATGCAAATAGTAAAATAATATAAATTTGTGATTTATTTAATTTGCAAATTATTGGTGACTCATAGGAAAAGCCGCCACTGGGAAGAAATCTTGGTTTTAAAAAAAATTGAACTTCCCCACCACTTTATTTATTTTGATAGATACAACAAAACATTTTAGTCAAAAAGTGTAGGTGAATAGTCAGTAAGTATGAAAATATATCATTGATATACTTGCATCAGGCAAAATTCTATAAAAATTCCATTTTTCTGTACAGTGACTGTACTACTAACAGTGGCGACAATCGATGTATCCGTTCGCTACCCTTAACTGATATCCGGTACAAGTTGGAGTCACTTTTAACTTTTATAAACGAAACTGATTGTACACTACATCCTGTACTTAAAGTTAGTTACAATTTCAAGTCTCAGCTCGTACTTGAGGTTCATTCAGAAAAGTCAAAAGTGATTTGAGCACGAATTTAAATTTGGGCATTAATTTGAAGAATTTGTTATTTGTAAAATCAGTACATACCATATTTTTTGCTATATCGCGTTCACCAACTGCCCCATTATTGTCTTCAGTTTGAGCAACATGTAAACCCCAATGAGGATTTTTGAATGTCAAAATGAATAAATTGCGCAAATCGTTTTTTATTTGTTCATGATCCTGTAAAAATAATATAATTAGTTGAATATACTTCAAAATACATATTAAATGATGGTATTCAAAAGCATTAATTAAATGCGTTTTTTTTAGATGAAAGATTAATATTTAAGAAAAGCAGATGGTAAAAAAATTAAGCATGAGAAAATATAGTTAAAAAAGTACGAACGCACGTGATCTTCGCTGATCAGTCAGGAAACAAACTGGCGAATTAAATTGAAATTCCAGCGATTTTGGATAAAAGAAATAGTGTACTCTATTAGATTTTCAAGCTTTCATTAGGGAACTATAATTTGAAAATAAAGTAATATTATATAAAGGATAGTTATTAGAATGATCTTATAACTTGCTATACTAACTAAGAATTTAAGTTGCAGCATGGATAAAGTGAAAAACATTGGATTTCATGTTAATGGTGTAAAATTTTATATCAAAAACAATGTTAAAAATTAAAATCCAAACTATTCAAACACTGCTACATTTTTAATAAACCAAGAAATAAAAAGTTAACCTATAATATAGAATAATAAAAAACTCTTCGTTTTAACAAAACTTTCACTATTTATTTAAAAAATTGCTTTTTTAAACTCAATGACAGCCGTTTCGCAATACAACTGGCATCGTCAGATTGACATATTGAAGTTACATTTTGTTTGTTTGTAGCTAGGTACCTGATGTTTATTAGGTAGTTATAAGGCTAGACCAAGTATGGAAGTAATACGATATAACAATATTAAAGTCTAGATATTATTAGCCCTAAGGGATTATCCTGGATGTACTTCCCTCTAAGATCAGTATAACTGTGCAATGATATAGAAAAACCAGGAAAAAACGATATCATGCTGATCTTTACAATAACTTAATATATTTGTGTTACAATTACGTCTTATCTATGTATAAAATGAAGACTCAATCAAAGAACTTCCCAGATTTATTTGTTCATTAAAAACTTTAAATTGTGAATCTGCTAGATGTCTTTTTATTTCAAGTTCTTCAAGGAAATCTAAATTTTGTTTTTTATCACAAGTGTGTAGTATTTGGATGTCATTGGTGTGTAAGAGTGAGGTTGGATGTTCAAGTAGGTGTTTTGCATAATTTGACTTATCTGGTTGTTTTAATCTATATGCTCTAAAATGTTCGTTAAATCTTACTTCAAAATTTCTTTGTGTTTGACCTATATATACAGCATTACACTTTGGACAATTAATTTTGTAAACACCAGATTTTTTTAATTCAGGTAATTTTGTTTTTTACATTTAACAAGTTTGTGTTTTAAATGATGTTAATGCTGATGTTGCCGAAGATATTATTTTTGAAATTTTATTGGAAATACTTCCACAATATGTAATATTTTTAAAACTTTTAATTTCTTTAGTTTGTTTAGGAAATATTAGTTGTAGTGACACTTTCTGTTCTTTTTTATTAATTAATGTATTTATCAAATGAATTGGGTAGCCATTAGATGTAACTATTTGTTTTATGATATCAATTTCTTTATCAAAGTTAATATTGTCCATTGGAATTGAAAATGCCTTATGTACCATAGAATTATAAGCTGCTAATTTATGTGATAAAGGATGATTTGAATTATATGGTATGGTTACATCTGTTTGTGTTGGTTTTCTGTATATTGAATTATCAACTAGGTTTAGCCTTATAACCTAATAAACATCAGGTACCTAGCTACAAACAAACAAAATGTAACTTCAATATGTCAATCTGGCGGTGCTAGTTGTATAGCAAAACGGCTGTCATTGAGTTTAAAAAAGCAATTTTTTAAATAAATAGTGGAAGTTTTGTTAAAACGAAGAGTTTTTTATTATTCTTAATAAGATGGACTTCCAAAAAGTAAGGGTTAGTACAATCAATTTAATATAATATAGAAATATATTTACCTTAATACCGTAATTAGTTAAACAGAAGCTGATAATCTCATGGTCAGTCATTTGAGGTTTGATTTTAGGATCGAAACACGTATGTGCTACTGCTCTTTTATTTAGTTCAGGCTTAATTACGTTCAGTAAATGAATGGCGGTAGATACATCGTTTTCGGGAATACAATTAACCCCTTTTTTTGACTTCGGATCGTCAAAAACACAGTGAGGAACAATAAGATCTAAAAACGAAAAAAACTTAATTTGAAATTATTCAAAATGGTTTTAATAAAAATATTGGATATTTTTTTAATAAAGACTGAATGCTATTAAACAATCTTTTTAGAAAGGTAATCAATTTCTTACTGTTTTTATATGTATGATTTAGGTATATTTTTTAAGATTCGGGTATTCTGGTATAATTTACAAATAATGGTATCAAGTAGTTGAAACAAATAATTTGTATTAATAACTCTAAACACAACTTGTAAACAAAATTCTAAAGAGTTGAAACAGCTGTCACTGAGAAAAAAAAGTAATTATTATAATATAATATAATTATTATAATAGTGGAAATTTGGTAACATCATTTGTTTGACGTTCTTAATAAGATGGATTTCCACAAAGTAAGGGTTGGTACAATAAATGTCCTCAAAGATTTATAAAATCAGTTGAATATTTAAAGAAATAACTACAAATTGTATTGAAGTCAAATTATAAACTTGACAGTTTCATTTGATATTCCAAATTAAACTTGATTGCAGCTCAATAAAAACTAACTTTATTTTTTCAATTTAATTGTAACAGTTTAATCAAATCAATCAAAATATTACTTTAAATGCTTCACATGGTATTAGTTATCAAGAGATGTTATTTGTGTAAGTAGTTGAGATTTTCTGGATACATATTAATGTCCAGCACATAACTATCATATTTTTACACATTCAAATGTAAAAATCTTTACTAAATAAATGAATAATAATAGTTCTTGAAAGTTTTGTTTTGAATATAGTCCTTATAGAATTGTTACTATGTTATTAGTAATAGGAGTAAAATTAATATGTTTCTACAGTAATTTATTTATTGATTGACAAATATGTGAATTTTAGCATAACATTTTGCATATATTGGTGACGTTCAGCTGGGTTTTCTTATATACTTTATCAGATTTGCAAAAATTAACATCCAATAAATATTTTGGTCTGATAGTATCAAACAATACAAAAGGGTGTATATAAAAGGAACTGACACATAAAAATAAAAACAATTTATAAAGAGAGCAAAATATTTATTGTTTATTAAAATCGTACAATTAAAAAAAGTATTAATATAAAAGATATAAAGAAACAGATTCACAAATTACTTATCAATAATGAAATTACCGACCTTAACCAACTAACAAATATTCATTAATTAAAAATAGTAAAAAACTAAAAACTTTTCGTCACCTAGATAGCCAAGAAGGTTGTGTATTTATAATCTAGTAATTTTTTTACAAACAAAACTTGACATTAACAATTGATAGTTTTTGAAATACATTTTATTTTCTCCATATTTATTTTTGGATTTCTGAGGAAATACATCATTGTCAACTATTCCAAAACAGTATATTAATAATAAATTTCCTGTTTTGTCAGTTGTACATTTTTAGGTATTTTCCTAAGAAATGGAGAACTTATAGAGACATCAGGATATCATTTCTTGTTTCCATATACAGTAAAAGTTAACAATAAATATGGCACAAGATAATGTTTTGATTTTCATAAAAATATTTTATTTTATTAAGATTAAAAAAAATTAAAATATATTGATTGCTAAAAAATCCTATATGTCTTTAAAGTTGGTACCTATGTCTAATGTATATAAAAAAAATGTAGAAACATTAAGTGCAACAGTGTGATTTTCTTTTAGGGTACATAACAGGTTAGTATTTAATGAAGTAAATAGAGTTTCCTTTTTAATTATTTGAAATGTAAGGATTACTCTTACCAGATGGAATGACAGAAGTTTCTGATCTCATGCCCATATACATGATTGCTAATAGCACAAAAAATAATGCGGCTCCAGCAAGAACAGCAAAAGATACAAAATTATTCTTTAGGATATTGTTCTGATTAGCTCTGTAGTCATAAGTAGTTTCTCTGCCACGAGTAGACCTGTAACTATTAAATTTCACATTTAAACATGCAGTTTATTTTATATAATTAAGGTTATAATACTAAATTTTATAAGTAGAAACCTAATAGTTTCACTACTAATTATTTATATTGGTCAAATAAACATGCACTTTAAAACTTACTTGTTTAACTGACTCCGAACAGTTGCAGATGACCCATTAATATCATGTTCTTTGATAACATCATTTTTGTAGTCATAATCATTTTTCTGAGAAGACATGGATGATAATCTCTTGGTAAAATTACTTAAGAATGGAGTTTCATCTCTTTCAGCTAGAGAAGAATAAGTAGTTTTTTCATAACCTACAATGTGATAACATATATATGTAATTATTTACTAAAAACTGTAAATATCTAAATATAGGTTTTATAATTACTGAAAATCATAACTTCCAAAATATTAAGTCAATTGAGTAGGAAATTAAATACCACTTACTTGGAGAATTAAGGCTAAGCCTAGATCTAATCTGATTCAATTTATCAGTAGCATATTCTGAAGCTAGTGAAGGAGAGTTGTAACTTGTAAATCTACTGGGTGATGTATTTGTGTTGAAAGATATGTTTTTTGTAGTTGAATAGGAAGTCTCAACTGACTTAGGTGGTGAATATTTATTGGGAGAATTTGTAGAAGTTTGAGATGGGTTTGCAGCATGAGAAGATATTCCTTTAAATTGATAATTTAGATCTGGTTCTGAATCAGATCCTGTATCAAACTCATCTTGTGTATTTCTTATTATTTTATTTGTTCTAGTTGTTGTAGTGGTGGTTGTATGAGTTTCCTTTTTAATAGGACTGTCTGATGACTAAAAAATAAATCAACATTTTAAAATTGTATATGTACAAACCACTACATTTTATTCAGAAACAACAAAGGAAGAAAAAAATACCTCCAACTCAGGTGTGTCATTAAAACGAGTATTTCTTTTAATTTTCAAACTTGAAGTTGGAGGTTGCATTGCAGGTGCTCCCATAGTTACTCTCCTGTTTTCTTTCTTCTTTGTAACTTTAACATCATTGTCACTTTCATCTTCACTTGAATAACGCCCCAAGGATCTAAGAAAATACATTAATAGGATAAAAACAACCAAAAATTAAATATCAGATTACAAAGCTTGTTGTATGACAAATAATAGAACATTCTGAATTAATAATATATTTGAATCCTATACAACACTATTAGATATTCATAGAGGTTTTTGATGAGTCTTACCTTCTACCCCCTTCATTTCCTATTTTATTTTTGTTTTCTAAAAGCATTTTTAGTTTCTTAGCCATCACCTTTCTAGTTGTTCCAGTGATGGGCATAACCGGAAAACCGAATTCTAAGAGCTTAGTTCTTAGCTCAGCATCAGAAAGTTTATCTACATCCACTACCATCTAAAATAAATATATATCTAATAAATTCTATTCTAATGTAATACACAAAACAAAATATCTTACCTTTATTCTTTAATCACTGCTACTTTTGTATAAGATTAAATATTTCACAGTTTATAAACGGAGATATAATTACATTTGGAACTAACCCTGCTTGAAAATTAATGCGACCTTGAACTAACAGTATTTACAATTCACCGAACAAAAAATTATTCATAAATTTAAAGGTATAAGACTTAAGAATCTATATATGACATAAAATAAATATTAATATTACTGGTAATTAAAAGGCACAAACAATCCCAACTTTTCCTCAATCTTACGCCAACCGCCATAAATAGCAATGACGTGACGAATGACAGTAGTTTGTAGCTTTGTCAGTGTTGTTAACAGAAAACAGACAAATATCACTATATAGAACCCAGAACGCAAATAAAGCTCGATTCATAAACTTGACAATACAGTTTGCAGTTTGCTGATGAAGTTAGTGGTTTTTGCTGATTGGCGTCCGGAGACTACATTCATTCTATTCACAAACAGTAAAGTGTCTTTTAAGGTGACTACCATAGAGATAGAATGGTGACTACCCACTACAACGTATCATACTTAGATTAGACAAGCACCTTGTCTAAGGTATGATCGTGTTAGGAATGTATCGGGTAAAAAAATATCATTTGCATTTAAAAGCATGAGACTATGCCCACTAGACCATTTAGTCACAGATCAGCATAGTCTCATCATACTTTTCAATACTAATAATATTTTTTTATATTTTGCACTTATAAAAATCTTCATTATAAAACACATTTGCGTATCGTAATGTAACTTTTACGCACGCAAATTTTTGTTTTAAATGGTTGGCGACATGAGCGAAGTATCTAATGACAAGACTATTGACAATGATATTTGTGGCTAATAGCAATTTATTAATTTTATATTATTGTTCTTTAAGAAAGTATTTGTGAATATGAATATCATTTTTTACTTATATAATATATTATTAGTGGTGTATTAGTCATTTTAAAATATTTTAAAACATTAACATTTCATAATTTAAATGTCAAAACTGTCAAATGTTATAAATTAAACAGTGCTACCGACATACTTTTTAAAATCAAAATTTTCCTAATTATATAAAAATAATAGGTTAATTTAAAAAATGATAAAATGGCAAAATATAAAAAATATTATAAACAACTTATTTCATATGGCTTATCATATGGCTCATCGCTTCGCGATTCGTTTTTTAAACTTGAACTCGTGTCATAACAGAATTCCATATGAAATGCGTTGTTTAATATACTATTTTACCCGACACGTTTCTAGCTCGGTTATGGTATGACACGTTGTAGTGGGTAGCACCTTTTTTAATCTTATCCCTTAGGCCTTAGGTGATTGTTGTCCTGGCTTCACTCGTGAAACAAACTTCATCTTTGGGATTAAAAGATGCACTTTAGTCCTGTGATATATAATAAACCAATAATATAATAAACTCGGTTATTGTTTTATCATTACTTAATAATTCAATTAAAATTATACATTTTTGTATTCTTTTTATTTATTGCCGTATTTTTATTAAGAAACATACTTATATCCAAATACAAGTTTAATTTAATTTATAAATATTGCATATTTTTTTATATTTAACCAACTTTCATAACATAAGTGTTTGAACAAGACTTCATTGACCTACAAAGTAAAAACAAGTCTTGCAACAAAAGTACCAAAATAATTTTATGTACGTTTATTGTTGTAGGTATACAAAATACAAAATTTATTAAGCAGGAGAACGAACCTGTTTGTTTGTTTTTCATGTACAGTAGCTTACTTAATTGCTTTAAGTACAAATATTTTATTGCACTGTGTCATTAAATTTATTGAATGCTCTTTGGAATTAATATTAAAATCAATATAATGTGGAGGAAAATAAATGTTAAAAGAATCTTTATTATCCACTCTTCGAAGCTTGTCCCTATTAGTAATACTATTTTTTAAAAGTGATAAATTTTGATAACTTAGTTGAACCACCACTCTTACAGAGAGTGGGAAGTAGAGAAGGCAACGAAGAATGCATTTTGGTTAGGTTAGGTGTTTACAGTTTTCACTACTCTTGCCAGGTCCGATTTGAATTACATGAGGTCAAAAAAATCGGGATTTAGGGTTGCTGATAGACTACCTAAGTCGTGACGTCACTGGGCGGAGTTTATTTTTCCAAACAAAACAAAAAATTTAAAGCCCATGCATTTAAACCACCTTTACTCTTTTTCTATTCAATTTATTTCTTATTGTGAATTAAATAAGAGAGGTTGTAATTTGTTTTGTTGAGTGTATATTTATTGAAAACCTCAAGAATTTTTAAAGGTAGGTGTTTTTCTGTTATTTTAACACTAAGAAGCCTTTTTAGGTTATATTATGGATTTGAATGGTTTTTAATAATAAAGATTTTAATTAAAACATTGAATTATGTATAAAATTATAATTCATTTCTAGAAAGAGCCCTTTTCGCAATGGTTATGTGTTTTGTACCTTACTGTAAACATTACAGTGAGCAGAGAATATGCAAATACTTTGCTTTTCCATCCCATCCAAAAGAAAAATGGATCTCTTTGATAAGGTATATTAATATAATAATATTATAATATAAAATTTTAATAAAATGAAAAAATATTAATAGGAGACAAGATAGAGAGCCATCAAAATTCTCATTAGTTTGGAGTTGTCAAAAAAAATGGGCCAACTTTAAAACTAAAAGGAGGTTAATCTTTGATTCCCTGAAAAATGGTATGTAGTACATTTATATTTTTACAATAATATAAAGATATAGGTACTCTCTACCTTTAATAAGGTAGGTTTGTTTTACAAGTACTTTTTTTTGCAGTAAACAAAATCCACCGTTAACTGATAATAATAGAACCAGCAGGACCTTCAACTTCAGTACCAACTTTAATTTCAGAACCATCCACTTCTAAACACCCTCCTGCACATTATTTCTTAAAACAAGAACTGGAAGAAGTTACCAAAAAACTGAATAACTTATGCACCCATTTCAGTTTTGAACATATAAAAATAATGATTCACACATACTTATGTATACTGGCATACACAGCAATGGTTTATACATGATTCTATTTGAATTAGTGGACAGTTCGAAAATTATGCTGGGTGGCAGGTAAAATTATTGCCAAAAATTGATCAAATACTAATGACGTTAATGAAATTACATTTAAACTTGCCACACATGAAGATCTAGCTATGCACTTTAATTGCAGTTCATAAAACATTTTTTGTTGTATTATTTTAAATTAATAAAACAGACCTTATGAAAAATATTATATTTTACAAATTTTATAAACAGTATAAATTTTAAACTAAAAAATCAAAAATAATTGTATACATTGTCAGACCCAATATATTTATAATAAATAAAAAAATGTTTAATTTATATATACTACAAACTACCTATTATTTCTGTTAGGTACCAAATTTAACCATTTAATAGTTTTGGGAGGTAATGATTTACATAAAATGTTTCCAATAATCATACATTTTCTTCCCAAGAAGCATCATCATCTACTACAACTGTTACAACTTCAAGTGGAGTCCATATGCATAAATAACATTTTAATTTTTTTAAAATATGTAGATTACGTTAAATTTGATGATAATAATTGTGATTTTTATTAATGCATATATCTCCCTCTTCATTATAATATATAATGTATGTTTTATTATTTTCAAGTTTTTCTGACAAAACATCATTTTTAAAGGAATATGGGCACTTCACCTCAACAATGGCATCATCACTAATCAAGCCATCAGGACTTGCTCCTAATATTCCTGAATTTGTCAGCCAAATACCTGTTGGATTAACATCTGAATTCAAATTTTCTTTTAAATGTTTCAGAGCATGCTTCTCATGACTTCTTCCCCACTGAATAGCCTGAATGCCATTGAGAGAATGAGCACCTACAATAGCAAAATAAAAATTAATATACAAGGATATTAATGTTTCATGATTGTTTTCAAAAGGTGTGAATATAATTATGCAGCAAATGTATATACTTACCAATTAGAGTTTTATAAAGACTGTCTGGATACTTATTTCTTTTGCATGAAGAAATAACTACTCCAAAATTACTAGCAGTAAGTCTAATTTTTCTGATTAAAAACCAGTGTTCATTGGTAACTTGTCCCATGTGTTAGAGCAGCAATATTTTTAATGTTTATTTAAGGCCAAATTGAATTCTGCAGATGGAATGATATCTTTAATAATGGGCAAATTATATTGAGTGCCTTGATCTGCAGCATCAACTAGAGCCCACAGTATTACCAAATAAACTTAACTTGTTTTTAATGCAGTCATTTGCTCTTGACTTAAAGGCTCTTCAACAGCAGTATATGGTTTTTAAGGATATAATTCTTCTGTAGTTTTTACTGCTCAATATTTTTGTTTTTGGCGCATTCCATGTACATTCTCTATCTATTACTGAAATATTATAGTGTCCAAATAGAGCCAATGCAGCTATACGGTGACATTTTATTCCTCTAGGGCAAGCACAAGTTGCGAAACAATATCACCCAATTTATTCAATGTAATCTGAAATAAGTTAATATTTAGTAGATATTACCATCATATGAAAAAATCCAAACCTACCTCAGCTTTGTAAGTTTTATCTTTCATACTGGCATATATATATTCCTCTGATCATCATCAAATTAGCATCAAACTGCATATTTTTTACATGGTTCGACTCCAATGAATTTTCACCTCTTTTAATTATTTTATTATCATTGTTTAAAAAATCATTAATATTTGAAAGCTTTAAAACAAGTTTAAAAGCCATATTTTAATCACAAAATCTAAAAATATAAAAAATATTTCATAAATTACAAAACTTAACCTTAATTTTATGAAAATAGTATTAAGACACCTACCTTTAAAAATTCTTGAAGTTTTCAATAAATATATACACACACACTCAACAGAACAAATTAGAACCTCTCTTATTTAACTAACAATAAGAAATAAATTGAAAAGAAAATGAGTAAAGGTCCTTTAAATGCATGGGCTTTAAATTTTTTGTTTTGTTTGGAAAAATAAGCTCCACCCAGTGACGTCAGACTTAGGTAGTCTATTGGGACAAAGAAAAAAACAAGGCTTTTAGCTATTTTCCTCTAGAACTTGATTGTGTTAACCTTTACTTTGTAAAAGTTCATCTTACTAAGAACATAGATAACCGATAAAAAAAACACATGCAAAACACCTACTGGAACATCCAAACTCACTTATACAAACCAATGACATTCATATACTACACATTTGTGATAAAAAACAAAATTTAGATTTTCTAGAAGAACTTTAAATTAAAAGACATCTAGCAGATCAACATTTTAAAGTAGTTAATGAACAAATAAATCTTGGAAGTTCTCCACTATTAAACTGTTTACTTTGATTGAGTCTTCATTTTATACAAAGATAAGACGTAATTGTAACACAAATATATTAAGTTATTGTATGATATAGTTTTTTCCTGTTTTTTCTATATCATTGCACAGTTATACTGATCTTAGAGGGAAATACATCCAGGATAATCCCTTAGGGCTAATAACATCTAGGCTTTAATATTGTTATGTCTTACTTGGTCTAGCCTTAACTACTTAGCAACATCAAGTACCTAGTTACAAACAAACAAAAATGTAATTTCAATATGTCAATCTGACGATGCTAGTTATAGCGAAACAGTTGTAATTGAATGTTAAAGCGAATTTTTCGAATAAATAGTGGAAGTTTAGTTTAACCGTTCAGTTTTTTATTGTTCTTCCTCTAGAACGCTAAGTTAGCGTTAACCAGGAATCCTAACCTAACTTTCATACGTTTCCAAAATATGATATTTAAAAAATGAGAAACTATGAAAATATTAAATTGTATGTAGTGTGGCAGAAAGACCAAATTCTACTGTACAAAAGTTCCCAAAAAGGCAGGGCGCCAATTTGTTACTACGAGACTTCCTTCTTGGCAGAGCGCGGCTATGAGACTCTCTCAAGGAGTGGTTCGTCTCCAAGTTTATGCTCACTATAGAAAGGATTGGTGGTATATAAGGGTTAAGGGCTACACTATCTTTTTATACGTTTACGATTAAACAACTGAAACTATAAACTAAGGTGAAAAAGATAGAAACACCTTGTAATTAATCTGAATTTGAAAACAAAGAAAGCAAACTATTTTTTAATGAAAACCGAGCACGCTACTCCCTTAAGACTTATAGTCAGTGGGTATATAAATGAAACTGATGTAAAAAGATTATTTGTTTATTTAGAAAAAAATTGTGATTTTTAAACTTGAAGTTGGAGGTTGCATTGCAGGTGCTCCCATAGTTACTCTCCTGTTTTCCTTTTTCTTTGTAACTTTAACATCATTGTCACTTTCATCTTCACTTGAATAACGCCCCAAGGATCTAAGAAAATACATTATTAGGATAAAAACAACCAAAAATTAAATTTTAGATTGTATGACAAATAATAGAACATTCTGAATTAATAATATATTTGAATCCTATACAACACTATCAGATATTCATAGATGTTTTTGATCAGTCTTACCTTCTACCCCCTTCATTTCCTATTTTGTTTTTGTTTTCTAAAAGCATTTTTAGTTTCTTAGCCATCACCTTTCTAGTTGTTCCAGTGATGGGCATAACCGGAAAACCGAATTCTAAGAGCTTAGTTCTAAGCTCAGCATCAGAAAGTTTATCTACATCCACTACCATCTAAAAAAATATATATATATCTTATAAATTCTATTCTAATGTAATAGATAAAATATCTTACCTTTATTCTTTAATCACTGCTACTTTTGTATAAGATTAAATATTTTACAGTTTATAAACGGAGATATAATTACATTTGGAACTAACCCTGCTTGAAAATTAATGCGACCTTGAACTAACAGTATTTACAATTCACCGAACAAAAAATTATTCATAAATTTAAAGGTATAAGACTTAAGAATCTATATATGACATAAAATAAATATTAATATTACTGGTAATTAAAAGGCACAAACAATCCCAACTTTTCCTCAATCTTACGCCAACCGCCATAAATAGCAATGACGTGACGAATGACAGTAGTTTGTAGCTTTGTCAGTGTTGTTAACAGAAAACAGACAAATATCACTATAGAACCCAGAACGCAAATAAAGCTCGATTCATAAACTTGACAATACAGTTTGCAGTTTGCTGATGAAGTTAGTGGTTTTTGCTGATTGGCGTCCGGAGACTACATTCATTCTATTCACAAACAGTAAAGTGTCTTTTAAGGTGACTACCCACTACAACGTATCATACTTAGATTAGACAAGCACCTTGTCTAAGGTATCATACTATGATCGTGTTAGGAATGTATCGGGTTAGGTTAGGTGTTTACAGTTTTCACTACTCTTGCCAGGTCCGATTTGAATTACATGAGGTCAAAAAAATCGGGATTTAGGGTTGCTGATTGGGACAAAGAAAAAAACAAGGCTTTTAGCTATTTTCCTCTAGAACTTGATTGTGTTAACCTTTACTTTGTAAAAGTTCATCTTACTAAGAACATAGATAACCGATAAAAAAAACACATGCAAAACACCTACTGGAACATCCAAACTCACTTATACAAACCAATGACATTCATATACTACACATTTGTGATAAAAAACAAAATTTAGATTTTCTAGAAGAACTTTAAATTAAAAGACATCTAGCAGATCAACATTTTAAAGTAGTTAATGAACAAATAAATCTTGGAAGTTCTCCACTATTAAACTGTTTACTTTGATTGAGTCTTCATTTTATACAAAGATAAGACGTAATTGTAACACAAATATATTAAGTTATTGTATGATATAGTTTTTTCCTGTTTTTTCTATATCATTGCACAGTTATACTGATCTTAGAGGGAAATACATCCAGGATAATCCCTTAGGGCTAATAACATCTAGGCTTTAATATTGTTATGTCTTATTACTTCCTTACTTGGTCTAGCCTTAACTACTTAGCAACATCAAGTACCTAGTTACAAACAAACAAAAATGTAATTTCAATATGTCAATCTGACGATGCTAGTTATAGCGAAACAGCTGTAATTGAATGTTAAAGCGAATTTTTCGAATAAATAGTGGAAGTTTAGTTTAACCGTTCAGTTTTTTATTGTTCTTCCTCTAGAACGCTAAGTTAGCGTTAACCAGGAATCCTAACCTAACTTTCATACGTTTCCAAAGTATGATATTTAAAAAATGAGAAACTATGAAAATATTAAATTGTATGTAGTGTGGCAGAAAGACCAAATTCTACTGTACAAAAGTTCCCAAAAAGGCAGGGCGCCAATTTGTTACTACGAGACTTCCTTCTTGGCAGAGCGCGGCTATGAGACTCTCTCAAGGAGTGGTTCGTCTCCAAGTTTATGCTCACTATAGAAAGGATTGGTGGTATATAAGGGTTAAGGGCTACACTATCTTTTTATACGTTTACGATTAAACAACTGAAACTATAAACTAAGGTGAAAAAGATAGAAACACCTTGTAATTAATCTGAATTTGAAAACAAAGAAAGCAAACTATTTTTTAATGAAAACCGAGCACGCTACTCCCTTAAGACTTATAGTCAGTGGGTATATAAATGAAACTGATGTAAAAAGATTATTTGTTTATTTAGAAAAAAATTGTGATTTGCCACAGGAGGTGTAAACGGAAACTTAATAAGTGGACTAGACTTATCTTTGAGCTTTTGTGATCCGGTGTGGGCTCGGTTTGTTCACTGCTACTTGTACATGGGGTGTTGGCTGATGGTGGTTGCTTTTACTTCATATAAATTATAATAATAAATGTGTGATACGAACGGCTGTATTTCTCCTTACGAAGGCTGGTACGAATGGGTATATCTTATTTTATGTAACGTTTTGAAGTGACTATTTCTCTAGGGACTCTAGGAAGATACTCGCTGATATCAGGTCTAGTGAAATGATCGTTGATAACTGACTCCGATTGGTCTAATTTTCAATTTTGAGACATTTCATTGGTTAGTCTACTAAGTGACATAAAAATCCGAACACCCAGTTTAAATGATTTTATTTTTATAAAATTTTGTATACACTGAAGCATAATAAGTACATGATAAAAATTTCAAAATGATTGCTTTGCATTAAAGCCCTTTTACCTTTAATAATGTGTGGATGCACCCCAATGTGTTACGCATTCTCCAATGCGCCTAGGAAGCTTCTGTTCAGGTGGTCAATGTCCTCCTGTGGTATCTCATTGTTCTAGAGTCTGAGGAGGACGTTGCAAATTGAGCAATCTCCTACCCATCATATCCCACACGTGTTCAATTGGGGATAAGTCGAAAGATCTTGGTGGCCAAGGTAACAATGTAACATTATTATGTTGAAAGAAGTCTATTGTGACTCTTGCGACATGTGGTCGGGCATTATTTTGTTGGAAAATTCGATTTGCTTTAGTGTCAAGATAGGGTAAGAGATGGGGTTCTAAAACTTCTTGGATATAACGCTGCACGTTCATGTTACCTCTGATGAAGATTAAAGGTGATCTAGAACCATAAGCTATAGCACCCCAAACCATAACTCCAACAGTTTGTTGAACATGCCTTTCAACAAAAAACCGTGGATTTCTCCTTTAACCACGTCGTCTTCTAACCCTCGCTCGACCATCATGCATGCCTAAACAAAATCGAGACTCGTCACTAAAGACAATACTGTTCCATTCCTGATCCCAGAGTAACCGTTCTCTGCACCACTCAAGGTCAAAGGGAAGGACCCAGTGTGGTCGGTATGAAAACTGGCCAAAACGTCTTATATGTTGGTAAACACTTCGCATGCCAATAGGTCTTCCGTGTTCTGCATACCATTCATTTGCAATGGACCCGGTAGTGGAGAAACGGTCCCCTAAGGCCAATAATCTTAGGCGGCGATCTTCTGTTGTTCTACGGGGCGTCCAGAGCCCCTTGCTCTTTGCGTACGGCCTTTTCGAAGCCATGCCTGACAACACCTAACCACGGTGTTTACACTTCTTTTCACTCTAACTGCAATTTCCCGAAAAGAAAATCCAGCTTTCCGAAGTCCCACTATACGAGCCCTATAAAACTCACTAAGTTGACGAAATCGTACAGGTCTCCGTACCCTAGGCACG
This sequence comes from Ophraella communa, assembly GCA_035357415.1. Lineage (NCBI taxonomy): Eukaryota > Metazoa > Arthropoda > Insecta > Coleoptera > Chrysomelidae > Ophraella > Ophraella communa. Next base: position 11,974,645 of record CM068995.1, on the reverse strand, counting down.
TAATCAATCGTAAAGAACGTCAAGAAACAAAATCCGCAAAATTTGGATCTTTACTACGGCTACAATATTCATTTTTGGATTGTTACTGGATTTCAAAAAAAGCAGTAGGTATAAAAACCGGAATCTTCAACTGATAAGGCTGAAAATTTTATCAATTGTTTATTTCAGTTAAATAAATAAATTTACCAAATTTTATTAAAATAAAATCATTTGAACTGGGTGTTCGGAGTTTTATGTCTCTTAGTATACCGGATGTCCCAGACTAATTTATCCAGGCTATATCTCTTAAACGAATAAAGATTCTTGAATGGGACAAAAACTGATCTATTCCATTTCCAATACACTTATATATGGTGTAGAAAAAATTATCACCAAAATATTTATCCCTTTGTTACCACCCTAACTTTAAATTTCTTTATAGTACCCTATACACATTTTTTTATAATTTTGGATTTGGTCTTCCATCGTCTATTCAGCTTTAAGGCTTTCTTGATTTATTTACAAACATAAAAAATAAACTGATATTTTCTTGATTACCTACGAACCCATTTTATTTTTGAAAAATTTGTTGAATAGACGATGGAAGACCAAATCCAAAATTATAAATAAATGTATAGAGTGCTATTAACAAATTTAAAGTTAGGGATTGTAACTAAGGGATGAATATTTAGGGGATAATATTTTTTACGCCGTATTAAAGTGTATTGGAAATGGAATAGATCAGTTGTTGTCCCATTCGAGAATCTTTATTCGTTCAAGAGATATAGCCTCGATAAATTAGTCTGGTATAAAGCATGGGATATAATCAGTAATTACTCTGAAATTACTCTCAAAAATTTTTCCCTAAAAGATACCCCATATATCCGTCACGAAACTCTGAGTTTAATTTTTTAATCTCTTTCTTTTGGTTGCTTAATACCTATTAATAGAGTTTAAAAATTAAACTTTAAAATACATTACATTTTATTTGTACACTTAATATCAACAATAATTATTTATCACGAATAATAAAAAACTCTAAATCCTCCCCGCAGATAAAGGCAACGCAACTGTCATCTTAAATACTTCATCCTATATCGAAGAAATTAAACAACTCCTTGAAACTTCCGATTATAAACGATCTTCCCACTACCTATTTAGAGAAAACAACGAGGGCATGTATAAATAAATCAAATCTTCCTTCGGATATTAAATCCAATCTTATTCAGAATAATAAAAAACTCTTCGTTTTAACAAAACGTCCAATATTTATATAAAAAATTGCTTTTTTAACTTTAATGACAGCCGTTTCGCTAGACTTAGCATCGTCAGACAGAAACGGCTGTCATTAAAGTTTAAAAAGCAATTTTTTAAATAAATATTGGAAGTTTTGTTAAAACGAAGAGTTTTTTATTATTCTTAATAAGATGGACTTCCAAAAAGTAAGGGTTAGTACAATAAATTTAACCAATCTTATTCCTAGAGAAAAATCGTCACGCATTCCCAAAATCTACGGTTTACCCAAAATTCACAAACCAAACATTCCTCTACGACCCATTGTCAGTGCTTTTCATTCTCCAACCCAAAAACTCGCCAAGCACTTGGCCCACTCTCTTCAACCTTTGGCAGAACAGGCACACCTTCCTACGTTAAGAATTCATTCCATCTTCTTGACCTTCTCAAAAACTATAATATATCGTCAGTTTTGATATAATTTCTTTGTTCACCAACATACCTATTCCGGAAACACTAGAAATTCTTGAATCAACCCACAAAATTCCTGAAAACACACTTTCTCTAATTAAGCATTGTTTGTCCAATACATACTTTTTATTCCAAAACAACTTTTACCGGCAAGTGAAGGGAGCTCCAATGGGGTCTCCTCTCTCACCAGTTATCGCCAATATTTTCATGGATAATTTTGAACAAATTGCTCTGCACTCCTTCCCACTTGTGGGCTACGTTATGTTGATGACATTTTTGTTATCTGGCCTCATGGAAAGGAAGCATTGGACTCTTTCTTAATCCATCTAAACGGTATACATCCTAGTATTCAGTTTACAATGGAGGTAGAAGAAAACCTTTGTTTACCTTTTCTAGATATTCTTATTTCGAAAAATCCTGAAAATGGTTTCTCCCACTCTGTATACACATACAAACCGTTATTTAAACGCCAAATCACATCATCACCTTTCCCAACTCAATTCGGTTGTTAATTCTTTAATATCTCGCTCTATTCACCTAAGTGACATCAATAACAGATAACTTCGTTCTATTGAAAATGCCCTCTTACAAAACGGTTTCGAGAAAAATCATATCCAAAGATCTATTAGACGAAATCTGGTTCCATTATTTCCTAAATCTTCCATTCAGCAATTACAAAATAGGATGACCCTTCCATATATCAAAGGTGTCACTGACAAAATTAGTAAGGTTCTTAGGACTGCCAATATCCAAAACATCTTCACAACTCACAAAAAAAATCTCTCAATTGGTCCGGTCTGTAAAAGACAAATTTCCAAATGAAAGCCATGGTGTATATGAGATCCCCTGTAGTGATTGTCCTCAAACTTACATAGGTCAAACCAACCGTCGAAATCAAACCAGAATTTCTGAACATTCCCTATCCGTAAAACATTTAGACTCAAACAATGCTCTAGCCCAACATGAAATTCAAACAGGTCATACTATTGACTTCACTAATACCCGAACCTTAGCCAACATTCGTTCCTTAAAACCTCGAATAATTAGAGAAGCAATAGAAATCGAAAAGCGCCTAAAACAAACGGGATGACGGACAACGATTACCACCAACATGGAAACCTCTAATTACCCGCCACCAATCATTCCCGCCCAATAGTTTCCCGCCTTCGGTTCCCCCTCCCTCCACCACTTCTGAGCATATAAACCCGACACCTAGCAGATTGAGACCACGAAACCGTACTAAACCCTATCCATCCTAACCTATCCTTACTCTCTCTTGATAATGGCTCCAAAGTGGGAGTCGAAACGTCGAGACAAAAATTCTTCTAAACGCGGTTTTTCCAGAAAACTTAGTAATCATTCTTTTGACCGCGGAAGTCTTTCCGAACATTTCATATATAATTATATTTAAATTCTTTATTTTCAAGAAAACTCTTTTACTTGTTTTCCAAGCTTTCGAAATATGTTTATTTCACTTTCAAGGAATAAGTTCGAGTTAAAACAAAATTGGCATTAAAAAAATGGTAAATATAACATAAAAAACTATTTTAACTTTAAATTTGGAATTTAAAAAAAAATTTAAGTCAAATTATTTATGACGTTATTTTGTTTTCAAAAAGTAAGGGTTAGACCAATAAATTTGATAATTATTTAAGTGAAAAACTGGGTATTAACTATTCATAAAAATATTTCCATAAAAATAACTAAATGTTACCAGAGACAACCAAAGAGACGGTCAAGTACATGAGCATTTTTGTTCGATTGTCCAATAAAATAGTTCTGCTAGCTCTATCCTTGTTTAGTTCACAAGTTTATTAAATGTCACATCTCTGTCATATTTTTGGAAAGTTAGCGCAGATGGCACTAGAAGCATGGAATTTTTGACACAACGGCAAACCTTAGAACATAAAGCATGTTTGATATTCTGTGGTAAATGCGAAATGTGACGTGCCAACTGCCAAAGTATTCAGTCGCCATTATTGTTTTGACGAGTTGTATTAACTGTGTTTTTTGTGGGGTTTTTAGAATAAGTTCAATAATTTGAGTTCTTATTTGTTGTAGAACAATTATTTTAGACTTTTGTTTGGTGCTTAGTTTGTGTATAACGATAGTTAAAAAACGATGTGTTGTTTTATGCATCCTTATATCTTGTCATTTCTTTGAAAAGTTAAGAACCACTTCCATAGTCCACGTTCGGTATGTTTTCATTGCTCCTGTAATTTGTCCAATAGGCCATATATTATGTCAAAGACCACAATAATGTTTATGTATATGATAAGTTTAATATATTGTTTACGTTTACATAATTTATGTTTCATATAAAACCACTTTGTATTTTTCAATAATGTATGTTTTTTTTAGTTTTGTATTTAATTGTTAATGAAAGAAATAAGAAAATAAACGAAAAAGGGTTTGCCCGCGCTTTTTTAAATTTCCTAAGAAGCGCGAGCGCCATCTCAACTCACTTTCCGGTTCTGGTGGACCAATTCATTACTGTAGAACAAAAATTTAACATGTACTTGGGCGTCTCTTGGTTGTCTCTGATGTTACCCGACATACCTACATATTCCCATTTTTAATAAAAAGCACGTCTTTCATTACAAGCGCAAGCATAACTCCCAAATAATGATACAGCGTTGCTAGCACGAGGATGAGACAATCAGAATCGATTGGTATTCTTTGTCATACTCATAGACACTCTCTTGTAATCATTGCGACATATTAAACAGAGTTTTATAAATGAAATGTTTCGTCTCCTCTGATAATAAGGCTTTCCAAATCACGTGACATAAAGATGGCGTATGTGGGCAAACATTAGAACATAACACTGTCAAAGTCACAGACCATATATAATCAAAGTTTCATAAACCATTCTATACGTGGTTGTTGTCAGTCATCCCTGTTTGATCTACTTTCACAACCAACCACAAGGCATGTAACAGGCATTTTTTCAACTTATAACGTTAACAAGTCCAAATAATATATAAAATCTATTTTATAAAGTCACAAAAACTATATTCTCACAACAATAATAGTACATTATATACCGCGGGACTGAAGTAGTACATTTAATCCTGAAGGATTAAATGTACTTCAGTCGCAAGGTATATACGATACTTTTCGTACTTCCGGTATGATTTTATTAATTATATCTTAGAACAAAAAGAAACAGGAAGGAGTCTGTCATATATTAACTTTAAGGAAAATTTGCGACGGAAGTCGGCCATCTTGAAGCTCCTAGTATGACTCATTTTTTATGTTTACAATATAGGTACTGTCAAAGCAATATTTGCATATAAATGTCAAAAATGAGCGCATAGGCGTATCATTCGGTTCTTATAAATACTAAATTATTTAGAACATTAATTGTATTCACACACTTGATTGGTTGAAATTTATTAAAAATAAAAACCTTGATATAATTTTTATTTTTTTTTGGTACGTCAATGGAAACGGAAATTAAAATTGACAATTGACCGCCATATGCAAGCTCCTTTCTGGACTCAAGGTCATTTTGCATATACTCCTTCCTGTATCTTTTTGTTCTAAGAATTATATCAATAATTTCAAGCAGTTTTTTCTCTCTTTAAAATAAGTTACCATAGTAACATTGCGTTGTGACAGTTATAATTTAGAAACATTGTCATTACTAGTGTCATTGTAAAGAAACATTGTTATTGATAATTATTGGTATCATGAGTGAAGAAGGTGTATCTGATATTGATAAAAGAGCAGCCGAAGTAGGTGAAGAATTGTTACCACCGAAATCTAGAAAACTATACGAGCAGCAGTACGATGCTTTTAAAAAGTGGTGCCGCTTAAAAAATGTGAGACAACCTACTGAAAATGCGCTGTTAGTCTACTTCGATGATAAATCAAAAGCGGTTTGTGCCTCAACTCTCTGGGCACATTACTCAATGCTGAAATCGGTTATTAACATTAGAGAAGATATTGATATAAGTAAATTTCCAAAATTATTAGCTTTTTTGAAGAGAAGAAATGAGGGATTTAAGCCAAAGAAGTCAAGAATTCTCACGTCTGAGCAGGTAGATCAGTTCTTACGGGAGGCTCCGGATGATAAATATTTAATGCTTAAGGTAAATTTGGAAATTTGTTTATATTCAGAAATTTTAAGAAATCAATTTTTTTGTAGGTTGCATTTATTTTGGGCGTTGCGGGAGCTTGTCGTGGAAAAGAGTTGGTTGATTTAGAAATGGATGATGTGAGAGATTTGGGCGATTCCTTCCTAATTGCGATTAGAAACACCAAAAATAAAATTGACCGAAATTTTGTGATCAAAAATTCAGAAAACAGTGCCATTAGTTTTGTGGCGATATTTCGGAAATATGTGGCATTGCGAAAGACAGGGACAACTTATTCAAAATTTTTTGTTCAATACATCAACAAAGAATGTACTACGCGAGTAGTAGGAAAAAACATGTTTGGTACATTTCCACGGCAAATAGCAGCTTTCTTGAAATTAGAAAATGCGACGTCTTATACGGGACATTGTTTTAGACGCACATCTGCGTCTTTGTTAGCTGATTCGGGAGCAACAATAGACGTGCTGAAGAGACATGGAGGATGGAAATCCTCCAACGTGGCCGAGGGATATATTGAATCGTCTATTAAAAATAAACAAAAAATTTCAGATAAAATATTTGGTCAAGTCGCCGATTCGTCCACTATAGTTATGCCACAGTCCTCATTCTCGCTTCCTGTTTCCGCAGGATCTTCGAAACAAACACCAGTTCAATATGAAAATGACCTATCTGTTACTCGTCAGTTACCTGCTGCATTAACCCAGGAAAGACTGGTCAATATGACGAACTGTCACAATATTAATTTGAATATTAACGTTAATTACCATTCTAATTAATTATATTTTTCAATAAAATATCCCTTAAATTCGTTTGTTTGTGATTTAATCGTTCCGGGAGTTTCGTCAATATTTAATCCCGGAGGGATTAAATGTGACACTTTAGTACCTGTCACAAGGGAGTGAAGTTGTCACTTTAGGCCCGGAAGTACGAAAAAACTTCTACACCAACTAATAAAGAAAGCACTATGACAACAATACAAAACAATACTATTGTTTGCCTACAGCCGCCATATTGAATAATTTTTGACAGGTCGTTCGAAAGGCTAATAGGTCTATGAAGGTTACCGTACTTATAGCGACAGAAGCAGTATTTTTCAGAACGCAGGTTTCTGACGGTTCAAGAACGGTAACTAGCGAAACTACTACATTACGTAAACTTTAAATTGGTTTCAGTAATGGGGATTGTAAAGGATGGAAAGAAAATATTAAACAAACAAAATAATCAGGCCTGTTTTCTTAGTGGGATATCATGGGGGTCAATATAATAAGTATAGTGGCTGGATACTTTCGATGTCTTTTCTATAGGTATTTATTGTCAGTAACTGTTTGAAAAATAGTTTATTAAGAACCAACTTTCTTATATTATGAATAAAGTTTCGAAAGCCGGTTCTGCTTCTTCTTCGAGGTGAACGAACTTCTTCGTCCAAAAAATCCATCGGAACTTAAAAATAGCCGATTTGTTGTTGTCAGTAGGTTAGTGGACCAACGTTTACATACTTTGTCTATTCAGTTCCTTTAGGCTCAAACAACTCTGAGAGTAATGTTGATATAAATGATATGGGTACATACAATTTCTATATAATTATAGATGCAGGTAGGTAGATGAATAGATATCACCGCGATGTTGTATGGGTGTATTTAGGAAGAAAATAAAAATTATCTGAAAGTACATCTACCTATTCAAAGAACGTGTGTATAGAGTGGAGGCTGATCACAAGTACGACGAACCGGATTAATTCCGGGTAACCCTGTTTGCCTTTAACAATAAATACAAGATTTGTGTTTAAGGTTAAAGGTCGTTTTTGTTTTTGTTTTCGTTTTTGTTTTAATATTGTATATTTTTAAAATATTCCAAAAATGCAAAAAAATATGTGGTTTTTAAATTATTTTTTTATTCGAGTGTTTTTTTACCACTATTTATATAACTAGTGGTATACCATTTGTTTAGAACGCCCATTCCTGGAACCCAGTAAAGTTTTTTATTTGTTTCTCATTTGTAAACGTCAGTTTCCAAAAACACAATATTAATCAAGAAAGTTTATTTTATCAAGTCACTAACTTGTAAAACTGACAGTTAACTTGCAAAATTTTTACAAGTTAGTAGTATTATTTACATTAGAAAATTTTGTTTTATCGTCATATATGTTGAAAATCATGGTACAATTGTTATTTCCAGTAACACAGATTTTTGATGATGAAGGAGTTGATACTGATGATGATGAACCATCTGTTGACTCAGAAACTGCTGAACTCGAGGACTGCAGGTAATAAACTTGAAGCTACACTGCTGGCTGCCTCAATAATTTCTTTTGGTACATTCATTTTCGCTTTCGCCAAAACAAATGTAAAGAAAAATAAACAGACATGTTCATGGCAACGCTTCCATAGCTTACGACATTTGCGACAAATTATTGAGATTTTTTTGGAATTTATCTAACCTTTTTACAAATGAGAAACAAATAAAATATAAAACAATACACGCAAGGTAACGGGTTTTACTGGCTCAAGGAGGTAACTGACTCGCCTGTGGCTCGTCAGTTATATCCTCCATTCGCCAGTAAAAACCCTCTTACCTTGCTAGTGATGTTATACAGGGTGTCCAGGAACTTAATGCCAAAAATTCGGGAGCAAATAGAAGAGGTCAAAATAATGTTAGAAGTTCAAATAAATTTTTGTCATACGAGCCTTCGTTTCCGAGTTATAGACCTCTAAAGTTTCGAAATAGAAACCTTTGTTTTGTCATAATTTCTAAACTATACATTGGAATACTATAAAATTCCAGTGACGGATTGCATATATCCATGTCCTGTGTTTGACGGTATAAATGAATCTACATTACGTACAGATAAGCAGAGACGGCTTGTGCCCATTGGTTAATAATCCGTAATTTTAATAGGGACCATCTGAATAATATTTAAATTTCAAAAATAAATTTTCCAATCCATTTACTAATGAAAATGTACTCTTGTTTGAACTCGATAAAATTAAGGGTTTAGGAGAAATTTGAACTTTTAGATCTGATCGCCATATTTTGTAAAGACAGACATTCTGAAGAGAACTATCAATAATTGTCACAACTTATAATTAAAAATTTATTGTAGCAGTTTTAGGTTTTGGTTCTTATTTTCTTACCATTGCATTGTGAAGTATTAAAATTTATAGGCAACTACAATGGCCTAACATGTACGTAATTGTTTTACTGCGTTTAAATACTATCTTAAGGAATTTTTAATTATAAGTTGTGACAATTATTGATAGTTCTTTTCAGAATGTCTGTCTTTACAAAATATGGCGATCAGATCTAAAAATTCAAATTTCTCCTCCCTTAATTTTATCGAGTTCAAACAAGAGTACATTTTCATTAGTAAATGGATTGAAAAATTTATTTTTGAAATTTAAATATTAAGGTTAAGTTAAGGTTAGTTCTCATTGGTCGCTTTACTAAGAAATTTCTGTTTGCACCAATAATAGCGACAAACATTAAGTTTCAGTTGTCGTTGTCAGTTATTATTCAGATTCATTTATCTGTGTGCATCTTGATTTTTTCGTTGCTTATATTTTTGTTTTTTTACGGTAAAAGGTTCTTGTTCCCAGTTAACTCAATCCATTTCAAACATCGTGGTACATTTTTTTATAAGTGGGAAATGGATAAAACAAACTAATAACAACTTCTCAAAAAACAAATATAAACAAAGAAAATATCAAAATGCACAAAGAAAAATGAATCTGAATAATAACTGACAGCGACAACTGAGACTTATTAATGTTTGCAAAAAATGTCGCTAGAAACACACAACTAGATATGCCTAATATCACTGCTAATGACATTTTCCCCCAAAATTAATTAAAAATCTTTATTTTGCAAAAGTGTGTACTCGGGAAGTGCTTAAATTACTTCAAATGTAAAAATATAGTAATTCTATATTACACAGGAGAACAAAACGGCCTAGACAACAGACCCTCATTTTTGACCTAAAAATTTTGTAGTGGTAGTGCTAGCGGACTCCCTCATTTTTTGCTCACGCCCATAAATATCGATGCATAAAACGGATTATTCCTTTTTCTCGCCACACTCCTGAAATAATCAGTCATTTGACGCTTTCACCTAAATTATTAATGCCGTAGGCTGTGGACAACGACACAGCCAGCAAGTTACCGCCATCAGGCACTACAAGGTAGCGCCAGATACAACAAGACGTCAAGCATATACCGTTAGCATCCAGTAGATATCACAAACCATATACCGTCCAGAAGCCCACATCTAAGAAGCCGTTAGCATCCAGCCAATGTGACAACCCAAGCACCATTCATAAGCCCTAACAGCTAACCTGGAAACCTGGAGATAAGTTTTGATTTCAGCTTAATAAGTCTATTCCTGTCACACACTTCCTTCTGGCACATTATTTCAATAAATAAATAATTAAAACCCAGTAGGGTGTATCGTGTTCGGTCGAACTGCTCATTTAGATAATTTTAACATTTACTGACTGATTCAATAATTTATATTTATTTTCAAATTCTACAAGGTGTTTCTATTTTTTTCACCTTAGTTTCTTTTTTTATTTATATTAACTTTTGTTTTTCCATAAACGAATAAAAAGATAGTGGCGCCCTAAACTTTTATAAACAATCAACCTGAACTATAGTGAAACATTAACTTGGAGTCGAAACACTTCTTTGGAGGAGTCTCTTGTTTTTCTTACAGTTACCGAAAATAGTTATTTGGGTACCAAGGCAAATAAAGATATCTTTTATGGCCGAAGCAAGCAAATTATGGTGAAGACATAATAGTATTTATGCTCCAAGGTTGAAAAGTGAGTTATTATTGTCGAGGTCCATTAAATACAGAGAAGCGAAGCTTCGAGGTCTTTAATGAATCCGACACAATAATACAATTTTCTATACTATAATAATACATTTTTTTCACTACTAGCATTATATTTTTTTAAATATTAGTTTTTAAATTTTAAAACTAATAAACATTTTTGAGGGTTTACAGTCACTCCCGTTTCACATCACAATGACAAGGCAACCAAAAACATATTCAATAATTTTTATTTAAATTTAATAAGTATTATGTGTTATAAAATTCACTATGAAAATGCAAGGATAAGTCAATTGATGTTTATTTTTAAATAGGTATGTGGACTTTAAATAAGTAAGAAAAAATATTTTTTTTACTACTATCCTCCATACCTAACTTTATTGACTTTTGTTGAGGCAGTAAAGTTGTTCATTATTAACCATGGTAGAAAAATACAGAGACAATATGATTAGAATTAAATCTCAATCTATTTGACAGAATGTAAGGTTAACTGATACAAGAGCAGAGTGGTATTGGTGACGAAGGCGGGTAGGGAGGGGAAGCGGACAGGGGACTACAGACCCATCAGTCTGCTGTACGGGATAAGTAACGTTTTGGAGGGGATAATAAAAACCAGAATTGAGGAGGAAATGGAAAGAAATGAGCCTGGGTTTGTGAGCCATGTATTTCTGCACTGGACAGAGTGATGAGCTTGGTGAAAAATGCTAGGGAGGGCAGTTGGAGAAATAAATAACTGGCCCTACTTGTATTCTTCGACGTCGGGAATGCGTTCAATACCTTGTAACATGTCTATCGTCGTGTGACCTTGCACAATTATCCGCCCGTAAAAGATACCGCTATTATTAACGTTAAAACCGACCCCGAATCACTGTTAATGCTACTGTACACGAGACACCCTTTTTTAGACGCTAACTATTTAGCTGCTTGAATGAGGCCAATCAAAAAACGCGCATCTCGCTTGCAATTTAATGTAACGAACGAATCCCTTCTGACAAATGACACAAACACGATTTCTGTTTTGAGCGAGACTATATATAGACGAATACGACAATTTTATATCCTTTTCGATTAATACGCTCCTTTGAAGAGTCGGAAAAGCGTTCTAGTATTTTGTCTTGTGAACTTTCTCTTTTGGATGTTGGAAGACACAACCCGCTAAGTTACCGCTAAGTAATCGCTAAGCTACCGCCAAGTTAGAGCCAATCTTGAAAGCATCCTTTGGAAGGTCCCTATATGGAGATAGTACTTCAAACCATCAAACCATTTTAAGCTGACGTTGAGGCCACAGAAGCCTGAATCCAAACCACTTCTGAGTCGTTAAGAAAACCACTCCATCTCAAGCTGCCAGAACCATTAAATAAACATCCAGAAACTTTCATCCCTAATTCTCTACGAAGAAGCTAAAGCCGCCCGTCTAGACAGTACAGAAACCTAAAGTTAAGTCCACTTTTTACAATTCCTTTCTGTTCATTATCGGCAAGTACAGTTTCAATAAATAATTCATATTTTTTAAAACCGTTTCGTTTATATACCTTAGACTATAAGTCTTAAGGGTGTAGCGTGGTCGGTCTTTTGTTTTAAGTAGTTTATTTTTTTGTTGTTTAATTAAACTAATTACAAGGTGTTTCTATCTTTCCCACCTTTGTTTTTGTGTAGTTTGTTTGCTTAATCGTAAGCGTTCAAAAGATAATGGCGCCCTTGTTACTTATACATCCCAATCCTTCCTATGATGAGCATTAACCACCCCCTGGAGAGGGTCTCTTAGCCGGGATCTCTTTTGGAGAGTTTTGTAGTTACAAATTGGCTCCCTGCCTTTTAACTAATAGTGAACTAATAGTGTTACAACCTAGGAGTGTGGTTGGATAGCCAGCTATCGTTCAAACCACATGCCGAGGCGGAAATTCAGGTGGCATGGTTCGGGAGATTGATTGTAATGTGGAAGGACCAGAATAATGGAAGAGAAGAGCTATTGGTAGAACGATTGAACAGACTGGGCTGTACGGGGCGGAAGTGTGGGGTGAAAGAGCCGGAGTACATGCAAGGATTAAACCACTACTGAGTGTTCAGAGAGGAATGTTGCTGAAAGTGGTGCAAGGGTACAGGACAGTGGGAGGGTTAGCAGCAGCGGTGCAGCCAAGATCCTACCCATTGGATGTGATGGCTAGAGCCAGGAGACTACAGTGCAAGGGCGAGATGATAGAGGAAGTTATGGATTAAATGGAGGAGGAATTGGAAATAAGGTGGAAGGAATATAAAGGTGCGCAAGTAGGAGAGAATGGATGACTAGGAAATTCGGCGAAGTGAACTTCTTGTCACAGGTGCTAATTGGGCATAGGCCAACAGCAATCTTCACAAGATAGGCAAAAGAGAGATTGGAGTTCGAACACGAGTTTTTTCATCTCAGTCCAAAAAAATGGCAAAATGAAAAATATTTTTTTTACTATTAGCCCACATACCTAAATGTATTGACTTTTGTTGTTAGAAAAACACAGGGACTAAGAACTAGATTACTAGATTTATTTTCGATTAGTTGATTAATTGGTAAATATTTTGGTGTTTAAATCGCTATGAAAATACATGGATAAGTCGATTTTCAATTTTGAATAAGTAGGTGGACTATTAAATGAGCAAGGAAAATATTTTTTCATTTTGTCTTTGCATCAGTTAACCTCGCATTTTGTCAAATGAATTGAGAGTTACTGCTAATCAAGTAGTCCTTGTCTTTTTCAACCTTGGTTAAAAAGTAACAACTTTACTACCTCAACAAACGTCAATAAAGTTTGGTTCAGAAAAAAATAGTGAAAAAAATATTTTTGATTTTTTTATAGTTATTTATTTATACTTTTGCATTTTATATTTGTTAATCTAATAGATATTCTTCTCCATTTTGCAGAAGAAATACAAAATAGGTTTCCAAACCAAAAATGTATCGATCAGCTGTTTACCTATATATGGATGCCGATCAGTTTCGAACTGTTTAGCGTAAAAAAATTGGTGGTTAAAGTAATTTAAATCATCTGGTCCGCAGAAAATAAGTTATGTAATATATAATGCTGTAAAATAAAGAGGCGCCAATATGAATTAATCGTTTTCAAGATTGTAAATGGCAATGTAAATTCTTGAAATTACTTGAAATATAAGCTGAAATTATGTACCCGTCAAAAATTTCTTTTCTTTAATTAAGGAAATTGGTAATCTTAACTACTATTGAAAGAGTTGTTTGACGTTCTGTGGATTTCTGTCCTCCATTTTTTTTTCAAAAGTATTTCAAAATATTGAATACCTTTTCATTTACATGTTTTAATCCTTTTTCCCTTCACCATTTTTCAAATTTCCAAAAAAATTGTATCTGTTCTTAGATTTTTCTGGGGTAATATTTTTCTGCTGCTTTTTCTTCGTCACTTCGACATTCATCATTCGACAATTTTAAATAAAATATAAAATAAATATCCTTATTACCAAGTTTAAGCAAGAAATTATTTAATTGATTAACTATGTTAAATGAATATCATTATAATTATAATTTTTATTAAATATAATTGTTTATTATTATGATAATTCCTTCAAATTATAAAAAATCTTCGATCTACGAAACTCGTTAAGAGATGGCGTTTTGTTTAACTCGTGTTTTTTTCACGACTTCTAACTTTCGTTCTGCAACATCATTATAGGTACATATATTAGTTAAAACAATGCTCTTTTAGCAACCTTTTTTCTAAAGCTTTTATTTAATTCAATATTTATATTTAAATTTGTATTTGCAATAAATATTGTCAATTTCGTTATTTATGTCAATAGCAAATTTTAAATAATTATTTAACTAAACTTTTAATAAAATAATTGTTATTCTAGAAATAGCCTGTATATTTTTCGTCATCCGTTGTCAATTGGAACAAAACTAGAGGTGTGTTTCTAACGATCATCCACCTTTGAAATCGAAAGTGATACTGCTTTAGATCAGTAGTTTCAGTAACTACACTTTAAAAATGTCTACGAGACGACCACGACTATACAAGGGTGTTTCAAAAGTTTATATATTGAATATTTAATATTAAAAAATAATTGGACGTCTACATTAACAAAAACATGGAATAGTTATAATTTTAAAAACTTGTATTTGAAAACTGAAGAAAAAAAACAAGATTTGAAGGTTAAATTACATAAAATATGTAAGCTGATTATAGCGCCGTCTGGATATTAATGTATCTGTGTTTTTAGCAGTAGGTATAGGATTATAATTTGATGTGAAATATAAATCTTGAGTTGAAAAGAGGATTTCGGATTGTTACTTTATTTTCATGTGTCTAATAAAGTAATAGTAAAGTAATACTAATGTGCTACCAAAATATTCCAACAAATGTGTCTGATACATACGACTATCTTTAAGGAAATCTAGAAGTAGTCGGTTCTTCAGGATTGGTGTCATGAGACAGAAGAAATTATTTGCTGGAGAACAAAACAGTTAAGAAGTATTAAACGCCAGTTATCATTCAAAACTGGTAGAAAAGTTACCAACGATTTCATGGAAAAAAGAGTGGCTCCAGAGCAAGAATATTTCTTTAAACGACAGAAAGAGCTATAAATTAAAATATAAAAGATATGTAATTGACGAAATGGAGAAGGAATAACTGTTTTACATTTGCCACCTTATCACTGTCAATTAAAGCCTATAGAATTAATATGGGTACAGGTAAAAAGTGATGTGGCAAGAAACAATACAACTTTTAAATTTAATGAGGTTAGACAACTTTTGATAAATTCTTTTGTTAGATTACGGGAGCTTTTTTAACTCCAAGCTTCAAACTTGTTGTGGTCTTCCTCGCTTTTTCCTTTCTGGGGGCTGCCATGTCATTATTTTTTTTGGCAACAGTTTGTCATCCATTCGGCTTACGTATCCGTACCATATTAATTGTTTTCTTTCTATGTCCTCTACTATAGTGCCCTCTATTCCCATTTGCTGCTTTACCAGTTCGTTTTTTATCCGTTAAGCTCGATACTTTCAGCAATCTCCTAATGGCGTTCATTTCGGTAGCTTTAACCTTTTTGCTGTATTTCTCAATGATTCTCCATGTTTCTGCTCCATAGAGTAGGCTGCTTTTAACCATGGTCTCGTAGATGTAAAATTTCCATTTCATTGATATTTCTTTGCTCCAGAGGATTACATTTAGGCATGTTATATCTCTTCATAGTTGTGTATGCTCGATTTCGCGATGATCTTTACCTGAACGATCGAAAATAAAACCCAGGTAGTTTTATTCGTTGCACGAGCTTATTTCCTGGTTGTCGTAAACATTTAGTGGTGCTGCTTCTGATCCGATACATAGGTATTTTGTTTTTTCCAAATTTAGGTTTAGTTCGCATTTCCTGTATTCTTCGGTAAGCTTTCTCATAATGAATTCCACATGATCTTTGTCGTTTAAGATCACCACCTGGTCATCCGCAAATTGGAGCGTGCCTATATATGCAATCCCTTGACCTTGCGGTTCCATGGTTTAAGGGCTGCTGAGATATAGATCTTTAGCCCCTTAGGGCCAACAATCTTTAACTCTCTTCCGAAAACTGTAAAAGAATCCCCTACACTGACTTCCTTTAGATGGAGATTAAAAGTTTTCATGGACACTACATCTAGGACAGAAATACATAAATACATAGATATATAAGCTTGAAGAGGAATGGAAAAGAATAATAAATAAAAAAAAAGTATAAAAAAAATAATTAAATGAAATAAAAAATAATTTCTTTTTCTTTTTAAATACTTACATGACCGATCACCATTACTGGTATTTTACAAATAGTGTGTAGTAGGATTTTATAATTGGGAAAGGTTGTTTTAATTTAATTTATCATTATGAATTTTAAGATATTTTATAAATTTGTTTTTACCACACACAAATAACCACGAGTTATTTCAGTGGATTCTTCGTGTTTTTTTTTTTGTATTAATTTAAGATTTAAGATTGTAAAAAACATGGTGTAACTTATTTATACATTAATAAACACATATTATTATTAAAAAAAAGACCCTTGGTCTATTTAGGTACATACTTTTGGAAAATCGAAAAACATAAAATAGCTTTTACTATCAGATTAAAATCGTATTAGATTATAAGAGAAATACCCCTGTTATTTGTGAAAGTGTTAGGTGATATACTATTCCTAAAATTAAAAATAATAATATAAACGTAATGTGTCAATTAGTTTTCATGATTCTTTTTTATTAGTTTAATGATAATTAATTTATAACAAAAAAATGAACAAAATAAATGAAATAAAAAATATCAAGTTCTTTAATCTTTTTCTTACATTTTTTAATCCCCTCGTATATCGAACTTAGTCGGCCTATATTTTACGAATGAAGTATCATCACCATCATCATAAAAATCGCAATAATCCAAATACCACCATAGATCATCTACCTATGAGAGTGAAAGTCCCAATGGCCGTTGTATGATGTTTGCCGGAGTCTCGTGCACCCACCAGGATCATTGACCCCGGACTAAAGAACTCAAATATCACCTGTTAGTCCGGTTATTTTTTTCTTCTATTTTGTCCTGCTTGGGATTCAGGGTACTGGTTGTTCACCGGAATATGGTGCGTTCACCTTTTTGCTACTGGACGGTTTCCGATTCCGATCTCTATAGGAACCTTATTGGGCGATTCAGTTCAAAAAACAACCAACTTGTTACGGATTAATTTTTTAAAGTTTTAAACTTTTTTCTATTTTTTTGTAAATGTGTTGTTACGTGTAACAAAGGGTTCCAATAATTTCAAGCACACAAATATTCCATAAAATAAAAGGATACAGTAATATAACAAAATATATTAAGTAATTAAATTTTTCAAGTACATTAAAAGTAATAATTATTGCACTTTTAACTTGGTTGCTTTAAACTCACACGTTTATCCAAAACAAAAAAAAGAGAAATAATTAAAGTATTATTAAAAGTAAAATATAAAAGTACCCTTATAATTACAATTACTATTGTATAATATTATATCTGATTTATTATTAAGCATAATTAACCATGTCAGTGTCAAAAATTATCTTCTTCTTGTTTTTAAATTTTAAAAATTATTCAAAAAGGACTACTTAACATATTATGTTAGAGACTTACACCTTCAGGGTTGTCATCAGTCGTTAAGGTATTTATCAGTAGTAATAATCCAAGGACATTGATAATTGTTCAAAAACATTTTATAACAGATTTCGAAAGTCTGTTGCCTGTAAGCAACAAGCTTGAGAAAGTTGTTATAACATTTTTTGAGCATTTATCAATGTTCGAGGGTTATTCGGATAGAAAATTTTTTGCTGGTTATGGAAAAAAAAATACAGAGCAGAAACAATTTGTTTAAATGTGCAATTAACAAAGGAACAAATTTTTTACTGTAAACAGTATTCTTTGGTATATTTGATTCGATAATTTCATTAATATTCTCATCAGTATTACAACCAAATCGTGACAACGAAATGTAGGTATCCATAGCTACATGATTGTGTTAAAACAGCCCATGGGATCTGTTTTCAGTATAATGTTGGTTTTATTGGTTGTATTCAATCAGATGACCACAAACTAATTGATTTCATTGGATTTCTAATTGAGCAAAAAATTTTCAGAAAAAGCAAAAAGGTCACTTTTTTGACTGGTTTTGGTTTTCTTTCGAAAAGAGCACATGGTTCCTTGTGGAACCATCCTATCTTGGCAAAAGCGAAGTATGAAAATATCCTCTGTGATATTGTTCAAAGAGGACTGAACAATGGTGTGACTCGGTTGGACTCAGCATCAACCCCACCAAAACCACACTAGTAGCCTTTACAAAGAAAAAGGAACCTAATCTAAAAATCATAAAAATAGGGGAAAACATCGTCGAGTAGAAAACAGAGGTAAAATATCTAGGGCTAATCCTAGATAGCAGTTTACTCTGGAATAAACACGAAGACGAAGTAATACACAAAGCAACCAAGGCCCTCATGGTGTGCAGGAACGTTACAGGGAAGAACTGGGGATGTAACCCACGTATTTGGTATTGGATGTACACAACAATAGTGAGACCATTAATCACATATGGGGCTGTGGCTTGGGGCGCAAGGGCTAATCTGAGTACGACGAGGAAAAATCTCTCGAAGATTCAGAGACTAGCCTGTTCATGTATCACTGGAGCAATGGGAACTTGCCCCACTACTGCAATGGAGGTAATTTTAAACTTGACCCCACTGTACATTCTGTTAGAAAGTGTAAGGAAGAAAACAATATATAGAATGATCAAAGAAGGAATTATCAGGGAAAAACCTCGATCACTTCAATTTGATCAAACTTGAGAAATGCCCCAAGATGATATGCCAAAGAAATTCAACTTTGTGAGAAAATTCATCACAAATTTGAGTAATAAATCTGAATGGGACGAAGACACCATACAGAAATTAAACCAGAATGCCATAAAGTGGTATACGGACGGTTCCAAGCTAGACGAGGGAACTGGGATAGGAGTTTTTGGACCGAGAGCCAAATACTCAGAAAGCTTGGGCACATACCCGAGCATTTTTCAAGCAGAAGTCTGCGCCATCGAAAGATGTGTGGAGTTCAATATTGGAAGAAACTACCGCAGACAAGAGATTGTAATCATGTCGGATAGTCAAGCAGCCATCAAAGCGCTGAGCTCAAATATAATCAGCTCGAAGATGGTTTGGGAATGCCTATGCACACTAAATGAACTAGGCCAGAAGAACACTGTCACCCTCCTATGGGTCCCTGGACACATAGGAATAGAGGGGAACGAAACAGCAGATAAGCTGGCAAAAAAAGGAGCTGAAACCCCACATTTGGGACCAGAACCATCTTGTGGGATCAGCAGTAGAGTAATCTTAGGAAAACTAAGGGAAGAAATGGAGAAGGAAACATCCAAGTACTGGAGTACTGGAAGGACTGAGGCAATCTAACATGCTACTGGGGAACTATGACCAGAAGAGATCTCTTAGCTATTTCAACCTCAGTAAAAAAAGGCTCCGAATTCTAACGGGAATATTAACCGGGCATCGCCGGTTAAGAATCCACATGAAGAAACTAGGGTTAGCACATTCTGTGAGGAAAAGGATGAAACCTCAATACACATACTCTCAGAATGCCCTGCCTTGCAGAATTCTAGGGCTAGATACCTAGGTGCACATGAAATAGAAGAGGAGGATCTTCCTGATTTGAAGCCCGACGATGTCCTAAACTTCCTCAGGAAAATAGGACTCGAAGAGCTGCTATAAATCTGAGAAAACATCAGATCATGGCAAGTAAAGGAGGACACAATAGATCCTATAGGTCGCAGTGTACCTATCACCCCTAACTTATACATACATTGTGGAAGGTGCATCGCAATTTGGCAGAGTTTACAAAGAAATTCTTAAGCAAATTCTTTGAAGAAAATTATTTTGTGGAGAAATAATCACTATTGTTGGATTTAATCTATAGAATTTACCAAAGAATTTCGTCTACGATAACTCCTCTTTATTGAGGTTACTTTTTAGGCCCCACGCCACCAGAAGTGAGTTCTCTAACACAAGTACTTGGATATTTCATTTTTAGTCCTTTAATTTTTTCTTTATGTTTATTTTTTTTCTTGTGGATTTTTTTAACATCTTTACTCCTACACCACTTCTGGAGATTATATCAAGACGTGTTGTGCTGACTGGTGTGATAATTCCAAGGAGGACTACCCTATATCCAAATTTCCCACGGTTGCAGATAAGATATTTTCGTTATTATTGTCCCAGAGAGTAATTAGACAAATTAAACATTTCACAACTTCACCTTTCTTAAATAAGAAATTACATAGTACATTTCATATAAATATAGAACATTGTAAGTCTTCTGCATATACAAAAGGTACATTTCTTTCATAATTATTTTACATCGAACTAAATAACCTCTTCTTAAGATCAAAAATAAAAGACTTTACTAATAAGGACATAAAACAAACCTAGTATTATTTACCGAACCCAGATTAAAGATGATGAGATGGAGATCTTAAACTAATTATTTTTCTAAATGAAATTAAATGTTATTAACAAAAAACTGAGAGATAGAGTAAATCTTGTGTAACAGTGTAATTACAATGACAGCTGTTTCTCTAAAAAAATCTATTTTTTAAATAATAGGTGGAACTTTAGTTCAAAGGTTTAGTTGTTTATTCTGAGTAAGGTGGACTTCCACAGAGTAGGGGTTAGTACAATAAATTTAATTGTAATTGTTTTTGAGTGAGTGAGAACAAAGCTTGTAGAAATCCGTCGAATATTTAGCTCGTCTTGTGGTACTAAATTAAAATAGCTCATTTTTACTAAGATTACCTTTTTGGTGAAAAATTGAATAATTGTTTAGTGCAACATTAATAAACTTATGTTTAAAACTACTTCACCTTTTATTAAACACCCTGCATATCCAGTCAAGGAGTCACGAAACCCTGAGTATTTGTATTTTTTTTTCTAATTTGCTTAAATCCCACCACTATTTAAATATATGTAAAGTTAGGGGCGTATCGGGAAAATACCGAAGACATTACTTCATTAATTGTTGCTCACCTTTCGTTTATAAAAAATACCAATTTATGATCGAACGTATAGAATTACGAAAGTAGAGGTATTCTTATTCAGCAAAACTATTACAAAATGGACTTGTTAATATCTCACATATTTTGTATACGTTTTATTAATGCTCGGTATGTACGCAATGTCAAAAACATTCAAAATAAAGATATGGTGAACTGAAAGTTATTTGTAGGTATGTGGCAAGCGCAATAATACGCTCCTTTTAAAGTGCGTAATACGTAATTACGCACTTGTACAATACGGTATTTATTGTTTAACATTATGACAATGTTCGTTTTCATGTTTGGTAAAAAGTTTTACTCATTTTTAAATATGTTTAAATGTTTTATTTATGTTAGGTATCTGTCATCATCATTATCTAAAGGCGTACCCTGTCTAGTCCATTGTTGTCTGTTCGTCACCAGATTCTTCTTCTCCACATACGAACCAAAATCCAAAACGGTAGCGCCGTCTGGGTCATCTGGGTCATCTATGTTTTCCCCATGGTTTTTCCTTAAAAAATGTTCTTTCATTCATTTGATTTCCTTTTGCACCAGTGTTGTTTTTGTCTTCCTCCACATCCACATCCACATCTCCTTTGTCTACAGTCTATCCCAAAGCCGTATCTAGGTACTATTGTGCCTGTGGTAAAATACAAGATAGCGCCATCTATTTGCGTAGATCTTTTTAACCAGTATTCTTTTATAGTAGTTTTCACAATAAATAGTATTGACCGAAGGATTATAATAAAACCAATTAGACCCTTAAGTTGTAAAATCCGAGATGCACATCATATATGTAAAAGGACCTGATTCAGGTAATTTTGTTTGTCAGAGAGGGATTGTAGAGGATTACAGCTTACACTTCTTGTTCATTTAAGTCTTTGTATTTCATTGGAAGAGTTTACTTGTGTTAGGGCTTGCAATAATTTTATAACATTTATTTGTTATTACAGACATTAATAGCAAAGATTTTATACCCCAACGTACAGAATAGCCAGTATGTGGCGTCCGTGGATAAAAAGTAATAGTTCTTCTTTCAGTGGTTCGTTAAAGAAGAATCACTTATCTTGTGACGCGAAAATCATTATAAAAAATGTGTATAGTTCCTTACTTTAGCAAGGATATAACGAGGGTGGTGCAGCAAGAATAACCAGTAATTTGACGAAGGTGCCTCTTACTTCAGTTAGACGAATTGTTGAAAATTCCATGGAAACAAGAAAAAAGCGTAAAGACTCCGGTGTCACAAAAAGTCTAGACGACTGGGAAAAAGATTTGATAAGGCGAAAAATCTACACTATGTACGATGAGCAGCGTGTCCCTACAATCAAAAGTCTGAAACAGCGGCTCATCAATGACGAAACTCACATCAACTGTGGCCTCACTACTTTTTGGCGAGCTCTGTCTGCAATGGGCTTTAAATATCGCAAAAATGACAAGAGACAAGTAATAATGGAATCCACACGTTTAATAAACTGGCGTTCTGAATATATAAGGTCAATAAGAAAATACCGGTCTGAAAATCGGTAAATACTCTACCTCCACGAGACGTGGTTTTACACGTATGACACCCCTTCCAAAGGATGGTCTGATTCCTCTGATAAGTGTAAAACAAAAGCACCATCAAATAAAGGGAAGAGAATCACAATATTACACGCAGGATCAGAAAATGGTTGGATCCCAAACGCTATGTGGCTTTCTGCCAAAAATATTAAGGACTCTTGTGTTGATTATCACGAAGATACGACAGCAGAGATTTTTGAAGATTCGTTTAAAAATTGTCTGTTACCCAATATTCCGCCAAACAGCGTTGTAGTAATGGACAACGCAATCTATCATAGTCGACAATTGCAAAAAATTCCTGACTCAAAGAATACGAAATTGGATATTCAAAACTTCATGGCTGCAAATGACATATATTTTGAGGAAAATTATACGAAAAAAGAACTTTTACAAGTGCTGCAGTGATTTTCTTTAAAAAAAACGTATGTATATGTATACTCCGAGCTGGTACTCTAAGCTCTTGTTTGGAGCATTTGGTCATTCTCATGGGCATTTGCATTATTTTTATTCATATGAGCCAATGCCAAGAACATATTAAATGAGAGCCATATTATATTCTTAACAATATATGTCTGTAATAAGTGTATCAAAAATATTTAGTTTGTTGATTGAATTTAGATTTTTACGCAAATTTACAGCGAATTAATGATGTCAAACAAACAGTTTGAATATTTTAATAGCTTATTTCACTTTTTTAAAAACTGGATCCGCACCATAAATTATTATATATTTTTAAACTATCAGTAGCGTTGCGCTTTTAAGATTATTTTTAATATTTGGCAATCTTAATAGTATGTTAAACAACGCATTTCATATGGAATTCTATTATGACACGAGTTCAAATTTAAAAAACGAATCGCGAAGCGATGAGCCATATGATAAGCCATATGAAATAAGTTGTTTATAATATTTTTTATATTTTGCCATTTTATCATTTTTTAAAATTAATCTATTATTTTTATATAATTAAGAAAATTTTGATTTTAAAAAGTATGTCGGTAGCACTGTGTAATTTATATTAGCCACAAATATCATTGTCAATAGTCTTGTCATTAGATACTTCACTCATGTCGCCAATCATTATAAAACGTATTTGCGTATCGTAATGTAACTTTTACGCACGCAAATTTTTGTTTTAAATGGTTGGCCACATGAGTGAAGTATCTAATGACAAGACTATTGACAATGACATTTGTGGCTAATAGCAATTTATTAATTTTATATTGTTCTTTAAGAAAGTATTTGTGAATATGAATATCATTTTTTACTTATATAATATATTATTTATGGTGTATTAGGGCCGGTTTATTCACCTTTCAGTAAAGTGTTCGGTAGCGTTACTGAGAAGATTGTCGTCCGTAAGTGTTTATTCATCTCCTAGTAACGCCAAGTTTTCAGTAATTATAAGCTACTGAAGACTTTAACTTACAGATCGATTGGACCTGTCATTAAGGAATTACAGAGGAGATTCTAACCTAAAATTGTTTTTCGCGTGTTTTGTGTTTTTACTTTATTTTTTTAAAATGGATGTTATTGACGAAATAAATCTTTTTCTTGACCATATTAACGATCGCCGACCTTATAATAGCCAAAACAGATTTCACCAATGGGACAATTTAAACTGTTGGGATAATTTCATTTAAAAAAAATCATAGAAGAAATACTTTTACACCAATCTGAAAGATATTTTATTGTAAACTATGTTAGAAAAACCATTTAGGAAATAATGAAATTTTTTAGAAACAATCCGATTCCGTCACTGCAACAGCTTTTGTTAACCCTCAGATTTAACTAAAAACTTCTAATAATCTTTTAAACCCTCAAAAAAACCAAACAAGATACACAGCTGATGCAGAGTAATATGTCATCTGTCAAAAAAACTATAGAACTCATTAGTAGAGTCCTTAAAACAAAAAGATCTTTTTGTTCTAAGGTAGAATCAGTCTCACGAACCACAGAAAATACACTGTTGCCTTATCTCCCGTAGTGATAAGTATTCAGTAACTACTGAACGAATAAAATGCGTTGAATAAACACAAATTGCTTACAGGTGACCTTTAAGTTTAGTGAACAGATAACTAACGGATACTTTACTGGACAGATGAATAAACCGGCCCTTAGTCATTTTAAAATATTTTAAAACATTTCATAATTTAAATGTCAAAACTGTCAAATGTTATAAATTATACAGTGCTACCGACATACTTTTTAAAATCAAAATTTTCGTATTTACATAAAAATAATAAATTAATTTAACAAAATGATAAAATGGCAAAATATAAAAAATATTATAAACAACTTATTTCATATGGCTGTTGTGGCACTCGTTCTTTAAAAAACTCATCGCTTCGCGATTCGTTTTTTAAACTTGAACTCGAGTCATAACAGAATTCCATATGAAATGCGTTGTTTAATATACTATTATATGGTCTCGTCTCAAAAAGCAATTCAGCTTATTCCAACGGGGTAAGAGTATCATAATACGCTGCGTTAGTGCTGACGTGACATGACAGTTACTGTATCAAAACAAATAAATGTCATTTAACCTGCATCAGTTGTGATTGTTAGTTGGTGATTATTTTAAGTTTTGCAAACAATTAATGAACAAAATTCCTTCAAGAAGAAAAAACAAATTTACCAACTTTTAACAGTTTTTCAAATTGTAGAGTTATATTAGACTGCACAGAAGTTTAAACACCTGTATCACGTATGGCAACACAAAAAAAGCCTTTCTAGTATGCTGTAATAAATCTATTTACATTGTTAATACAAGAATTAAGAATAATAAAAAAACTCTTCGTTTTAATTGAAAAATGTTTCAATTAAACTTGGAAGTTACGTTAAAACGAAGTTTTTTTATTATTCTTAGTAAGATGGACTTTGAAAAAGTAAGGGTTAGTACAATAAATTTAATACAAGAATTAATGAAAGGAACTTTTTTAAAACAAATATTGAATAAATGCACATTGGAAAACTATAGATGCATTTAAACGATTTTATACTAAGTTGGATGAAATACTTACTCTTTAAATAATTCCTTTTGGGTAAAATTTCGGTATAGGGGAATAGCTCCGATTTTAATGAATTTTATTTTGGACACTCCCTAAACATTCCTGAGCACTACTGTGAAGTTTTTTTTTCCGGAAATGAAAACTAAAATTTTGAAAAAAAATCGAAATTAAAAAAAAAAATTTTTTTTGCTCCAATTTGCACAGGTTAGGTTAGGTTAGGTTAGGTTAGGTTAGGTTAGCCAAAAAATTGTTTCGGAAAAAAATTTCAAAATTTTAGTTTTCATTTCCGAAAAAAAAACTTCACAGTAGTGCTCAGGGATGTTTAGGGAGTGTCCAAAAAAAAAATTCGTTAAAATCGGAGTTATTCCCCTATACCGAAATTTTTCCTTTTTTTGTACTAAAACCACAGCACACCCTCTTAAAACTTCTTTACAACACTTTGAAAATAATCACAAAATAACAGATAAATCACAATCTCAACTGATGCAGGTGTTGAATAATATTAAATAACATTTTAATCTTTAATGACAATACATTTGTTTTGATACAGTAACGTCATGTGACATCACACTAATAGATCATATTAAATACATATAAACAAAATCTTTAAAAGTACCATTTTTTAGAAAGTATTCTTTACATTTATGAAAATGCACAACGGTTCCGGTGAACAATAGGTACATACGAATTTCGAAATTTAATAATAACTTAAAAATTAAAGTAACTTTCATATGCTAATTTAATTTATATTGCAATAAATTTTAATAAACAATCAATTAACCTCACTTTTTAGAATTATTCCTCCCCATGGAACTAATAATTTACAATGATTTAAATGACAATATACTGTTTCGACGTTGACATTTAATATAAGTTGTCTAAAGTTAACATTCCAACATTGCCATATTTTTTCACAATTGTTGGTTTGAATATTAATTACCGGTTTTTATTTATTTTTGAATGTAAAATGAAAATTAAGAACATTTTAGATGTAGTGAATATACATAACAAAAATTACGTCGGAATGGTGACTTGGTTAAAGGAGAAAAATTTAATGAAATTGATTGTAGTAACCTTTACTTTGTGGAAGTCCATCTTACTAAGAACAGTTAACAACTAAACGGTTGAACAAAACTTCCACTATTTATTCTCAAAATAATGCAGGTGCTGCTGAAATCGATGGGGACAAACAGGCTAAGTCAACACTTATTCTTATAATCGCTCCTTCGGAACTAAAACAAATAAAACAGTGCAAGTCAGCTAAATCAATTTGGGACAAACTGAAGGATATCTATGCAAGTAAAGGACCTGCTCGAAAAGCATCACTTCTGAAACAGTTGATCCTTACAAAACTGGAAGGTAGTGACATCCGTGCACATCTAAATAAATTTATGGATATTGTAGATAAACTGGCAGACTTAAACATTGCAATAAACGAAGATCTGTTAACGATCATGATGTTGTATAGTCTCTCAGCTGAATACGAAAACTTCAGAGTAGCAATTGAAAGCAGAGATACACTTCCAAAGCCAGAAGAGTTAAAAACAAAAATAATAGAAGAAAGTGAAGCTCGCCATCAAATGGAAGCCTGTATAAGCAGCCAACAAGAGCAAGAAGCATTCTATGCTTGTTGCAAAGTATGTAAAAAGAAGGGGGCACCTTTTAAAAAGAAAAACCACAAGATTTGCTCAAACTGTTGGAACAAAAATACACATATGAAGAAGACATCCTCAAATAATGAGCAATCATTTCATGTTGAGGACTACCTCCTGATTACCAATGGTAATTGTGAAGATTGGGTACTTGATAGTGGATGCACATCTCATATGACCAATGATAAGGATTTGTTCACAACATTAAATCCAGACTCACGTAAGCTAAACTTTGCTTCAAAGGATCAGACTACTGACATAAAAGGTATAGATACTGTCAAAATAATCAATGAATATGGAAAATTAAATCTTAATGAAACGTTATATGTACCATCTTTGAAAACAAATTTACTATCTGTTGCAAAAATGACTCAACATGGAGCGTCAGTAACTTTTAAAGGAAATAAAGCAACTATACTTAAGGATGGTGAAATACTTATGACAGCTCATAAAAGAAATGGTCTATACTTTGTGAAAATCTCAAGTATTGAAGATAATTGTACTGTAACACCTGAAACAGAAGTAATGGCAAGAAATAAAAATTGCATTCAAGACTGGCATAGAAAACTCGGTCACATAAACGGCAAAGACCTTCATCTAGCCTTGAAAAACAAGTTATTGATTGGCTTGAACTTTAAGGAAAATGAGACGTTATCAGATTGTGAAGCATGTATTCAAGCAAAAATGACAAGAGTGCCAAGTCCTAACCAGAGAACAACTCAAAGAACAACTGATCGTTTGGAAATAGTATACAGCGACATATGCGGTCCTATCAAAACACCCAGTATTGCAAATAACAAATATTTTGCAACATTCATTGATGACTATAGCAGATATTGTCGAGTATATTTTTTGAAAAATAAGTCTGACGTACTCGAGAAGTTCAAAGAATATAAAAACGAAATGGAGACTTTTACTGGGAACAAAATAAAATTCTTACAAACTGATAATGGTATGGAATATGTAAATACAAATTTTGAAAGGTTTTTAAAGCAAAATGGAATTGCACGACGTTTATCCACGCCCTATACGCCTCAACAGAACGGTGTTGCAGAACGCAAAAATAGGACATTAGTGGAAAAAGCCAGAGCTATGCTTATTGATGCCAAAGCACCATTATATCTATGGGCTGAAGCAATCAACACCGCAAACTATTTAGCAAACAGAAGTGTGAATAGTGCTATTGGCAATCAAATACCATTTGAGAAATGGGTACTAAGAAAGCCCAACGTTAACCACTTACATCCATTTGGTTCCAAGGCTTTTGTTCTGAAAACAGGACCCAAAGGACATAAATTCTCGGCAAAAACAGTACCTGGAATGTTTGTTGGATATTCAGATGTAAGCAAGGCATACAGAATCTATATTGCATCTGAACGCAAGATAGTTATTTCTAAAGACATAAAAATCCTAAAGACGAACTTCTTTCAAAATAAATTCGAAGAAACAATATTCAAACAACAAGCAGAAATATTGGAAATAGAATTTGAGAATAATAAAGAATCTACAAATATAAATATTGATAGTGATTTTAATGACAATATGAATAATCAAGACCTACAAGACGACTACATTGAAAGCATTTCTAACGAACAATTAACCGATAACATTTCTCAGCATGAGGAAGATATTGAAAACTCACATTTGGAACCTATACAAAATCAACGAATTTTAAGGGACAGGTCATCACTTTGTCCGCCACAACGATACAGTAATTTTCATTTTGTACTGGCAGCTGCTGCTGAGGTTAATCGATTGGAAGAACCCTCTACTTACAAGGAAGCTATGAACTCACCCGAGAAAGATAAATGGCTTGAGGCAATGCTAAGCGAGATGTCATCATTGCATGATGTTAAAACATGGGAACTTGTAAATTTACCAAATGGAAGAAAGGCCTTATCAAACAAATGGATATATAAAATTAAAACAAATCCAGATGGTAGTGTTGAACGTTACAAAGCAAGGCTGGTAATCAAAGGTTTTTCTCAACAACCCGGAGTAGATTATAATAAAACTTTCAGCCCAGTCGCTCGTCTGACAACAATAAGAGCACTTCTCGCTACAGCTGCTATTAAAAATTTCAAACTTATTCAATTCGACGTAACAACAGCTTTCTTAAATGGTACAGTTGACGAAGAAATCTACATGAAACAGCCTGAGGGATTTAACGACGGCACAAACCGTGTATGTCTATTGAAACGAAGTTTATATGGGCTAAAGCAAGCTCCACTCTGTTGGAACACTTGTATAAATGAGTTTCTAATAAACATAGGTTTTAAGCAATCTGAAGCTGATCCATGCCTATACATTAGAGAAAAGCAGACAAATAAAGTCTTATTAGCCCTGTATGTAGACGATGGACTAGTGGCTTATAATACAGATGAAGCAGGAACAGAATTTATACAAGAGTTGCAGGAACGATTAAAAATTAGAACTTCACCAGCAAGCTATTTTCTAGGAATGGAGATTAGTAAAGATGAAAACAAGGTAACAGTTAGCCAAAAATCCTATACAAAGAAACTTCTGGAAAAATTTAATATGACTAACTGTAGGTCTGCACCTACACCTATTGTTAAACACAACATGAAAGAAGATGAAAAAACTCAGAATGAAGTAAGTTTCCCATACAGGCAAGCTGTAGGAGCCTTAACATATTTGGCTGTTGCTACGAGACCAGATATAGCTTATGCGGTAAGCGTTGCATCTAGAAACTTGGAAACACCAACAACTAAAGAAATAACGTTTGTAAAACGCATCTTCCGCTATCTCAAGGAAACCTTAGACAAAGGTCTTACCTACACAAAATGTTCATCGCAGAATTTACTCTGTTATAGCGACTCAGATTTTGCAGGAGACCAGACAACTGGTAAATCAACATCTGGAATGGTGTGCTTACTTGCTGGAGCTGCAATAAGTTGAAGAAGCCAAAGACAAACCGTTGTTTCTATTTCTTCTACAGAAGCAGAGATTATCACAGCTAGTGAGGCTTCTCAAGAGATTATATGGATAAAAAGTTTACTAAAAGATCTTATTGAATTAAACAAGCCTATACTCTTCCTAGACAATGAGTCGGCAATCAAGCTTTCACAAAATCCAAAGCACGAGTATCACAAGCGTACGAAACACATAAAAATTAAACATTTTTATGTCCGGGAATGTATAGTGAATGGAGAAGTTGAGGTGAGACAAGTGTCTTCGGAGTTGCAGCTTGCCGACATGTTCACTAAACCATTATATGGGCCCAGACTGGAAAACTTGAGCAAGAGAATTGGACTTGATAGAATTTTGCAATTCTAAAAAAAAGTTCCGAGGATGTGAAGACTATATGTCTACTTTATATATTTACCTACTTTTTTTCTTATTAATATATACTGATATGTTGCTATGAGATAGTTGTTAATAATAATAATTTTGAAGTTTAGTAAAAATATAATAAAACGTATTGCATATTGAATTTATATTTTCTAATTTTCTGAACTACAAAAGTTAATAAATATTCTCTCTATATTTCACATTTTATTATCAATATTTTTTATATTAATTATTTTTTTATATTAATAATGTAAAAAATATGATCCTAATATTTAGGTTTTATTTAGAGATGTGGCAACGCTGGTATCTACATGACATAACGCACCTTGGACAGTGAATGTTTTGTGTATTTAACCTACAGAATTTGAGTTTTTGATTCCATTTTTCTTGAAAAATACTGGATGACCCGCAAATTTTTTATAGAAAATTGACTATAATTTTTTGCGAAATTTGTGTTTCCCTATTCTACACCGGATCCTGCACAACTTTGAAGATTATGTTACAAAGTTTTTACGGAAATTATTCGTATATCTATTTTAGGGATATGTAAAACATATAAATGAACACTTACCAATGAACAAACGGTAATTAAATCCCCAAAATCAAGAAAATATAATAATATAGTCAAAAATAATATAAAACACACCATCAGCAAAAGTTGTTTGGGCCATTTGGTTTGACAGTTCGAAAAACATGACGTCACCTACGTCATTACTTTCCCAGTTCACTGTAACAGTACCTGTCATGGTGGTGACGGGTTCCGTAGCCTCAGCAAAATCATGGAATGGATCAGGATCTGAAGTGTAGAGGAGGTCATTACTTCTGATACATAAAAGAAATATTTTAAATTTCGGCGCATTTAGGATATATAGATTGGATAAAACTAAACATATAAAAGAAATTAGGTAAATATGCAGTTTAGGTATTGAAAGTCAGACTTGATTCTACAGATTTTGTATTTGCTAAGAATAACTTTTACACAAACAATAATAATTGTTTCCTGATTCGGTTGTATTTATTTTTAACACGCCACTGGTACTGACCAACCAATCAAAACATAACCTTTTACTGCTGTTTTGGAAAGTTGTACCAGTACGCGACTTTTTAGTGATATGTATATTTTGGCATTTAGGTCCATTACATTAGTTCAATGAACTTTAACGATTATACATAAATAATGCTATATAACAGGCTTTTGCTACGAGGTGGACTGTACAAAAAATATATCAATAATACTACAAAAAAAGTGTATGTTAAATAAGTATTTTATTAACATTTCATGAACTTAATTGTATCTTGACTTAAATAAGATGAAAAAATTAATAGTGAGAGAATGGTTTTATATCTATTCCAATTACCGTGAATAAGAGCTTGTGGTAGATATTAAGCAGAGCGGTACTATACTTGATTTATATAAATTCAAAGTGGTACTGTTCTGACAGTTTTATATTCTTCTCGATGAACTGGTTCGAATGAACTGGCACATTCTATATCTTAAATATGATAATACTAATCGCTAAAAGCTATTAAACATAGCTTTATAATAATATAAATTGTCTGCTATTTCGCCAAAATAGGCTACTGTGTCTTTATGGAAATAATTTCCTATTTTTTAGCTTTTTTATTAAGGCTCTTATATCGGTGCACTCTTTTAGCGTTTCCCTAATATCTCGGCTATTTATTAATAAAATCGTTTCAATTCTTGGAGACATTCAAAAGAAAACTCCGAACAATCTATAGGTTTTAGGTCTTTGTTTAAAAAAAAGTTAAAAACTAATATTTAATTTTGTCAATTTTTAAAGATTAAAATTTGGAAACCTACAGATTGCGTTTTGTGGTAAATCAATTGGAGAAAATAATATTATTTGGAAGTATCTCGCGCTCTCTCTTCTTCTTGCTACTGCTAGTTCGTTACGTGCTAGTAAGAATTATATCAAAAAGATAAGATAAAAAAAAACAGTTGAAAGAATTTTTCGAAATTTTTACCAAAAACCAAACAAATCAAACAGTAAAAAGGGGAAATATCTGATTGAAACAAAAATTATAAATATATGAAAATAGTTGAGTGTCAGTTATTATACAAAACATTAGAAGTTTCTTCTTTAATAGAGATATCATTACAAGACAAGTCCATTAATAGTCCAGGCGTGCTGTACCAAAAAAATAAAAAATACGGAATTTCTGAGACCTGGAATCTAACAGTTGGAGGTGGTAAAGGGGCTTATAACACATGAAAAAAAAAATACATTAACTATTTCAATTATGATCATATACTTTTTAGGGGTGAAAAAGACGTAAAAAACTGAAATATTGCTGTTTGCGGCTAAAACTGACGTCAAAATGAAAAGTGCCCAATAGAAAAGTTGTAGATCATGTAAAAATCTAAAACTTTTCTCTTGGTAATTTTCTCACATAACCCCAATTTTTCGAGGAAAATGAGAAAAAAAGATTTTTCGTTTTTAAATTTTAATTTTCCAACGGATTCGTCAATCTTGAAAAAAATTTGTGAAAACTTACCTTTTCATGTCCAAAATAACCTCGAATTTTCTCAACCTTATAACATAATCATTTTCCGAGATATTTGATTTTTCTGGAAAAATCTCTTTTTTTCAACTACTGTAAAGTTTGCTCGGAAAATATTATCGGAAAAGGTTTTCCTGAGGCTCATTTTTTTTGTTTATACGTCTACTTTCACATGAAATAAAAAAATTACCTCTAATTTAAAAATGTGCTCAAAAATGAAAAAAAAAACGCAAAAAATGAATTTATAACAGCTAAATTTGTAATAATTGTAAAATTTGTGTTATAGAATATTAAAAAATGCAGAAGCCTACTCTTGCATTACATTCTACGGGAAAAATTACAGAAGAAAATGTATTTCATTATTTAGTCGGATTTTTAGTTCATTTGCAATATTATTATAAACTCTCAAATCTATTAAAGAAGTTAATAATCCCAGCTTGGTTTGCTTGAACTACACGCTTTTTTCTACTAAAACTGGAGGTATTATTCACCTGTCGGTAAATATTTTTGAACGTATTTTCTGATGGTGGGCAATTTGGATACAACACCCTATATGATGTTTTTGCGGCACGTTAATTTTTGTTATTTTGTATATAACAAGTAAATATTTGGACTTTTTCTTCCTCACCTTAAACCATTTTGCTTAATTCATTAAAGAAATGTCACTTATCAAAAATATTAGTTGTCATTTTCATAGCTCACTTTGATAATGTTAACTTTTCCATATTTACAATAAGTAATTTAGCTATCATATGGTATATTTTTGAAATCAGGAAGAAACGATCATTCCAAAAATATAATAATATACAGGGTATCCCATTTAAAAAAATTCAGACACAACCACACAACTTTTATTAAAAATTTTTTTTCCTCTAGGTAATAATAACGATGATAAGGGGTGGGTAATTTATAATGAATAACCCTGTACCTAGTGTTTTTGCATATATTTTTTTAAATTTATTATACTTACGCTTACTCTGTGGAAGTCTATTTTACTAAGAATAATAAACAACTAAACGTTTAATTAAAAAAATAGCTTTTATAATACAATGACAGATGTTTGTCTACGCAACTAGCATCGTCAGATTGACATACTGAAGTTACATTTTGTTTGTTTGTAGCTACCTATACTTTTTTATTATTACTGATTATTACTATCGTTTGTATTTGTTTCTTAACACAAAAATGTAGATATTTTTATTATTATTGACGTTTTGTAGATTGAATTTCTATCTATTTGTGTGTAACAATTTTAACTCAATTTAAATTTGACATGACAATTTATAAACATTTTGTAATCGAAATATTTTGATTCATTATGATCATTATATTTTTTTTGCCCTTCCGTACTCCTGGCAGAGTATCAACATAATAGTATCTATAAAATGTCACTAATTTATTTTGTAATATTTTGTAATCTAGTATCAAAAATAACTATATGCAATTCGAATATATTTTTTTAACAAAACTAGTTAATGGAAAATATAAATTATTCTAGTCTCATAATTTCGTTGCATTAAAAATAAACGATATTAATTCCAGGTTTCCAGAATATAAATTTTAATCGAGCAAATATATATTCGCGCTCATTTATTACTATGTGACTGTTTATATCGTGTTCTTACTGACCCACTGGCACCGCACCAAACAAACGGCATCACCCGAAGCTCTGTCTCCAAGTCCGGTGGCTGAGTCTGGGTCTTCATCTTCGCAGCGTTCTACAATGTTGCTTAACATTCCAAAACTCCCAGCTTTTCAGAAATAAAAAATGATTTATTTTTTATTGCTTTAATGTATTTTTTTCTACTATTGTTACAAAACCCCCCATTTTGTAACAGTTTTGTATGACTAAAAATCGAAAAGTAGGTGTTACAAAATGGGGGGGGGGGTTTGTAACAGTTTTGAATTTTTTAAGTCGGCTTTGAAAGTATAAAGTGAGCTTTGAAATTAAAAGAATTCAGAACTGTCAAAATTTTCACAAGAAAATTATTCAAAATTATTCAAAAATAATGAAGTAGAATTAGGTAGTGTATTCGAAAAGTCTGGGTCGTTTGTATTCAATAGCTGCCAGAATATAATTATAAATAAATAAATAAATAAATATATAAAAATTGTAAAGTACTCAGATGGCAGACTTTCAGTAGTAAAAAAAGTATAGTATAAAACTGGTGTTGTAATGATGCCTTTTACGACCGAGTTGCAACACGAGACTTGTTGTGTATTATACTATTACTTTAGAACTTTAAAACTAGTTAAAAATAATTTAGTTTATTCAGGTCGTATGAAAACTTTTAGAATATATATTTTGTATTTTGATCATTAAATGGTTGTAAGTTGATGTCATTTTAAGTTCATTCCAACAACAGTCCGAAACTAATAAAGATTGTTATGAGCATGCGCTTGTGCAGTTTAGCGTTCCAACAACAATCTGTGACAGTTTGGTGACTGATAGTAAGCATATCCAACGTTCACGTAAACGATTTAAAAACTATCAAAGAGTTTGTCAATTTGTAAGGAATAATTCGCAAGCGCAAAGGAACTTGTTCAGATTTGATCATTTGAAACCACTTATTTGTCCATTTAATAAAAAATGGTTTTATATTTAAATCCATTTCAAAAATTTTGATTAAAAAATTAAAACTTATAGAATTCACCGTATTCAAATCGATAAATATAAATTAAAACGTACGACTTACCTTATTATCGAAAACGATCCGAATCATAAAAAGTTTTCTTTCGAAACAGTGTAAAATTGATTAGTTTATTTTTATATATAAACAATCAGGTATGAAAAAGTTTAAATAATGCATAAAATGAATAGATAAAAGCGTAAAAAATAATTGGAACTTTGCTTTTTAATAATAGGTTAACTTTCCCAAAATGTAATCACTAGATATAGTTGGGTCTACTGAGGTATATGTTTGAAACAGTTAACATCCACTCCGTAAGTTAATCTCTAGGTTTCATAAAACAACTTTTTAGTGAGATTGATCCAAAGATTGGTTTAAATTGTTTAAAAACAAATTAGTCTTGAAATATGTCCACTTATATCTCAAGACCTTAAATTCCGGAATTTTTCCCAACAGTGTTAGACTCACCCCAGAGAGGATGCCTACCAACCAAACCCACCTCAAAACTCGCCGTTACCCCCGCCTCGGAATCACTACCCTAGCATACTTCAAGACGGGCGGCGGCCCCTCACACACTCTTCACCCATTCATACTATTCCTACCCAATCCAATCCTGAGCCTTTTTTTTTGTGGCACCCTTTCCACCGCTGCCTCTTTGCCTTAGCCATCAGGTCCAAAAGGTATGACCTTGACAGCACAGCTGTTGCTAATGCACCCACTGTCCTGTACCACTCTCAACAAAATCTCCCTCTGCAACTGTAGTAGTGGCTTTATCCTCGAATAGATCCCCGCTCTTTCGGAAGGGGTACACCATATTTAAATGATTGATTTGTCAAAAAATTTAGTTCTGTGAAAGGGCCGTTAAATTCTGTTTTGTAGAATAAAATTGTATGACCTCTTCTGAACTGCACAACATTAAAATCGTTCAAATATGGTTTTGGCTTAGTTTTTCCAAGCTTGAACCTGGACGAGTGATCTTTAGCGTCATAAAAATCAGTGACATGACAAAATGTCGTAACTGATTAAACTTGTTGACGTTACTAAGACAAAATAATGCATCTGAAGCCAGAGCTTCGACATACGACAAATGGACCCACAGCACACCCTCCTAGCAGTTTAACTCTTGTCTACAATTTGTATCCAAGTTATATTATTGCGCCCACCCACTTGAGGGCGTATCTGTAGCGTGACGTTACAGTATCGCCCAATCGGAGGAAACGTGAACTGTCATCACATATTTATAAACTAATCATGATTTGTCATTTCATTTTTGATTGTTAACCGTTAACGTTTGAATTTTGGATTGTGTTTCGCCTGTGCTTTTTCCGTTGATTATCGTTAAATTGATTAATTAGTTATTATTTGTGAAAGTTTCTTCCAGTTTATTAAATTTTATATTTTAGTTGATGAACTTTTTAATTTATCCCAAGGCCATAAATTAAAGGAAAAAAAAAACTTTTTAATTGTTTTCTGTATTATAAGAGAATTAGAGCAGTGTAAGTATTGTATATTGTGTGTTAATATTTAAATGTTAACAATTATTTCATAATTATATAGTGTAGCATACAATATCATACTATAATATTTTTTACTTTTTTTAGTATAATATAAGCATGGCATCTCGTAAAAGGACGTGTTGTGTTCCTAGTTGTACCGATCAAACAAGTAAGAGGCATAGTTTCACCAAGGATCTCAACTTAATTAATATTTGGATGGAGAATATAAACAATCCTGTGTTAAAGAAGAAAACTCCAAAACAACTTTATGACAATTACAGAGTGTGCCATCAACATTTTGACCAGCAGTTTCATAACGCAGGATTTCAAAAAGAATTAAAATCAGGTGCATACCCAACTCTACTTTTATCTGGTAAGTAGATACAACTTCAAGTTATATTGTAAGTGAATAAAATTATTTGATTTCAGATACTTCAGTTATTCTACCATCATCCACAACGGTGTCTTTGGGAGCTCCATCTACATGTGGAGAAGAAGCCTGCAGGTTGATAATTAGATGCACTATCTTTTTTTGGTGCAAACAAGTGAATAAAATAGCTGCAGGCAAACACTCCAAATATGAAAAATATTTAAATAGGGTCCTACATTGACCCAATAAAAGTACAGGCACCAAATCCTATATAAATAGAAACAACAGAAAAAAGTAAATTTCATTTTTTATATTTCTTATTTATTTATATATTTTTTATGTATATTTATTTAATATAAACTTGATGAACAACGTCGAAGTGTTCTTTAAAACCCAACTTTCCAAAAATATTAATAAAATTTGTATTGTTATGTATAGTTCTGTGTTCTGGGCTGCACGTACACTAGCGCTCGCAACATGAAGCGGATGGGCCCAGTACTAATATATTAGATCTGATAATTAGTAGAAGAGTTAGCCTGCTAGAGGGTGTGCTGTGAATGGACCTAGTAATGGTCAGATACGATTGTTTGATCTAGCAAACAGCCGATATTGGTAGTTACGACTAATCTTTACCACTCAATTTGACGTATTTACAGCACAGATATAACTACCAAAGTTTGTATTATGATAAGAAATGTTATATACCACCCAAATATGCGAAAAACCAAAAATCGCAATTTTGGCAGATACGACCTCCTGTCTTAGCACGGCAGTATAAGTATGTAGCTCAATTTGATTGAATATTTATAAATAAAATAGTGAGCGCCCTTGAACCTTGCTGAAGGTCATAAGCACTTAGAACGGTTTTTTGTTTATAACTCTTTTTATAAGCTAGATAAAGAATAAAATCTCGTAGATTAAAGCTTCTAAATTAAAAAAAGGAACAATTTGTGCTTGGGTGGATGTTTCTATCTTTATAAACAGAAAAGTTTTGATTATTTAAACAATTAAATTGTTAATAACAATTAGGGGTCCCATTTTACAGCTGAGCACCATCAAAATTCGGATTAAGGAGGTCAAAATACATAAAAAAATTGGGTGGAACCGGGGACTTCTATTGGCGCGCAAACTATAACATTTACAGTTTCTAAATGAGATCAAAATGTTAAAAAAATTGTTACTTGTATTAATATACATTAACATATTTCCGTCTTATCATTTAGCAGAATTATTTTATTATTTATTATTTAAAAAATACATAACAATTTATTAAGTTTAAAAATTTTTTATACAGAAAGCACACTAAAAAATACTGTGACAACTGCTCCCGCTAAGTCTCGCCATAGCACCAAAAGATGTGCTAACTAGTACTAGATCAAAATGTTAAAAAAATTGTTACTTGTATTAATATACATTAACATATTTCCGTCTTATCATTTAGCAGAATTATTTTATTATTTATTATTTAAAAAATACATAACAATTTATTAAGTTTAAAAATTTTTTATACAGAAAGCACACTAAAAAATACTGTGACAACTGCTCCCGCTAAGTCTCGCCATAGCACCAAAAGATGTGCTAACTAGTACTACAGGGATCTAACAGAACAGTTGTGGACTATTTTAATTTCGAATTTCTTCTTCTTGCGTAGAAACAAATTTGAAAACAATCCGAAACGTATCCCTGATTGTCCGTTGTAAAGAACCTTTTGTTATTGCGTACGATACTGTACAACGAAGCTAAATCTAGGAAGTGATAAAGTCAGTATATAATTTATATAAAATGTCAAACCGTAAAGTAGATCCAAACGTTGATTTTACCACACGATTTACTGCCTAGTTCAAGTTGGCAACTGTGTTTTTTTTATTTTTGCTTCGTTGCTCGTTGGTCGGTGATGGTGTCATGTATTTAATAGTCCCAATGAGTTCGATTAGCAACGAGATAGTATGCAGATTTCACGCTATAAGCGGTTCCGGATACACAGTGGAACAAATATACTGAACTGATTTAATTTTT
This sequence comes from Ophraella communa, assembly GCA_035357415.1. Lineage (NCBI taxonomy): Eukaryota > Metazoa > Arthropoda > Insecta > Coleoptera > Chrysomelidae > Ophraella > Ophraella communa. The sequence goes on along the minus strand of CM068995.1, from coordinate 11,934,896 downwards.
AGAAAAAATCTATTACTTTAGGCTTCTATTTATGCTTAATTGTATGCCACACTTAATCCCACACAATATACAATAAAGGTTCTAGTTTTTCTATAATCCTCTAATAAAATTTCATATTCTGTACTACTGTTTCAACAAGAAAATTGTTAATTTTGTACACATTGGAGGCGTTCAGCAGAAAATGCGATTGCAAGCGCTTATAAGCAATATGGCGTTCGTAAGCGCTAAAAAGCTATTTTCCTTTAGAACGTTTTTGGTAGCCAGGAGTTCTGATCTAAATTTGATACTTTTCGTAACTATAAATTATTAATTTTAAAAAATTAAATACTAAATAGTATGTAGTGTGGCAGAAACATCAAATTCCACCTTTGCGAATATATTTAATAATTGTTTGGGAGGACATAATTTCAATAATATCTAATATAAGCAGAATGACAGATTGTGTCAGCGCTTGATTAAAGTAGCAAATGTGTCCTTGCCTTCGATTCCTGAAAACTGGATAGATAAGTTGAATTCTCTCTAGTGAGATTTTCTCATCTCACTTTAAAATCTCTCCTAATTCGAAAAACAGTATTCTTGACCAGTCATCAAATGATTCACATTCCTTCTTTATGCCAAATGTTTTATTCATGCTCAACCAATCAAATTACAGCTATTTGACATTTTTACAGTGACATAGTATTAAAGTCGAAGTAGATAAACCATAATATTTCGGACGTTATTTATTATTATTTTACATTATGGAAAAACGGGAAAAAATTAGTTACATTACAAATAGACAGAAAGAAGTACTTGTTCAGTTCATGGAAGACAATGCAGTACGGAAGACATACTAGTAAATTAATTAAAGCTCTGTTGGTAGAAATTTCTAATAAACTAGATTCCATTCCGGGGCAAATAAGGAGTTGATGTTCGGGTAAATTAAAACAGTTCTCTCTTAAAACATTTCGACGAACTGCAGGAAAAGTTTGCTGTTTAGCATCTTCCAAGTCCCTTAATACTTCCAACATAAGTAATATTTCATCGGGTTCAAGTTTTATTATAAATGCGGTACCTATATAAAAAATTATAGCTTTGGTTACATATATTTAATACTCCTATATGTACAGTTTCTATAAGTGGAAGATGAAATAGATAATGTATCGTTTGCTCTCTCGCATGTAGATTTAGTCAGTTTTGCGCATCTTTTATACAGCCAACTAATTTCAAGGTTATCACAATCAGCCAATCACGAGCCAATGTTAACGATAATATCAATTTTAGTGGCTGCATAAGTGAGATGAAAATACAACTACAGCGACAAGGACACGCCCACCCAGGGTTCATGTTTGCTTCTGTCAACTGTATGCATGTAGCTAAACACAGAAAAATTTAATTGGGTAAATGTGTTTTAGACATTTCTCAAGCATGCGCAGAATGAATACAATCTACGAACGAGAGAGAGAAAGAAATATTGTCGGCACTGTAGTGTAGTGACGTTCTTTGCGTATCAACTGTACACAGAGGAGTATTAAATTAGGCAATCCAACAACCTGTCAATTAAAATTCAATATGGCGTCCCAGGGCAAATATTAAAAGTAAAAAAAAAATACTACAAAAATTGATCTAAACACAGCAAATACTTTCGATACAATGGTTTTCTACCTGAACTGTCACAAATATTTGCCCTGTACGGCCATATTGGATCACGTGGTTTGAATTGCCTAATATATGTTTGATTATAGTGAAAGTGAGGTTAGGTTAGAACATTAATTCTTAGAATAAAAAGAAACAGGAAGGAGTCTGTCATATATTAACTTTAAGGAAAATTTGCGACGGGAGTCGGCCATCTTGAAGCTCCTAGTATGACCCATTGTTTATGTTTACAGTATACTGTCAAAGCAATATTTGCAAATAAATGTCAAAAATGAGCGCATAGGCGTATCATTCGGTTCTTATAAATACTAAATTATTTAGAACACTAATTGTATTCATACACTTGATTGGTTGAAATTTATTAAAAATAAAAACCTTGATATAATCTTTAATTTTTTTTCGGTCCGTCAATGGAAACGGAAATTAAAATTGACAATTGGCCGCCATATGCAAGCTCCTTTCTGGACTCAAGGTCATTTTGCATATACTCCTTCCTGTATCTTTTTGTTCTAAGCATTAATTAGTCCGGTATTTACACACTATTGCCAACTGCATTTTAGAAATACCTTTATAAATAATTGAAAATTGTAATTTATTTTTTAATTTTGAAAACACCTTCATTTATAAATAAGCATTTTATAATTTCCTTTAATCAAACAATATTTATAGCCAAAATATTAAAATTAAAATGAAATTAAAAATAGATAACGAGATAAACGGCATTTGTAGCAACTTTTAGTAACTCTAGTGGCATCACACACTTCTGGAAATCATTATCACTATCTATTTTAAGTAATTTTAGCAGCAGGTAGATAGTAATAATTAACTTGTATCTGTGTTTGTACATCGACTGATTTTTGTCACCCTGATAAATAAAACCTAACCTAACCTAAACAAACAATTGTTTATTAAGGAAACCTTCGAATAAAGAATAGAAAGGAAGTAATGTTGTCTTATTTTAATCTAGCAAATAATCGCGACGGAAGTCGGCCATATTGGAGCGCGTTCGAAAACTATTACCCTGGGTAGAGTGTTACCCGAGTAGAGTAAAGTCACGTGACATGTTTTTGTTTAATGGAGGGGATAGGGTAATTTAATCGAGTAATATTTCGAACGCTTCAACTGTTTACCTCTTCGTCAACATATACAGCTTCATAATTTTTAAAACATTCATGTAAATTATTGTTCGTTGCTTGGTTTAGGGTGCCAATTTTTCTTTTGCAATGTTTGCAATGGAATTCTATTTGTGTATCCTAAAATTATAATTTACTCAGAAACATGTATTATTTAAATTTAAAGTTTAACTATGATGTTTTTGACCCCAATAAAATAATTTTACAAATTTACTTACCATAATAATTTTGTTTTTACAAATTATTTAATGTAATGATAATAATGATGAAATGACAGTTAGTTAATTTAAAAGATTGAGGTTAAAAAGGCTTCGAGTAAATCTTCTCGATCAAATTTGATGGGTACATTTGAGTGCACTCGAGTAATGTACTCTCCACTTTTCGAACGGATTACTCGATGTATAGCTCCGCCCACACTTCCCCTGTTTTGAGTACAGAGTGACATATCGAACGCTTTACCTTACCCGGAGTGTTACTCGAGTGCTTTATCGAACGGCCCCCTAAAGAACCAAATATGACTCATTCGAATCGTGACATTTGACATGTATAGTTTTTTCATGCTGTTTTATATATTATTTTCTGATGTAAGTAGTTAATCCAACTCTTGAACGGGAATTACTTTTCATCTTTAGGGTTCTATTTATCTGAATTATTAAAAATTAACAAAATATTTTAATGACAACCACATTGTTATCATAGACGTTCCTTTATTTTTTATATAGACCAACTAAGTCAACTATTTATAATTACCTGCTTAGAAGTTTTTAATCTAAAGTTATATTCCTACAACTTTATGACAATGTATATTACTGTACAGATAATTACAAGCTGAAAACAGTTATTTTTTTTTTAATAATTAATACGAGACATAAGTTTATAATACCCTGTGTGTGACACCACTGGTAACCGGAAACTTCAAGTCAGCCATATGCAAGAACCATTGCGGACATCGTCAAATCGTATCATACTCCTTCCTTTTTATTATTTATTCGTAGAAGGAAACGATTTCAAATGCAATAAGATGGAAATAACAATTGCTTTTTTAAAAATCTGATGGCAACACTAATGTGAATAGCAAAAATCTGTCAAAACCATAATCTGATTCTATATTTGTAATTGTCGAAGGGTGGGTCATTATGCAATTTAGCCTACCTATTATCTTGTCAACCATGTTAGAGTGCCGAACATTCACAGAGGACATTTTCATCAGTCTCATCTTGTTCACATCCTCTATATAGTAGAGTGTTAGATAATTCCAACTTGTTCAGATGTTTCGTTGGTAACAAATGCCAGTAAGGATAACTGTGGCTAGACGCAGGTTATTTCTGGTCATGGCCACACATTTCTTGGCTGCAATCTTAGAACAAAAAGAAACAGGAAGGAGTCTGTCATATATTAACTTTAAGAAAAATTTGCGACGGAAGTCGGCCATCTTGAAGCTCCTTGTATGACTCATTGTTTATATTTACAGTATACTGTCAAAGCAATATTTGCATATAAATGTCAAAAATGAGCGCATAGGCGTATCATTCGGTTTTTATAAACACAAAATGATTTACAACACTAAATGTATTCACATACTTGATTGGTTGGAATTTAATCAAAATAAAAACCCTAATATAAATTTTATTTTTTTACGGTACGGCATTGGAAACGGAAATTAAAATTGACAATTGGCCGCCATATGCAAGCTCCTTTCTGGACTCAAAGTCATTTTGCATATACTCCTTCCTGTTTCTTTTTATTCTAAGGCTGCAATATTTTTCTTCGTCCTATCTACCCTTAAATGTGTCAAGAGAGCGGTTTTTTACTAGGTTTACTAGGTCAGCACTTAGCTTTCACCGTGTAACGTCAAATTTGGTTTTGGACTGCCAAAAAAGAGTCTTCTCCATAGGACCCCAGGTATGAATTTATTTTTTTTGTGTTTCGTATGAACCCTTTTACCACATCCAGTCGTTAGTTTGTGGGTTGCAATTTTTTTGTTAAAAAGTACCCCGGTCTATTATGGACCGGTTAAATTTCGAGAGCTTCTGCGTCCAGAGTAGGCAGGTATACTTTTTACCAAACCCTTCTTTCAGTTGGTCATAGTTTATTCATTTCTTTCTAACACATTAAGTTGTAGCCGACAGAAAAAACGGTAGTTCCGAGAATATTTCTCAAACTATATCAAAACAGTGCAGAGCTTATGAGTAATTAACGTATATTCGCGTATTTTGAATGCTCCCAACTTCTAACCAATCAATCATGCAAATTAAAATATTTTGTCGCAGAATACTGTAATGCAAATGCCCCTTTACAGTGTCAAACACTGAAGTGTCACAATTGTCGTTCAGGTCAGTATTTTACGTTATTTTATGTGTTAAACACGCTATAAAGTGAAAAAATTAATTTTATATTCATTATATTCAAACAATCTAAAATAGTTTATATAGTGTAAAAGTATCATTTTTTTGGCAATTATTTGATAACTTTTCCATTTTTAAAAATCTCATAAATACTAATGTTTTGTTTTTTAAATCTAAGGTGCAATAAAAGTTAGTTTCATAATTAGTTGAATACGATCCTGGCAACTGTCAGATTTGCATAGAATTACATGCAATAATACTCAACATTCCCAAAATAGTTTATGACGTCACAAACTATGACGAACTGAAAGAAGGGTTTGGTAAGAAGTATATATAGTTTTTTTCACAGTAAATGGCATTGGCTTATCAACTGCAATAAACTACCCGATTTAATCTCATTGTGTAGAAAATCATCAGGTAAAAGATGCAAATGTGCTACAGGGTCGAACTTAAGAAATTTGAATTTTGCATAATATAGGAGATATGCACAGTGTTGCTATCGCTATCCTCATCTACATTAATTATAATTTGCGCAATTGATTTTACAGAAAGGTACGAGTTTTCAACATTTATAACATGACTGCAACTTTTTCAACTCTCGGTAGGAATGTCATTCATACAGTTCCTAATTAATTCTACCACACTACCACTTAAGGTTAGGGGATTATTTTTCCCCGCACACTCGATTTAAGTTGGTGCCACATAAGCTCTATGGGATTAAACACGCAGTAGTAGGGAGGTAGTCGTAACACTGCATGTCCCAATTCTTCTGCAATTGTATCACAAACATACGTTTTTTTTAAATGACTGCAGCACTTGAAAAGTTTTTTTTTGTATAATTTTCCTCAAAATATATGTCCTTTGCAGCGTATTCTTCGAGCCAGGAATTTTTTGCAATTGTCGGCTATAATAGTTTGCGTTGTCCATTACTATAACGATGTTTGGCGGAATGTTGGGTAACAGACAATTTTTAAACCAATCTTCAAAAAGCACTGCTGTCGTATCTTCGTGATAATCAACACAAGAGTACTTAATATTTTTGGCAGAAAGCCACATAGCGTTTGGAATCCAACCATTTTCTGATACTGCGTGTAATATTGTGATTCCCTGTCCTTTATTTGATGGTGCTTTTGTTTTACACTTATCAGAGGAATCAGACCATCCTTTGGATAGGGTGTCATGCGTGTTAAATCACGTCTCGTCGAGGTAGAGTATTGGCCGATTTTCAGACTGGTATTTTCTTATTGACGTTATATATTCAGACCGCCAGTTTATTAAACGTGTGGATTCCATTATTACTTGTCTTTTGTCAATTTTGCGATACTTAAAGCCCATTGCAGACAGAGCTCGCCAAAGAGTAGTGAGGCCACAGTTGATGTGAGTTTTGTCATTGATGAGCCGCTGTTTTAGACTTTTAATTGTAGGGACACGCTCATCGTACATAGTGTAGATTTTTCGCCTTATCAAATATTTTTCCCAGTCGTCTAGATTTTGTGTAACACCGGAATCTTTGCGATTTTTTCTTGATTCCATGGAATTTTTAACATTTCTTCTAACTGAAGTAAGAGGCACCTTCGTCAAATTACTGGTTGTTCTTGCTGCACCACCCGCGTTATATCCTTGCTGAAGTAAGGAACTATACACATTTTTTATAATGATTTTCGCGACACAAGATAAGTGATTTTACATATATCTTAAAATTAGTTATATTGAATTATTTTTTGTTTTAATTGGATTTCATGTTTTGTTTAAATGTTGATTTTTAAAAAGATCACTGGACTTTTCCGAAATGTGTAACAATATTTTCGTTTTTATAAAAATTCTAAAATAAATATAAATGAAATTAACTACCCGTTGATACTTCAACAATCGTCCTGTACGTAAAAGGTATCGCATTTCAATCAACATTATTAAAATGAAGCAATTATCGTTAAGAACGTGGTTCATCGTGCTTCAATATTAGTGGGTTAAACACTGAAAACAGTTACAACTGTACACTGTGTAAGTTAAACTGTATTTATAGTAAAATGTTAATCGAGTCTTTATGTAATTACGATGGTTTACAGAGAATAAAAAAAAAACAACGTATGCCAACAATAATATACGTTTGTAAGACAATGTTAATTGATGATTTCACGATGTTTATAAAGTTGTGTTAAGGTGGTACAATTGTGTTCAATTACAGACGTTGTTTACTATAATTGTCTCTCAATAATATATTTTTAAAATTTTTCATAATTTCATATTCCTTTTATAGTTTTCTTTGATTATTACTTCTTTCTATTCATAAATACGTTAAGCCTTACTATCTTATCTTAGGCACAGAGCCGTATCTAGGTACTATTGGGCCTGCGACACTATATGAAACAGCGCCTCTTATTTATAAAGTAAATAAAACATAATTTAATTTTACATTTTCCCCATGTTGGGCGCCAAATGTGTTGATGTAGAAAGGTGTAATAAAGAAGACACAAAGTCATAAAATATTAAAAGACGAAATAGTGTACTGACCAAAATAAAACCAGAATGAAACAACTGGAAGAATGCCTTTTGTCTATGAAAAGAAAGAAAGAAAAAATATACACGTTACGTAGTAACTGAAGTACAGTGAAATTATTGAAAATGGAAGAGTTGGCCTTTGTCGAGGCTTCTATTTTTGGCGCCCTTGTGAACCTTGTGCCCGTGCCACGCCCTAGATAGGGCCTTGCTTAGGTATGACAATCAGCTGTGCTAATTCAATTATTTCGCTACTATTTTCATCTAAGTAAGGCGTAGGTGCATATTTTTAGTAAACTATGAAATCTTTTTTTTAAAAGAAATCTCAATATATTCCACCCAAAGAACCTTGATAGATGTTAGTTAACGATGCATAACCGACAAATTTATTAGTACCTGCTTTACACAAAAACCATAGTTTTTGTAATTTTTTACTTTAATAAAGTTTAAATGGTGCCGTAACAGATTGAGCCAAAATTGTTCGTATCGTTCTCACCACTTAATTATAGCGTTATATAAATAAACAAATAAATCTCCCAACACGATTGCATTAAATACTTAGAAGGTTGGGCATAATATTATTTCGAAGGTGTGTGAAAGACACGGTCGTCTTGGGTTGTCATCGTAGTCTTATTAGCGGAGAGTTCATTGACTTTGCAGTTTTCATAGAGGTTATTCACCTAATGAAAGTTGGAGTGGCTGATTACAATTATCATGTACCATACCTGCAAACCGACAACCCCATCTGCGTGCCAAATTTGTGTCGATTAATATGCGGTTAGCATAACTTATGATCCATTGTTAATTTTTCTTTAATTTCATGGTAATTCAAGTATTTTTAAAACTGTTTCAACCCTTTTTAAATTGTTTTCAACGGCTGATTTAGTAAACGGTAAGAAAGGATCCCATCTAAAAAGAGTACGTAAAATATGTATCCGATATTTTCAGTGCTCCATAAGTTAAGAACATACAGTAGTGGCCGCGTCCGCCAAAAAAATGAAAAATCGAACTACAGCCTTAGAGATAACTTTATTTATATCGATTTTTTTTAAGTGTCTATTTTGACTTATAGCAACTCGCTCTCTACTCTTAGTTTTTTGTTTTAATAATTAGTTTCTATTTTTTTATCGTTTTATTAATAAATAAAAAAATAAGGAGAGAACGAGCTGAAATGCAAGTTACATGGATGGAATATTCCATTTTAGTTTTTTATTAGTTTTTGTTATAATTTTTATAAATGAGTTTTTGTTTAGTTAATAATTAAAAGGTCGTTAGGAAATAATTAACGAGTTAAGTTTTTGGGATTATATAGATAAGAATATTGTATAAATAAGGAAATATTAGACTTGTTAGAAGAATTATATATTATAAATTAAGAATTTTCATGCATAGTCTGGTTTACAAATACATATTATACAGGGTTAGTATAAAGTATGGAACCCCCTAAGTATCTCCTCAACGGTTTCATATTTTTAAATGAAATTGCTTATCCCCTTCTAAGAAGATCCAAGGTATTCAAAAATGCTATCAACTTTAATGTACCACTTGCGGTTAAACCGGAAATGCATATCAACTTTTTTATTTTAAATGGAACACCCTGGATATTTTTCCATTTTTGAATTCCTTGTGAAATTCTGCATACAGTAAAACTTTCCATTCATATTGTTATTGAATAATTGAGGCTTTAATCAATAATTTATCGTTTTTGACTTAGTTAGCCATGGATGAAATGTCAAACCTTTAATTGTCAGAAGGGCGTAATTTTGAACATTTAATATAATTTTGTTAATTTTGTGTTATTTTTTGTTAAAATAAATAAATTGTTATGTTGCCAAGTTTTTAGGATGTTTCCATAAATTAAGTTTGCCTTACTCACCATTTGACATTTCATCCATGGCTAACTAAGTCAAAAACGATAAATTATTGATTAAAGCCTCAATTATTCAATAACAATATGAATGGAAAGTTTTACTGTATGCAGAATTTCACAAGGAATTCAAAAATGGAAAAATATACAGGGTGTTCTATTTAAAATAAAAAAGTTGATATGCATTTCCGGTTTAACCGCAAGTGGTACATTAAAGTTGATAGCATTTTTGAATACCTTGGATCTTCTTAGAAGGGGATAAGCAATTTCATTTAAAAATATCAAACCGTTGAGGAGATACTTAGGGGGTTCCATACTTTATACTAACCCTGTATAACAAATAACTACAATATCGCTTTTGAACTGTCAGTCTGATTCACACCTACGATTTTTCCAAATGAAAAACCCAAATTCTGATGGAAAAACAATAATAGCTACTAGTTTCGGCCTGTGAAATTCACTCCCCTCGCATTCAACGAATTCAATATCGCTCCAAGCGAAGACATGAGAATACCGGCCCTCGACCTTTTTCAGATCTAATGCGGTAGTCCTTTATTTACTCTATAGAATCTGGTTCAGTCTGGTTTTTTCTAAGAGACTTTTTAAAATGAAAACAATCTTGAACTTCAACAAGTAGATGTCACAACAGAGTTCTTAAACGGAGAATTAGACGAAGAAATTTATAAAAAATGTTGAATCTGGCACCGTTGGCGAAACTGATACCAAAACCGTTTACACTACCACTACACCAACACACACTTTTAATTGCTTGACTTGCGTTTCTATAACCAAGTTATCTTCTTCAGAGATTGTTAAGATATATTTTATATAAGGTTTAACCTTTTTTAACAAATCGACTATTTAAGTTATTTTAAGTTATTATTGTATGTACAGAGTAACTTAATATTATTATTCATATGCATTAAGGATGTTTTATCGGTGCATTCTTTAAGCGTTTCCCTAATATCTCTGCTATTTATATATAAAATCGTTTCATTTTTTGCAGGTACATTCAAAAGAAAACTCCGAACATTCTGGTTTTAGGTTAAATACTGAAATTTATTTTTTTCAATTCTCAAAAATCAAAATTTGGAAATTGTTCTTTATTTTTTTACAATTTTTTTTCTATTTACATTTTTTTTCTAAAATGAAAACTTACTTAATTGAGTTGTGTGGTAAATCATTTCGAGAAAATAATATTATTTGGAACTATTAAAAGTATCTCGCACTCTCTCGCCTTCTTGCTATTGCTAGTGCGCTACGCGGTAGTGCAAAACTCGATTTGAGTGAAACACTTATTATTTAAATACTTTTTAATGGTTTTTAAGGTTTAAAAAAACAGTATATGAAAATGTGATAACTAGAAGTGTTTAAAAATAAAAAAAAAAAACAGAAAAAATAGGAGAAATATCTGATTGAAACAAAAATTATAAATATTAAGATAAATAGCTAAGCTCAAATATAAATATAATATAAAACTTCCTCAGTATGAAAATATATAAGTCAGAATCTAAAACCAAAAGAATATAATTAAAACTATTAATTTAATTCATATTTTTAATAAACAATTGTTACATTACACTTGCACTTACATTTTGTAGTGCTGAGATAACAGATATGTATTCAGACAAAACCTCATAACATGAGAAATACCTTAAAATATAAAAACTGTGTTAATAAATATTATCAGACAAGGGTAAAATCAGTGTATTAACGATAAATGTTACAGTGATAGACAGAGTAACCCTACTTTATTATCAAAACTCAAACAGTGACCACTTAAAAGACTATTTCAACAACAGTGGATAAAACTTTATTTTAAGCAATTTAGTTAGAAGAAATGTATGTAAATAGTAATTTAAGTTTGTACATTAGTTATAAATTTTTTAATCTTTGATAATATCAGAAAATTTCACTTAAACAAGTATAATAATTGCTATCAAGTTCATAATATAGATTAAAATAAAAAGCCCAATTTTCAGTCTTTCAAGTCAAATTAGTATTCAAAAGTTATAATAGAACTGTCTTAAGAGATTTATGCACAAATTAATATCCATTTCATGTTATTTGCTCAAATTTACATAAATTCAAGGAGATGGACATGCCAAAATTAGCACATTTCAAACATCAATTTTATAGGGAAAAACTGATCAAAAAATAATTTAAATAGCTTTTTCATGAATGTAAGAATACGGATTTTCTATATATTATCAAATAAACATTCAAATATGTTAAAAATTTTTATCATTTTATATAAATTTAGGTTAAATTTTGTAAATTGAAACAATTGATTGCTAATTTAATGTCATTAGTGTTATAATTAGGAAAAAGGTATAAAAGGCCATGCATTTTGGTTTTCGTCCTCTTATTCGCTCTTATCTCTCCGATTGGCAATTGAAGTTAATCACGACATCTTAAGTACGATGAGAATTGGTATCATAACCCCAATTTTTTAATCAAAATTTGAGTTTAATTACATTATTTAACAAAAATATTCTCATCAAAGTAATTAAATAGAATCAAAGTACTTACCAAATAGTTCGATTCATGAAAATCAATCTGAACTCTGGTAATATTGATAAGATTTGTTTCATCGTTGTTGGACATCAAGCCGAGCTGAAATATTGGAAAGCAGATATGTTTGCAGATCATCTAACTAGCAGGGACCAATAGTAGCGAGATCGTTACCAACCGAAAGACAGTTATTTGAGGTACGTTCATTAAAAACATTTTATTTGTGTGCGTATGACTATTTAAAATTAAATCAAGGACAAATATTAACATTGATTAAATATTTCTCAAGGTATTTCTATTGTATTACCTACAAGGTAAAGAGTCGGGTCTCGAAATAAATCAAATTTTACTGAGATAGCAGATTTTTATTAGGGCATTCATTTAAAAAATAAAGTATACAACAAATAATACTTCAAATACTTCATTTAATAACATAATTAACTAATAAAATACAAAAACAATAAAATAAATAAAAATCTATAAAAACTAACCATCACAATATATATAGAGTGTCAATTATTATACTAAATATTGGAAGTTTCCTTGAGAAATTTAAAAATTTTAACACAAAGTAAAAATTAATGAAATATTTGTAATAAATTTGTATAACTCTTTTATCATACATAATAGTAAAAGGGGTGAAATTAGAAATTGTAAATGTAATCGATATAATAATATGACCGAATTATTTTATCAATATATTGTTTTTTGGGATTTTCCATGTTGACTACGGTCAAAGACTTTATTTAGACAAAACTACTTTAGGAAATTTTGACTAATTTTAATAATTTGAATCGTAAGCTGGGATAATTTTTGTTTTTGCACAGATGACAGTGATGACACTTATGGTATTTTTATTTTATCGATTCAAAATATCGATTGTAACTAAGAAAATACAACTAAAGCGACATTGCGACACGCCCATCCAGGGCTCATGTTTGCTTCTGTTAACTGTATATATTTCCAAAATTTTTACTCTTTTTGTAACTATAACTTCCTAATAATTGGCGAAACAGAGCGTGTACCTTAATTTATAAAGGGGGTTGACCAATGGTTTCCGGTTGGATGGTTGCGTTCGTTTTTGTAAGGGTTTTGTTTCAGGTGCGTTCTATTGTAAGGGGTAGGTTTGGTAGCGGTGATCAGGTTGTGTCTAATATACGGTGAGTCGGGGTTGATTTTAGGGTTCGGAATGACGGTAAACTAAAGAAGGGTAGCATGGCGATAGACATGTTACAGCAATTGGGGCACATTGGGGCCAGTCCTTGTTGCACAAGATGTGCGAGATGAAGTTCAATCTCATTGAGCGTTGAAATAAGAGAGAACTATTTGACGTTTAATTGTAGGTATTCGCACTTAGCGAGTGTTACGTGCATGGCTATTTTATGGGATAGATAAGGTATATCTCAACTTCGCTCGACGGAAAAGCGGTAGAACTGCCTTAACTAAACTAACATCATCGATTCATTCATAGTATGGGACGTAATGGATTATCTGAAAAGTTTATAACATTGGCAATCCATTATTTTCCTCATACAACATTCCCACTTTGTTATTTGTATGTTAGCCGCAACCCAAACGTAAACAATTGTCTCTATGTATTTTTATAATCTATGGTAAATACGCACGAAGTGCAACTAATAATAAATATCATAAAAATAGATAATGAAGCAGAATTATAATAAAAGATAATGCACATGGTCTGTGGGATTGGATAGCTTAAAAAAGGAACTTAAAAAACATTTTGTTAGTTGGGAAACTCTTCACCTCTCTCGATAACCGTACCAAATATAAATTGGCAATAAAAAAAAGTGAAAAATTATTCCATCAATGATCATTTAACAATAAAAATATGACGACAAAATCGCACCCGGTATACTAAACGATTTAATCTTATGAACAGTAATAAACACTTCTTATAACATCTGTTCTTTTATGTTTTTTTTTTCTTTCGGTGCTTTTTTTGTGGCAAAATAAACCGAACGAAAAGTAGTATCAAGTGCCAAAAATTTGTGAACAGCTTATTGATAAGGTGAACGACCTTTTCAAAAGTAGAATAAACATACACTCTCAGCGATATTCAGTATTCAAGTTTCATCTTCTCTCGTATATACAATCAACGACTAATCAGAGGATGTTGGATAAAAAGATTTTTTGCAGACGTACAGGGTAATCCGAGTAAAACAAATATTAAGTTTCGTCGGTCTTTGGGCTAACGAAAATGAAATGGATAACGTGGGAAACGCAGAACAAAAAATAGCTTAAAATAATAACTGGTTCTTTACAAAGAGCAGCAATTATAATTTGGTAATGAAGAAGAATGGATCGTCATTAAAAACTATTTAGAGTTACAGCAATCACATCTCTGATTGAGGCCAACATAGGTAATTTGGGTTAAACGCATATTCCATATCATACAACAGTGACAAAGCTATTTCTACTTCGTTTCATCATAGAAAAGCTAGGAATATTCGGAATCAAAATAATTATGTTTGTAGTTCTCGCTGATATTCGACCACGCCAACACAAATAACTTTTTGGAAGACATTTTCAATGGAAAACTCAAAACAAAACTGAAAATATTGCTCAAGTGCAAACGAACTTAGGTTACGCAACAAGCATGCACATAAGAGCAAAGGCATAGCTGTGGCTGAATATTTATTGTGTCCAGACTTACAAATTTGACAGTGACATTGATAAATATTTAATATTATTAATAAATATATCCATAGTATATTCCATTGGTGCTTAAGAAAAACCTTTTTGGTGCTTATATTTACAGTAGAGGAATCCAGGGCAATATGGGGTATCTAACTTTGTAAGCCTGATTTTTTTGCAAAACGAATTAATTTAATTTTGCAATTTTAAATTTAGCTAATTAAATATATCATTTTTAGACTTTAACCAACTACATAAGAAACTAAGGGCCGGTTTATTCATCTGTTCAGTAAAGTATCCGTTAGTTATTTGTTCACTAAACTTAAAGGTCACCTGTAAGCAGTTTGTGTTTATTCAACGTATTTTATTCGTTCAGTAGTTACTGAATACTTATCAACAGTGTATTTTCTGTGGTTTATGAGACTGACTTTACCTTAGAACAAAAAGATCTTTTTGTTCTAAGGACTCTACTAATGAGTTCTATAGTTTTTTTTGACAGATGACATTTTACTCTGCATCAGCTGTGTATCTTGTTTGGTTTTTTTGAGATTTTAAAAGATTATTAGAAGTTTTTAGTTAAATCTGAGGGTTAACAAAAGCTGTTGCAGTGACGGAATCGGATTGTTTCTAAAAAACTTAATTATTTCCGAAATAGTTTTCTAACATAGTTTACAGTAAAATATCTTTCAGATTGGTGCAAAAGTATTTCTTCTATGGAGACTAAAGTTTGTGCAACCGATTTTTTTGTTAAACGTAATTATCCCAACAGTTTAAATTGTCCCATTGGTGAAATCTGTTTTGACTATTATAAGGTCGGTGATCGTTAATATGGTCAAGAAAAAGATTTATTTCGTCAATAACATCCATTTTAAAAAAATTGAGTAAAAACACAAAACACGCGAAAAACAATTTTAGGTTAGAATCTCCTCTGTAATTCCTTAATGAAAGGTCCAATCGATCTGTAAGTTAAAGTTTTCAGTAGCTTATAATTACTGAAAACTTGGAGTTACTAGGAGATGAATAAACACTTACGGACGACAATCAGTAACGCTACCGAACACTTTACTGAAAGGTGAATAAACCGGCCCTTAAAGTTCTTATGCAATTATTTAATATTTTTTTTAAATGCCCCGTATACGGGGCAAAATGGGGATTATATCGGGGTAAAATGGGGTAAAAATATAACAGAAATTAATTAGACACATAATTCACATCGGAATACAGTCTCATCGTCATCGCTGTTGATACCTGAGCATGAATTATGAGCCCATTTGTGACAGAGGGTAGCCGGTAAATTTTTTGGAAACAATTCGAATGCAATTGTTCGAATATAACAATTATTCGAAGAGTGCAATTTTTCGAAAACAATTATTCGAAAAAAATTATCCGAAAATAGTATTGGTGAGTTTGGGTTAGGTTTGGTTGGTATAATATTAGCAATATTATTAAGACAAATATTGGTGAGTTTGGGTTAGGTTTGGATGGTATAATATTAGCAATATTATTTAGACAAATAAATATTGGTGAGTTTGGGTTAGGTTTGGTTGGTATAATATTAGCAATATTATTTAGACCAATATTGGTGAGTTTGGGTTAGGCTTGGTTGGTATAATATTAGCAATATTATTTAGACAAATAAATATTAGTGAGTTTGGGTTAGGTTGCCTATAAACCGAGCTTTAATAATGACATATGAACTCTCGAAACATGTTTTAATAAAATACAATATTTGACTGAAATATAACATAACAATGATAAACTAAAATTTGTTTTCGAATACGCTTACAATGAATTAATTTTAAGGACGGCCTTAATTTTAAGGACGGCCTATTTATTGTGTATAACCAATCACGGTTTAAATAATAATAAATTTGAAATCAGTTAAACAGTTGTCCACGCCCACATCTTTAATGTTTGCAGCATAAGGTATTTTATTGACAAATTGCCTGTCCTCTGTCCCTTGTAAATAAACTTAATCCCCAAAAACCATTTAATGTAGGCGTTTAAAGGGCGTTTTTATAACTTCGGTAGGTAAAGGAAATTCACATTTAACATGTATATGCTATTCTAAAGCCGACTGTACTATGCAATTCTTCTCATCGTCTTCGTTACTTGAGGAATAATAATTATTTTTTTCTTCAATGACTTTTTTGTTAATATAAGACTAGGTTTTTTCTTAGTATTTTTTACTAGCCTATTTTTTTTTGACACTATTACCCTTCATATTTTTTTCTTTCACTTTCTTTATTTTGACACTATTCATATTTTTCATATTTTTTTCTTTCACTTTCTTCACATTTTGATTCGGGGGCTAAATTCCAGTTTTTTTAAAAGCACTTATAGCTGTTTTCATAGTTGCTGCGTTAATATAGACAGCGCCAAAAAGAGTCGATAGTTGCCAAAGTAGTTGCTGAGAAGCTTCATAAATCTGACGTCCAGAGGTTGCAACTTATGATAGCAATGTGGGGGTAAACAAAGCCATTTTCTCTGGCATTATGAATAAGGTCAAAATTTTTGGTATGACCAGCATGGCCATCAAATCTTAAAAGTACAACGTTAGCTTGTGAAGCACCAGAAAACTGCACAAGTTTTTTAAACTATCTGAAAAAAATGTCTGCTGTCACCCAACCGGAATCACTTGTTTCAAGCGGGTTGCAGACTAAGTTCAAATTCAGGACGTTGCCTTTTCCTTGGAAAAATAATAAAAGGAGGAAAATAACTCCCGGAAGCTTAGCAACAAATTTAAACAGTAACGGTTCCTCCTCGCTCTGCAGAAGTGAGAACACCTACTTGGCGTTTCCCTTCGATTGCTAATATTTTGAATGTAGCTTTGGATTTACAGTGATACCTGTCTCATCACATTATACTTATCGATAATATTTTTGTAGCAAACTGATTCACAGCAACCGTGTTAAAGCCCATGGCTCTAGCTCCTGATGTGGCTCTATCCAGTCAGGATGAGTATCTTCACTAAACCTGTTTGCAACACCATTTGCGACGGACAACTGGTAAACAAATTTTCTTAACTCTATCATAGTAAGGCCAACTCTTGAGCTTCGGTAAACAAATTTCTGATGCTTCCTAATTTCGCTATTTTAAACGTTGTCCCCACATCTCTTTTTGCTTCGGCAACATAGCGTTCTAAGGTGGTTTGAGGCACTTTTTATAACCCATAGTGCCAACAACAACCGTCTGTAGGTACTGCTTCTCTCATTGACTCTGTAGACCAATTTTGAGTTGTTTTCCGTGTGCACTTTCGTACCATCTGAAAACACAATAAAGACAAGGTTAATACTAATTAATTACTTGTGAAAAAACGGGGTCTCCTTGGACTAACCAAAAGGAGGACCCCGTTTGGCCCCTTCATAAAGGCAATAATGATTTAGCATAAACAAAACATCAATAATTGTTCGAAAAATGTACGTACCTTAGGCAAATGTAATAGCCACTTTTACAATGCACGACGCTTGTAAGGTTATGCCGGACAAAGATCAATAGCCGCGCCGTGGCTATTGAAGTAAAGGGGATTTGGGTAAAATGAAGGTACCCCGTTATGCCCCCGTTTTGCCCTGGATTCCCCTATGACCTATTTTCGCGTCGTTTTGTCCCTTTTGACACCTTAATGCAGACTACGTATTGCCTTGGGCGCCACCTTTGGTTTTAAGAGCCGAACGACACTACTCGGAGGTCTTCAGAGGTCTTTATGGATTTGACCAACATAATTGGCGGATAGAAGGGTAGGCTTTAATTATCCGTCTGGGTCGAATACCTGAAGATTTACTGCTAGAACAATAATACTATAATAATACACGATTAGTAAAATGAAACACTCAATATTTCATATAAATTTCTACGATAGAAGGGTAGGTTGTATTCTTACAAAATACGAAAACCCGTACTGTGAAATCAATTTCACATAGGGTATCTTAGGATTGATTACCTACAAACTATTAACCTTTAGGAGTAACTGTGATGCCCACCTGGTATTCCGCGTTCCTTATTAGAGGATAATAAGGGTACTGATACTGTTGGAGACACTCACCCACCCGGCGCAAAATAACAAATTACTAATCTTCCAGAGCACCTGTGATACCCACCTGGCACTCCACCTTCGTTATTAGCGGGATAATAAGGGCAATAATACCTCACCTAAGATACTTTACTCTTAAATACAGACTTAGGGCCGTATTCATAGTCGACGCTTGAAGGTACACTCAAGAGTAGCTTAGGTAAGGTGACCTCAAGTCTTCCTCGAAATTTCTGTTTCATAGTTTGTTTATTTACCTTCCTTCCATAAGGGACCCTTACATTTGGCAATGTCGCATTTTCTGTCAGTTTTATATCAACTTTCGGCATAACTTGAATCTTAGATTAGTGATAGAATGGTGATAGTTTTTCTTGTAACAGTGAAAATAGTTCGTAGTTCGTCAATTAATAATTATTTTCTATTCTTTTTATATAATGACAGATGTACAAATTTATTATGACTTTTCTACAAAAAATTTCAAACTAACTTAATACACAACAGCTAGGAAACAATATCCAAATAGCAACTAAAATTTATTCTTCAATTAGGCTTGTCTAAGGCTTGAACGATGTCATGAAATGACAATGATATCTAATTTGTTGGTTATTTTCTCTTATATATCTTTTAGGACTTATTACTGCTTCTTCTTCGGCATCAACAATTTCTATAAATTCTATAAAATCTTCGTAGTCCATTACAAAAATCTCCAACAACTAGCGATCACAAAACACATAACTACCGTTTTAATATTAAAAATCTAACCACAACACGACAAAACTCAGTCAAGGTAGACTTAAGGTACCTCCGAAGCTTCCTTACTCTTAAGGGTCCCTCAAGTCGTCTTTATAGAACTATGAAACACAAAATAGTGCATAGGGAAAACTTAAGGCATGAGGAAGTCTTATAAGTATTGACTATGAATACGGCCCTTAATTCCGTGTGCTATGAAGAATTCGGCTGGCAGAATAGAACCTGAAACACTACAAATCTTTATCAAAGCTGATTTCTTACCCAAACCGAGCAGTAGTTGGTCGTGTATACGGCTGGTACCTAACTGAACTCTCGACCTAAACTGATTTATATATTCATCGGATCTCCCACCCCTATCTTAAGACTTGCGCAGAATTCTAATATCGGACTTAGAATTATTTCCGAATTAATACACTAACAATAATCCTTAATACAATACCAATACAATCAACCAATAGTTCTAAATGCTTTCTTACCGGTTCTCTCGGAGCGTACGTGGTTAATTCTCATACGGCTTGCCATCGACTGCCTCAAATGTTTCTCTGTTAGATCCGCTTAACCGAGCCATATCCGCTCTACAATTAGCAGTTGCGCATCGTATCAAAAAGATTAAGTTTACATAGTTTTATAGCGGGTTGAATGAAAATAAGTATTTAATAAAAATAATTGTTAGAATTAAACGTATTAACTTTATTAATAAGTTTCATTTAACATACAAATGTTCTTATTTACCGAACATTATAAATATAAAATTAAACACTAAGGCTAAATAGCAGAAGATTAAGATTGTTGTATTTTTAGTATATCTGGTTGGTAAAACTTCACCGAGGTATCATTTTCCTAACACAGAAAAGGATTTTAGCAGGTTCAAAAGGTGAAAATGGAAAGTAATGGGTAAATATCCCATATGGGTGTAGAATTTCCAAAGAGTGTGTCACATCCATTTGAAAAAAAGGACCATACAACTAATATGTACATATCAAAGGATTCCCTTTCCACACTGATTTTATCTCTAAAATGTAAGTAAATAATTAAATAAGATACGTGTTATAAACCACAATATGTTTTAACATATATGGCTCTACAATAAAGGCTTCTTTTAGTAAACAAAGAAAACTTATATACAAAAGAAATGGAGAACGTACATCATAAAGGAATTGGACATCTTGACCATATTTATTCAAAATGTATTTAAATATGTTGTACCCATTTATAATAATATGCACTTTTATATATGTATTATAAATATTAATTTAAAATAAACGTACTTATATGATATTTTGTTGCTTTTTTATTGTTGAAAGTTTTAGATAAATAATTTTACATGATAATGAAAGTTTTTCTTTTTAATTATGAAAATTTTCAGGTCAAATACTTGATTTATCAGCAGTCATCTTTAATAAACAGTGTTTCGTTTCAGTAATAATTGAACTTCATTATCCTGTAAATTTAGTTACAAAGAACTTGTAATACATTTTTTTCATACTGTACGTTAAAGTGCCATTTCCCGGACTCCCGGGACTTTCCGGTACACTTGTACTTTACAGTACTCTTCAATTCTCCCAATGTTGTTTGAAATAATAAGTGAATCAACATAAACTAAGCTTTTATTCTAGTTTTTGAAGATTGACATTAATTGTACAACTGCTGTTGCCAGCAATTTGTATTAATGGAGTTGTTGATGGATTTACAGTGTTTTCTGTAATCGCGGAAGACGTGTGGCTGTGATGTAGCACTTCAACAAAAGTTTCGCCCCTTTGGATCATTCTTGCAATCTTGTTTTTGCCTTCAATATACTTTTCTGCAACTGAAGAACTCTTCCATCCACTGTGCTGTTTTAGAATTTTAAGGTCAGCTCCAGCATTGGCCAACAACGTTGAGGATGTCCTCCTGAAGCAATGACGTGTATACTTTTTTGGTTGGTCTATTTTTAAGAACTCAGCTTTTTTCTTAGGTGATCCACCAACAGTATGTAAACCAGCTCTTTAAGACAGACATTTTCCTTGTCTATAACCCACCAAAAGGGCTTTCAGGGAGACGTGTTGCCTAAATTCAGGTATTTTCTAAACACATCCAAATAGTGAACCTCATCACTGTTAACCATAGTGAAAGCTCGTCGAATATGCGTTTTTGTCTAGTTAATCTTAACTACTAGCTGAGTATCCGTATCCTCCACATCACTTCTAAATTATAGATCTCTTTCATTCGGCAATCTCCAGCAACTTCAAGTAATGTTATCACTTTGAGTAATAGATATTCTTTATCTGGAGCGTCCCTCATGAAGCTTTCAATTTGTTCCTTTGTGAGCACCTTCCACTGGTTTAGTTGATGGTCTACATTTTGTTTTTTCAAAAAAGTTATCAACTTTGGGAAACTTCGTATGTTGACATTCTCATTAACCATAATCATTGATTTTACCATCGAGTATTTGGACCATAACGAAGAAGGGTTGAATGTTTTTGACTGAAAATTTAAACTGTTGAAAAGAATATTCTTTAAAACTGTTCTTACCAGCAATTTCATCTAATTTCAGATCCATTTTCTCCGCAGATATTTCGTGTGTGCAGAAAAATTTAATATGTCTACCTAAACATCTATCTCGTACCGTAAAGTCACTTCCCGGACTCTAATTTCAAATGTGCACATGTGCAATGCGTCCCCAATTGCTGCACCAAGGTGGTCTATTACCAGTAAGACAATAGTTACTACTTCTTCTTTACTGGTCTTTAACAAATGAAATATACAGTTAAAACAGGCGAAAAAATTAGTCAACATTTCGGTAGAGTTTAAAGCCGGATCCGAACTGCAAAATGAGAGGCTTTCCTGGGATAGAGTACTTTCGGTGGCTTTCCATTGCCTTTCGAAAGGTAGCCGCCGTACTAAATTTTTAAGTATTTTTCACCGGTATTGGGCATCGAACTCAGAACCTTTCGCATGCCAGCCAACGCACTTGACCAGTACAATTTATTGTATTAACTATGTGAAAGTCAACATTAAAAATAAAAATTTTCAACTGTGAAATCTTTACAATAACCTAATATATTTGTGTTACATTTACGTCTTATCTATGTATAAAAATTGAAGACTCAATCAAAGTAAATAGTTTAATAGTGGAGGACTTCGAAGATTTATTTGTTCATCAACAAATTTTAAATTGTTGATCTGCTAGATGTCTTTTTATTTCAAGTTCTTCAACGAAATCTTAATTTTGTTTTTTATCACAAATGTGTAGTATTTGAATGTCATTGGTGTGTATGAACATCCACACACACACTTTTTTTGTGAAATTCTTGAGGTTCCTTGAATAAAATAGACACGCATCTATTTATTAACAACTTCATCGACTAGTATTAAATAGTAGTTTATTATGTTCACTGACATGAATGACTCTGTATATTTTTTTTACTGAAGATTGCAATTAAATTTTTTGCAAAGGTATCTTCCAATGCATGATTCATTTACACGAATTCGCGAATTTGTTTTGGTCACGACCACAAAACCATCCCAATTTACAAAAATAGAAGGAATTATTGGAGTGGAAATTGATAGTTACAATTTCTTGAATTTCTTGAAAGCCTGTAATTATTTTAAATTGATTGATTTGATAGTATAGTCAATCACAATAAAACCAATACTAATAAAAATGCTAAGTAAGTAGGTAGATTTTTTGGTAATCCAATTATTTTTCAAAATTTCTTAATAAAAGGTTTATTATAAATACGCTTTCAAATTTCACAACTCTACTTTTTAACCAATAAGATGCATTCATTTTGTCTAGTTACCATGGCAACTAAATTATTAATCCAATCTGACATATGTCACAAAGCTTAATAATTACCGTCTTTTCGACGGAAGTCGGCCATCTTGAAGCTCCTTGTATGACGCATTGTTTATGTTTATAGCTTAGAACAAAAAGATACAGGAAGGAGTATATGCAAAATGACCTTGAGTCCAGAAAGGAAAAAAAATATCAAGGGTTTTATTTTTAATAAATTTCAACCAATCAAGTGTGTGAATACAATTAGTATTCTAAATAATTTAGTATTTATACGAACCGAATGATACGCCTATGCGCTCATTTTTGACATTTATATGAAAATATTGCTTTGACAGTATACTGTAAACATAAAAAATGAGTCATACAAGGAGCTTCAAGATGGCCGACTTCCGTCGCAAATTTTCCTTAAAGTTAATATAGGACTTAGAACATAAAATAGTAAGGAAGGAGTTTGTGTTATATCTACAATGTTAAAATCTGGCGACGGAAGTCGGCCATATTGGATAACCATTTATGACTCATAAAGTTATAAAAATTTAGTTTTCTGTTAAAATTTTGGATTAATTATTAATTGGTAAGTAGCTATTATTATAATAAATATACATTATATATACGTAAACTATATTTTTATGTTTAAATTAAATTAATACTTTGTATTGATCCCTAACCTATCTACTTAAATTGACATAGCCGTATCAATAATGGAAAGATGATATTTTATTTTAATTATCATTAATTTAGAATTTTTTGGTTAATCTCATAACTGTATATGTCAATTATTTTTATGTCTATAGAGTATTATAAAGCAACGTTGTACAATAAATGTATTTGTGTATTAATTAACACATTATTACATTCACAGTTTCCCACGGGATGAAAATATTAGACGGAAATGGTTAAATATTGTGGATAAAGATAACTGGAGTCCAGGCAAGAATAACTTTTTAGGCTCACAACATTTTATTATCTTTAATAAGATGGACTTCCAAAAAGTAAGGGTTAGTACAATCAATTTAATTTTACAGAACAATCATTTGATAGAATTTCTTCAGTAATTGTTTTACTAGTATCTACCAAATGCTATACCTACAATTAAAATCGCAAGAATGAAATATGTAAGTAATTATTACATCCACAAATTGCTCTAATAACATTGACCAAATCTATATTTTTTCTCAAATCTATTTTACTTAAACATATATTTCACTAATATATACCTTTTCTATGCAGGTAAGTACTAACGACCCTTATGCTGAAGAGATAATAACTACTAGCAGTGAAACTATTTCACCAGTTCCTGTTCCTGAAACTCTACCATCTACTTCTGGAAGTCCTCGTAGGAAACAACTTATAAAAAGCATCTGTGAAGTATATTTAAAAACAAGAATTTATTATATATGTAAAAGTAAAATAAATAATGTAGAAAAAATTAGACATGTTTACACAAAATTCAATTTAAGGGCCAATAGTGGTAGAATGAAAAATTTTAATAAAAATTGTGTAGTATATAACTGGTTTTATTTCCTTAAATCTAGTACCCCCATTTTAGGCAATGTTATACAATTTTTTTCCTGTACTTTCCTTATTAAAATGGTTATTTTAATATATAATGATCAGTGTCCATACTGAATAATAATAGGTATGTTTCAATAAGGACATTATTTTTCTACAAATAAAAATATAGGACGCCACTGTTAAAAAGTAACTTCCGGTAGCCATCTTGGATAACCATCCCGGTCACCTGTCCTTGAACGAGCAATACTTCCTTACTATTTTATGTTCTAAGATATAGGACAGACTCCTTCCTGTTTCTTTTTGTTCTAAGGTTTATAGTATGCTGTCAAAGCAATATTTGGATATAAATGTCAAAGTAGAGCGCATAGGCGTATCATTCGGTTTTTATAAACACAAAATTATTTACAACACATACCCGATTGGTTGGAATTTAATCAAAATAAAAATCCTAATATAAATTTTATTTTTTTACAGTACGTCATTGGAAACGGAAATTATAATTGACAATTTGCCACCATATGCAAGCTCCTCTCTGGACTCAAGGTCATTTTGCATATACTCCTTCCTGTTTCTTTTTGTTCTAAGAATATATTTCTATTTGTCTATGGTCTGTACGTTGAAATTTCAACGTTTTCTATGGTTTCAGCTGTTAGAAAATTTCCACTTAAATATCGAGGCGACACGAAAAAATGTCCGGCAATTTTTTTAGTTGCCATGGTACTGGACGAAATTAAATAATTTAAGCTCTTGTAATATTATAATTGATAAAAGATAGTACCCAGATGAACCCTTTTTAAATAAGAAGGATTAAAAGTTGTTTAGGTACGATTAAATTATCTTATTTAGCACATAAGTAGGTACTATCGGCTTCAGAATGGCATATACATTTTCAAACTCAAGTCGCTTACAATGCATTAATTTTAAGGACGGCCTTAATTTTAAGGACGGCCTATTTATTGTGTATAACCAATCACGGTTTAAATAATAATAAATTTGAAATCAGTTAAACAGTTGTCCACGCCAACATCTTTAATGTTTGCAGCATAAGGTATTTTATTGACAAATTGCCTGTCCCTCTGTCCCTTGTAAATAAACTTAATCCCCAAAAACCATTTAATGTAGGCGTTTAAAGGGCGTTTTTATAACTTCGGTAGGTAAACGAAATTCACATTTAACATGTATATGCTATTCTAAAGCCGACTGTACATGTTTAATATTAATACATTAATTAATGTACATTAATTAATATTAAACAAAGAACTTTTTACCAAAACTTCCGCGTTTATTTAAAAACTTAGCTTTTTTAGATCAATGACAGTTGTTTTGATTCATAATCAGATTGACATGATGATGTTACATTTTTTCTATGAGGTAGCTATCTGAACTTGATTGAGAATAGTGTTAAGACTAGAAGTAAAGAAATATAAGGTGCTCTTCTTTACAATAGATTAATGTATTTGTTTCATGTTTGATTGTTTCTTGTTGATGTAAATTTATTTATATTTTTTAAAATCACTAAGTAAAAGCACCATATTCCGACGTACGCTGAATCGAGCCTTAATCCCGCCGTATTTCTTAGGGTAAACTTAGTCGGTCAATTTCTTTAAACTGACCAAAAATATCAAAGCACAATCAACGTGAGTCTTTACAGTGTTTATTAGATTACGCAACTGCGTAAAATTGAAGGAGTAAACCACGATTATTTGGATCTAGTTTGCATTTAGTTCTAACCGGGTCAGTCTAGGTATCACATTGAGTGAAAAACGTCGTCATTTTGGTAAGTAGATCGAATGTGATCATTTAAAATATTTTGAAAATTAAAAGTTTCTGTTAATCTAAGCGGGTTTCATTTTTCTTTTATGTGAAGGAAAAGGTGTTAGAAATAATTTCTGATTGGTTTTGGTTTATTATTGTAACATAAACTTGTTAAAAATACGTATAAATAAATACGTCGAAATAAGGGCTCATTTTTGTTACCAGAGCTAATGTCGCCGTATTATGTCGAAATAAGGATTTTCTTCTGTTGTATTCAAATCAAAATTTAAAATCTAAATAAATTGCAATTATACAAAAAATATATGTAAACTTTAAGTTGGGCATTAACAATAGTTATGAACAAAATACGTTCTATACATTTATCACTAGAACATGGAGCAATGTTATGTTAAAAGAATGTTTGAAAAAGATGTTTTTAGATAAAAGTTATACTTACAACAAACTTAATGTTTGCTAAAAAAACTCTTGTATAATAAAAATACTCTTAAAATAGAACCAAAGTATGTTTGAAATTGCATTTTTTGTGTTTTAATTAGTAATAATACAAATATGACAAACCTTTATAAAAATTACGTCGACATAAGGAGACTTTTTATCCAGTCCAAAAAGTAATTCCGACTCGTATACTTAATTACTGTTTTGGTTGTTTTAACAGTAAACAAATAAATATGTACATTTTATAATTTTTTTATGCCTACCCATTTAATTTTAATTTTTTAGCAAAATACATCAATAGCTGAACCGATAAATAAGACAAAAAAACGGTATTCACATAATAAAATGCGGCAAGGTATGTCTGTATATAAAGCCTCCCGAATTTACGGAATACCAAAGACTACATTGAAGAATAAAAAACAACAGAGAGATATTTTTAAGCCAAGTGAAAAACCACCTATCTTAACAGCCGAAGAAGAAAGCCTAATAATTGATTGGATTCATTTTCTAGGAGAAGCTGGATTTTTAGTGTCTAGAACTCAGCTAATAAGTATTACAAAAAAGATAACACCGACTGTTGCAATAGTTGATGAGTTTGTAGAGTGACAAAGAGGACTTGAAGCCGAAAAAATGGCAAAAGAGGAAAAGAAAAAAGATAGACTTGCTAAAAAAAATGAAAAGAAAATGAAAATAACAAACACTAATAAATTAATCGGTAAAAAAATAAAAGGAGTACACCAAGAACAAATAAAACAAGAACGATTACAAGCAGAAGAAACATGAAAATTTAACGACAGGAAAAGAACAGTTAGATAAAAACAGAGAAGATACTGCAAAATTGTTTTCAGACAAACGAAAAGAGGAACAGGTAGAAAGTGGTTACAAAAAAAGAGCGATTATCAGTAGGATGATTACGTAATAGTAGTTAATGAAGATAAATATTTTCCAGGCCAAGTTATTGACAAAAACAAAAAAATTTTTGATCAAAGCAATGGAAAAAATTGGAATATATTGGAAATTGCCAACCATTGAGTATAACAAAAAGAAGGAAATTATTTCTTGCATAAGTGCTCCCAGCCTTATAAATAAGAGAGGATTTTACTCTGTTCCTGAGATAAAAGGTTTAGAGTAAAAGTGCCATATTTTTTTAATGATATGTATAAATTTAAGTTTTAGATGCCAAAGTTTTTTTTATTTAATGTAAGTTTTTAAATTTGTAAATGTTTTTTTTGTACCAATGATAAAGTGCTTTTCTTACAAAATTACAAATTTCTGTTTTTTTTTATAACATTATTAATGTTAAATATTGTTATTACTTAAATAAATAAATATAAATATATAATCTATATAACTATTTCTGTTTAATATTTTTTGTGTTAATTACAACCACTTTTATTTAAATAATACAATATAAAAATATACGTCGGAATAAAGGACCTCTTAGGTCGGAATAAGGCCTGAGTACATATACATACGTCGGAATTAGGAGATTTTGACAATTTTTAAAAAATATTTTTGTTTACTAAAAATGACATTTCATTTTGTAAAAAAATAGATGCCTATCATTCAGGACATATCAATACAAGCCTTAAAAATACCAGACATGATATAACTTAATTCGTTCCTCTGATATTTATAATCAAACTCAAAAACCCTAAACTACGACGGAATATGGTGCTTTTACTTAATCCCTAAATACCAAGTTAGTATTAGCTACTATGAAAGCATTAAAGTATATATTTGCATAATAAGGATGTGGACTATTTTTGGGACGGTGTTTAATACCATGCATAAGTACCAAATATACTTGTATATTAATTTTTTAATACAATACCATTAAAATACATAGGTTATTTTAAATTTCATTTCAAACTTCGCGCCAAAACTTAAATACCTGTTAAACGCCCGCTGCGACGTCATATGTTCCAAAACATTGTTGAAGTTTTGTGTTAATAAGATGGATTCTACATTTTATAAATGTTGTGCGGCGCTGCAGTGTAAAAGTACTACTATTAAAAGAACCGAAAAACTATTTATTCACGTTCCACGTATACAAAAATAATGCGGAAAATGTATTTCTGTCAGGATCATTTCGATGTAAGTTTGATAATATTTGTTAGATTTACTTGTATTAAAAGAAATGAAACAATTTGTTAAAAAGATAAAACATGACCTCAAAATCATATTATTTTATTTTATTGTATTTAATTTAACTTTTCGAGTTAATAAATACCTACGATTACTATTTTAATATATCCTGAGTATATTCCTTAGATGGAGGTCTTCAAATTTCTACATTCAGCAGAGCAGAAGTTACTATTTGTCGCGAAGAATTTATCCAAATAATTAACAAACACCATAGTACTTTGCGTAAATTCTTGTTTGGCAACAAGTGACGTTGCATTTTTATTGGTGTTCATTGTCACGAGACTTGAGGGTGAAATCTTTAATTACATTTTATTAGATACAAAATTAATCCCTTGTTTATTGAAGAGAATATTGTGTTTTTTATTATTTTTGTTATATAAACCTTTTCGTTGTAAAATTTTATACTTATTTGAGTGCAGTCCTTAGTCAAAGGAGTTTATAAAGAAATTTAAAATCTTTGGAGGAAAACACATAAGTATTTTTTCAAATACATACATTAAAAATTTCCTGTCTAAATTATTGTCTTATGATTTAATATCGGAATTAATAATTCCACTGGATTTTGTTACAACCGTGAGGTTTTTAAATATTTGGTGAAGGAGTCGGTTTATTCAAATCTTAGTAATCTTGTTATAGAAATCTATGCCGCAATTTTTTAATTTTATGTGTTAACATATTTCTGTATACAATATTATATAACAGTGCGTTGACATTTTTTGGGAAAGGATTCTGATTTCCGCAATTTTTTAGATTGTTTAGTGTCAATGACTTTATAATGTTTATCTATTGAAACCACTTTTTTTATGAAGGACTTTAAAGTCTATAAAATCCTGTTAATTTTATAATAGTTGTCTGTGTTACCAGGGCTTTAGATAACTATGAGAATGAACTCTGTAATTTATTCACCGATATTTAAAAGAGGTTTCACTGTGGAACGGTAAAACTCACTCTGAACAGATTCCAGACAGAGACTCTTCTCAAGGAGTAGTTCGGCTCCAAAGTATTACACCCTATACTTAGGATTAGCAGACTACCTTTTAGAAGCCGACGAAAAAGCATAAATGAGTTTAAATA
The DNA here is from genome assembly GCA_035357415.1 of Ophraella communa. Classification (NCBI taxonomy): domain Eukaryota; kingdom Metazoa; phylum Arthropoda; class Insecta; order Coleoptera; family Chrysomelidae; genus Ophraella; species Ophraella communa. The sequence goes on along the minus strand of CM068995.1, from coordinate 11,904,748 downwards.
GAAAAATAAAAGTAATATGAGAAAGATAAAATGCCTTGTACTTGTAGAATTTAAATTAATTTTACCTACGACTACCCCTGTAGGCTGTCAATAACACAGTGTCCTCAATCTTTGTAAGATATCTTATAACGCACGGTAAAAAACGCGCAGATGTAAAGTAAATCGCACGGCTTCCCTAGCAACCACTTAGCAACTGTAATTAAACTTGGCCATTTTATTAAAAATTTCCAATTTACATTTTTGAGTTTGAATTTAATATTTATAGAGTTATTTGTTCCGTTTCCATAAACCCATTTCTATTATCAGTAGTAATAACCCAAGGACATTGATTATTGTTCGAAAAAAAATTATAACAGATTTCGAAAGCTTGTTGCTTGGAAACAGTAAGCAACAAGCTTGAGAAAGTTGTTATAAAATTTTTTGAGCATTTATCAATGTTCGAGGGTTATTCGGATAGAAAATTTTTTGCTGGTTATGGAAAAAAAATACAGAGCAGAAACAATTTGTTTAAATGTGCAATTAAAAAAGGAACAATTAGAAAAATTTAATGAAGATCCAGACATTGCAAAAGCCCATAAACGCTTTCCATACAATTTTTTTACTGTAAACAGTAATCTTTGGCATATTTGATTCGATAATTTCATTAATATTCTCATCTAACCTAACCTAACCTAACCATGGGATCTGTTTTCAGTATAATGTTGGTTTTATTGGTTGTATTCAATCAGATGACCACAAATTAACTGATTTCATTGGATTTCTAATTGAGCAAAACATTTTCTGTCAAACTAAATGGATCTTAAAATTATTATATGATATTATCTAAATGTATTTAATTACTTTTTCCAAATCAATTTAGGTTATTTTTATATAAAAAAGTTAATTATTTAAACACTAGCTGACCCTGTGAACTTCGTATGACCTGCAACACTTTTTTTACAACTTTTGATTCGTGATTATCAAGCTCAAGCTTTCAACATTTATTTATTTTTGTCAAGAATAAACGCTCGTAATGTACACGGTTAAAATGATATTAAGTTATTAAATGAACCTTGTTGGTCATTTTAATATGTTTTATTGTTTTTTCTATATATGTATTTATAAATATTGGTTATAAAAAATTTGTTATTGAAAAATGTAGTGAAAATTAAAAATGGTATACTTTGTATTTATTTTGTTTCTGCGAACCTCGCTGCGCTCGGCACGCAGTGATGGGTTTTTAAAATATAGTCTGTATCACAATGATGTAGTTGATAAAACTATGTAAGATACTGTAAATTTAGTGAAAAAATAATAGTGTATCATTCATTTTTAAAAATTTGTGAATTTAAAATACTTTTAACCTTTAACTATTAAAAAAAATGTTTTTAATAATAAATCTGGAAAATGTGACTATTAAATACCTTTTCTATTTGATGAAATGGGTACTTGGATAGTAAAGATAATTCTTAATTTATATAACATTTATAATATACATAATTATGAACTATGATCATAATACTATATAAATAATTATAAAAAAACTCACCAAAAGTAGTTTAAAACCACAATTTAACACACACTTTAACACAAATTTTGACAATTCCACACCCTTTCCTTCAAACGATCTAATGATGTTTATAAATGGCTTTGTTCATTTGTTATTGGATCGGCCAATGAAAATACCATGCGCATAAAACATTTTTTAACGATTTAACCAATCATATCATAGGATGACAGAAATGAAAACTTTGACAACGAAGTACAATGACACACCCTTTCCTTCAAACGATATAATGTAATTTTTAATGTCAAATGTCATTTTAGACGTCAACTGTCATTTTTCCGCTACCAACTGTAATTTTTCATCTCTCAACTGTCATTTTTGACATTCGAATATCATTTATAACTGTCTTATGTCAATTTTTATTTAGGGATAGTTCAGAAAAAAATTTTTTTGGAAAACCCGAAAATTCAGCTTAAAAAAAATAAATTTTTTTAGAAAACCCGAAAGTTTAGCTAAAAAAAATTAAAAAATCAAAGATTGGTCCAGCCGTTTTTGAGTTTTAGCGAAACGAACGGACAGCAGTATATTTTTTTATTTTTTTTAGCTGAATTTTCGGGTTTTCCAAAAAATTTTTTTTATCTAAACCATCCCTAAACTATAGCAAAAAAAACAAAAAAAAATTTGAAAATCGGTCTTGCCTTTTTGAGTTTTTGCGAGACTAATGCACAGCAATTCATTTTTATATGTATAGATTTAGAATCTTTTTATTACCGGTAAACTTTTTATATACAGCGTCCAGAATTATGTACATTAATTTTTAGAGGTCCTAGTACGTCAAAAAAATAAGAATTACAATTCGCTCCTTTAAAGGATTGTATTTCCTTTATTAATCAGGTTTATAAAAAAGTGTACATAAAGAAGTACCCTTATTTTTTGACGTACATAATTCTGGACCACCTTGTACTTACAAAGCTGTTTTAACTTGCACATACGTATAAGAAGACACTTTTTATTAGTTTTGTTACTTTATTTTCATACAAAACCATTTTAAATCTGTAGAATGCACTAAATGTTAATATTACGCGAGAAACAGATCACTAACACTAAATGAATCAAAAACGACGAAAATGTGTCTCACCTGGCTAAGGCGTACGCCTTAGACGTCCATTCCAAACCGACATTTTTGAAATCTTTTTTAGACATTTGAGCATGCGTCTGACCGTATGCGCACACGTTATTATTCACCAAATTACAGATTTTATTTTAAATAAATGTTTAAACAAGCATAATAACCAAAGTACCATTTATATTTAATAACTGTACTACTACTGCTACTACTACAATTATTATAACCAATTTTATGCAAAAGTTTGTGTTTTTACTTTCTGAAGAGATTTTGATTGTTGATGAACAAGCATTTTTTGGATGATTAGGACGAGGATATTGTGCAAGTTCTTGAATACCAAAGAACGACATAAATATACAGTTAAGGAAAGAGTAGACAATTTCGAAAAGTGGGATGACCAGGATTTTTATGCAAGATTTAGGATGACAAAAGAGACTGTTCTGTCAATATTAGAACTCATTGAGGGTTCACTTGAGTTTTGTACTGATAGATAGGTGATTTTCGATGTCCAGGTTGCCGCATCCGTTTTTCCATTCTCGATGACATCTTTATGTTTATTTGCAATTTTTAATAGCAAATTCCTCTCATCTGCTGTGAAATTGCATCCACTCTTCTTCTTTGATCAAACCCAAGTAAATTAGACACACTTTGGAATCAAAACAAACTAACTCTTCTGCATAAAGAGGTTATATAATAGACCTTAACCTCCAAATATCGACCTAACTGCCAGTTGAAAGTTACAGATAAATATTTGACATTTTAGCTGTCGGATAAAGTTAACCTGTTGTTGATAAACCGACCTTTCCAAAATAACTGGTAGTTAAGCATTAACTGACAGATAAATTTCTATTGATAAACCGGCCCTCAATGAATTAAAAACAATTGCAATTAAGTGAAAATCGGAAAACTAAAAAGTTGAAGTTGATTCTAATATTTATTTTTTGTAATATAATTTAAGTAGCCTAGGTAGGTATATTATAATAAATTATTTCTTCTCTATGTACTTCCTTATTAGCGATACGGTTGCTTTTTACACTTTACTTTAACTGCATAAATAAAAATGTGACCTCTTTCAGTCAATTTATTTTTAATACAATTTTTACTTCAAATATTAAATTTTTTTCTGTTTTGATAAAACATCCTGTAATTATCTTCAATAAAGTCAGTAATTTCATTGGTTAAAACATGCAATTGAAATTATTTTGCTAATAAACCCCATTTAGATATTCTCGTTTGTTTAAATTCCGCTAAAAAAATGTGTTCGACAATATTTTTGTGTCAACGAGAGTCATCGTACCCGCGCAACGAATAAGTCGCAAAAAATCCCCAAACCAGAGCACACTAATCCACTAAAGAGAAAGAGGCAACACAAAGTGATGTCAATGGCAGAAGGCGAAGAAACCTATTAGATAGTTACGAAGAGTTCATCGCTTACACTGGTGACCCATTTTCGAAACGTAGTATCTAGTGCAATAGGTGAAACTTCAAATGTCAAAGACCCATGACAGTGAAATGCCCAAGCCATGCCTTCTCGATCAAAGCTGCAATTACCTACAAGAAAGTTATTGTATCGTTTAGAGGTGGGCAGTTTTTAAATATTAGACGTTATCAAACACTCTTCTCAATTTAATATTAGTCTATTATAAATTATTTTTATGACATGGAAAGTATTTTAATATGTAAGCAATAATAATTAGAGATACGGAAAGCGTAATTTTAAAAGATTTTAAGATACAATAAATTTCATACATTTTAATTTAATGGATAAATAGAAATTAAGTTATTAATAAACAAATAAATCTGTGATATGAACTCTATTTAATTTAATTAATGTTACGTTTAATATTTGTTATATCATTAGGTTATGAAGAATATATAAGAAATAGATTTAAGAATTTTAAATTACAATGAGAACTTTTTCGCTACAACGAGTATCGTCAAATTGACATATTTAAGTTAGAGGAAATGGATTTTGAGATGAGCTATGGCCTTGAAAATAGCTACGCAATAATGCAAGGCAACAACGCACTAAATTCATAAAGTGAAAACTAAAAACATCTGTTTGGTTTTATGACAAACCCATAGTATATTTATAGTCCAGTCAAAATTATAACATAATTTTATTGCAAAATACTCTGGAAAAAATTTTGGTGATTTTATTTTGGTTTAACCACTCTTGATTTAAGGTTAAACCAAAATGATATAAAATTGAAATTGCTAACCGTATTCTTGTATACACTTAACTGTCTTCTTTTAAAAATCACATTTAAGAATAAACGTAAAAATACTGTTACTCTTAAAATAGGTAACAAACTACAAGTGACGTCATGAATAAGTTAAGTTACAATCGTGAATTAGCTTTTTAAATACTACTGTTCTTCCATTTTTAAGATATAATTCGTTCAGTTTATAATAAACGAAATTTACTGTTAAGTTACTTGAATATGTACGTTTAATCAACAAAATAGAAAGATTAATACAAGTTAAAATAGTAATTAATACCCCGAAATACGTTAAAACTATATTAGTTTAAGCAATCTAAAATTTGGAAAGGCTATATTTAAATTTAAGGAGAGATAATTTTAAATTTCAATTACACAAAATTCTAATCTTAAAATGCGGTTGTTTAATCCAAATAATATGTTATGTCCTAGAATCACAGTTAAGTTATAACGGTCCCTACCCCTACCTTTTATTACGTTTTGGCGGGTTCGGGGTTGTCGGTGGTACTTTGCTACTTGTTAGAAAGTGATAGTGCAAATAGGGTAGACATTATTTCTTGTGTGAAGTTTCGTTATTACATAATATTCAACGTATGTGGACAATTTAATCTTAATAGGTTTTTAAATGGACGAAATAACTAAAGTATTGTTAAACGATTGGGGGCTTAACGACCTTATACCTACATTTGAATGTAAGTAACCGTAATGTATCTATGCAAATTAACAAAAACTATTAAAATATTTTTCTTCATTACATTTACTTTTAGATTTTTAATTCATTTGTTCATAAAAAAAGATTTTAAATATTAAAACCAACAATATTGTGTCTGCATGAAACTAACTTTGTACTCATTTTATCTTGTATTTTATTTCGTGATTTTCATTTCTTACAGGGGAAGGTGTAGATGTAGATGAATTAAGTCAGTTAATACCAAGTATTGGTTTAGCTGAAAGAAATTCAAGCAACTGTTAGTTATTATAAATTTTGTAATTCCTTTTACATGCTTTAACTGTAATTATTTTATAGTTGCTATTTGGTAGACATTTACAAATTAACAATTAATAACATATATGTATTATTTGCTTTTTCAGGAGCTTAATAAAGCCATAATTACTAATAATAATAATCAACAAAATAAAGAAGAATCATTATTTCCAGAAATTTTGTACGTATTTTATAAACATAATTTATTTGAATATTATAGAAACAAAATATTTTTAATTTATTACAGTGTCTCAATATTCTACAAAAAACAGTGTGGTAAAGCAATTTTGGCAACGGATGAAAGGGATACAGAAGAAAACAGAAAAAAAATCGAGCATTTTAACAATATGTTATTTAAATAGTAATATGTAAATCAAGAATTATCTGTAATAATGTAGAAATGATTTTAAAGAAGTTATTTTCATGTTTTAATACCATTCGTTTGTATATATAGCTATATATTTTTTGTTCGTGTAATAAGCTAAGGGGTATGTATATGTGTCCTGCTGTGACACAATAATTACAAACAAATAAATAATCCATTTTACCTACTTTTAATAATACACGTATTAAAAACACAATTTAAGAAAATTAGGAAATTTATAAAAGCAATATCAACTAAAAACAAAATTTTAATAAAATACATACCTTACTATCAAGGAAATTAACTCACTAAACAAAATATTTCCACAAATTATTGATTAAAATAATATAATTAATAACTACCAACTATAATTAACTTAAAACTAAATTTACTGCAGTACTAAAATATTGGGAGCCGATCTTATCTGAACGAGAGTCAAAAAATGAAATTTTAGGGCTAACTTTATTAGGATAATTAGAACATCCCTTTTTGAAAGTAAACTAGTGTTCTGCGATGCTTTCGATCAAAGCTCATCTCAAAATCCATTACCTCTACATTTTGTTTTTTCAAGGAACTACCTGACGCTGATTAAGTAGTATTAAGACTAGACCAAGTGTGGAAGTAATAAGACATAACAATATTAAATCCTAGATGTTATTAGCCCTAAGGGATTATCCTGGATGTATTTTCCGTATAACCATGCAATGATATCTATAGAAAAACCAGGAAAAAACTAGGTATATCATTCTGATCTTTACAATAACTTAATATATTTGTGTTTTACAATTATGTCTTATCTATGTATAAAATGTAAACTCAATCTAAGTAAACAGATTAATAGTGGAGAACTTCCAAGATGTATTTGTTCATTAACAACTTTTAATTGTTGATCTGCTAGATGTCTTTTTATTTCAAGTTCTTCGAGGAAATCTGAATAATAATAATAATAGTAATAACATCTAGGCTTTAATATTGTTATGTCTTATTACTTCCATACTTGGTCTAGTCTTAACACTACTTTATCAATATCAGGTAATTACCTTATAAAAACAAAATGTAACTGTCAATCTGACGATGCTCTTTGTAGCGAAACAGCTGTCATTGTAATTAAAAAAATATTTTTTTAATTAAATGTGGAAGTTAAGTTTAAATGAATAGTTTATTATTTTTATCAAGATGGACTTCCACATAGTAAGGGTTAGTACAATAAATTTAATAGAAATAGAATTAGCTCCAATAAATTATGATCAAAATATATATACTTTATATTTGTATCCTGGTTTTTCTATACTATTACAAAGTCACGAAAGCCGCTTTTGTTGTGGTCTCTGTTCATATGTTCCTGTCACTAGTGATCTCTACTCCTAAGTAATTGAATTTCATTACTTGTTCTACAATTTTGCGGTCTATTTCTAATTTGCATCTACGCGGCTCTTTACTTATCACTATACATTTAGTTTTTTCTACTGCTATTCTCATATTAAGTTTATTTGCTCTGATATTGAAAGTGTGAAGCTGCCTTTGTAGGTCATCTTCTTTATCAGCAATTAGTACTGCATCGTCGGCATAGCATAGTATCGTGATTTTATGCGCTCCCATGTGGTATACATTCATACTTCGTGACGTATTTGATTCATATTTGCCTGATAATAAAAATTGCATCTATTGTGCTTCCGGAAGCCTTGTTGTTCATCTGGCATGTTCGTTTTTTCCTCGATTTTAATGTGCTGTTCATCCGACTAATGCCTCTATAATTTTCAGGATTTTTTGAGTCTCCCTTTTTGAGTATCGGTAGCAGGAGTCTTTCCTTCCATTCCGCTGGTACTACTCCGATATTTATTATATCGACAAACAATTTTAGGAGCCATTTGAGTAGTGTTCCTCCTCCATATTTTAGCAGTTCATTATTTATGTTATCAGGACCAGGTGCTTTTCTAATTTTTAATTTTTTTATTCGTTCTTATAGATCTTCTTCTGATATTAGAATAACTCACTAGGACCAATAATATATCCTTCTTCTTTCAATAGCTAGTTTAGTCTAAATACACAATGAATATTATTTATATTTTAAAAATTACTTTAACTAAGTTTTTGCAAATATAGAATATCGGTCGAAGATTTAACAAAATAATTTAGAGGATGTTAAAATATAAAAACTCTATTACATATATTACATATTTTTAATAAACATTATTTTTTAATGTTTACTGATAAATATAATTCGTTATATTAAACGGATCTTATTACAGATGATAAAATGATGAACTTTTTTTTTGTTTAAATCTTAACCTACACCTACACCTGAACAACCAAAACACTATCTCATTACTTCAGAAGATTTTAACGATCTAATTATAGAGATTTAAATTTGCCAAAAAATAAAGCAGAGCTTCTAGGCTCTCGGTTAAAACAGTGGAATTTGCTTGATGATGTTAAGATCACGGATCAGCGGACTAGGCATGTAATGTTTGCAATGTTTTTCACGAAGGAAGATAGACTTTGTTTTTGTAATGACATTAAAGGTATGTTTGAAGCAATTGGCATACCCTGTGTCCCTAGCGAATGACGTTTTATTTATACAAAAAGTTTAAAAGCAGTTCTATTGCACAACGGAAATAAATTTCCGTCTCTTCCAATTGCTCACTCAGTACATCTTAAAGAAAATTATGAAAGTATCAAAATTTTGCTTGAATCTGTAACGTATCGTGAGTATAACTGGGAGCTGATTGGAGATTGGGATTTTTAATGGGGCTACAGGGTGGATATACAAAGTATCCGTGTTATTTGTGCTTGTCGGATAGCAGAGCGGATTCTAAACACTATATTCAATGGTCATGGCCTGTAAGAACATAATTGTGTGTCGGAAAACAGAACGTCAAATTTGAGCCGATTGTTGAAGCGGAAAAAGTGTTAATGCCGCCTTGATGAAACAATTTGTTAAAAAACTGGACGAAACTTCAGAAGCTTTTGGATACTAAAAAAAAAATTTCTGAAGTTATCGGAAGCAAAGGTTAAAGCTGGGGTTTTTGTTGGTCCGCAAATAAGACAGATTTTCGCTGATGAAAAATTTCCAACGTTGCTGAATCGTACTCAAACAGCAAGTTGGAACAGTTTTATAGCAGTAGTTTCTGGATTTTTAGGAAATAATAAAGCTGAAAACTACGAAAAGTTGGTTGAGGATATGCTTACAAATTTTAAGGCCATGGGCTGCAGGATGTCATTAAAAGTACATATGCTGCATGCTCATTTGGATAAATTTAAAAACAATATGGGAGCCTATTCCGAAGAGCAAGGAGAACGTTTCCATCAGGACGTCATGAATTTTGAACAACGCTATCAAGGCCAATACAATGAAAACATGATGGGCGACTGTATTTGGGGTTTAATGAGAGAAAATAGCTATGAACATAAAAGAAAAAGTAAAAGTGTGCACTTTTAAGTTATTTTCCACTTTTCTGTAAGCTAATTTGATAGTAAAACTTAAGAAAAATAATAAACATTTTTACTTCAATAGTTCTTCATATTGACCCGTGTAATGGACTGAGTATATCAGATGAGACGTTCTTACTGGTTCAAGCTAGAGGGTGTAAGACATTCAAAGACATTTGTAAGAGATCTGCCTGAGAAGAGTTTCTGAATATGAGCAGACACGACCTAAGAATGTGATAAAATTACTAAAGACATAATCGCCTTAATGATCAAATACAAACAATTTGACTGACAGAGTGGGAAGTCTAGATTTTTCCAGGGCTCTTATTAAAGTATTAGTCATTCTTATCAGTGGTACAAGTAAAACTTTAACTCTTAAAGTTGGGAGACAATTGTTGTTCTATTTGTATTAAAAATGCGCAGGATTTGGTCGGTTCCAAAATAATTTATTCAAGTTATTTGTACGATTTTATTGTAAAATCAAAACCCACAATGACGTATCTACCTGTTTTCATTAATTACAAACTGAAGTTCCCCGTCAATGTTTATGTAAGTTACCTTTACAGATATCTAATAAACACATACATATTTAAAACGAGCGATAATTTCATTAGAAAAAGGTAAGTGACAAAGCAGAAAAAGTATATTTAAATCCTTAATGATAATGTACTTGTAATGAAGCCGCATTATTTTTATATTGTATAACGATAAAAAGTTGAGAGTGTAGTTAACCCAGTTAAATGAATACAAATTAGTTGTTAACTGTAAAATCTGAAATATCTGACCCAATTCGCTTTATCCATTCAACCCTGAACGAATATTAGACCGATTCATAAACCAAAACCGCATAAATGTGACTTATTTAATTTAATTTAATTTTTTTTTATTAAGAAAAAAACAATTCCTAGTTCCCAGTTTTGAATAAAACATTTTAGTATTTTAAATACGAGGCGGAAAAATGCTCGGGCCGTCACTTTTTAATTCTAGGGGGAAATAGTTTTCTGCTCTTTGCACCCCAGTAACTTCAACCTCCTACAGGGAGTACAGGGGTAAGCACAACTTCTTGATTGAGAGTAGGGATGAGGATCCATATGCCATGAAACAGCTAGTGAAAGAGGTAATTTAATATTAAATTTATTCGTATCCGACACATTTGAAAGTTAATAACTAATTGATAGCAATAAAACTCGAAGTCCAGCCACAATATATGTTTCGGTCAACAGACCATCATCAGGTTCTGTATGTGACGACTGATATGTATAAATGTTTATATGGTTATGATGATTAATAATACAATATTATGTAGAATTTAAGAGGTAACTAGAAAATTATTGTGTAAAATTACTTATACTATATTAGGTCAAGATATATAGTGAAGCAAAGGTAGGGGTTGAAACAAAGTAAAAATTAAATTAATCCGTAAGAGTGGAATGAGAGTCATATAATAAAGAAAAATTTAGCACAAATTATTAGGTGTTGTAGAAGAAAATTGTTGAAAAGTAAAGAGAGATTGTAATATTATTTGTGCGTTGGGCGACAATTTGTAATATGAGTTACCTGTTGATAGTGAATTTATAAAAATATTTAGTTAACTTTTTTGAAAAAATAACAATATACCAAAAGAAAAAATGTAATTTACAATAAAACAAACATCAAGCTTAATTTCGTCTTTAATTAGTTGTAAAAGATACTTCAATAATTAACAGAATTTATAAATGTTTATCACACAAAAATTATGATAGTTAAATACCTCGGCTAGGGGTGAGTAAGTTCATTAGCTCTGGCTATTGTACAATATTTGTTTCTTTAAGAAATTATAAGGGCGCCACTGAAATCTTTTTATTTTTTATGATACTACTGAAGAAAGTTGTTTTAAGATGTTATTTAAATAAGTATCTTAAGATGACAGAAAGATGTCAGAAAAAACTGTCTATGAAGATAAAAAAATGATTTGAAAATGTACAAACATATAAAAGATAATAAGATTTCCTTGGTGCTGAAATTAATGAGGTAGAGAATACGTTACAACAAAATAATCCGCAAACAGTTCTTTAAAAATACTTATTCTAATACAGTTGACGATATAGATAGATATACACGGAAATAAAAGAGAAAAAAAAATATGGGAACAGTAAACTTGATAGATCACAATAAACTTATCTGTTACAATAGTGGACGATCCTTCGCCGCACCTTGGGGTCGCTACGGCACTGTCTAGGTGGTTCCAAATGATTATGGAAGATCACTAGTGGAGGGATGATCTGCCCCAGTTGTAGAGATAATCCAGTTAAGAATGTACATACGAGAGCTTAAAGTTAACAAGCTGTTCAAGTTTACGGAATCTCCAAATTCAAGAGATGCTTCTGGTTTACAGAATCTTCAATTAAAGAGTTGCCTCTAGTTTACTGTATTTTCCAACTTTCTGTATATGACAGTAAATCAATAGAAGAAATGAGACTGGGAATAATTATAAAAACCTATTGAACTCGATAATGCCAACTCATTAGTACACCTCGTAGCGTAGCTACTTTGAACTTCCAATTATAATTATAGAGACTGTATTCATTATTTTATTATTAAAAATGTTTTAGGATAGATGGAGCAGCTAGCGGTACTAATTGAATTTAATATTTAGGATACCAGGTGCTTAAAATGTTAACAGGTACTGTTACAAGATCTCCAAACGGAGTTCAATCTTCAAATTTCTCGGGCTGGGCCGAGGGGGGAGTAAGTTAAACTTCCTTTAACATAAGGAATCAACCTCAAAAAGGAAAGAAAAACATTAAGGATCAAAAATAGGTATCCACATAATTCTGCATAAGTAGAAAAATAAATTAAAATTGTTAGCAATTTTATTTAAAGCAGCTCACTGTGAAACTGGCGAAGTATAAAGACATTTATATATACCAGTCGTCACATACAGAGCCTGATGTAACGTTTTCTATTAAATTATATACTGTGGAGTTTTATTGCTACAATTTGTATTATCCACATTTTTTGAGTAATGGATAACATGTACAATTAGTAATTAGTTGTCCAAAAAAAAATGCGCTTGATTTACCTTAGTATTTCGTGAATTTTTAAGAACTCTCAGGGGCGAAATTTATTTAGGTCGATTGGATAACGTTACTCATCCAGCTCTCATGAAATTATTGGAGAATGCAGATGATCATTAACCGATCATTTTCCAACAAGATGGCTACCACCTCATTCCTTTCATCCAGTACTTAAATGAAAATTTTTCCGAGCCCGTGGTAGATCAGTACTCCACTGGCTCCTACATTTTGTATGGGGTTACCAAGCTCGGCTCATTAATGAATGCCCTCAAATAACACAAGAAATCTTGAGTAATATACGTCAACGGTACCAGCAAACCTTAAATTACTGCATGGAAGTGAAAGTTGGGCATTTCCAGCATTTAGTAAGCTTATTTAAAAAGTAAATACGATTCCACTATTTTTCCTGTAACTTCGTCATCGATGAAGCTTTTGAAGCTAAATTGCAGTATCGAATAGTACTTGATAAGATCTTCGAAATGAGATATCGCAACACCCCTAATCCCAATTAAAAATCAAGGGGTTGTGCTCACCCCCGGTAGAGGGTTAAAGTTACGGGGATGCAAAGAGCTGAAAAGTAGGTCCCCTTCGAATCAAAAATTGACAGGTGCGAGTGATTATATGCATAAATACACTCACAAAAATTGTCTCATAATTGAATTATTATGTTTAAAGTTATTATTTTCATGACCAGATTTCTTGGTTTTAGTTACAAATATATGAATAAAAACAATTATTCTATAAAATTCATAAAAGTTCACTGATACCTATATTATTTCATTACTTGGCTCTAGTAGCATCTCTTCCTATCAGAGTTTCACATCGTTTCTTGTTAATTTGACAAATTGATTATTGTGGATTGAGGATTAAACAAACAAAATAATTTTTGTCAATACTTATCTTTTCTTCTATGTGCCTAGTGTGCTTTTGCTTGGATGAATTTGATTGCTTGACTTGGTGTGGCTTGGTAAGCTTGTGCTCTGGGAATTATGTACCCCGAAACTTTCGAGGTGGAGCTGGGTGAAATACACCGAAAAAAATAAGAAAAATTATATTGTAGATGCCCCAGCTACAAGGTTTTAACGAAGAGTTTTTTTATTGTTTTTTATTATTCTTAGTAAGATGGACTTCCAAAAAGTAAGGGTTAGTACAATAAATTTACTAAAAATTTGATTGACTGTGGCAATAAAACTATGTTTCTACTGTGGTAAAATATATTTACAGAAGCGGCAATTTTCTCTTACTAATGCAATGAAATTGTTTAACTACCACTTAGAAGACCGAATATTATACGTCGGAAGTAAAGAAATGAAGATGACATGTGGCGTTCCCCAAGGTTTCGTGATAGGACCAACACTGTGGAACCTTTACTACGACGGGGTACTCAAGATCCGTGTACCTTATGGGGTCACACTTATTGGGTATGCAGACGACTTAGCCATCCTTGTGGTGGCAAAAACAGCAGAACTATTGCAGAGAATGGCAAATAAAGTGATAGCGGGATGGATGGATGGATGGATGGAGCGAAAAAAACTGAGAATAGCAGCACAAAATACGGAAGTAGTCCTTCTTGCAGCAGGCAGGAAAATAAAAAACATCACGGTGAGGGTCAATAACACAGAAATAAGGAGCCAAGAGACTGTGAAGTATCTAGGGGTCTATTTAGACAGAAACATGTACATGGGCCACCGCATAAGGAAAACAGCTGAAAAGGCTGGTAAAGCAATCGCCAACTTAGGACGCAACATGCCTAACCTAGGAGGCCCCAAAGAAAGTACAAGACGTATCCTGTGTGCGGTGGTAAACTAGATAGTACTCTACGGAGCGGAAATATGGCAAAGGGCAATGAAAAAACAAACCTACAGAAACATCCTCACATCCTTACAGAGAAAAACTGCCATCAGAATCGCCAGCGCATATAGGACCACGTCGACTAAGGCACTACTAGTGATATCTAGAGTACCCCCCATCGACCTGCTCGTTCAGGAAAAAACTATGCTAAGCCAAGGATACGACATTAGAGCAACCAACCGCATAACAAAGGATCAATGGCAACAAAGATGGGAACAAGATGACGAGACAGCACACTGGACCAGAAGACTCTTACCTGACATTAGACCATGGGTGGACAGAAAACACGGACAGGTAAATTACTACCTGACGCAATTCCTTACAGAGCACGGCTGCTTCAACGCCTATATCCATCGTTTTAAGATAAGCGAAGACAGTAAATGTTTTTACTGAGACCTTGCGGATACAGCCGAACATACCTTCTTCGAATGCGTAAGATGGACTGAAGAAAGAAATTAAACGGAAAGGATACTGGGTCGGATAACACCGGAAAATATAATAAATAAAATGTTACTAAGTAAACTTACCTGGGAAGCAGTTGATAAAATGACTCTACGTGTGCTGAGTCTAAAACGCAGCGAAATGGAAGCTTGAAAAGTAAATGGGAGAAAAAAGAAAAAAAAAAGAAAGTACGGAATGAAGTAGTGAAGAGAAACAGAAGGGAAATCTTGAAAAACAAGCAACTTCACCCTGTGTCGTCCCCACTGAAGTAATGCCTGACGGTAGTTCCGGGGGCCTACTGACACGGGGAGGGGTTTTAGCCGGTAAAAATCCGGCACTGTCAACGAGGCAGTCTTTTGAAGATTTTCCCTCCCCAGTATAAAAAAAAATACCACCGATACGGTTTTACTGCTACAGTAAAAATATCTTACTACTATGGTAAAAATGTCCTACTAGAGTAGTAAGACAAATTATTTTATCAGTTAGCAGTTTTACTACAGTAGTTAAATTGTCGTACCAAAATGGTAAGACAATATTACTGCGGGAGTATAACGATAAGTTCTATATGGAAATCCTGTATATCCTGCATATCCGTATATACCAATCAAAAAAAAAATTGCTAAATAAAAAATATATAAATATTGAAAACCTGTTTATTTTTATCAACAACTCATAACAACAGGAACAATAAAGAGAAACCAACCAAACTAACAACATATCTAAATTAAAAAAAATTAAAAGTAAATTAATTAATTGTGAAATATAAACCCTAATTTCCTTTGTCCGGAGTGTGCGCCAGAGCCAAAATCTTTTTTACAATATTTTTGCAAATAACAGTATGTTGGTACTTACCCAGGAATGTATTCATACTAAATCTCCTGAACCCAATTATTTAAATGGTTGATATATTGAACCGTCATTCTCTTCTTAACAAAACCACCAAAACTGCCAATAAACAATAATATTTGTAGGACAATGCGACAAAGTTTACGCTATTTTTTGCAGCAGTTGAATGAACTGTAAAATATCTGGCACTCATGGGAACGATAATGTTGAAAAAATAATTTAAGTGAGATGAACAAAGGAGTTCAAGAAAAATGTGTGCTATCAGCCGAAGATTTGCAGCCCTGGATAGGGCGCCTGTAGTAGAGAGCATCAGATTAGTACATAATGCAATTAGCTTGGTTTACTGTTGGATGTCAAGCTGACCTGGAGTAATCATATTAACCGAACAGGTGTCAGAACTCAGACCACATTTATGATGGTAAACTGCCTGCATATTAGTATCATAAGACTAATGTTCATTGTTCATTTGCATGGTTGCCGAAGCTATGTGAGAAAACTGTCGAAATTATAGCCAGCATTGGAGTTACCTACTGAAACTACGAGAAGTACGCCAACTTCTGCTCTGCAAGTCATAGCCTTAGACTTAGAAGCGAATAGCAACAAGATTCATCTGTTGTTTTGTAGGTAACGGATAAACAGATAGATATTAGATGTCTTATCGGATTCGAACTAGAGTACGAAATAACAAATAATTTGGCACTCTCAATAAGTACCAAAAAACCATTAAAAGCGCTGTAAGGACCTAGAAGTCTGCAGACAGATCCACTGCAGCAGATGCTTCGTAAACATTCAGGCAGATTGGGAATTACAGTCTAGGATCAACCGTTTAGAAATGTGGGGACGCTGAAGAGGCAGCGGAAGACGTCATTTTTCACAGTCCTGCTATATGTAGCAGGAAAGCGATGATTTCAGGCTTAATTGATGGGCCTAGGCAAATTAATCAGCAAAATATGGTCAAACGAGTTCTAGGATTTGCAAAAAGGTCATATAAATGAGGCCGAATAATGTATAGATTCTGTCTTGCTGAAGGTAAAATACCTGATCAGTTTTCGAAATCTCCAAAGATTATTGTTGAGATCATTTAAACTGACCTGATATTTAAAAAAAAACTAAACAAAATATTTAGATATATATGCTTGTGACAGAATTATCCATTATGTTTCAAAACCCAGACTAAACATGGAATTCAATAATTAATTTATATATATCCTTGACGTTGATCTCTATTTCAATTAGCTCTGATAAAATTATTAATAATTTTTTGTCACAATCATAACATATTCGTCATTGACCCATTTTTTCCATATTGGAATAGTCTTATTATACGCATGTAATACTTTCTGTTTGGGGCGTAAAGTGAATTAGATATTTATTAATATGAATAATGAATTAATAACAATAATAACAGTATTTATAAACGTGCAAGAATAAACAGATGAAAATACTAATAAGATACGTTTTAGTTTAGATAGTGGCAATACAGTGGTCCCAAGTACCTTTTTATAAAAAAATTCTGGACAATAATAGGGATTTTTTTGCAATATTATAGCTTTCGCATTAAAAATCTTGAATATCAATATTAATGATCGAATTAATTTCGGTAAATTAATATTTCTGATAAACAAAAATATAAAATTACTCTTATTAGTCACGTAATATTGTACACCTATCAGCATAGGCGCAACTAGAGTCGTTTTTTGGGGGGCTTAAGCCTAAGTAAAGGATTACATAGTGTAATTATTATTTACTAAGTGACATAAAAATCCGAACACCCTGTTTAATTGATTTTATTTTAATAAAATTTGGCGAATTTAATTATTTTATTGAAATAAACAATTGAGAAAATTTTTAGCCTTATCAGTTGAAGATTCTGCTTTTTATACTGCTTTTTTTGAAATCCACTAACAATCCAAAAATGAATATTGTAGCCGTAGTAAAAATCCAAATTTTGCGGATTTTGGTTCTTGACATTCTTTACGATTGGTTACGATGCCTAGGATACGGAGACCTGTACGATTTCGTCAACTTAGTGAGTTTGATAGGGCTCGTATAGTGGGACTTCGGGAAGCTGGATTTTCTTTTCGGGAAATTGCAGTTAGAGTGTAAAGAAGTGTAGACACCGTGGTTAGATGTTATCAGGCATTGCTTCGAGAAGGCCGTACGCAAAGAGCAAGGGGCTCTGGACGCCCCCGTAGAACAATAGACCGTGAAGATTGCTGCCTAAGATTATTGGCCTTAGGGGAGACCGTTTCTCCACTACCAGGTCCATTGCAAATGAATCGTTTGCAGAACACGGAAGGCCTATTGGCATGCGAAGGGTATACCCACGAATAAGACGTTTTTGCCTGTTTTCATACCGACCACACTGGGTCTTCCCTTTAACTCCAGAACACCGACGTAATCACCTTGAGCGCATTCGTGCCGGTGATAGTGTATATAAGCGCGCGCCGTACCAGCGCTGAAGTCGCGGGATGGCCTGCTGATAGAAATGTCCAAATTTCAGTACATTGTGGCACCAATATCTGGTAGCAATTTCGTAGTATCAGATATTGGCGGCTGATACTGCTTGATTTCTAAAGTTTAATTTTAAATTTTTAAAATAATTTCAACATAATATTTAGCTGTACAATCTGGTTAAAAATTTAAAATTTCAAGGGGGTGCTAATGTTAAGCTAAGGGGGGGGGGTTAGACCCCCTTAGCCCCACCCACAAAAACATTTTTTGGATTTGAATTTAAGGTTAGGTTGGATAGATTTGGTAGGGTTAGGTTAGGTTAGGTTAGGTTAGGTTAGGTTAGGTTAGGTTAGGTTAGGTTAGGTTAGGTTAGGTTAGGTTAGGTTAGGTTAGGTTAGGTTAGGTTAGGTTAGGTTAGGTTAGGTTAGGTTAGGTTAGGTTAGGTTAGGTTAGGTTAGGTTAGGTTAGGTTAGGTTAGGTTAGGTTAGGTTCGGTTAGGTTAGGTTAGGTTAGGTTAGGTTAGGTTAGGTTAGGTTAGGTTAGGTTAGGTTAGGTTAGGTTAGGTTAGGTTAGGTTAGGTTAGGTTAGGTTAGGTTAGGTTAGGTTAGGTTAGGTTAGGTTAGGTTAGGTTAGGTTAGGTTTGGTTAGGTTAGGTTAGGTTAGGTTTGGTTAGGTTTGGCTTGATTGTTTCTGCTGGGATTAGTGGATATAAATTGAACTGATGTTTTAATTAAAGGTTAGGGCCGTTATTCAGTATTTTTCGCATTTTCCATAGACTTATAATTGGAAATTAAAAAATTCATAACTTTTTTTATTCTGCGCATGCGCCAACTATGAGGGGTGTCGATTGACTCAGCTCGTAGAGTACTATCGATTGGCATGTCCTATGACCATATCTATCGCGTGCGTTAAAGTAAAGCCCTACCAAATGCAGTTGTATTACATTATATGGTCCATCTTCAGTAACAGTACTCCACTTCCTTTATTACTTTTCCTGAGCTCATTATTTGTGCTCTACTCTTGGCTTCCTTAGATTCATAGTCGTTATTTGAATAAAATATGTGATGTCAGTACTTATGCAGCCTATTCGTACGGTATTTGTAGGATAATGCAAAATACTCCAGAACCATTTAAAGATGACGACCAGGTCATGTCAATTATTTTCGTGCAATTGTTCGGCACCAAGAAATTTGCGTACAACAATTAAGATTGAAATATGATATGGTATTAAAAGGTGAGATGCCGTTACACGATAGACTCGCAGTGGAGTTGGGGTATGCAGCCAATAGCGTAAAAGTTGCTTTCCGCAAGTGTTAGGAATAATATTATTTCTGTAAGCTAGGGAAAACCCTACATAATTTTAGAGACTTAAGATTAAAATTTGATTTATCAACGAAGAAAGTTATAAATTAATTGGTCTCGTTCTGCAAATTTATTTCTGATGGAAGATGGCTCCGAGGTTGGGGAGAAATGTTGCAGATGACTGGCGAAAGTTATGTCCAGTGTACATTTCCTGGTTAGGCAGTTTTCCGAACGAATAAATGCTGATACATTGTACTGTACACAAAAAAAATGTATTACTTTTCCGCACGTAAATTAGTGTGGAAAAATATAGTTTTCATATAGTTAGGTCTGTCAGTGTATCTCATAGCATTTGAAGCAGGGTATAAGTAAGCTACAATTTTTAGGATAATTGGCGGGATTTAGGTTTCTTCGCTCTCTTTAAAATAAAAAAAAAAATTTCTACTCCAGTTTTACCTAAAAAAATATTGAAATGTATTGTTTAGTTTTCTAAAAAATTAATTTTATTGGTTATTGATAGCTGAAGGAAGGCTTAGTACAATAAATTTTTTAAAATCTAATATTTTATGTAGACAGAGACCTAAATGAATGTCGCTGAAACGTACACACAGGCATACAACCGATGTGGCTCTTTCACTTTAAAAATAGACATAAATAATTTATGGAAACTTGCATTTTTATTTTGTTTTGATGTTAGTTTACGAAGCGAAAGTGCATGGCATGTAGTAAGCGCCAGCTCGTGGGAAAATGGGTCGTAACATACATTCGCCTTACAAAAAATATCAATAACACCAACTACGATTGAAATTTCACCTTATTATAAATCACTATCGTATCCGGGGGCAAAACCGGGGTAAATGAACTCGGATGCGGTATTATTTTATTGATTTTCATTCAAGATGCGAGACATTATTAAATTTTTCTTCTTTTTATTTGTTTTATCTTAAACCAGCTACCTTTTATATACTCGTATATACTTGTATATCGGAAAATGCAAATAAAATCGATTATTTTTTAATTAAAAGGCAAAAATGGTAAATATCAATGTCAATCTTAAAATAAACGGTGACAGAGATAAGTATGCAATAGCGTAATTCGTTAATAAGGTTCTTGATCTCAATTTTCTCATCTGTATTTACATTGCAGTCTTTCACCCTTGAACTACAAGTAGACCTTGCTAGAACACATTCTAGGAACTTACATTTTTTAGATATATTTTTTTTGGTACATGTATTGAATGAAATTTTTTTTTCGATTAAAATTCTATATTGTAGTATAATCTAATTTATTCTCAAGAAACAAAATGCAGGGTTATATATAATCAATAATAAAAGAGCTCTACATGGTCGACATCATCATGATCTAAACCAACCATACATTAATAAAATTGCATCAAATGGGTGGCGTGGCTTGCTAAAGGTAGGTACATTGTTTCCAGAGACTGAAGAATTTATGATGGCTATTCAGAATCAGGTTATAAACACTAAGAATTACAAAAATTATTAGGAACAAAAATATTACATCGGATAAGTGTAAACGGTGCCCATAAACTTCGGAAACCATACAACACATAACATAAGGATGTTCAACAATAGCCAACATGTATTATTTACCAACTGTGTGACACTATCCACCAGAAACTTGTAATATTATTTGGTCGTTGGGCACCAATTTGTAACCATATTATTACGTTGGACGTCAATTTGTAATATGATTTACATGTTGATAGTGAATTTATAAAAATATTTAGTTAACTTCTTTGAAAAAATAACAATATACCAAAAGAAAAAATGTAATTTACAATAAAACAAACATTAATATTAATTTCGTCTTTAATTAGTTGTAAAAGATATTTCAATAATTAACAAAAATTTATAAATGTTTATCACAGCAAAAATTATGATAGTTAAATACCTCGGCTAGGAGTGAGTAAGTTCATTAGCTCTGACTATAGTACAATATTTGTTTCTTTAAGAAATTATAAGGGCGCCACTGAAATCTTTTTATTTTTTATGATACTACTGAAGAAAGTTGTTTTAAGCTGTTATTTAAATAAGTATCATAAGATGACAGAAATATGTCAGAAAAAACTGTCTATGAAGATAAAAAAATAATATGAAAATGTACCGAAAGATAAATAGATTTTCTTGGTGCTTAAATGAATGAAATTGAGAATACGTTACAAAAAAATAATCCGCAAACAGTTCTTTACAAAAACTTATTCTAATATAGTTGACGATACTAAAATGATTTTTATATTACGTTTAAGAAATAAAGAAAAACGAGACAGCTGTATAATATTATAAATGCATTTACGTTGGTCGACTTATCTTTTTTTACATATGATCCATTGTTGATCCAGGAGAGGGCTGGTCCAGTGAAGGGTTGGTCTGATGAACCGTCCACCAATGTAGAACCAATCAGTGTAATGTCTTTGAAATTTGTAGTGTCTTTGGAATTTGTAGTGTCTTTTAAATTGAAATTTGTCACGTCTTTTGACTTGAAATTTGTAACGTCTTTTAACTTGAAATTTGTAACGTCTTTGGTATTGTATATTCCAATGCTGTGAAAAATTGTCAGCATCAGCCACGTGTTCGTTTATTTTTTTCCGTACAAAAAGTACAAAACAGCGTATTCCGAAATTTACATTTATCATTAGGATATATATGACAGAAAATACAGTAGTAACAAAAGATAAATTAATATAACAATTAGAATTCCAAAAAAAGTACTCAACTCGCCATTTTGTATTTTTTTATATAAAAAAAATTTACAATTATTACTTTTAAATTGCCCTCAAAATATACTTGAAATAATTATTAATATGAAAATTTTCATCTGATTATATAGTAGGTACTGTCAAGATTTATAGAAATTATATTTAAAATCTTTTACCAAAAATAAAAATCAAAAAACATACCTGTGTATAACACCAATGACAATAAGAGAATGAATCGTGGTTTAAGGTATTGGACTATGCAACATTATAGATCGTGTATAAAGTTGGAATCGTTTATAATAATTAACATGTTAAGAACTCTATACAATAGATGGTATTAGTGTTAGCCGTATAATTAATTTAAAAATACTACGATTTTAGTTAACATATCATGTTACAAACTGGCCCACAAATATGGACTGCTAAATACCCATACACCCATAGATATATAATAAGACACCCTATTATAGGTACAACCCACAGGCAGTACTCGAGAATGCAGATTTTAGACTTTACTACGATAGGTCCATTATCACCCATGGGCAGGTGACGAATAATCGTCCACTGTCCATACATGTCCACTGTTCGCAAATATTTAAACATGTAATTCTTGAGCCTAATCCCATTTGCGTTTACGCTCGGGATAGGTAAATATAACAGAAATTGCTGAGTAAGTGCTTACGTATTTTGAAAAAATCTCAAAATACCAGGATTTGAAGATTGAGGTGCAGCGGTTATGACACACACCAACAGAGGTGGTCCCAGTGGTAATCGGCGCACTGTGTGCCGTTCCAAAAGACCTTGGAAAGCACATAAACATTTAAATATAGACAAAATCACCATATGTTAAATTCAAAAGGCTGCCCTGCTTGGATCAGCGAATATACGTCGCCGATACATACGACATCCTAGGTTCTTGGGAAGAACCCGATGCGTAATGACTAATTCAGTGAATTTAGTACTGTGAAACCTATTAAAATAATAATTAAAAAAATAATAATAAATCTTTATAAAAACACTTTTATTGACTTGCAAAAAGTGGCAATTGGAAAAAGTATAATTCCATAGATGGCGCTCTGAAATGTCAATGTCATTTTAACTAGGAGTACAACAAATCAGCTGCCGCATAAGCCGTTTCGTATTAAATTGGTTTTATTTCGCTGTTTTTGTTATTTTAAGAGAGTGTTTTGTAAAACTTTTGCTTTTTTCTTGATAGTGCTTTAGTATTTTGGCATTGTTAAATTAAATTTTGACTCCTATTATCTTTATAATAAGTTAAGTTGATATTTATAAAAAGTACATCTACCGTTTAATTAAATTTTTAGTTTTGGGTCTGATTTCGTGTTTTTATTTATTTCTGATATAGTTATATCTACTTAAGTTGCAGGGAAGGTATGTTTGTATATTTAAATGCTTAAACCCGACTTATTTTGTTTTGTTTTGTTTTAGTAAACTATGGATTATAAACTCACTAATAAAAGCTTATTTGAATTTGTAAATACTGGCCATACATTTTGCATAGTATAGAAGAAAGAAGTGACACTTTCATTATGCCTGAAAAGCAGTGGTCTGCAAAAGCACATGAACTAAGAGTGCAAGCATGTTACAGCACTGTTCATGTTGTGTACAAGGTGGTAAACATTTTATTTTTTTTATCGCAGGCAGGATGCTACCAGTTTTGAAGAACTGTCAAACACTCATATTAGTTGCAATTGGCAAGAGGTACAAATTGCAACCTTTGGAAAGAAGTATGCAACCATTCCGACCTTGTGGTATATTCGTCAAAAAAGAGGTTTTTTTACTTTTTTTCATCCATAAATGATGATGAAAAATTTACTACTAATTTGATTATTGAACTGCAAAATATTTATTTTTACTATATGATACCTCAGATATATCAATTGAAGAAGGAACGAAGCACACATAAATAAATATGTTTGTATATTTTATTGTGAGTACTAAATGTATTGAATAAATAAAACATTTTTAATTTTTGATATAAAGTTTTGTTCTTTTTGTATAAATGTAATACCAAATACGCCACATTATTGTGACGTCACCGTCGCCATAGCTTGAGATAAGTCATAGCATTATATCCAAACAAGCTGTGGGCTTGTGGTAGTTAGTTTACATTGAAGTTTTTTGTATTATGCATTTTCTTGTTTTCTTGTAGAGTTTTTGACATTATAGTGCTATATAAACACATTATTATCGTTAAGGAATAGTTTGAGTAATATTTAAGGAAGTTTTATTTTGTTTTAGAAAGAGAAAAAATTGAAATAATATTACTTAACCTCAAAAATAAATTTTTTCATAAAAAACAAAATAAAACTTCCTTAAAAATAATTAAAACTATTCTTTAACGATAATGTATAATTTAATGGATCTGTATAGCATTATAAGGTCTCAAGAACTTCACAAAACCAAGAAAATACAAAAAACAAACCTTTTCAGAATAAACTAACTACCATAAAGCCAAAGTTTGTTTGGATAAAATGCTATGACTTATCTCAAGTAATGGTGACAGTGACGTTTCCAATAATGTGGCGTATTCATTAGCTAATAGTCTCTTTGGACAATCTACAAAAGTGTACTATATAAAATAAAAAACTAATCAAAAAATCTCTTCTTTAGATAGCCAAGTAATAGCATATTGGAGAACTCTTACCAGCTTTAATTTTTTATTTGTATGTAAATTACGAAAATGTTGATTTTAAAAAGTATGTTGGTGGCACTGTGTAATTTATAATATTTGACAGTTTTGAAATTTAAATTATCAAAAGTTAATGTTTTCAAATATTTTAAAATGAATAATACACCAATAATAATATGTTATATAGGTAAGTAAAAGATAATATTCACAAATACTTTCGTAAATAACAATATAAAATTAATAAATTGCTATTAGCCACAAATGTCATTGTCAATAGTCTTGTCATTAGATACTACACGTATGTTACCAACTATTTGAAACAAACATTTGCGTGCTTAAAAGTTGCTTTACGATACGCAAATGCTTTTTATAATGAAGATTTTTATATGTGCAAAATATAAAAAAAAACATTTTCAGTTTCACGAGAGTAAATACCTATTATTTCATCCTTCACCATATGTTTATTTCTATTTTTAAGAAACATTTCTGCTACTAATTCCACAACAGTATTTAGTAATTCAAAAGATGGAAATTCCGGCAATGTTGATAGTTCCTTTATAGAAGTTATCTTTGTTGAAAAAGGTTTAAATAAATCACCACTCTTGACGTGTATTACACAATCAACATCAAACTTTGTTTTAAGAATTGAATCTTGCAAGTTTACCAAAGCCTCAGCAGCTGCAATTTCATCGGTTCCTAGAGAAAAAAAAATTGGAGAAATAACAAAAAATATTCTGTTTACCTTCTCTCTCAGAAAAATTTAATAACATAACCTTTTCCATAATTTCTCTAATTATATGAATATAGAGCAACATTGATCATATATGTAGTAAACTTAACAGTAGTTATTACGCTATCTGGGCCCTTATTCTCATCCGGTGGATATGAATACTCCTATAGGAAAATACACCATCTTCCTCCTATAGGAAAGTCCGATAGGAAGATGGTGTATTTTCCTATAGGAGTATTCATATCCACTGGATGAGAATAAGGGCCCTGGCAATTATTTTTATTATGCTATGGTTTACTCGCGTGTTGCGTATAATATTATACTTTGGGGTAGTGCAGTTAATGTATCCAGAGTGTTTATCTCTCAAAAACGCATTATTCGCTTAATATTTTCACTTAAAGCCGAGAAACCTGTAAAGAGCATTTTAAAAAATATAATCTGCTTACGGTGCCTTCCATTTACATTTACAAATGTATAATGTATGCTAAAAACAATTATGGGAAACTATCTGCGAATTCTGATTTTCATAATTATCCCACTAGAACAGCGGGTTATCTTAGACCCTTAAAGCATAAAACAGCCGAATTTGAACGTAGTCCTATGTACAGAGGTGTTCAATTTATGAATTACTTGTCTGTTTATTTAATATATGAACAAAATTTTAATAAATGTAAAAGAGAGCTAAAAACATTTTTGGTGAATGCTTGTTTTTACAAGATTTTGGAGTTTTTAGAAAAAAAATATTAATAATATAGTTTTAATATGTTCTTATAATATCTAGTTTTTAAGAGTATTTTATTTGTATTTTTCCTTTTTTTAAGCAATTTATATGCGTTTAGTCTTATGTGGTGTTTTATAATTATTTCATTTTATTGTTATTTAATGCGACGATTTTGTGTACTTAATTGTATCTTCCTGACGTATCCCATGTCATTTGTATGATCTAAAGGGACAAATAAACATTATTATTATTATTATATCACATTAGAAATAAACGACAGTCGAGTTTAATAAAAAAACACAGTTTTAAGTTTGTCACTGACACAAAATTAAACAAATAAAATACGAATGTATAGTAATTACGATGCATTACATATAAGTAATACAAAAACAATGCAAAATAAATTGTTTGACTCCTTGCGACATTTACATTAAATTCTACCCCGCTCAATAAAATAAAAATAATAGTAGAATGATAAATTTTTAGATTTTTAATACCTGCCTAAACAAAAAAAAGTTTGTTAAGGATAATAAAAAACTCTTCGTTTTAACAAAACTTCCAATATTTATTAAAAAATTGCTTTTTTAAAGGCTCAATGACAGCTGTTTCGCTATGAAGCATCGTCAGATTGACATTTAAGTTACATTTTGTTTGTTTGTAGCTAGGTACCTGATGTTTAGGTAGTATTAAGGCTAGACCAAGTATGGAAGTAATAAGACATAACAATATTAAAGCCTAGATGTTATTAGCCCTAAGGGATTATCCTGGATGTATTTCCCTCTAAGATCAGTATAACTGTGCAATGATATAGAAAAACCAGGAAAAAACTATATCATGCTGATCTTTACAATAACTTAATATATTTGTGTTACAATTACGTCTTATCTATGTATAAAATGAAGACTCAATCAAAGCAAACACTTTAAAAGTGGAGAACTTCCCAGATTTATTTGTTCATTAACAACTTTAAATTGTGGATCTGCTAGATGTCTTTTTATTTCAAGTTCTTCAAGGAAATCTAAATTTTGTTTTTTATTACAAATGTGTAGTATTTGGATGTCATTGGTGTGAAAGAGTGAGGTTGGATGTTCAAGTAGGTGTTTTGCATAATTTGACTTATCTGGTTGTTTTAATCTATATGCTCTTAAATGTTCGTTAAATCTTACTTCAAAATTTCTTTGTGTTTGACCTATATATACAGCATTACACTTTGGACAATTAATTTTGTAAACACCAGATTTTTTAATTTAGGTAATTTTGTTTTTACATTTAACAATTTTGTACCAACATTATTTTCTGTTTTAAATGATATTATTGCTGATGTTGCCGAAGATATTATTTTTGATATTTTATTGGAAATACTTCCACAATATGTAATATTTTTATAACTTTTAATTTCTTTAGTTTGTTTAGGAAATATTAGTTGTAGTGCCACTTTCTGTTCTTTTTATTAATTAATGTATT
Organism: Ophraella communa; assembly: GCA_035357415.1. Lineage (NCBI taxonomy): Eukaryota > Metazoa > Arthropoda > Insecta > Coleoptera > Chrysomelidae > Ophraella > Ophraella communa. The sequence continues at coordinate 11,876,899 of CM068995.1, read as the reverse complement.
TATCAAATGAATTGGGTAGCCATTAGATGTAGCTATTTGTTTTATGATATAAATTTCTTTATCAAAGTTAATTTTGTCCATTGGAATTGAAAATGCCCTATGTATCATAGAATTATAAGCTGCTAATTTATGTGTTATAGGATGATTTGAATTATATGGTATGGTTACATCTGTTTGTGTTGGTTTTCTGTATATTGAATAATTTAGTAAATTATTAACTTTTTCAATTTTTAAATCTAGAAAATTAATTGAATTATTTTCTTCAACTTCTAAAGTAAAATTAATTTTAGGATGCAAGGTATTAATATAATTAAAAAATATATCTAATTAGAAGTTGAAGAAAATAATTCAATTAATTTTCTAGATTTAAAAATTGAAAAAGTTAATAATTTACTAAATTATTCAATATACAGAAAACCAACACAAACAGATGTAACCATACCATATAATTCAAATCATCCTATAACACATAAATTAGCAGCTTATAATTCTATGATACATAGGGCATTTTCAATTCCAATGGACAAAATTAACTTTGATAAAGAAATTTATATCATAAAACAAATAGCTACATCTAATGGCTACCCAATTCATTTGATAAATACATTAATTAATAAAAAAGAACAGAAAGTGGCACTACAACTAATATTTCCTAAACAAACTAAAGAAATTAAAAGTTATAAAAATATTACATATTGTGGAAGTATTTCCAATAAAATATCAAAAATAATATCTTCGGCAACATCAGCAATAATATCATTTAAAACAGAAAATAATGTTGGTACAAAATTGTTAAATGTAAAAACAAAATTACCTAAATTAAAAAAATCTGGTGTTTACAAAATTAATTGTCCAAAGTGTAATGCTGTATATATAGGTCAAATACAAAGAAATTTAGAAGTAAGATTTAACGAACATTTAAGAGCATATAGATTAAAACAACCAGATAAGTCAAATTATGCAAAACACCTACTTGAACATCCAACCTCACTCTTTCACACCAATGACATCCAAATACTACACATTTGTAATAAAAAACAAAATTTAGATTTCCTTGAAGAACTTGAAATAAAAAGACATCTAGCAGATCCACAATTTAAAGTTGTTAATGAACAAATAAATCTGGGAAGTTCTCCACTTTTAAAGTGTTTGCTTTGATTGAGTCTTCATTTTATACATAGATAAGACGTAATTGTAACACAAATATATTAAGTTATTGTAAAGATCAGCATGATATAGTTTTTTCCTGGTTTTTCTATATCATTGCACAGTTATACTGATCTTAGAGGGAAATACATCCAGGATAATCCCTTAGGGCTAATAACATCTAGGCTTTAATATTGTTATGTCTTATTACTTCCATACTTGGTCTAGCCTTAATACTACCTAAACATCAGGTACCTAGCTACAAACAAACAAAATGTAACTTAAATGTCAATCTGACGATGCTTCATAGCGAAACAGCTGTCATTGAGCCTTTAAAAAAGCAATTTTTTAATAAATATTGGAAGTTTTGTTAAAACGAAGAGTTTTTTATTATCCTTAATAAGATGGACTTCCAAAAAGTAAGGGTTAGTACAATCAATTTAAAAAAAGTTTGATTAATCTTGATGTTCAGATATTCGGATTTTTACTCAAAACTACCAGTTGCTTCTAAATACTTATTTAATATAAATTATTAAATACTTTTTTAATGTAATAATCTAAATATTAAGATAATTATTGTTTAAATTATTTACCAAGCTTTGGATACGTTAACGTATCTAGTCAGCGCCACCATTATTGAGATCAACAACGAGAGCATCGCATTTACGGTGTTGTGGTACATCGACAGTATCGTCAGTATTATAACCCAATTCTTCAGATGTAAAGTAGGTCGCTGACCCAGATTTACATTTCAGAAAAGTGATTGCTCCGGTCGGTGCTGGTGACTGCACGACTCGCGTTAACTTCGTTTACCTACTGGCTGCAATGTTGCCGGCTTACGGTGTTAAATCATCCCAAAAATATTACTAAAATATTTTGATCAATTTTATAAACAGTAAATATTCAAGGATAATGTATTTTATCACAAATTTGCGGTAAATATTTGCAAATTATTACTAGCGAACGAAAAACTGAATCTATGTTGCCTTCCTTGAAAGTCATAGTAAGAAATAATGCCAAAATCTGCGGTTTTTATATAACTTTTTAATCATTCATTTTTATTTTCATTTAAAAATACTTTTACAAGTAACCTGTGAGTAGAATAAAACCTCGTGATATAGTTAAAGCAATGGATATTTATTTAAATTCGTTAACAGTGCCGAAGATGTTGATGGACTTTCTTGTGATGGTGTCGCCGACGCCGCCCAAGTACACTGACCCCCTGATTTCACTGTCGTACCATCTCCTTGTTGCCGACCTTTCTCGGCAGGGACGTTGCCCCTCTGTCTACTTACTAATCAAAGATTGAGAATAAAAGATGGGTATATATGTAAGTATGCGTGTGCTGATTGTTTGTTATTAATATATACAGGATGTCCTGTCTTTTCCATAAATTCGTTTCCGCTAAATATATATTTATTTGGTGTTTGCTAATTTTTGCTATACTATCCGCTAAACCACGAATCACAAATTCTTTGTTTTATCGAGTGCACTATTGTGCTTTAAAACAACTTTGGCTATTATGATTTTCTGCATAGAAAATGCATTTTGTTACACAGTTCATCAATCCTATAGCCGATGGAATACTGATGGCCTCATCTCGATTCGTGCTGAACTTCTTTGGTTTCCCTGGTACCTAAACCAAAACCTTCTGCAGCAAAATAAATCCTCTTCTCACTCTTCACTTCGGATTTCAAAAAGTCTTTCAAACGATCAGTCTTTTCAGGCGATTTTTTTTATTTGATTGAGACTCTGCTGACTTTGACTGGAATTTGAATTGTCGATGGTAAAACTATTAGAACGCTGCCATACTCTGAGTAAATCCCATGGCAAACATGTTTTTATGAGAGGAAATAACATGGCAGCACTATTCTCACTTGTAACTACCAAAGTCTCCAGTGATCGATCTTATCGTAGAGAGTTGAGATACCCATTTTATTTCCCGACATAGCATTATTCAAAATAAGTTTCAAAAGTTCCCTGACGTAAACTTCAACTTGAATATCTTCCCTCCCAAACCGGGATTTTAAACTATTAATAACATTCCCATAATTTTCGGAATTAGTAGGAAAACTCTCCACTAGTCCCCTAGCTCTGCTATTTGGAGCAATCGCTTGAATGAAATACTGAAATTTATCAGCATTATCTATGTTAGGATCATCATTTATTTTCTTAAATTGTCCCCAGAAGGAAAGCCAATCTCGTATATCACTATTGAATTTCTTAAATTCTATAATAGGTAGTTTGAAATTCTCTCCGATTTTTATAAAAATTTTATGAGGGGTCTAGGACGCGATAATATTTACGAAAAATTAACGAATTTTTTTGAGGAAACAACTGGAAACAGTAAAAATTGCTAAAAATTTCAACCCAAAATAAACATAACCTAATACAATTAATTCATATTTAGCACCATCAAATGGTCTCCAAATACCTACATTCATTTTTATAATTGAATTTTTAAATTCAATAAAATTACGACCACTTCAATATTTATGTAGATTTAAATAAATAAATTTTCATTTTAGACATATGTCAAAATAGTAAAGATATCACCAAAGACTAAAAAAATATAGCTTTTCTTTTATATTATTTTATATTTTATATTTATAAATATTAAAAAATGTACCTTACATAGGAAATATAAAATATATGCTTGAAATGTGTAGGAAACACTAGCCTATTGTACAATACCAAATTTAATGGATTTATAAAAAATATAAAAAAATGGATATTAAAAAATTCATTGCATAAAAATACAATAAATAAAAGCAACAAATTCTCAAACAAAATTCTATGCCGGGCATAAATTTTAAATAAAGCAAAATATTTAAATCCTCCCCGGCCAACTGACACAGATCAAAGTGTATAATAAATTTATGTCGCTCACCTTAATATCCGAAATAAAATAGTGAAAAAATCAAATAAAAAACTCTCAATACTTAGTTTTATCCTAACAATAATAGATAAAATTAACATAAACAAAAAGTAAGTCTGAAAATAAATAAAAACATATTTGACAGAATTCAAAAAGTTCAAAATAAACCTTGGCAACATTGTAAAATCATTTGACGTTTTAACCAAATTAGCCAATAAGAGGTTTTGACAAAATGTAGTCTATAAAAATAAACAAATTAAATTAATAAAAAAAAACAAGTTTGCAAATCGTAATTTTATATTTTTACATTTGCAACAGGTAAGTGATAGGTTATTTTTACTTTGAACCTACATTTTTAGCAATTTTTACTATTTCTAAGTGTTTCATTTTCATAATTATTATAGTGTCTTAGACTTCTCATAAGATGTTTATGAAAACTGGAGAATTCACCAAATTCTACATAATTTACCGAATTTTCTCTTACCTGTTGTACTGGACAAATTACCTACAAGTAGGTCTACTTTTAGTCGAAGTTCGTTCTTCATCAATGCTTTTGCCTGCTCCTTGTACCTGTTCACATTTGTACTTGAATGTTTTGAATCTCCTTTCATCTTTCATCCTGAAGGAGATCCCAATTTATCTGTATTTCTTATAGATCCGTTCCCACTGCCGTCAAAAGTTGTTCCAGCTCGTTTCCAATTTTACAGAAAGCATGTCTTTTGTATTGATCCACCACGATAAAACACTAAATAATATAGCACAGTATTATCGGTTTTATACAAAGTATTATTGCAAAATGCGTGTACTATTTTCTGTCCTGTCACGGTCGCCAGCTAAACCACGAGTGTTCTTTTATCCCAAAATTATGCACGTATTCGAATTCTAATGAAACTTTAATGCTGCAAAACCATTTCGCTTCTTAAACTAAAATATAAGAAAAAATTTCATTTTTCACAATTGACAACTGTTTTTTTATATTATTCAATTGCCATCTCTCTCTAAAACAAACACAGGTATTTTAAAATTTAAATGGAAATACAAACAAAGTATCAAATCATGTCTTCTTCACCATCTAAAACATAAATGTGGAATGAGAGTCAAGTTCAGTACTATTATAAATATACACCTTGGTTGTTGACATCAACGATAAAATAAGTGGCTTCTAAATGGGTGCCAAGTTCAATGCTCAGTCCTGAAATTTATTTTCAACTACATAAATATTTTGAACAACTTGAAACATAACTTTTTAAAAGTTTGAATTATATGCTCAAGCCAAAGGTTTTAATTTGGTAATTTTCATACATCAATGTCTATTAAGTAACTTTTAAAGCAATCATCGAAAAGGCTCAGATTACTTTAGATTAGATTGTCTTAGGCTGTATAAGCCATTTATACTTTTCTGTACCACAACCCTTTGTGCGTACCTTAATCTAATTAAACTCTAGAGCCCCAATACTTTTAGGGAAGTTGAGCAACTTTCTAAAGGGCATATCCCTGATTTGATAGGGCAAATCCTTTTAGAAGATTCAGCTGTATTGCTAGTATTTCGCCGTTTCATTAGTACTTTCAAAGAAGCGACAGTTCTCACATTTTGAGATGATACCTAAAAGAAGAGTGTCCAGTGAGATTTACAGAAAATTATATTTTTTTTTTGGTTAATTTCCAGAAAGTACTTTGCTCTTTCATGTCAAATATCTACAAACCTTTAGCTTGCCTTATTGCAGTCGTATTAATCCAGTGTGAATCTATTCTCTGTTTTGAGGAACGACATTCCCTTTTGATGTGGCTTTTTGTGACACCTCATTAATTATTATCCCTCTGTGACCTGGCACCCATAACAGGGTGACCTTGTTGCTTCTAGCCAGTTTCTGAAGAGATTGACTCATAAGTAAAAGAACTCAGAGCCTTTAAAACTAGCTGTCGGGATCTCAGCAAGAATATAGATGCATCTAAAACGTATATCTAAAAGCTATTTGGGGTGTTACCAAACGATTTGTTTAACCAAGAATTCCATCCCAACCATTTAATATATCTTGGACCATACCATTTAGCCCTTTTCCAGCTCTGTTTCGACTTCAACCGTTTGTCCATTGCCTATAACCTCTTCAAACTGCGTCTCAAAGTCAAACCTGCCAGTCAACCTGGCATGGTATCCAATGGTTGAGTTAAGGATGCTAGTATATGTTGCATTGGCAAGGCCTCTCTCATAATGAAATTTTGAATTATGGTAGAGATCGTCTCTAGAGCTGCTGTAAGACAAGCCTAGACAAGTCAGCAACTTCTGCAACTTAGCACAAGCCGTTGTTGAATTTTTGGTCACCACACTTTTGATGCATAAGTGTCCATGGGCTTGATAATAGTTTGGTATGAACGGCTGATTATTTTCGCTTTCAAGCTCTAAGTATTTCCAAATATTATACAACAATTTCATTTTTTAATTTAGATGTGATTCTACCAAACTACGTTATAACGAAACCAAATGAAAAACCCATATTCCCATAATTCTGTGACATACTTCGTTTACGTTATAATGGCCTAGCTACAAACTTAGCCATTTGTTTAAATCAGAATAATATACTAAGAAGCTGTTTTGTTAAAAAATCCATATGATGATCCCATTTGAAGTGATTGTCTTCATATATTCCCAAATATTTAACTTTTTTGCAAGTTTTATAGAAATTTTTTGTTGAATATAGAAGTTGCAGTCTCAACTAATCATTTTTCCCACCGTATCCTGTCAAAATATAGTATATTACATAACGAGTGTGGAAAGTGAAGTATTACGCACGAGTGAAGTTTAGCACGAGCCGCGTAGTGGCGAGTGCGGAAACGTAACGAGTGCAAGAAATACACTTTCCCCCCCTTTCAAAAACAAATATTTAATGACAGCTCGATATTCGAATTTTTTCCATTTTCATAAAAACACTTACATCAACTCACTCAAATGATTTTCAAACAACAACTGCGCGTCCAAAATGGCTGAAATTTTAGTGGGTACCTTTCAAAGCATGCGCAAACACATTACCCAACTTTTGTTTACGAGTGCTGCCATCTTCATGTTGAGGTCGGAAACTATTTAGACAAATAAATCTGGGAAGTTCTCCAATTTTAAAGTTTTTGCTTTGATTGAGTCTTCATTTTATACATAGATAAGACGTAATTGTAATACAAATATAATAATATTAAGTTATTGTAAAGATCAGCATGATATAAGTTTTTTCCTGGTTTTTCTATATCATTGCACAGTTATACTGATCTTAGGGGGAAATACATCCAGGGCTTAGGGCTAATAACATCTAGGCTTTAATATTGTTATGTCTTATTACTTCCATACTTGGTCTAGCCTTATAACTACCTAATAAACATCAGGTACCTAGCTACGAACAAACAAATAGTAACTTCAATATGTCAATCTGACGATGCTAGTTGTCTAGCGAAACGGCTGTCATTGAGTTTAAAAAAAGCAGTTTTTTAAATAAATAGTGGAAGTTTTGTTAAAACGAAGAGTTTTTTATTATCCTTAATAAGATGGACTTCCAAAAAGTAAGGGTTAGAACAATCAATTTAAATAAAATTCTTTTCTTGGTCACCAAATGAACCTAATAAATCTTATACTTGTTTGCTGTCAAAAAACGATAAAACATAAAAAAGGCTGGTAGGGATATGGAAAAGAGATGAACCCTCAATAGCTCCATTTTACCATAGTTTTTATTTATCCTTTAGGCATGGCTGTATCTAGGGCGTGGCAAAGGTGGCACTATCCACAAGCGCAAGGTCTGCAAGAGCGCCAAAAATAGAAGCCACAACAAAGGCGAACTGTCCTATTTTTCATTAATTTCACTATTTTTCAAATCAAAAACTAAAAAACAGTCTATGGAAATAAAAACTATGTGCATACCTATTATAGAAGTCTCGCACATTTGGCGCCCTACGTGGGGAAAAGTAAGTATTAAAGTATGTTTTATTGACTTTATAAATTGGGGACGTTGCGTTGTTTAGTATATTGCCAAAGGCGCAATAGTACCTAGATACGGCTCTGCCTTTAGGTCAGAAGAAGCTAGGATAAACGGAAAAGGTAGCTATTCTATATTTTTCAGAATTATAACAAGTATACTGTGCTATATTTGTTTCTTCAATTGTTTCTACGAAAACTGTAGGGACTGTTTTCAAGGCGTCGAAGTGTCAACACATTTAAATTTCTTAATTAAAAGCTAAATCGAGTTTAATTATGTTTAATATTTTGTGTGTATAATCTGTTTAATTAATTGTTACTCACGTATATAACAATTTGTATGGATCAATTAGAGTTGAAGTACCTACTAATTTGTATCTGGCAATAAATTCCCAAGATACTTTTAAAATAGACACATGAAAATAAGAACACGAAGAATTTACTGAAGGGTTGTTGGCCTGCGATCCAGATACAACAAATACGATTCTTATGCAAATCACATGGCAAAGCGGAGGTTCAGTGTGGTCAGTGACGCTCCTAGGTCGTCTGCAAGTACATCATCTGTATCCAACAGGCCAGTCTAGAGATATTTTCAAGTAACTGTACCGCATCGGTTTGTATTTTTTTTTTATTTCTAGTTTTAATTACATATTTACAAAATAATTTTTATTATTTTTTTAAATTTAGTGCACTTGTTTAGTTTTCACCACTTGGAAAACGTAAATAGTATAAGTAGAACTATAGTTAGTTCTGAAGGTTTTACTGATTAGCAAAATAAATCATCTTGGGGTAGGTTATTTAAATACAAGAGACAATAAACTTGATTTATGTTAACACGAAAAGGATCACTTGCTCTAGTTGATACTAAAATAACAATGGAAATAAACTTTAAATTACTAAAATGAATTTTATTGTATTAACCCTTACTCTGTGGAAGTTTATCTTACTAAGAACATTAAGCAAATAAACTTTTTGGTATAAACATAACATAAACTTGTGGAATCTGGTTAAATATTTACCAGAGTATAACTACATATCAAAGATTGATGTTATCATCAAATCCTAAGAATTAAATAACTGCTGGTAGCAGGTTGATTAAGTATGTATGGTCCCGGCCAGAGAAATGACCTTGTGGGCCAGACAGTGGCCTACCTGGCATTCTAAGTTCACTACCTACACATCAGGACGTTGGCCACCACTTAAGTAAGCAGCACCACTAACCACTTTTAGAACTATTTTGTATCTAACTGTAATTATCTACTTAGAGAATGCTGTAACAATCCAGTAACTCAATATCTTATACAACGTATGCTATTTTAAAAAATAGATTTTTATTAAAAGTAAATTAAAAACAGAATTATTAATTTTTCTTGGTTGGGAAATAATTTTAGTTGTAGTTGTAGTTGCAACCCTTTTAAATTATAAGACAAAATGGAATTTGGAAAAAACGTTTTAATACGAAGAACCTATTTATGTATATTTGTGATTAGTTCTAAAATGGGAATCTACAGACAAAAAAGAAAACTGATTACCCTTTCACAGAGTCAATAAAACATTCTTTAATACTGCATTTTCCTACACGTTGGGCGCCAAATGTGAGTGTATAATAGTTATGCACTTCGTTTTTCTTTCATGGATTGTTTTTTTAGTTTTTGATCAAAAAAAATTAAAAGTTTCTTGATTTCAAAAAGATACAAAACGACAATAAATCTTTAAAGGTGAAATAGAATACTGATTTTTTGACCAGACTGTTATTCTGATCAAGGAAACAACTGACAGAATGACTTTTGAAATTATTGAAAAATAGGAGAGTTGGCCTTTGCTGTGGCTTCTATTTTTTGGCCCGTGGCCACTGCCACCTTTGCCACGCCCTAGATACTGCCATGAGGAAAGTATTTTTGGATAAATAAGTACCAATCATTTCATACAATTCTGCATTTGATTTACTCACGAATTATTAGTACAGATAATTAATTACTAATATTAATATCTATTGAAAAAAGTGCAATCTTTAATACAAATTATAATATAACAATGTTTTGACTGCTGTCAATAAATAATCAATAAGAACTCCCCGTCATATTCATTGTCATAGCCTGCAATGGTCAAAATAAGCATCAATACTAAGATCTTTCTGCTATAAAAAATTTGAAAGTGCTGCCTTATTTTTTGATTTTAGTTATAATACAGGGCGAGTCAATATTATACTTACTTATGTTCAAAGTGTTTTACATATATATCGAGTTCGACAAAAGCTATCAACATGCGGTTTGCGCCATTTTGTTACAAATTCAGTCCAGTTCCATTACAATTTAAAATAAATAAGTATTTCCATTACATGAAGATAAACAAATTTTAAATTTGATGTAAACATATCCATGTAGTGAGGATACATTTAATTTCTAATACATCCTATTCATTTTATATTACAGAATACAAATGAAGCCAGATGAATTACTGCATATCTTTGATTGTTTATAACCTGCACTGGCCATGGACGTTTAATTACGTTTTGTTTGTTTGTTGCAATAGTCTATAATCATAAATATATCCACTTTTGGTAGATAATAAACAGCTTCCAATGCGTACATTTTAAAAAGCACAACACACTTCACTACTTCACACCAATAGGTCAAATAGGATTACTACAAGTGATTCTGCGTGCTACGTGTGCGTGTAGTGACGTCACGCCTCATTTTCGGCACTTTTCCACCAGCGAAACTATTTTAGTACAGGATAAAGATATTGTGCTTAACTTTTTGTCAGTATACAGAACGAATCTATTGTTTTCAACTATAGAAACAAAGTAACATTAAAAGCTTCTATGGACACATTATTAAACCAACTATAAATATTACAAAATAATATAATAAAAATAAAATAATAATAAGTTAGAGTAGATGCCGAGAAGTAAATGTTTCTTCGAGTAACGCTCTGACATTTTACTGATTGCTTGAATCGACAGTTAAATTAACATATTGTTTAAAAAAGGGTAAAGCATCAAATAACATTTTCTAGATATAATCTGTTAAAAATCTGGTCAACCAGCTTCATTTACCGAATGCCATGATTGTGTGCCATTCGTGGCAGCCTCAGAGGTCGATTACCGAGGGGGCATTGCAACCATTTTTATGAAAATCTAAGGCCAACCACTGCACTGACTGGGGTTCCATAAGTCAGAGGCGTCTCGGGGAAAACCAATAAGACACAAAATTATTCATTAAATTGTACTTCGGTATTTCCAGTGTCACTCATACAAATGATTTTTTCTTAATTTACTAAGCTGCCAATTTGTATAAAATATTAAAGATTCAAATCAGTTACAAATAAATTTATAAATTTTCAATGTTGTTGGGTGAGGTAAAAGTTGACATAATTTAAAAACCAAATGTATTGGAGGCGTTGACCATCACGATTGATTGATGGGAATTTCAATACTATTAAATTAGCATCAGTTGGTCGTAGAAAGCAAGCAAGATCAATATACCAAAACATTTAGTAAATCTTAATTACTTAATCGTTAAGCATTGGTTATAATTGCGGGTGTAAGGCGGTTGTGGGAATTGAGTTCTCTCGGGTTTCCGTTTTCTACATCTTTTTCCATTCTTTTTGTTCTGTGTGGCTTGTTGCACATCATTCCAGTTCGTACTTCTTTTCACCACGGCAGCTCTCACATCTAACCATGTTCACCTTGGCCGTCCTCTTCCTTCTTTTCTAACTGCTCCTGCTTCTAAAACCTTTCTGACTTGTCTCTCTCCTTCCATTCTTTCCATGTCCAAATCATTGCACCTTGTCTTTTGCCTCTCTGTTAGTGTCTTTACTCCGTGTATAAGTATTGGAGTAAAATACCTTCTCGAATATCTGCACTTTTATATCTCCTTCTTTCCCAAGAATAAGTACTTGACCCCATTATACAATTTGCCTCTTCTGATATTATGGCGGTAGTTAAAACCTTTGCAGTTGTTGCAACTTTGTATTGTTTATTTCTACTTTATGCTTCTGTTATTTTCTTTCAATAACCATAGTCTTCATTTTCTCCTTTAAAAAGATAAAATATGTAGTTTTCTTAAGCTACAATCATTCAATACATTGAATTTTCGCTACTACAAAATTTATAAAATGTTATGAACATATTTAAAAGCTTTCATCTTTTTATGATTTAAATAAACTGACAATTGTCCAAAACTAGCAAATTATGAAAATGTAAATATGAAGTATGTTTATCAGTAGTAATGTCTAAATTTATTACATAAAAGTTTAATGAAATATCCACTAAAATTAATTTTATAACCATTACATTTTGTGAAAAAGATATTGTTATGTGAATGTTGTATTTTCTGTCTAAGCCACTGACTTCGAACCGTTTTCGAATTGCTTTTGCGTCGCTGGAGGCATAGCCAGTTATTGTCTTTGGCTCACGTGCTCCTATATATTTACATAATTGCAAGTTTTTATAGTGTTTTAATGAGTACTTTTAAAGCAGAAGTATTTCATAAAAGAACGATGAACGTGTACCTAATGGTCGATTTTTAGAACCTTTTTTACGGAAACAAAAATTAGAAATTTGTAGTGGTATTTTTTATTCCTAATTTTTTGGGTACCCAAGTTTTTTGGTTACCCAAAAACTTTGTAGATAAAAATATAGCTTTTGTTTTTGATGTCATTCATTACATTATCGATTTAATACCAATGGAGCGGGAGACTGACACAAAATATTGGTAACGCAATGTTAAATATAAACCTTTATTTAAATTTTTTTGGGATAGTTCTATTTTTCTCTATTTTTAGCTTTGATTTAATTTCATTTTATAATCAATTTACAATTTTTATTTCTTATTTTACTCAACATGTTTGAATAGTCACTTTCAATTTTTTTTAAAAGTATATTATTTAGATGTACTTTCTGTTTAGTTTTAGTTATAATACCGTTTTCATTTTATTTTAATAATGATTGTTTATACATCCTATTTAGGGTAGTTAATTTTAATTATTTATATTGTTCTTTTGTCCGTATGTAATTTTATGTCAGTTGTTAGTATTTACGTATTTTCATTTGTGTTGGTTTTTCTGTTTCCTCTAATGTTTTATACGTTTTGTACATTTCTTCTTAGTGAAACTCTGATGATGGCCTCGATAGTTTCGATATTAATATTCTATTTAATACACACTTAATTTAAAAAGCTTTAATTAAAATACACCCTCCCTTTACCTACAATTTCATAAAGTGTGTACAAAGTCTACAGTCTTTAAATACATACAAAATATTGGGTTATTTGCTCCAGTATGGCGGTTTGTCAGGGGCCTTATTATACAATGACAAAAAGTGATGATCATGGCCCGTATTCTTGACTAAGGAAGGAAGCTTCCCGAGAGAAGGCATATTTTGTCTTTGTCACTGCAGTGACAAAGTAAGCAAGCAAAATAAGGATAAAACATATGTTCCTCGTGAAGTTCTACTACCTCAGTCAAGAATAAGGGCCCATATCGCTGGCACCGGCGGCCCAAGCGCGTGGGAATCGGATTAATTGCGAGTATCAAACGATTTGTTCTACAAAAATTCTAGTATTTTCGATAGTTCATAAAAAAAGAAAAGGTGGTAGTGTCATGCCATACTTAATTAAAAACAAAAAATTTAAAATGGTCGCCAGCCCGTCAAAAATCAGTTACTAACCCCCAGCGATTGGGCCACCGGTGCTAGTGCTTTTACCATAATTTTTCTTTTTGTTATTGCGTGAAAAAAACCCTGACAACCTTCATTATTTTGTGTCAGTATCTCGCTGGGAAAGTTATTAGCTCTAATATAGATTAGGTTAGGTTAGGTTAGGTTAGGTTAGGTTAGGTTAGGTTAGGTTAGGTTAGGTTAGGTTAGGTTAGGTTAGGTTAGGTTAGGTTAGGTTAGGTTAGCTTAGGTTAGGTTAGCTTAGGTTAGGTTAGCTTAGGTTAGGTTAGCTTAGGTTAGGTTAGGTTAGGTTAGGTTAGGTTAGGTTAGGTTAGGTTAGGTTAGGTTAGGTTAGGTTAGAATTTGAACCTTTGCAGAGCAGGTTTGAAGATTTAAAATTGTATTGCCGTTTTGTGTTTGGTATGAAGGTGTGCTTGGATGTGTGAATTGGAATGACAAGAGAATTATTCAAAGCAAAGAATTGAGGAAGAATTTTTATTTCTATGAAAGATTTTCGTAGGAAGTAGTCCCTTGCTGATGCCCCAGTCATCTTTTAGACGGAGATAGAGTCCGTAGACTCCAGGAGAGCATCTTACACCATTCTTGGTCACAAAAATCCACACCAGAAAGGAAGGGTTCTTATGAACAGTATCGACTACGTTCTCACTATATCAATACTCTAGTATTGCGGCAAGCTAAAATTGTTGTAAATACATACATTGGAAAAATCTAGGAATAATTAAATTTACTGTACTAAACCTTTACTCTATGGAAGTCCATCTTACTATGAATAAAAAACAACTATTCGTTTGAACTTAACTTCTACGTTTAATTTTAAAAAATAATTAATTAGATAGACTTAATTTCTGTATGAATTAAATTGCAGCTGAAATGTATTTATTAATTCAATTTCTATTGATAAATTTACCTATTCGTTTAAAAAAGTTGCAAACAGCTGAGATATGGAAAAAGTGGAGATGCTACACGGTTTAACTTTTAAATTAATTTCTAATTTGATCAATTATTGTGTTTTATCATGATAATGAGACATTTAACGTTAGGCGAAATGAATCGAGCTGTAGGTTTTCTTGAGGGTGGCATGCGGCAAACTCAAGTTGATGAGCGGATGGATGTATCTCAAAGCGTTATCTGTAGATTATAAAACTGCTGCTCCTTGGTTAGTTACGACTTTACAAAGAGCGCATTGCTTATCTAGAGGTAATCGCGCTTTAAGACTAGAATGGTGTCAAGAATTTCAGAATTGGGCTACAGTTTTATTCAGTGACGAATCTAGGTTTAGATTTCACCTAGACTTTCGTCGAATAACAGTGTGGAGACGATCTGGAAATGTGGAATGACTATGACATCTATGAATCAAAGATGTAGAGCAGTAATTAAGCAACGTGAGGAGGTCACACTTTGTATTAATTTCGATTTTACACTTTTTTGAAAGATCTTATAAAGATCGTAAAATTGGTTATATTGAATTATTTTTTGTTTTAATTATAGACTTCATGGTTTTTAAAGAAAATATTTTGGTATATAATAAACATTAATTAATATTAAACAAGTGTATTTTTTCTTAAATTAACTCAAGAAAAACTGACGTTTATTTTTAAAAATATCCCTAGACTTTTCAGATTTGTTTATATCACTTAAAAGTGCAAAGGGCCTGCTATAGAAAAAAGAGATAAAGCTGACCAAAGGAACTTTAGAGGTATCAAGCTCTTCTTACTGACTATATGCCTTTTAGTTGGTGGAAATGTAAAGAAGTCTAAATAACTTGTACGACATATGACTACCTATTCAACTCACATTGTTACTTCCTTGTATAAAGTATACAAATATATTTTACCCTTAAAAACCAGTGTTGTTTTATAGTCCGTCTACTGTTTATTTGATGTTATATTGTTTTCGATTATTAAAATTAGGTTTACTTTATTTTAAATAATAACTAATACTAGATAAAAAATTTTAGTAAAATTGTATAGACTTTTTTGTTGAAAAACGTCATGCAGTTGGCGACAGATTCATTGAACTTCAACAGTGGTTGGCCTTAGATTTTCATAAAAATGGTTGCAATGCACCCGCGGTAAATGACCTCACTCATGCTCACTTCAATAAAACGAAAAAAAACATTGCTAAGGCAATTTTAGAAACAGTTAATTTATTTAACTTCGTAAACAGGTTATTATTAATGACAAAATTCGCTAAAACGTCTTGATTGCTTTGTTTAAAACACACTACAAGAACAGTAACGAGTGTTTTAAATTTCTCTATGCACATTTTTTAATAATATTTCCTAGAACAAGAAGAATTATGTTTTTATTTAATTTCTAACATTATATAACCTCCGAAATTGCATTGTATCTATCTACTTGTTACCTATATTATCATTTAATTAATTACTTTTAAATGTCTGTTTTTGGCTAATCCGGAAAAATAGTTTTTTTATATAAAAAAACTGTTTGAACAAGAAAGAACTATTCGACTGGCAAAAAACTTACATAAAATAAGATTATTGATAAGTTTTATACTACTATGTGTGTAGACTCGACTATTTAGTAATATTTAACTGAAAAATGTAAGAATTTAAGAATATGTTTGGCATTTATTAAAATCTAAATTAGTGAAATAAATTTTTGGCGTGGCGCAACTATACGTTACTTAATAGACACAAAGCTGTAGATACATACAATTCTATGGTTAGTGCCCGTATGCACCAACAAACAATTGGTTCTAATTCATCCCACGGTTCAACCGTCAGAAACTGCAAAATCGATTTGCACCAACCCAATGAGTGGTTAAATACAGCCTTTGGTTCCGATCGCCCATATTCGGCTGGTTACTAAATTCAATCGACGTTTTATAACCTCAATTTACTTGATATTGTAAATATGTACTGTGTGTGTTTTTAAATTAATGTATTACTCCTAGATAAATAGGTAGTATTAATCATAGAAAATACAATAATATTTTGCAGCTCTTCTGGTAGAGTATAACATTATATTTTACTTTTATAAAGTAAGTATAAATTGCAGAAAAAAATGGATATACCTTTTACATCTTCTTCTGATGTTGATAATATCGAAAATATAATTTAACCACTCTTCCGACAAATACAGCACCACTGGCCATTTTTAAGAAATAAAACTAAATTTTATATTTGTGGTGTAGTGGCTATACTCACAGAACACCAACAGTGTAGTGGCTATCCATGGGCTACACTGTTGGTTCACGAGCAGGATTGCTATAAAATGTCAAAAATTGCTATAATGTTGGTGCATGCAAAGTTTAATATTGTTGGCTGAAATCATCTAAGGTCAACCGTTGATTATTCAACCAATGATTTGTACGATCGTTGATGCATACGGGCCTCAGCAAGTAAGTATATAGTTAGGCAACACATTTTGCAGTGCAGAAATAACTAAACTTATATGTATTGATATTGCAAAATTGCCAAGTACTCATTGTGATTTTTTACATACAACGGCAGTAAGAAAAATTGTATTGTACTCGTATATGCCTCAGCTAGAAGGTTTATAATAATAGAAGATTTACCAATAATTGAATTACTAAAAATTTGGATGACTGTGGCAGTAAAACTATGTTTCTACGGTGGTAAAATGTATTAATACAATGAAATTGTTTAACTACCACCGTTTTACTGCTACAGTAAGAGTATCTTACTAATGCGGCAAAATGTTTTACTAGAGTGGTAAAACAAATTATTTTGTCAGTTAGCAGTTTTACTGCAATAGTAAAATTGTTTTACCAAAGTAAATATTACTGCGGGAGTATAACGATATGTTCTATATGGTAATTCTGTACATCTTGCAAATTCGTATATACCAATACAAAAAAAGGAATGCTAAATAAAAAATATATAAATATTGAAAAACTGTTTATTTTTATCAGCAACTCATAATAACAGGAACAATAAAGAGAAACCAACCAAATTAACATAGCTATATTTAAAAAAAATTAAAAGTAAATTGAGGAACATGTTATAACTCTTAGCTATTAACCAATTTTTGCTTCACTCATAGATTTTAGCTAAGACAGGTCCTAAAAAATATTGGAAGATTAACATACAATGTATCTACTTTTTTAAAATTCTAAATTATTCATGGAAAATATCCTGGAATTTGTTGAGTGGAGAAATTATTGAGTTTTCAAAACCCAAAATAAAACTAAAAATACTTTAACGTATACACTAGCTGAATTTGCTTCTTAAGTGTAACCAGTGTATCATACATAATTGTGAAATATAAACCCTAATTTCCTGTGTCCGGAGTGTCCAGAGCCAAAATTTTTGTTACAATATTTTTACATATAACAGTATGTTGGGACTAACCCAGAAATGTATTCACTAAATCTCCTGAACCCAATTATTTAAATGGTTGATGTACTGAACCGTAATTCTTTTCTTAACAAAACCACCAAAACTGCAAATAAACAATAATATTTGTACTGCACATGCACAATGCGAAAAATATGGATGCCTCGTCTCAACTGAATAACATCACCAAAGACAATAATTTTTTCTCGATTAGCGTGGTGGGACTAATTTCGGCATTAATCGTAAAGGATCGTGGGATATTTTGTAAAACTATTAGACCACCATATCTTGAAAGATATGACTATTTCGCAGATTCAATTCGCGTGTTTTACGGAGGTGGTTAGAAAAATATTACTGGTAAAGGTGTAACTGCGGTAGCAATAAAAACTGATGCAATAATGAAGCTTTACTATTATGGGAATATAAATATTATGTATTTGATTTCTAGCTGTTGCAGTAAAAATTTAGACGGTAAAATATATCTTACAGTTCTAGTAGGACAGCTAACAGTTGTTAAATGGAAGTAAAAATATTTTTAGCCATAGTAAACTTTTTAGTAGTAACAACATTCTTATTGAATTATTTTCCATGGTGTAATACAAAATTTATTTTTTATTTATAATCTATAAGTGGTAAGAATTGTATTGACATCGATCATTGGTCCAAAAACCGATACCCTCCTTTAAGTACATGTTTAAAAAGATTAACAACAAAAAAATTAATATTCTTTATAAAGAAAAGGAAATGTCCCATGATTACGTTAATACATTAATCAAAAGAGTTAAAATTCACCCAGTTATCAATTTAAGATAATATGAAAACAAAGTTTTTATTAACATGAAATTATCCTAGACATACGAAAAAAATGTAGATATAAATAATGTAGAGATGCGGCTTTGCAATAAAAAAATTGCTATAAGAAATTTGTATTTTTTTTTACATAATTTAAATAAAAATCTAACCCAGATTAATGTTAATAAGTAGTACCTAAACCACTAGATTTTTTTCTTTTTGACAGTAAAAACGTATGGGGGAAAGTAAAAGTTCAAGTTCCACTTTAAGTGTATCGGTACACTTTAGCGGGCGGAAATAGGAAAGTACCTACTGATCATTCTTTCTATGGTACAACAAAACTAAAAGAACGACTAATTCACCGGTCGTTGTCTTTATTTAACTTGTCACACAGAAGAGTTTACTCAGAGAAAGAGATTCTTGTCAGGTTTTAAGGCAAATGATTTAAATATGAGGAAAAAACTTTTTAAAGTACTCTAAACTATATAATCCATAATATTTATTCATTTATTCATAAGCTCTCATAAGCACAAAATACGTTTCGTGCCTAGTCGTCCAGCTCAGCAGCTCTTTACCCAATTCAATATTGTTCCTCTGGCTACTTGCTTTGCTACACCTAAGAAGAGTTCCATACTACACCAATATGTACAAGCTCAAAATCACTTTGTTGTTTTCCCTAAATGCATTAGAATCTAAAGCCATTCCAAACTAATTTGGAATCCATCTGATTTAATGCTAGTAGATTAGGTTTGATTCCTCCAATCATGATTAAGCAGCTTCTGCAGATACATCTGTGTTTCCCTCCAGCTGTCATTACTATTATGAGATTCGATTCGAAATATCAATCATTCCTTCCTGAAAATAGGACGGCAAATATCTCTTTGTAGTTGTACTTAGGTGGCATTGTATCTGGTACTTTCTCCAGTAGAGGATGATTTTTTATTGCTTCTCCAGCACTGGTTCTTTCATATGCATGTACTCCTTTTGCAACCAGTTAAAGTAAATCCATCAGATCCCTGCACCATAATTAATAATCAGTAAAAAATTTTGTTTCAGTTTCATTCTCCATAACGTCATAACTTACCGAAAGATGGTAAACTTCCCATATTTGTGTCGAAAATGTTATTGCTACCACCTTTTATCTATAGTAGTGGAGAATAACAACGGAGTTGTTCTAATAGTGGTATTTTCAAGTCGTTTAACTAGATTGCTGATAGTATTAATATTTTCAAGATACTTAACTGTCTCAGGTCTTTTAGAATATTCAACCTCTAGGATACATCACCAACGATTGACTTCAGTTACAAATAAAGAATAATATAAGGTACTAGCTGATCCTACAAATATTGTCCTGTATTAACCATGAATATTGAATTGGTATAATTAATAAAAAAGTGTGTTTATAATTTTACTGCTTTATTTATACTATATTCTTGTTTTTTTCTTCTTGAGCGTATATAAATAGTTTTATTGGTATTTCGAGAAAGAAACAGGAGACAGGATATAACCTATGGATTTTCAAGATTAATGTATTATGTTTTTGTTAAAAAGTATCCTTTTGCCATTTACCAACTTTTTATGTACCCTCGTATTTGTACAAATGCTCAGCAAGAAAGAAAGCGTCTATAAACTTTGATGATATTTGCAGTACGCATTCTGTCTATTCTATGTCAAATGTCATAATGTTACAATAAAAAGAGTTCACATTGTCCAAAGTGCTAAGGTTAGATAGAAATATTCCTAAACTCTTAAATAAGTATTCTTAAGTTTTCTAACTTCCCGCAAAATTTTTTAAATTTTTTCTTTCATAAGAACCATCTCCTAACAATAACAAACACAGCAAAATAAAGTGACGAAAAAATAGGGATTTATTTTTATATATGGAAAACACTTGGTGGGGATAATTGATTGATCAGAAATCAACCGGTGAGGGCAGGAGACCAAACTCTGAATTTAAAAAAAAAATTATAAAGGAATTCGAAATTATAAACTCTGAATAAGAATTTTTCATACTATAATTATAATATTTGATTGCCATCTTACAACCTTATTACGGATCTGTTGATTAAATAAAAAAAATAAAAATCGGGCTGGAAATATAGGGGTTGCATAAGAATAATATAAAATTATTTATTCTGTCATGACACAATAAACAAAATTTTGCAAAAGGATTGATCGTAGATGGCTAAAAATTTAGGGTTGTATGTATTTTTGGATGCTGTATCATACAAAAATTTAAACAAAAAAATAAAACAAATGTTGTGGACCATCCTTAACATTTGGGGGTTTATAAACATAAACAGTGACCAATTTTGTATAATAATCGACTGACTGATGAAATGTAATGCAGATGTTTATACCAAGAAACTGAGAAATGGCATATTTATTAGTTTTAATTTAAATCTTAGTTTCTAGCATAAATATCTACATAATATTACATAGTTTTATGTTCTTAGTTTTACTTTTAAATTAATCTTAGTTTTAATTTTTCCTTGCATGCGAATCCATCTTAAGTCTTGTTACAGATACTTGGATTAATCCGATATAACAAGTCGATAATTTTCGTTTAAATGTTAGCTGTTAAACTATATACTCTCTTCTTCTTTGGATCAAACCTAAAATGTATATGCATAGATTATGGCCAAAGAAAATGTCAACAATTTTAAATGATCCATCTGCGAAAACCATAGGAATCGAATCAAGATTGCTAAAGTATTTGTTGTTCAATGGTAAGTGACAAGAAGAAATGGTTTATTTGCTCCTTTTTCGAGTTTGTCAGCTTCCTTACTTTCTGTAATTCCTTTACTGGTACCCAAATCAAGGTAACCTTGTTATTTTCTTATACAGAAAACCAACACAAACAGATGTAACCATTCCATGTCATTCAAATCATCCTATAACACATAAATTAGCAGCTTATAATTCTATGATACATAGGGCATTTTCAATTCCAATGGACAAAATTTACTTTGATAAAGAAATTGATATCATAAAAAAAATAGCTACATCTAATGGCTACCCAAATCATTTTATAAATACATTAATTAATAAAAAAGAACAGAAAATGTCACTACAACTAATATTTCCTAAACAAACTAAAGAAATTAAAAGTTATAAAAATATTACATATTGTGGAAATATTTCTAATACAATTTTAAAAGTAATATCTTCGGCAACATCAGCATTAATATCATTTAAAACACAAATAAGCAAAATTTACTGCGCTATTCAAAGAGACAATACGACGTAAACGGCGGACTGCAATTATTAGTATAGTTAATAGGTCAATTTTCAAACACAAATTTGTATACTGCGCCGGTTGACGTCACAGGTCTACTCAGAACCTACGGTCTCTACAAAATTGTTAAATGTAAAAACAAAATTACCTAAATTAAAAAAAATCTGGTGTTTACAAAATTAATTGTCCAAAGTGTAATGCTGTATATATAGGTCAAACACAAAGAAATTTTGAAGTAAGATTTAACGAGCATTTAAGAGCATATAGATTAAAACAACCAGATAAGTCAAATTATGCAAAACACCTACTGGAACATCCAACCTCACTCTTACACACCAATGACATCCAAATACTACACACTTGTAATAAAAAACAAAATTTAGATTTCATTGAAGAACTTGAAATAAAAAGACATCTAGCAGATCCACAATTTAAAGTAAAGTTGTTAATGAACAAATACATCTGGGAAGTTTTCCACTTTTAAAGTGTTTGCTTTGATTGAGTCTTCATTTTATACATAGATAAGACGTAATTGTAACGCAAATATATTAAGTTATTGTAAAGATCAGCATGATATAGTTTTTTCCTGTTTTTTCTATATCATTGCACAGTTATACTGATCTTAGGATAATCCCTTAGGGCAAATAACATCTAGACTTTAATATTGTTATGTCTTATTACTTCCATACTTGGTCTAGCCTTATAACTACTAATAAACATCAGGTACCTAGCTACAAACAAACAAATAGTAACTTCAATATGTCAATCTGACGATGCTAGTTGTCTAGCGAAACGGCTGTCATTGAGTTTTAAAAAAGCAGTTTTTTAAATAAATAGTGGAAGAAGAGTTTTTTATTATTCTTAATAAGATGGACTTCCTAAAAGTAAGGGTTAGTACAATCACTTTAATATCTCCGAATATTCGACGGGGCTCCAGAGACGTTAGAACGGCTATATTATATATGCGACACACGGGGCGAATGAGTCAGTTATAATCTAACGATCTTAGGAAGCGCGGAAAGCGAAGAATAAGAGTGTGTAAATAGTGTTTAATCATAGTGGTATAAATAAATTAGAACTGATACACCGGGAATATATAAATTAAGTAGAAATGTAGTGTGTATTAAATGAAATAATTTAAGTGAATGTTTTAGTAAATAAATAGATGGCCATAGTGTGTATAATTTATCCCACCTACAAAAACATTATAAATAAATAAGAAAATCATTACAATATGTAAGGAATTTAATTTATGTTTCCTACGTTCATATTGGAATGTTATATAAATCATTATTTGGGCATATAATGGTAGTTCTTTAGAAATGGTGATAGACAGTCTTTGTAATTAAAGGCAGTAACTAACTTTGGTGATTACATCCCTACTATAAAAAATGTTAATACCTAAAATCTAATTAGTTTCCAACCTGTATATATTTTTTGAGCTATACATTGATTTAAAAATATTATTTTAATTAATAATAGTCAATAAGATATAAAAAAATTGTGATCAAACTACTTTATGTTTTAGTGCAGATTTCCTCGACCCAAGAAACTTTAAACTTCACAAATGTCTAATTTACAATTGATTTTATATTTAACGCCAAAAATTTGGTATAAAAATTGCGATTGTCCGCCCCTGGTGATGAAAACACTGCCGGTATCAACAATGTATACGATTGCTGTGTGTCAGTTCTGTGGCAAAAGGTGGTGAGTCGTATTGAAGTAGTGCTTTTATTTGTTTTTTCCTGGTATGATAACAATTATAGAAAAAATTCTCAAAGGTAATGTAAACTAAGTCCTTCTTGAAACCAATACACGCGTTTAAAATGTTGTTTTAATTGAAGATTTCGTTGGCACATTCTATCGGTTCTTTGATTTATTTTGTGAGGTTATGTGCGACGTTGTCAATTTCAACTTTAATCCAAGATTCATTTTAATAACATGTTCAGCGTTTATCGGTTATAGAAATATTCGGATTAGTTTTTCTTTAAATAAAATTAATATACATAAAAAATACATATAATAATATTACACATTATCCTCAATCGCTGTTGGTTCTTCATACTATTTGTTGATGCTCCCCTCTCTCATTTTAAAATCAGTACTTGTTTACTGTTGTTTAGTAATAGTTGTGGTTATTTAAATTAAAATGATTTGTTAATCTCACTTTTTACACACCACAATCTCTTAGTAAATATATTATCATCTACGAATTTCAAAATAATAACTGACTAAAAGAAAAATGTGGCATCAGGGCTAAGAGTTCATGTATATCATTGCCAATATAAAAGCTGTTATGTAAACTATTTGACCTTGGTAGTGAGCGGCTGCTAAACATTCTAGAAGGTTATTATTCATTTGGCGTTTTAAGCCTGCAAATTTCTAACACGGAATGATAATTTTTTTATGCTGAGCAAAAAAGAATTAAGATGACTTAATATAATTTTCTTTCTATGAATTTAGAAATGTTAGGATACCTATAAACTGTAAGAAAAATTTAACTTGAATAACTTATTGGAATATCTATCGGAACAGTAAATGTTAATGTCATTTTTTTATTAAAAATAAATTTTTAAATTTACAGAGTAAGGAGGATTACAAGTCTGATAAAAAAACTATTTAATCAAAATAAAATAAAAACTTTATTCATCAATTTAGTTTCCTTTTACGTTGAGATTATGCAATAATAATAGCAAATATTATGGATATTTACTTATTTCTATTACCAACATTTCTAATAAAAATTTAGTACAATCAAAAACTTTTTTGGTTAGTCCATAAGAAAATAACGTAAAATGTTCTAAATCCTTCTTTGCTTGCCTTTACTTCGGAAACATATCAACCAATTCAGAGTATTCTAAAGGAGATGCTACTTATTTTTAGACGATTTGCTAATCGCTCTTCTCCCAAGGAGGAACGAGGATACGACTTCCTCAGTCATATTAACAGTTTTTTCACGATTTCTCTTGCAAGCCCTTCACCTATCTTTTCGTAAGCCAATAAAACATTCTGTACTGCATTTCCCCCACGTTAGGCGCCAAATGTGCGAGCTTGTTTAATAGGTATACCCATCGTTATGTTTCCACGGAATGTTTTTCTTAGTTTTTGATTTGAAAAATAGTTGATTGGTTAGGTTGTTAAAGAAATTTGTAAAAAAAAAAAAACGAGAAAACATTAATAAATCTTTAAAGGCGAAAAATCATACTTAATGACCAGATTATTATTCTGTTCTTGATGCTCTTGCGGCCCTTGCGGACCATGCACCCGTGGCCAGTGCTCACCCCTAGGTTATAGTCGTTCTATCAGCCCTTTGCCTCTCATGAAGCTCAGCAGGATTATTATCGACACTTCCATGAACTCAGTGAGCTCGAGTTGATGCAAACTAATTCATTGATCCTTAGCGTCTCGAGTTATTGGCAGTTGCACAAAATATGCTCCGACGATTCATCCTCAGCCTTGCGTACACTCTGTCAGTCCTCTTACAATTTGTAGAGAAAGAAATCTCTTTCAAGTGTTTGTGACTAACATACATTTTTTGTATCTCTGCTCTGGTTTCTTTTATTATACCATTTAATACAATATTGAAGATAGGGGGAGCCAATACTCCTCCTTGCTTCTTTGACCTTCATTGATTTGGATTTGTCTGATTCCATATTTTCTGTTCTTATATTGTTGTTCGTAAAGACTCATGCGATAGTGTTCTTGAGTTTGGGGTTTACTTCTCCATTTTAGAGTTATTTAAAAATGTTCCTAAAATGTCACCAATGACAATTTAGTTTTTCTTATGCTTGCCTTGGGACAGACCTGGGCCTGTCACATTCTTGGTGACTTTGTCCACCATTCTTGAGACTTCGTTGTTGCCCATTTATTCCTGTGGATTCTGTTAAGCCCAAGAAGGGTTCTAGTCAGTTAAGAGACTTCGCTGCGCCTTCTCAGGCTAGTAGGTCTTCCTCTTTATTCCTTTTGTGTCTACTATGACTGGGTACCCACGCAATTATAAGCTTGTTTTAGTCCTTCCATGTACCTTTTGCCTGTTGATTTCAAAGGCTCTGCAGTGAATGGCAGCTATCTCTGGCCTGGAATACTGTGGCATACCGCCCTAGATTAAGAGAGAGTCTACTATTTTCTTTTACCATGAATAGGATCAGCTCCGACATCTTTTTCGAATCTTGGGCAGTTATTTGGATCCATGTAGACTTATTATAGGAGTTGTCCTTTTAGTAAACCAGTACGTGACCGCCCTGGCCTGTTCCTAAGTAAACAATGGTAAATGCGTTAGGTTTAATAAGACTTTTAAAGCTGCTGTTGGAGTACTTGTCATGGGACCCGTAGCACTTAGACATGCTTGCCTTTTTATGCTATTGAGGCTCCTCATTACTCCATTTATAGTAGTAAAAAATAGATTATTTCTTTTTGTATGGAATATCATTATCGCAGTACAAAATAAATTTATCTTGCATTTTGAGCACGTATACTGAGTTTCAGTCTTACATCTTGGTCATTTACACTGATGGATTCAATGATTGTAATTAATAGAGCATAGGGTTAATCTTCAATAAATTGTTGATCTTCAGGTAGGCTCTTGGTTTGGTGAGTTTACTGTTGACTGTTTTATATGTTGAACTAAATCCCCTGTGTACAATAATATTGAGTCTTCACTACTTGGATCACAATTGGGATAATCTCTGTCGTCTTCATCAGAAAAATCAGCTTCAACATCTGTATCTAGCTCTTCTGGCTCTACGGTATCCACTAAATCATAAATTTCGTCTTGATGCATGTTCCTAAAGTGTCACCAATAACAAGAAAATTATTTTCAACAGTTCTCATTTTATTTCTGTAATAAACATTGATTGTTATAAAAAACAGACATGCAGTTTTTTCGAATATATTGTTGATACCCGCCTTTAGGCGGTATTGAGAACTGGAGATAGTTGTTAATAAATGATAAAGGCAAATCAGTTATTTTAGGTAAATAATATTTTCAAGAAAACTAATGGTTTGAGGGAAGAATATCAAAATAATTTTCTTGTAAAATAAATATAACTTTTTTATAACATTTTTTACTTTCATCATCTTTATATTTTCCTCTGCAAAGTGCACGCTGAGACCAAAAAAATGTAACATTTTAGTTTACTAAAGATCTATCTAAAATTTACATGTACCAACAAATATTTACCAACCACTTTTAATATCTTTTTTATTTTATTTGACAGCAGCTGAATAATGAATCGATTTAAACTATTTCCACAGTGCAGTGTTGGTTCTGTTATCTCGACGAATAAATCATGCACTGAAATGTCCTTAGAGTTAGTTTTTCTTAATTTCTAATGATAATATAATCCGTGTGGTAATCTCCGAGTTTAATATGAACTGTTTTGGTGAGTAGTGCGAGTGTACTTATAGTGCACCAAGCTTAGTTTGTATTTAGTATTCCTCAAGATGATTCTGCGGCTGCTATTATTTGTTATTTTAGAGGTTAGTATAGATGAGGATAAGTGCCACACTCATTGTTATTAATATATTTAGACATACTTTTAAGTGGCATTAACGTGATTAATGTTTATTCTGAAATATTTTTTATTTTTAACATTTCTGTTTTGCAAACATTCTCAGTTGTACTAAGAACATTAAAAATAAAACTTCTCAACAAAACTTCCACTTTTTATTTAAAAAATTGCTTTTTTAGTAGCTTAGTAAGATGGACTTCCACTAAGTAAAGGTTAATGAATAATTTCATTGTCAGTTGCGTTTTATAATTTTTTAAATAAAAGTTTTGTTAAAAAGTTTCATTGTTTAATGTTCTCATTGGTTTAAATATTGCTTTTATCATCAGGCGAATCAAAACTTTCAAGTCATTAATATATTCACGTTTCATAAAGATCTATTCATAATTTTCCTCGTTAGAAAAAATGAAGTGGGAATAGAATCATTTAAAAAGCTTATTTGCTTATGAAATATTTAGCGTATTTTTAGTATTAGTATCAACAAGACTCTTAATTTGCAAAATATATAATTTTTTTTAAAAGAACTGATTCATGTTTTGTTTTACATTAATCAACTTAGTATTTCAACATTATTGTTAGTAAATAAATAATAAGTAAGTATATATAAATTAGTACATTTTCTGTCTTCATATGTTATTGCAAAATTACTGTTATATCGTTATATTTTGTTTTTTAAATTAGTTGTATTTTGAATAAAGCAAGTATTACAGGAATAAGACAGAACAAGGTAAAATCCTAGGTAACACTGTAGGCCTAGAGGATTATCCTGATTATAATTCCTTCTACATCCAGGATAATTCCTTAGGGCTGATAATAAAATTTTTATTTGTCCTATTCTTGGACTATATTAAATACCTACTACTTATTTAACACAAAATAGTTATTTCATAAAATGTAATTAAGATCTCTTAAGGCTGATTTGTCCATACAATCGGAAACAAATGTTAATAACGTTTCCACTAAATGAAATTCTATCAATTTCTTGGAAACTAAATTATTTAAATGGAACATTTTTTGTAATAATTTTATTTTTAATATCAAGTTTTTAAGAAATGATATAATGTTTCTATTTAACACATTTTTAGCCAATTTTTCTATATTTGGCAAACTTAACTGTACCTTGAATTAAAAAAAAATTAAATACCTACATTTTTTTATCACATATCATCTGATGAAAATTATTCTAATGAACTGAAAAAAAATTAAAATACATGTATACACCGCCGCAAATTAAAAAGTCGAGTTTATTTGAATTAATTAAAAAATATATATATTTTTATTCAGTAATGCGTGACAACACCGCAATTTTAGTAGTGGTATTTTAAATAGTAAATAGCATGCGTATACGCTTGCGCAATAACATGATTGTTTAATTACTTCCACAAGTATTTTCTTTAAATTAAATTTCAACATTATGTCAAAACCTGAGAAAAAATACCGTTGGAAAGGAAAAATCACCAACGAAAAAGTTTATTTACAAAGAGGTAAACTTGCGTCAATGACATATGCCAATGTCAATCAACTCGACATAACCTTAAAAGTTAGGTCAGTGTTCCATATAACTATTAGCTGTGTTGCCACGTTTTCCTTGTAAATCCCATTTCATATTCAATAATATGGTAAATACCACCAATTTTATTATTTTTCTCCACAAACAATATTGAAACTACTAATTATTATTTGCTTATATACTTTTTACATATTTTGTCTGTTAGTATACAAATTTACGAATATTTCCTTTGATAATTTTCCACTTGATTCGGACTGGTGGCATGTTTTCCATTTACTACGTGTAAATTTGTTGCAACTAACTTTTTAACGGGCCTGTAAAAATATTTCAAAATTTTTTGAGCGTCAGGAAACTAGTCAGAATTATATATATATATATATTTTTCAATAGATTTCCATCATATTAAATAACAATAACTGTTATACAAAAAAAATTACGTCAGTGGTTTACTATTTATTGCTTAATTTTATATTTTTAACAATAGTGTATACGGTTTTAAGACTTAAAATAATTTATTGTTCACACAAATATAAACATTGTAAATATCTAGATTATACATTGAAATTTATATTCAAACTAGTTATGTTTTTAATTTATTTTTTTTATAAATATTTTCCATGAATGGTTTAAAAATATTAATGTATTACTTAATAATTAATCAGTTATTTACCATAATGAAAGGGAAACAATGAGTGTAAATATTATGAGCTAATTTATTTTGTAACACCAAAATTATATAAATAAATTATGTTGTAGTAGTTGTAGTGCGCAGTTTTTGATGTGCGTTACGAAATTGTTTTGGCAAAATAAAAACTACCGTATAATAAATATATGGGTCCACAACAAAATTTAGATTTATCAAAAATGCAATTGTTAAAAAAATCATACGTGTGTTTTATTTTTCAATCTTACCTCAGTTAAGATTTGATAACAACTGAAAAGAAAACATCTCTTCCAATTTGAAAAAAAATTCTTAATAATAAAATTGATAGGATTTGTCAGCATAATATAAACTGTACAATTAATTTATCTTGACTTCGAGCGATTCAAAAGTTATCTGTATTTGAAATTATTTTTAGTTGTACTTATACCATCAAGATTATTTATGTGAACTTGCTCCGTAAATAATAAAAATAATTTGGTGTTGATAAGATAAGTATATTCTTGTTGATAAAGCTTCTTCCGTTATTAAAAAATGTCTTATTTATCGACTGTTTTAAAAAATGTTTAAACCGTTACTAAAAAATATTATCAAAGAAATGAATATTTAATTTTAAAATTGTGTTTTAAAAAGCAAAAGTACTGATTACACAATTTAAATTAGAATTAGGTAAAAATTGATTCTATTAATTAGTTTAATAGTCCGTCATTTCTTGATGGGTGGTGAATTCTGCTAATTCAGCATAAAGGCTTGCATTTTAAGTACAACTTCTTGATCCCTAAGACGAAATCTTAGAGGAATAGTTTTTTGCTTTTCTTCAGGGTTTTTTAATGATTTCTAGTGTAAAATTTTGTTTTGTTTGTATTTCTTCTTATTCTTATTAGAAGAATTAACATGACTATTGTTGTGGACTGTCCAACTGTTGTTGATATAAGTGTTATGTTAATTGGTGTTTTATTTTGGGAGTTTATCTCGTAGAGAACTGTTTCAATGAATTTTTTGACAGGTCCAACCTAGCAAACACAAAAACATATTGGATATATATACGTTATGTAATTTTTGAAATATAAAAGTCACAGTTATATAAAACTGAAGTCACAACCAGATAATATTTCTGTATTGAATACTGAAAAAGGCCGGCACAGCTAGAGAATAATAGTGATATAATATGTACGTATTTATATTACATATTCATTATGTATATTATGTTACATCTCAAATATGTCCAAATTACTATGTAACATATACTTATGTAAAAATAATATAATATCTAGAGAATACAGGATACTAATGTAACAGAAATATTGGAAACCAAAAACTAAAAGTAGGTATTCAAAAACTAAATAATGAAACATAACAAAAATATAGAAAATTAATTAATAATCAAAAACAAATAATCTTGAAAAATACACTAAGGAGGCTTGTAATTTGAACTAGCTTAAACCAACATATCATTATTTGCCAAGTGAGATATCTAAATTATTTATTTCTGATCTAGTTTCTGATGATGGTTCACCATAACCACTGTAAAATTGTAAAACTGAGCTACTTGTTCATTTCTTTTTCATCCTTATTGACAAATCACAGAAGTCTTTCAATTTTTTTCTTTTCAAAGAATTATTTTGCCTAAAATTTATAAGTTATTTGAATGTAAATCAATTATACTTGAAAATAGCTTTAGTATGATAAGTATATAAATAATAATAATAAGTACTTACATAATGTTTTCTCCAATACTCAATACAAAGACACACAGAAAAATTTTATTATAAGCATATACTTTGTTATTAATAATTTGCACGGGAATTTGTAACACTCGAATGACTCGTGACAATTTATAATAGGTTATAATTTATAAAATATTTTATAATGTCAATATTGCGAATATATAACAAAGTTTATAAAGGTTTTGTTACATAATTACTAAGTAAAAAATATATAAAAATCTTTCTTTCTCTGTTATATATTTTTATATAACATATACATTTGTGTTTGCTGGGAATGTAACTTCGTATGCCTAATGTTCACCTGTACCCCAACTTAATATTTCCAAAACGCTGGATAGGGAGGCCAAAATCAATAGAATATCCAGCATGATCACCTGATCTTACTTAATTTGATTTTTTATGGGACTATGTCAAAATTATTGTTTACAAAACTAGACCACGTGATTAAGGTGATTTAAGAGAACGAACAATGCTTTTAATTAGATCGGTTACGCCTGATATGTTAATTAACGTAAGAAGACATCTACTTCACTGACATTCATATTTTTTACAATTAAATATTACAGATCAGATATTTTATCGAAAGCGTTTATATCTGAACCTTCGAGTAACAAAACCGCACAGCTTCTGGAATGGAGTAGAAGTCAACTATGCATTCTAACTGAACTGCTTACTGGACACAGTTATCTGAGGAACCACCTGAAGAAGCTTCGTCTGAGTGATATTTGGAACTGTTGCCACTGCAGTATGAATGACGAATCGGCAGAGCACATTCTTTGTTACTGCCCCGTTTTGAAAATGAACAGGCTTCGCTTGTTTGGTTTCCTACAGCTTGAGCCTATCGACTTTAGACAAGTCTCATCAAAATCCATTTTGGACCTCGTTAAGAAGTGCAGACTGTAGGGCGAATTGTGACCCTTCGGAGTGAGCCACAATAAGCCAGATTTTGGACACACTGGCAGGACGGGGAAGAGTCCTACTCATATTGATCTTAAAATATTGGGGACAAACAACAGCCCTGCCTTGTATGTATGTATGAATTAGGGGTGATAAATACACTGCGACCTATAGGATCTATTGTGTCCCCCCTTACTTGCCAAGTTCTGATATTTTTTCAGATTTATAGCAGTTCTTCAAGTCCTATTTTCCTGAGGAAGTTTAGGACATCGTCGGGCTTCAAATTAGGTAGATCCCCCTCTTCTATTTCATGTGCTCCTAGGTATCTGGCCTTAGAATTCCGCAAGGCAGGGCATTCTGAGAGGTTTCATCCTTGAGGATGAAGAGGTTTCATCTTTGAGGATGAAGAGGTTTCATCCTTGAGGTTTCATCCTCTTCTTGTGGCTTCTTCATGTGGCTTCTTAACCGGCAATGCCCGGTTAATATTGAGGATGAAGAGGTTTCATCTTTGAGGATGAAGAGGTTTCATCCTTGAGGTTTCATCCTCTTCTTGTGGCTTCTTCATGTGGCTTCTTAACCGGCAATGCCCGGTTAATATTCCCGTTAAAATTCGGAGCCTTTTTTTACTGAGGTTGAGGCAGCTAAGAGATCTTTTCTGGTCATAGTTCCCCAGTAGCATCTTAGATTGCCTCAGTCCTTCCAGCTGGTTCCAGTACTTGGATTTTTCCTTTTTCATTTCTTCCCTTAGTTTTCCTAAGATTACTCTACTGCTGATCCCACAGTATGGTTCAGGTCCCAAGTGTGGGGTTTCAGCTCCTTTTTTTGTCAGCTTGTCTGCTGTTTCAATCCCCTCTATTCCTATGTGTCCTGGGACCCATAGGAGGGTGACAGTGTTCTTCTGGCCTAGTTCATTTAGTTTGCCTAGGCATTCCCAAACCATCTTCAATGTCTTCAAAGTGATATTCCTCGCAGATAAAATTCTTGTTATTTACCCATATAGCCTACTGAGTAATCGTATGCTTATTATGCCTTCATTGATATGGACTATTATTTCTACCTTCAAACAAGACTAATAAATATAGCTTCGCATTTTTGATGATTATTAGGCAAGTTACAAGAATCAGGAACAGTTTCTAACGAAAAAAATTATTTCGTGTTATTATCTGGATTGTTCATATTGGAATTTGTTCAAAAAAACTAGTTCATCACTACGTACCAAAAAAATTTTCAGTAAATAATTAGAACCACCATTAATAACTTTGAACCTGACATATCGAGAAAAATGTCAGTTCCTAACAGTAGGTCTATATCGCCGGGTTAATTAAAATCTCAATCAACTAATTAAATTATATAACTGCGTTAGGCGCTAAATTTGTAATAAGAAAAATTAATTAACAATAAAACAACTATTTGTCTTTAATGCTGCCTTTAAAGTTGATAGAAAAAGATATTCAACTTATGAAATTGAATATATTTAAGTAGATTACGTAAATTAATTTTACTCAAATACTATAGAAGAAAAACACCTCGGCTAGGGGTGAGTAAGATCATCAGCTCTGACTCCTGTATCTGTAATCCTGGAAGGGTGGGTCGCCCCACTGCACTTAGGCCACATTTGGCTCATTGTGCGTTCTTCTGAGATTGAGCCTACCTATTGGCTCGTCAACCATCCTGCCTGTTTAAAGAAGGTGATAACGTCGCCTGTAGACAGCTCCCTCAAATTAGCATGTGTAGTTCAGTTTTTAGGGAAAGGACCATCTCTGTCTTATTTGGGTTTAATGACAGTGAATGATCCTTGCACCAGCGTTCTATGATATTGAGGGCCTCTTGCATTCTAGCACAGAGTGTTTCTTCAAACCTTCCTGTTTGCAGAATCACTAGGTCATATACATAAGCTATAGTGTACACGTTCTTACTGCTTAGGTGGTTGAGTAAGGAGTCTAAGATTAAGTTCCACAGTAGAGGTAAGAGCACCCCTCCCAGTGGATATCCTTTGACAACCAGGCCTCTTATAGTGACATCTTCCACACTGATTTTATGTTGTATATCCATCCATTTACTGTCTGGGGAATGCCCCTTTCAGTAATAGCATTGGTTTTTTTGGGAAGGTTGTTTTGTCAAACGCACCTTCGATATCTATAAATATGCCCAATGTGGACTCTTTCTTGTCCAGCGATCTGTCGATGCGGCCGGCGAAAAGTTGGAGGGCCGAATTTGTAGATTTCCCTGGGGTGTATGCATGCTAATTTGGATGTAGTGGATTACGCGTGATCAATACATCTCTTATATACCTTTCACATAGTCTCTCCAACATTTTCATTGTGATCGATGTGAGGCTGGTGGGTCTTTTGGGATGGAATGGTCCAATCTTACTGGTATTGGTATAAAGACTACCTTGACTTCTCTCCAACCTTTAGGAATGTACCTCAGTGCAAAGGAGGATCTCAGGATTCCTATCATGTGCGGCATCAACACCTCCAGGCCCCACTGTAGTAGGGCTGGATAAATGCCGTCAGTTCCTGGCGATTTAAATGGGGAGAAGCTCAGAATGGCCCACCTTAATTTTTCCTCGTCGACAATCTAGTTTGCTATTCTCCAGTCGTCGTCCGTAGGATAGTGTTGTTCCTCGTCCCTCCAGGTATCTTATTTTGAAATCTGGAGTCGGGGAAGTGTGTTTACATTAACAATTCCGGGCTTTCCTTCAGGTTGGCTGTTTTTGTGCCATCCTCTTTGGTTAATGTGCCAATGTTGCGGTAAGGGTCTTTAGAAAGAGCTCTCTGGAGTCTGGCTGCTTGTGGAAATTCTTCAATTTCGTCACAGTAGATTTTCCAGGCTCTTCTCTGATTTTGTCTAATGACTTTTTTATACTCTTTGAGGTGGGACTTATATGTGTCGCAGTTCTCTTTGAGTTTGGTATTTTTTGCCTTGTTAAAAGATGTTCTCGCCATTGCCCTCAGCCGATCCAACTGACGGCTCCACCAACAATTGGTTGTACCGCTAATTTCGATCTTTTCGAGGGGGTAGGATTTCTTATAGGCATGTTTTATGATGTTTTGCGTAGTTACATAGTAACTTTCTAGTTCTCCATTGCTGTTACACGTATTTAGTCCTGTCCGTTTTTTGGGGTTCCTAGTTAGTTTTGAGGTTGACAGTGATAAGTTTATTTCGTATTTTATCTAGCGAAGATCTGACATAGAAATTTCGCCAGAAACATGCCAGCTGGAAATTTTATTACAAATTTTTATGGTAGATAATGTGAGATCCATTCACGTTTGGCTATGAGAATTTATGAAAGTTGGTTCATTACCTCTATTTGGAATGCAAAGATTCTTACTAGCATAAAGCTCTGACTTATTGCACACAGTCAAGTTCTTTACGAAATTAGTAATGGACGCCACTGAAATCTTTTTATATTTAATACTAAAGCAAAGTTAATTCAATTATTTTTCAGCTGTAGCTACTGTAGATACGATAAATCAATTCCAGACCGAAATACGACAGAAAAAGCTGTCTGGATAAGAGCAAAAAATGAAGATATTTTGTAGATGCTGAGCTTGTTAAAAATAAAACAGAATAAATAGTATTAAAATTTTTTTAATATTGGAATCCGTTTACAGGTTATTAAAAAAGTGCAGATACAAATAAAGGTTTACCTAATATTAATAATAATTCACGTATGTCAGCTGTCGTTAGGAAAAGTTGTGCAATTAATGAAAAGGTACAATACGATAAATAGAAGCCAAATACACAGATTAAATTAAAATGGTACAATAAAAATAGGTTATATAGTAGTTAATAAAGTCTCACAGAGGTATCTGAACTACTCATTTAGATATTATCCCACGTAGAGGATCCTTAATGTGGTAGCGGAAGTTGTTCTCCGATATACAGGTTGATTGACGCGAAAACGTCTCTTGATGGAAGAACGTTCTGGAATGGGTTAAATACAGTTACTATTAGTTATCCAAAAACAAATGTGGCATTCATAAGAGATTTTTAATTATCTGATAACCACGTTGCAGCTGTTTGTTTATTCCATTTAAAATGTGTTTACTTTCTCGAAAATACCAATATTGGCCAACTACAAATGGTACAACATTACAACAAATTTCATTTAATATCTATGTTACAAAGAATTATTACAAATCCAAGAAATGTACTTTCAACTCGCCATTTTGTATTTTATGCATAAAAAAATTATCACGATAAACTGCTAATACATTTGTATTGCACATAAAACATATACTTAGATTATATATTTATGTTGAAATCATTATCTGATATAATAAATTACCGTCGATATTAAATTTTAATTAAAAAGAATTCTTAAATTTCATAGCCTACTACTGTTTAACAGCAGCGTTAGGAAGAAAATGACCTAATTTTATGCAATCTTTGCGCCGTCGGTATTAAACGTTATACTAAATTACGTCTCTCAAATCATCCTTTTCTTAATTAATAATAAACGGACTACCCATATTTTTATTTTCTTTCAAAGTAGACGTAACACCAAAATCAAAGTCAACTTATTTTTATTTCCATTAATTAAACAGCCTACAATGTTGCATCAGATATCTAATTGACTTTAATGACTTCTTAATAGCTGGTTTATTGCTGGTATTTCTCTTGAACTAACCTTAAATCAACGATTTAATTATAAAGAAGTTTTTTTTTGTTTTTTTTTTCAGATGTACATATATCTGATAGCAGTGCTGGTTGTGTGGATTATCTACACGCTTTGGAAAAATAACAAGTTACCTCCCGGACCTTGGGGTATACCGATTTTCGGATATTTACCGTGGATAGATCCTAAAAATCCATACGTAACCTTAACAAACTTATCCAAAAGGTATGGGTCTATTTACGGTATAAATCTCGGAAGCGTATACACTGTGGTTTTGACGAATCCTAAGATAATTAAAACCGTATTTTCTCTGAACGCTACAACAGGCAGAGCACCGCTTTATTTGACTCATGGAATTATGAAAGGAAATGGTGAGTATGTAAACTTATGAACGCCAAAAATAGGTCGCAAAGTATTGTTTATCAACCCAAGGACGAAAAATTCATTACGCCACGATTTCTATATTCTAGCTTTGAAAAAATGTGCTTTGAATTTAACATTTTTAAATTAGAAATAATATTAATTTCTACCAATTCCACAATATGAAAGCTCAAACAAAATTCTATAAATTATATAAAGCAAAAAAATCTAAAACATTATCACAAGAATAGTGCATTCAATTTTTAAAGGATTCTTGATGAAGGTGAGCAAATACATAATTGTATAAATTCTCAAATACGAAATTATTTTCTAAAAGCCTGACAGCGCAGTGGTAGAAATGCTTACCTCCCACGCAGGGGGATCTGGTTCAATTCTCGACGACTACTTTTAGTTTTTAATTTTTTTTAATTGACATAAAGGTAGGAGTAAATCACATGTCACACGTGCATAAATGCAATAACACCCCTTAGCTGGTATTTGCAAATACAGCCGCATACTGCTAATGCCCACTTTCCGCCCTTGTGACACAATATACTGTACCGTAAAATGGGGTTATTTTGATAAATTTTTATTTTAAGAACTCAGTATCTTTTGTATACATTGGCAGAAAAATATGATATAAAAACCATAATGTCGGTTTTTTGCCTTCTACCCGATAATTAACTTAAAAAACTCTTAATTTATTTAATCTTTGAGAAAAAAAAATTAAACCACATGATCAAATTTATACATTGATCGGGGTTACTTTGATCACCATGGTTATTTTCGTGTCATTTGAAAGTAACCTCAAAAAGAACAGAAATAAAAAAAAAATTGAAATCTGTCCGCAAGTTTTTTTAATAAAGCTGTTTAAAACACTTGGGGTGACTTTGATATAGACAAAAATTATGTTTAAGTTATAATTTTATTTAAAATTGACATTTTAAAACAAAAAAGAATCAAACTCTTAAGCTCTAAACCTCATTCACATTGATTT
Organism: Ophraella communa; assembly: GCA_035357415.1. Classification (NCBI taxonomy): domain Eukaryota; kingdom Metazoa; phylum Arthropoda; class Insecta; order Coleoptera; family Chrysomelidae; genus Ophraella; species Ophraella communa. The sequence continues at coordinate 11,838,609 of CM068995.1, read as the reverse complement.
CATAAGGAAACAAGAGCAATTCAGTCCCTTCTTGAAAGGTAGGCATAGGCAGGTATGCAACAATAACAGACTGTTCAATTTCAGAAATGTCGTCTTTAATTAATCTGAAGGTTTTTTTATTTTGGCACGATTTTAAGCCGGTAACTACTAGCGGAGTTGTTTCGTTAATGTAACATACGTAACGATATGTTTTTTTTCCTCGCTGAGAACTAAATGTTACCAATACATAACGACCTTCGGTCAATCTATTATCTTCTTCCTCTTTATTTTCTTTCTCGTTTTCCTCTTCTTCAAACGTTTCATCTACAGTCTCATTGTCATCAGATATGTTTTCTTCAAGTGGTGTGTCAGTTGTCTGATTAGTTTTCTTTGCCTTTCGCTTTTTTTCTAGACTTGGCGAGGGGTCATCTAAATCCACTGTAGAAATGCTCTTTCCAGGAGCAACATTCAGTCTTTTCTTTCGTTTTACAGTATGTGAGGAATCCCCAAATCTTTAAGTTCTTAATAATTCAGTCAGAACGCTCTCAGTTTCAGCCTCAACGTTACTATCATCAGATGGTAAGCGCTTGTACACTTGATCAGGGTTGAACGGCAATATTCCTGTTGCATTAAATGCACTTATAAGATTTCGTTTGATGGCACCGTTTTCATTATTCAACGGGGGTACCACAACAGTGTTTTTAATTTTTTTTGGTCTTATTTCGTCCATTCTTATTAGTGTCTTGTTGAGTAGATTCGGAAATGCATCTTTTGGAACAGTGTTCAGCCTTAAGTTTTCAACTTTCCATTTCGATAATGTACTTCGCCATGCCTCTTTCATTGGACGAAAAAATGCTACGTCTAAAGGTTGAAGCAAATGGGTCGAGTGTGGTACCAAGCAAACAAAGTTGATATCGTTTTCTTCACATAGTCGTAAAACATCTTCATCGATATGAGAAGACAAATTGTCCCCAATTAACACTTTACGCCCGTTTAGTCTTTTCGCGTGTGGCAAAAAACATGTCATAAACCAATCTCGGAATGTTGAGCTGTCAATCCAGCCACTTGCTGTTCGGTTATATCTAGTTCCTCTTGAGCAACAAGGCTCGTCGCAACAGGGTGAGCCACACGGTCCTCTCTCTTTCCAAGTGTCATATAGATGTGTGCTCTTATATATGACATAAGGTGGTATTAAAACACCATTTGCAGACCCACAAACCATGATAGACGTGCAACTCTTGGAAAAGTTTATTATTTTTTCTGGGTATTTGACTCCTCGTCGATATATATAGCGTTTCTTGCCCGGGTCGTCGCTAAAATTTGACTCATCATAGTTGAAAATATTACTACTAGGCACGTTTTTAACAACACTTTCCAGATGTTTAAAATATTCTTCTATATTTTGTTTGGAAACTCCAGCTCGAGCCCTTTTTATATTAGCTGCAACACGCTGACTGTAAGAATCCTGATGACGTCGTAAGACCGAGTAGGCCCAGTCAATACCCGGCACATTATTGGAAAATTTGTCCCTCTGAGTCTAAACAAGCCTTAGCGAACATACGCAAATCAAACAGACTTAGAGGAAACCCCCATTCGGCACACTTTGCTGCTGATTTAAGAATAGCCTTTTCTTGAGTGTCCGTGAACACAGTGTGGGCTCCAGGTCTATTTATGTGTTGTCCATTATACCTATTGTATAGAGTTCCATAGGAGATTTTAAATTCTTTTGCAGCGCCACGAATCGTCAAACGTCCGTCTAATATAGATTGCAGTGCATTTTCAATCACTGCATCCGAATAATTTTTGTACTGTCGACTTCCAAGCGGCTTCCTATAAGTCCTAGGCATTATTCTGTAACAAAAACAACCCAGGTAATACTGTTAAAAAACACTACCTAGTACCTACTACCTATTTTACGAAATTTTATCGTAAACCGTAGTTTCTTCAAAATGCGGGGTTACTTTGATCATTTGATTAAAGTAACCCCGTACACCTGATCAAAGATACCCCATTAAGCATTTAAGTTTAAAACATGGCGACTCGATTAGTTTTTTAGGACTTAAAAACATAAACAGTATTCGCAGGAAACCGTAATTACCAGTAACCAAGACGGTAAAATTAAAATTACAGTAATTTTGACACTACATGAAGAGTTCTACATACCTGAAATTCCAATATTATTTCACAAACTTAAAACACAAAAATAGTGAAAATAGTTGTTTAAGTAGCAGGGACGAAAAATTGTCTATTATAGTGAAGCATGCAAATTGGCAATAGACAGTTTTTCGCCGAGGTGCATATTACATTTTTTCGTCGTCCTCTACGTCAATTTATGTTGGAAGGAAGAAACATTATGGCTTATTTAAACTTACTGGAAAAGCCACCCCCTTACCCTTAGCAGCATCCCTTTTTTAAAATTACTTCTCATATTTTTTATGTAAAATTTGCAAACTCCTCTTATTTGAGCTGATTTCAAAAATGTATAATAATTGTAGGTTAAAGTGGTTAGTTTATGAGATAAACAATAAACAGTTTTTCTTTTAATAGCACAAATTTTACTTATTTTTTACTTTCACCTTATTTGCCTGTAATAAAATGGGTTGAACAACAGTTCAAACTCTTTAATCTTTTTAACTGGTGCTATTTATTATGAAGTTACAATCAGTGTACAAAATGAGTACCATTCACTTCCATACAATGGTATAATCTATTTTGAAATGCCTCTCTGACATTGCGGCTGGATTTAATTGTCAACATTCATTTTCTATCCTCTCTCGTAAATCATCCAGAGATTCTGGTTGGGTAGCATAAACTTTTGTTGTTAAATACCCCCATAAAAAGAAGTCTAGGGGTGTTAAATCCGGTGACCTGGTGGCCACTCCATCATCTGCCCTCTTCTACCTATCCAACGAGCTGGGAATGTTTCGTTTAAAAATTGTCGGACACGCATAGCATAGTGTGGGGGAACTCATCATTTTCTATTATTGTTGTAATACGTGGGTCAACCCCTTCCCTGAGTAACTCAAGATATGATTCACCATTTAAATTTCCGTTGATGAAGAAAAGTCCGAAAATGTGGTCACCTAGGATACCACACCAAACGTTTAACTTGGGAATGTTGTGTATGGATTTCACGCATAATATGTGGATCACTTTCAGCTTAATATCTACAATTATGCCTATTTACTGAGCCATTTAATGAAAATGAGCATTCATCAGAAAAGCAAATATTGTTTAACAATTGTGGATTGTTATTGTTAAATTGCGTCATTGATTCGCAAAACTGTAGACGACCGATCAAAATCATCTTCATTCAACTCGTGCACCAACTTAACTTTGTATGGGTGGTACTTGAATTTATGTAGAACTCGGAAAACTGTAGAAGATGAAACACCGATCGCTCTAATTGTTGACAACGACTTGCGGACTTGCTGACTTGCCCTAAAATTGCCACTTGGATTGCTTCGTTATTTACGAGTCCCTATCTCTTATGCACTTTATTGCAGATAGACCCTGTTGTGGTAAATTTCTCCATCAGTTGAATTATATACTTATGAGTTGCATGTCTTCCGTCATGTAATTCGTTAAATATTCTAGCAGAAGCTCTTGCACAATTATTATTTTTGTAATATAAACCTACAATTTCAATTCTTTCTTGCAAAGAATACCCCATTTCAGCGAAACAAAATAAATAATGTATCAAAGTAAAGGTGGAATCTTTTATCTGAAAAGCACTATGTATTATTTCTTATTTATATTTATGTAGCAAAATTTACATCATGAATACATAATAAATTAGATATATCCAATATATAAAACATTTTATAATGTCAATATTGAGAATATATAACAAAGTTTACATTTTGTTACATAAATACTACGTTAAAAATATATAAATGTTTTATATAAAAATCTTTCTTTCTCTGTTATATATTTTTATGTAACATGCACATTTGTGTTTGCTGGGCAAGTACATACGTAATTGCATGGTTAAAGGGTCAATAGCGGAAAAACTTGTTAACAATTCCCCACCGGAAGACTATGAAAAGTTTACGCAAGTTTTAGAGAAAAGCTAAGGTCGTGCTCATTGAATTAATTATAGGGGCAGCCCGTGACAGTGTAGTACTTGCGTCTCAACACCATATATGAAACTTTCAGTCCATATACGGACATTTGCAACCCTTGGAGTTACTCAGGATGTTCCAAAACCTGGACAACACAGTAATTTCTACGAGATGAATTTAAAAGTTCTGAACGACTCCAACTTGCACCATAATCTAACGTCACATCCGAATATAGTTCGCACCCAACAATTGCTGCCAGTCTGGTTCAACGCGAAATTAAGTGTGAGAATATTATTTTATCACAAATTTGATTTCAGAATTGGCAAATTCTGTGATGATCGTGAAGAAACCATTTTACAAATAAGATTTACCTAAAAAATGAAGTAATAGAATTAAGAATATCATCAGTATAGAGATCTAGGTTAAATTCCACATAACGATTTAGTTTTTCTTTATGATTATAACGTGTATCTATAAAAAGTATGACAATATCTCCATCACATTTAACCTCTTGATACTAATTTACCAAAATTGTCTACGCATTCTCTCGCCAGCTTACGCATAACCTTTAAGTGTTACATCTGTAAAATGACTTGTGCAAATTTGTATATTCTGCGTTGCCAATTCTAATAATATGTTACTAACAACAATATTTGCTACGATATAAATAATGTTAAAGTGTCTAAGAAGTTTAACAAATTACTTATTTTATTCAGGTGTAATAATTAATAATTTCTCTTCAGTTGCTCTCTTTATTTAAACAGCTAGCTAGACTTGTTAAATGTTTGTTGAAATAAAGTGGGTAGCTAATCTCGTCGACAATTCGGTAGGTTTGGCAAGCGTTATTTGGTCCAACATTAAAATGTCGTTAATCCGAAATTGTTTCGGTGAAATTTTGTACTTGGTGCGTTTGTATTTTACGTCAACATTTATTTTCTTTCTTCTTTCTCCTCTTTAACTTTTACGAATGTTAAGTTTGCATTTTGATAAGTTCGTTCACCCATATCCATTGTTGCCAGCTAAGGATAATTTTTTTTATTCTTACTAGAACAAAATAAGTACATGCATAAAATATGGTTCTTTAAGACCAATTTAATATTCTCGTAGTGTTGTAATTATTTTGATAAATCTCCAAACATTTCTCTCTGAATTAAAATTATTGTTTTGAAGGAGAGAAAATTTCGTAAAATACTTGCTGTAGGTACATGTTTAACTTCCACTTTTAATCGTTGATTAATCTACTTATAATTTAATCTTATTTTTTCAAAATTATTGAAACATCTTCAGATTTTCGATTATTATTTGGCAACAGCGTATGTTCTAACCGCAGATTAATTTTGGTATATTGCTTTTGGGCACGTACAGTGGGTCAGTGTGCCAACATTTTTAGCAGTCCTCGCACTCTTACAAATATAAAAATGTAAACACGCATTCTTCTTTTTTGCCTCACGCACCTTCGATTCTTTTGTCTTTATCCTGCTTTCAAACAGGACCGTACAGAAAACATTAATACAAACTTAGGTATTTTGTGAAAATTTTATGGTAGACAAAAATTAGGACGAAAGGTGAAAATATAAATTTTTACGAACAGTATTTCCATAATTTTGGTAGAGAAAGTATGTATGTATGAAATTAGGGTAATAAATACACTACCACCTACAGGATCTATTGTGTCTCCCTTACTTGCCATGGCTCTGATGTTTTCACAGACTTGCTCTTCTTGTCCTATTTTTCTAAAACAAATTAGGATATCGTCTGGCCTCAACTCAGGTATATTCTCCTCTTCTATTTCTTGTGCTCCTCTCTGCCTATAATTCTGCAAGGCAGGGCATTCCTAGAGTATGTGTATTGAGCTGTCTTCCTCACTTCCTCACATAATCTGTACATTGCTTCATCTACTGACTCTAGTTTCATCAACCCGTTAATATTCCCTTTAAAATCCGGAGCCTTTTTAACTAAGGTTGAGGCAGTTGGATTTTTCCCTCTCCACTTATTTTCTTAGGTTTTAAAGATTGCACTACTGCTGATCCCACAAGATGAGAGTCCTTTTTTGTCAGCTTATTTGCTGATTTGTTCCCTTTTATTCCTATGTTTGGGTGACAGTATTTTTCTATTTTTCTGACCTAGTTCATTTAGCTTGACTAGGCATCTTTAAATTGATTTTGAAAGAATACTTGTGGCACTTGGAAAACATCAATAAGGCCAACGCCAAAAAACACAAGTATCGGTAAACTAGGCGTTTCAAGGGAAATGCAGGACCCTGATTCTATTTCATTTCGATATTGAACAAGATAAGGAAGGACAAGACAAAGGCAACAGTGTAACCAAAATATTATTTCAACAAAAGAAAGTGATGTTGGATTTCATGTAGGAACATTGGATTTTGCCAGAAGCAAAATTCTGGAAAATGATGGGAAATAGAAGAGGTAAAACACGTGGGAAATATTAAGCATCCAATTGTCTCCAAATGTGGTTAAATGAAATTATTGCCGAAATTTGGCATTGCATAATACAAAAGTGTTTTGCGTATCTCCTTGGCATTCTGTTTATTCGACGTTGGAAAATCGATTGCCTTTTACTTCTAATTGCCCCAAAATAAGTAAATTTCCTAATAATGCTGCTATTATTTGTAATAGAACAATGGAACTATATTAATGTACAAATAAAACTGACAATCCCATGTATAATAATTCCCATTTGTGAATACAAAAATCGGAGTTTGCTATCGGCTAAATAGGAAGGAATAGAAATGCAAGAAATGCAATAACGCTAGCATTTACTGTTTATCAAGAGTCAGTTTGAAAATTTTAAATAACAAAAACAGAAAGAAGTAAATCGCATATAATATTTCAATAAGTATGTCGAGATTTGGATATATTTGCGATGCAGAGATAGTAAGGAAGATTGAAAACTCCAGAAAATACAAAAAGAAGTCATTGTTGTTTGTTGTTTTCCCGTATTTAAAGCACCGCCTCTAATCCTCTTTATGAAGGTTAGGATCGGGATCAATTTAGGTAAGTCAGCCTCTTCTATTTCGTGTGCTCCAAGTTGTAGAGCTCTTGTATTTCCTAGGGCAGGACATGCTGTGAGCATGTGTATTGAGTTTTCCTCCTCCTTTTCACAATACCTGCATTCTGCCTTTTCCTCAATCCCTAGTCTTTGTCTCTTAGTTTACAGTGTCCCGTTAGGATACCTGTAAGAATTCTTAAGTTATTTTTGCTCAGCACAAGACATTGTATGGACTTTTTGGGCAAGGCTTTTGCCTACCTTATCCCTGGTAGGTTCTCCCAATGTTCGATCTTTTCCATATTCTCAATGCCACTGAATTCATTGAGACATACTTGCCCTTCTGGCAAGCGTATCTGCCATTTCATTTTCTTCTATTCCCGAGTGTCCAGGGAGCCATAGAAGTGTGACTGTGTTATTCATGCCCAGTTCGTTGAGTCTTTCTAGACACTCCAAGACTAATTTAGATGTTATAACGCTGGAGTTGAGTGCTTTAATTGCTGCTTGACTGTCAGACATAATAGTTATGTTGTTTGCAGTATTTCTTTTCAATGTTGAATTGCGCATATTTTTCAATGGCGTATGTTTCTGCTTGGAAAATGGTAGGGTGTAAGCCTAAACTCTGAAGGTGCTTTGTTCTAGGTCCGTAAGTCCCTATCCCTGTGCCTCTTTCAGTTTTGGACCCATCAGTACACCATAAGATTGTTTTCTTGCCTATCTGTGATATGACTGTGGGATCCCATTGACTTTTTTGTTTAACTTTACCGTGAAATTTCTTGTGAAGTTAATTTTTTTTGACATTCTGTCCTGGGGTAGTTCCCAGTTTGGATTATGTTGAAGTGATTTAGGCATATGCCTTACATTTTCTTCACTAACCATTCTTTGGAATGTCCTTCTTACATTTCATACATGAAGATGTAGAGGTGTAAGGTTTAGTATTGCTTCCAGTGCCGTCGTTGGCAGATGATAAGATGATTATTTATTAGTTAAGGTTTTGTGATTATTTTACCCTTTTAGTATTAATGTAATAAAAATTTTCTTGTAACGATTAACACCAATAAATATTAACTTAATACTTTGAAAACAATCTTAAATTTAATGAAATTTATTGTACTAACCCTTACTAACAACATTAAACAATGAAACTTTTAAACCAAAACTCCACTTTTATTGCAAAAATTAGCTTTTTTAAATAAAAGTTTTGTTCAACAGCTTCATTGTTTAATGCTCTTAGCAATCTTAAATATTTCGTATAAACTTGTCATTGTTATTTAAGATTTAACGGGTAATTAAAAAATTTCTAATTTTCTCATACCTTATATTATAATAATTCTAAACGAAGTAAATCATTTCCCAAATGTGACTTAGTAGATGAAGAAAGGAAAAGACCAATGTCAATGTCACAAAGTAATTTATTGATATAAAAAGTTGTACTGCTGTTAGCCTTCAAGATTAGCGGAAATAGGAGAAGGTCTAAAGACCTAAAAACTACGTAGACACCATTGTAGCAAGAAACTATGTGGTTTCTATTTCCTCATATCATTTGAGCAGCTTTCCTCATAATCATCACCTTGCGATGAAATTGAGTTACTTTCCTTATCTTTTCTCCTGTTAATTAATTTTTCCTCAATAAGCTTTTTGTGCCTAATACAATTTATTATTTTCTTTTTCTTCGATGTCACCAAAAAATACGTTGGTTATAATCATTACATAATTAAACCTTAATGTTATTAATTTCTCTCTTCTGGACAACTTTGTTGCCGCAACACATTCAAGTGTTTGAGTTTTATGTATTGTGTACAGATAAGATTATTTAACTTGCTCTCATGTTAAGTCTAATGTTTCTCTATGGTATTCTTCTTTTTATCATGATGATGGTCTTTAAATAGACCGAAACTAGTAGCTTTATAACAGCAGTACAACTTTTTATATCAATAAATAACTTTTTGACATTGACATTGGTCTTTTCCTTTCATCATATAATAATTCTATTTGCAAGCAATGCATAAAACTTCTTTTACAACATAATTGCATGCTTGAGATATTTCCATTAAACAAATTACCCTAAGAGCTCAACTATACCTTCTCATTCCTTTACGAACAGTAATGAAACAAGACTGTTGAAAATATTAATTGCATTAAATGTGCATCAGTTTGTTAACTGCAATTTAATGTATTATAAACAGAGTGTTTTACGTAATACAGATTTAGACTTCTTTATATTTCGACCAACTAAATCGGCTTTCTAAAGGGCATATATATCTAATTTCATAGTCAATAAGATCTTGATTCTAAGGTTCCTTTGGTCAACGTTATATCTTTGTTCTTTTAAGTGGAATACATACACCGGAATAGTCTAGGAAATTTTTTTAGAATCAACGTCAGTTAATTTAGAAAAAAAATAACACAATTAATACTTATTCTTACATATACCAAAATAAATAATTCAATATTACCAATGTTAAGATCTAGCATATCCCATACATGCTCAATGGGATTAAGGTCCGGTGATTTTGCTGGCCATGGTAAAACTTCAACCTCCTCGCTTTGTAACCAGTTGCTCACAGTAGTGCAGTATGTGGAGGACATTATCATGTATTTAGCGGAAGTTTTCACCAACTGTGCATGCAAATGGGTGCACAATAGGACGAAGAATGGTAGACAGACAATACAGCCAAAAGGCAGAGTTCAAATTCTACCCGCAGATAGAATTTGCTCTCCCACTCAACCCTAGAAAAAAAAAGGAAAAAAGTACCTACACAAAAATTTGTAAACCCAGTAAATATTATACTGCACTAATAATATTCACATAATATAATTCAAATACAATGAAGCTTAAAATAGTATGCTAGTTCTATGGAATATATACTTTAGTAAATGAATTTTTAAACATTTCCTTTTTAAATTTCTTGAATGGCAAATTAAGAAGACAGCTCGGTACCTTATTCATTAGCACAGTGATATAGTAAGAAAAAGATCCTTTAAACAAAGATGTTCTGTGCATTGGCGGTGTCAGCTTTGTTTTAAATCTTATATTTACATTATGCACATCTGTGCGAAATTTTATTTTATTGTATAGATAGGGAGGAGTACACTTTTTGATTATTTTGTTAAATAGGACAAGAGCACTTAAAGTCCGTCTTTCTGCCATATTGAGCCAACCAATATTTTTTAAATGGAATGATACATGATCCCTTTTTCTTAGAGAGCAGATACTGCGCACGCATGCATTCTGTAGCCTTTGCAATCGAGTTTTATAGGATTCTAGAAGACAGGGTCCATAGACTTGGCTTCATGATGACGATTTCGACCAATAGATAAGTTATGCGCTCTTTGTAAAGTAGTAACTAACTCAGGAGTAATTATTGTTAATTGCCTCCTAGTTGTTCAAATTAAATATTGATCTTGAGTTGCTGTTGTAGAGCGTCTCCGACTACCACTTTCTCTAAAACGGTTTCATAATCTACTGATGATGCTTTGAAGATCACCCATCAGCTCAGCAACTTGAGTTTGCCTTATACCATCTTCAAGAAGATGTTAATTTCGTCTAACGTTAAATGTCACGATAAAACACAATAATTGATTGTAGTCACTAGACGATATCTTTATTGGAGTGATCAAATTATAAATTAATTTAAAATTTAAACAGTTCTACTTTTTCTATTTGTTTTACTTTATGCAACTTTTTTAAAAGAACAGGTATATTTTTCATTAGAAATTGAACTTATACATACATTCCACGTGCAATTTAATCCATACAGAAATTAATTCTATCTGATTCATTATTTTTTAATATTATCCCTAGATGTGTGTACATAAATGAAATAAAATATACCACATCTTCATTATTTATTGTATGATAAATCATAAGACCGCATTGCACAATTTATTCTCATATTATATCAATAAAAGATGTAAAAACTCTATTTTGAGCAAGGTTACTATAGCTGTAATAATCCTACACGAATTCTGAATATCTCTGATCTAGTGTTATCTGCGTTTTATTCAGAAATACTGACCCATATTTATAAAAATTTCTCTTATGCAGACTTTCCTAATAGCAACAAGAAGTTTCTTCTGCAAGTTTTTAATTCATCTTATTACGGACCTGTAAGAAATGGTTCATTAACCCATTTCTTCAATTTTAAAAGTTTTGCCAAAGGCGAGCTGCTTGCGAAATTGGTAGCACGTGAATTTTTTTCATACGTACATTTAAGTTACGAAATAGAGTTCCCGTCAATAACCACTATTATTAACTTATTAATGATCCGGCCATAGTTGCCATGTTGATATCTCTTTTTTTATGTAACAATTTACTTGTCTCCATAATTAAAGTAAAACATTGAAGTTGCATTTTAGAAATTTTGTTTAAAGTAAAAATAATGTTGGTTTGTTTAAAGATTATTGAAAACAGTAATAAATGGAATCATTTTTAAACAGAATATTTAACAAATTTATTACATAAATTACATAAAGAACTGGCAACAATGCTTTTATCAACAATTTATTTGGTATGAGTGACCCACGTATCCATCCTAGATTATTACTTGTTGGTCTTATATATACAATGAACGCAGGTGCGTAAGAGGTACATGAACTACCAAAATTGAGCTACTGGTGCTAATGCGTTTAAAATACGAATCATTTGAAAGTCGAACGCAAATTTAATAAATAACTTATAGTTACTTTTGATATTTATTATTATACTAAGTTTATATTGTATAGCATAATCAGGGAAAAATAAAATTAGGAACTAAATAACGGCAAAATACGTTAAAAAACTTAAAACTCCTCATTTATTTAATAAATTTAAATTGACAATTCGCATAACTACCTTAGATTTGAAATTTATTGTACTAACCCTTTCCTCTGTGGAAGTCAATCTTACTAATAATAATAAATAACGAAACGTTTGACCTAAACTTTTACCTTTACCACCTTTATTTAAAAATTAGTTTTTTCAATTCAAAACTAATTTAAGTTACATTAAATTAAGTCATAGTCATAATGACTAAAATCTAAAATCAGTTAAAAAGTAAAACAGACCAAAGTTACCTAACAATAATAAAATAAGACAAGGGTTATTGAATATAGTAAGAATTATTTAATACTTGCAATCATAAAATATTAAATACTTTCATTGAGAGACCATTAAAATTTACCTAATCACTAGGTAGGTACTGATTTTAAAGCTAGTCTTTTACTTTAATTTATTTCTTCTTTGTGTTTCTTTTCTTTTATTGAGAGCCCCTATAGAAAGTACTTATTTAATTATTTTCTTCTTTTATAACTCCATGTTACTCATTATTAATTTTTTTTATTTAATTTTAATAATTCATTTCATACCTTCGTATGACAGCTACGACGTCTCTTGGAGGGAGGGTGTGTAAGTCTTCTTCCTCGATTCTTCGCATCCCAAAGATGTCTTGTCTAAGTTATGCGTAAACCTCACAGGGCACGATAAAAGAATCTTCTGACAAATAAATTTCACCACCTACAGAAAATTAAATTCATGTCATACCTTCGTATGACAGCTATGACGTCTCTTGGAGGGAGGGTGTGTAAGTCTTCTTCCTCGATTCTTCGCATCCCAAAGATGTCTTGTCTAAGTTATACATAAACCTCACAGGGCACGATAACAGAATCTTCTGACAAATAAATTTCACCACCTACAGAAAATTAAATTCATGTCATACCTTCGTATGACAGCTATGACGTCTCTTGGAGGGAGAGTGTGTAAGTCTTCTTCCTCGATTCTTCGCATCCCAAAGATGTCTTGTCTAAGTTATGCGTAAACCTCACAGGGCACGATAACAGAGTCTTCTGACAAATAAATTTCACCACCTACAGAAAATTAAATTAAAATTTCCAAAATCTCATTTTTTATTGCATTTCTAGATTTTATATAAAATAATTTTGTAATCGTATATTTTTAATTAAAAGTATTTATACTTATCCGTTAGTTAATATTTTCAATAAAATATATAAACATAAGCTTGAAAAAAAACGAATTTCTTAATGGTAAGGACCCCAATTTCCAGGCAACAAACAACATTGATAAAACTGCTTTCGGCAAACTGTTATTTTTGTAGGTACAGCTTACCCTTTCCCTTTCTCGTTGTTAAATACATATAATTTATTAAAATAGGAGCATTTTAATATAGGTAAATACAAAATACTACAACATGCAAAAATACTTAGGTACTTCTAGATTTTTGATTAGAAAGCGATAAATTTGTACCATTTTTAAAAAGCATCCAGGTCATAGCAACAAAATAACGACAGCTAACTGAAATGAAATGTCATTTTCTTTTTCAAAAGTGGTTTTTGTTTACAATAGGCAAGATGACAGTAACTAAGAATCATTAAAATATTGATTTGGTATAATTATATAAGATACGTAGATTCTAAAGAATTTACTTCTTTTTATATTACATGTGTGATTACATTTATTTAAAAATATAAGCACTAAATGGACTGGGAAAGTGTGACGTCAAAATTTGTGTTTTATGCTGTTGAACTGGAAAATGTCAACGAAATGATTCCAAACGGCAACATTATAAATCTCCAGAAATAACTTTTGTTTGAGTTATTTTGTTATTATTATACTTTAAAATATAACGTATCATAATTCCAAATTCGATTTTTAAAGTACCCTTTTAGTAAGTATTCTCAAAATTTATGACAATGCACAGCTTTGAAGGTTATGTTATAATATTTTTACGGAAATTTTCATCTATCTACGTAAGTGATATGTAAAGCATATGAATGAAAAATCAAGAAAATACAATAAAATGGTCAATAACACCTATAAAACATACCATAAAAAAAGTTGTTTGGAATCATTTGGTTTGATACTTACGTCACTACTTTCACAGTCCATTTAACAATCCGCCATATTAGCTGAAACACCAATCAGAAGAGCGTGACGTCGTAAATATTGTTGACATTGACATTGGAACGTAAACAAATATCTTGTTCAGAGTTTTTATTGATATATCATTACATTGTGGAACCGCACACCATCGATATACATTAGGATTCATGACTATGATAACTATTATACAGTCGACAGAAGCAAACATGGTCCGCGGAAAATATGCCAACTAATTTCAAGGTTATCACAATCAGCCAATCACGAGCCAATGTTAACGATAATATCAATTTTAGTGGCTGCATAAGTGAGATGAAAATACAACTACAGCGACAATGACACGCCCACCCAGGGTTCATGTTTGCTTCTGTCAACTGTAATCGCACAAAATAAGTAAAAACAAAATAAATTTTTTTAACCACCCTCTTTTAACCTGCAAAATGTTTGAAGTTTGACGTTTTTACCACAGAATCCACAGATGACACGGGTCGCAGTGTAGTATAAATGGTATTTACGAATCGATGTCATAGATAGACGCCATTACTATTCTAGTGTATTGGCGTTAAATTTAAAATGCATTTTTAAAAAGTAAATTTCTCATTTAAAAACTCATTTTTTGCAAAATAACATTTATTTTAGATAAAGTATATACATGAAAACATCGTGGATCAGTTTTTAAAAATCAGTCATCTTACCTATTGTTGCAATAAACTATGGAAAGCAGCAGGAATTTGAAAATGTGCCTAACGAAATTTCCAATGCTATACAATTGCTGCTACAGCACAATTATTGCCTGAATGTTCAGTTTATGATTTGTTCACGAAATAAATGGATAAGAAGAAATACAAAACTGTTATAGAGGATGCAATTCTGGCTTACTTGGCGCAAAAATCTGAAACTGTCAAATCCTCTACCCCGTGAAGAATGTACTCTATGTTAAAAAGTGCCATTTTAGTGAGTAAAAATGTAAACATAGCCACTTTCCCAAAGGTAATTGCATTTCTTAAAAAGGAAGAATTTTAGTTAAAAAGCAAAGAAATCAGAAGTCTTTAGCAGCAAGCCAATCAACAAATTCATTAGGAAAGCTGATAATGAAACATATCTTATGCTCAAGGTAATTTTAACGTGCGTGTAGACGGAAAGACAATAATATAAATTTCAATTGATCTAATAAACGAGAAAAGACATGTTGCTTGTGAATGTACCAGATTCTAAAATACATATTTAGAGAACTTTTGTTGTAATTGGTCAAGAAAACCTGTTGTTGTATAGGAAATATTTATCTTTACGACCATCCCATACTCTACATAGCAGATTACTCGTGAATTACAAAAAAGGGAAATGTTCGATTCAGTCATCCACAGTTTTGGGAATTCGTATTAAGAATTGCAGAATTTTTAAATTTACCCATTCCGAAAAATTACTCAGGCCATAGCATGCGTCGAACTTTGTAATATTATTTGTGCGTTGGGCGACAATTTGTAATATGACTTACCTGTTGATAGTGAATTTATAAAAATATTTAGTTAACTTTTTTGAAAAAATAACAATATACCAAAAGAAAAAATGTAATTTACAATAAAACAAACATTAAGCTTAATTTCGTCTTTAATTAGTTGTAAAAGATACTTCAATAATTAACAGAATTTATAAATGTTTATCACACAAAAATTATGATAGTTAAATACCTCGGCTAGGGGTGAGTAAGTTCATTAGCTCTGACTATTGTACAATATTTGTTTCTTTAAGAAATTATAAGGGCGCCACTGAAATCTTTTTATTTTTTATGATACTACTGAAGAAAGTTGTTTTAAGCTGAGTTATTTAAATAAGTATCATAAGATGACAGAAAGATGTCAGAAAAACTGTCTATGAAGATAAAAAAAATGATTTGAAAATGTACAAACATATAAAAGATAATAAGATTTCCTTGGTGCTGAAATTAATGAGGTAGAGAATACGTTACAACAAAATAATCCGCAAACAGTTCTTTAAAAATACTTATTCTAATACAGTTGACGATATAGATAGATATACACGGAAATAAAAGAGAAAAAATATGGGAACAGTAAACTTGATAGATCACAATAAACTTATCTGTTACAATAGTGGACGATCCTTCGCCGCACCTTGGGGTCGCTACGGCACTGTCTAGGTGGTTCCAAATGATTATGGAAGATCACTTGTGGAGGGATGATCTGCCCCAGTCTTAGACCATATACAAATAGACTGGCTGTGACGTCATTTTTCTGAACAACATACTGAAGCCAATATTATCTTTCTTTGTCGCATGAAGTTCGTGGAGCTACGGGATGAGGTGTGTGGGCGGTACTGTTTACAAACAACAAATACCAGCGGCGCAAATGTATTTGAATAGGTACCTAACAAGGTTTTAACTCTAATCAAAATTCTTAAATCATAACTTTAACCCAAAATTAATACAACGAAAACAATACCACAATTAGTTTATGAACAGGGTAAGATTAATGTTTACATATGATTCGCAATGTTCCATGCTATAAGAGACAGTGCAGTCGAAGATATACGAAAACAACCGAAGAAGTTTTATTCAAACGTGGATTTGTTTGTAAACATTAGTTATAGAACACAACATAAAGTTACTTTGGCTTCACAACAAGGACAGAAAATTGACGTCTATTTGTATATGGTCTAAGGCCCCAGTTGTAGAGATAATCCAGTTAAGAATGTACATACGAGAGCTTAAAGTTTACAAGCTGTTCAAGTTTACGGAATCTCCAAATTCAAGAGATGCTTCTGGTTTACAGAATCTTCAATTAAAGAGTTGCCTCTAGTTTACTGTATTATATTCCAACTTTCTGAAAATTACCAGTGTCAAACACGTGTTACATTTACTTTTCTGGCACAAAAGTACAAATCAGCATAGTCCGAAATCTACAGTTAGATGCTAACGTATTTTAATAGATTACAAAAGATACATTTTTACATTAAATTTACTTTTTAATAATCTTACACACTAATCAAAATTCCAGAAATGTACTTTTACCAGCCTTTTATAAAAAATTATCATTAATACTTTTAATTACCATAAAAAGATTCTTTGAATAATAATGAAATATGTTGAAATTCTCATCTGAATTAATAAAATATAATATAACTTTCGATATTTTATAAATATCTTAACAAAAAGGAATTATAAAATTGGAAAAAAACATACCTGTATATGACAGTAAATCAATAGAAGAAATGAGACTGGGAATAATTATTAAAACCTCTGGAACTCGATAATGCCAACTCATTAGTACACCTCGTAGCGTAGCTACTTTGAACTTCCAATTATAATTATAGAGACCGTATTCATTATAAAATATAATATAACTTTCGATATTTTATAAATATCTTAACAAAAAGGAATTATAAAATTGGAAAAAAAACATACCTGTATATGACAGTAAATCAATAGAAGAAATGAGACTGGGAATAATTATTAAAACCTCTGGAACTCGATAATGCCAACTCATTAGTACACCTCGTAGCGTAGCTACTTTGAACTTCCAATTATAATTATAGAGACCGTATTCATTATTTTATTATTAAAAATGTTTTATGATAGATGGAGCTAGCGGTACTAATTGAATTTAATATTTAGGATACCAGGTGCTTAAAATGTTAACAGGTACTGTTACAACTTCAGAGATGTTACTTGCTGATAAGGATGGAAATATCACAAATTCGAGAAGTCTACTAATGTCGCTGAAGGATATGTAGAGAATTCACTAACAAACAAAATTAAAATTGCCAAGACCATTCAAAAATTATCAGTTAAAACAATAAATGTGAAAGGGAAACTTTAGGTTTGTTTTCACATTGTTTTGAAACTTGTTTGTAACGTTTGGAGTGTGCGCATTGGATATTTTGAAACTGACTTCTAATTACTAGTCGGATATTTCCGACAGTTTGGTGACAGTCGAAGCAGTCTGAGAATTATTTTCCAGCAGATTGTTGGCACATTCGCGTTTCTATATTTTTTGTGGTTTTTTTTCTCCTGTTTTTTTTTAATATTATTATTATGAATTTTTCTTTTAAATCTTCTTTTATCTTTTAATATCTTAAGGATTATTTACTCATACACATTTTGTCTACAGTTTTCACATTAATCAGAGATCAGTTCGGGATTTATTTCAAACGTGACTTGCGCACACGAATAGTTTGAAAATCGTAAGAAATAATTAAATTGATTGTACAAACCATTACTTTTTGGAAGTCCATCTTATTAAGATTAATGAAAAACTCTTCGTTTTACCAAAACTTCCAATATTTATTTAAAAAATTGCTTTATTAACTTTAATGACAGCCGAAGAGTTTTTCATTAATCTTAACTTTGTAAGAAATAAGTTTGTGATTTGATTACTTTCTTGTTCTGACTTTAACAAGAAGCATTTAATTATACCAATCATTTCATACAAATTGAATCCTTTTCAGTGTTAGCAATTTCTCGTATTTTAATTTAAATATTAATGTAAATGTTTCTGTTAGAACTTATCTTCTGTTCGAATTTTGAATATTTAATACAAATAAGAATTAAATTGTTCGAAATTTTGTTCTGCAAAGAAATATAATAAAGAAATGTCTCATTGATTTGATATTTTACACGGCTGCCGAAAAATAGTGTCCGCAACACGACCGAAAACAGTTCTTCTGGACTTGCAGAAGGTACTCACCAAAATATATAATGTTGAAATTCAGTCTTTGAAAAAAAAATTACATTTAATAATTCATTTCTTTAGGGTTGCAAAAAGTCGTTAAAATATGAAAGTATTTGCACTTCCTCCCAGTTTCAGTGTGCTACGTTAGTGACCTTCGGTTCATTTATATTTTTGTTTTAATGTTATTAAAGCTTTCTCTTCTTTTGTCGATGGAGTACTGTAAATAATTTTGGCAATAAAAAACGAATGGAGGTTAAAATTGAACACTTTTTTAATTTCGACAAGGGCCGCAGATGTCTTCGTCTGCTACTGTAACAGGAACGTATTTAGCAACAACTGACTTGTTTAAAATATTAATATTTTTTACTACTTGCAATGGGAATGAACTTACGCAATGGAAAGGACATGATAATGGAAAAACTGAATAGACCAAAAAATAAAAAAGATATTCAATATAAAAAAGAACATAGGGAAACTGAGGAGAAATCGGTTTCAAATTTAAGGAACATTGAAAACGAGCAAATACACATAGCAACATGGAATGTCAGAAGTACTTACACTGAGGGAACCTTAATAAGATTAACACAAATTATGAAACAATATTCGATCGATCTAATAGCAATTCAAGAAATAAAGCAATTGGGACAATTTGTTCAAGAAATAGGGGAGTATATATTTTTCAACAGTGGAACTACCGACAGAGGGTTTCTTGCAACAAAAAGACTAAAAAAATATATTATAGAATTTACTCCAATATCAAATAGAATGTGCAAAATAAGGATAAAAAACAGGTACAGGAAGATCAGCGTATTAAACGTCCATTGCCCTACAGAAGAGAAACCTGAAGAAGAAAAAGAAGAATTCTACGAGAATATAGAGAGAATCTACAATGGAATTCCCAGATATGATGTCAAATTAATAATCGGGGACTGCAAAAATAGGAAAGGAAGAAATGTATAAACTAGTTATAGGAAGTCACAGCAAACACGAGATAAGTAGTGATAATGGGAAGAAGTTATAGAATTTCCAATAGAACATGATTTAAGAATAATGACAACATACTTTCAGCATGCAGATATTCACAAAGGGACTTGGATATCACCGGATGGTAGGACAATTAACCAAATAGACCATATTGCAATCGAAAGTAAACACGCTCAATATATAATAAATGCCAGAAGCTACCGAGGAGACAGACCATATACTCGTTAGGGCAAGAATAAAGTACAGACGGCCACCTAAAAGAATAAACACAAAAGCAAAGTATTCAATGGAAAAACTTAAAGAAGAAGAGACACACAAAAACTTCCAAAAGCTAATTAATAAAGATGTCCAATTTGAAAATAAAAGAAATGTGAACGAAATATGGAAAGCTTTTGAAACAATAATGGAAGAGGCTGCAAAGTTATTAAACAAAGAAACAACAAAATATAAAAAGGCTTGGTTTGATGAGAAGTATAAAGAAATGATACTAAAAAGAGAAACATTGAGAATGAAAAAACTTCAAAATAACACGACTGAAAATAAAGAACTACATGAAAAATACAAGAGGGAGGTCAAGAAACTTTCTAGAAAGAAGAAGAGAGAACATATCAAAAACAAATGCAAGACTTAGAAAACTCATATGTAAAAAAACAAGCCAGAGAATTCTATCAGAATATAAAGAATGGACAGAGAAGGAACAGACAACAAAATAACACAACGTTTTGTAGAAACAAACAGGGGCAATTAGTAGGGGGAATACAGGAAAGCCTGCAAATATGGGCGGAGTATTTCCAAAGAATTATATGGCATGCAAAACCCTGAAATAGACAATGATTAGGAAGAAATAATCTTAGAACACAATGATTCACAAGAGCCGCCTACAACAGAGGATATCACAAACATCATTAATATGTTCAAAAATAACAAAGCGTCAGGAGAAAATGGGATAACAGCGGAAATGTTAAAAGTAGGTGGAGAAAAATTAGAGAACAATGTTTTCAGCATAATAAGATCAGTCTGGGTGAATGAAAAAATGCCGAATAGATGGAAAGAGGCTTTAATTTGCCCTATACATAAAAAAGGCGAAAAAACGTTGTGTGAAAATTACAGGGGAATTGCATTAATGGATATCGTATACAAGATATTGGCAATTGCAATAAAGAACACAATTAATACAATAGTAGACAAAAAAAGTGGCCAACATCAGTGTGGATTTCGAGAAAATATATCAGTCATGGACCAGATATTCACCTTAAAACAAGTAATGGATAATATAATAGATCAAAATTTGCCTCTTTATATGATATTTATAGATTTTAAACAAGCCTATGATACAATTAAAAGGGCAAGCATATTTTCGGCAATGAAAGAACTGGAAGTGAGTGAAAAATAATACGTCTAGTAAAAATGACCCTAACAGATACAGACTATAAAGTACTATTTCAAGGTCAAACATCAGACAAGTTTAAGGTCACAAGGGGACTAAGACAGGGAGATCCCGTTTCTACAACCTTATTTAATATAGTTCTGGACATCGCTGTAAGAGAAAGTGGAATACAGACAAAGGGACAATATATAACCAGATGTGTCAATTAATGGCATATGCAGACAATATTGTGATTTTGGCAAGAACAGAAGCTAATCTAATTGCAGCGATAAAAAAATTAAAGATCAGCAAAAGCTAAAGGTCTGACAATAAATCAAGCCAAGACCAAATTTATGCTACTAAAAAGTTAATCAGGTCTCAGTGATGTATCTACAGAATTAAAAGTTACAACGGCAGAATCAGAATATTGTTTTCAAAAAGTAGAGTTTTAATTATCTGGGGGTTACCATTACAAGCAGTGGAGATGAAAAGGATGAGGTAGGGGAAAGGCATGTATGGGAAGCATGTTGCATATTTTAAGATCAAAGAATGTCTTAAGAAACACCAAGAAAAGAATTTACAAAACTATAATAAGGCCAGTAGTATTGTATGGATCTGAGGTGTGGAAACTAAACATAAAAGAAAAGAAGGCTTTGGATATATTCGAACGGAAAGTATTATGAAAAATATATGGCGGGAAAAAAATACATGACATGTGGGTAAGGAGAACCAATAACGAACCAATAACTACAAGAGTTATATGACGAGCCATCAATAACAAGCATAGCCAGGGTTCAAAGGATGAGATGGTTGACCCATGTACAAAGATTGGGCAATGAGAGACCGACAAAGCAAGTTTTGAGAGGAGGCATAACAGGGAGACGTAAACGGGGCAGACCACGAACGAAATGGTTAGATGCAGTAGAGAGGGACCTGGAAGAAATTGGAGAGGGAAAGCTGAAAATAGAAAAGAATGGAGAAGAACTTGCTACTAAGCCATGGGCCTACTTGGCTCGTAGTGCTGAACTATATATAATGTATAAACTACTTGCTGTACAAACTTACTTTATTGACTTTTGTTGGGGTAGTAAAGTTGTTTATTATTAACCATGGTAGAAAAATATACTTATACTTATACTATATACTTGATTAGAACTAAATAGTAATCCATTTGACAGAATGTGAGGTTAACTAATGCAAAGACAAAATGAAAAAGTATTTTTTCTTACTTATTTAAAAGCAATATGAGCCAGGGTAGAAAATTGTATTATTTTCTTTAGTGGATTTCGGCAATAAAAACCCACATATAATTACTATTAATATATTATTCTTTTAACTATCATCATTCTACGTGCTAATGAGCTGTCAACACCTTTAAAATATTACATAGCAACACTTTGAAATGTTAAAGTGTGAGACATAATCACAAGTAAATAGTAGTTAGATCCGAAAAAACTACATTGAGTTCAATTAACTAATTAAATGTAAACAAAACAATTATATTTTAACTCTTTACAAGTAGCTGATCTTGTTGGATTATAGAGGAAATATAAATGATTATCCCTTATATTTACACATTATTTATATTCTTACGTAACCGAGGTTCTGCGATGGATAAAAATAGCATCCGAATTGTAGGGGAAAGTGGAGAAAACGGCATAATCAAAGAGTTAGTCATCATCAGAGTCTTCTAGCGTTTTTACAAGACGGTACCGGACGTCAGAAGAATTCCCGGGATCGTCCTTGGCTCACGGTGAACTTGCGCAGAAGCTGTTAGTTGAATTGTTGACTAAATAATTCTAGAAAATAAGATGGAATAGTACAAGAAAATTATGATACAAATGAAGACCAATTTATGAAAATCTTCCGAGATAAATTCGATTTATACTACTCTTGTTTAAGAATGTATTTATTTATTAAAAAAATTTTGTCTAATAGATTTAGGAACCTAGGAAGAAATTTTATATTGTTATGTGGGAACTTATTTTGCTTTCTGTCTGTGATGAGTGAAATGTGCTTTATGTAGGTACTTACTTAAATATTTCTAATTTGCTTATTTCCTTTCAAAGTTTTTATATTTCAAAATGCTGACAATTTAACAAATTTTATCACAGATTTTGAAAGAAATGTCCATCCAGATATAATATCACATTTAATTGATCGATTTAATATACGAGGTCTGGCTATTAAATAACGAGACTGCTTATGAAAAAGAGTTTTATTTTAAAAATTATTCTTCAATATACTCTCCTTTCCTCACCACACACCGTTCCATTCGTTTTTTCCATTGGTCAAAGCAATGGTACAAGTCCGCTTTTGTAAGAGCGTTTAGGAGCTCCGCCGATTATCGCTTCACCTCTTCCATCGACTCGAATCGGGTTCCTTTTAAGGCAGATTTGATCTTCGGAAACAGGAAAAAGTCACAGGGTGCTAAATCAGGCGAGTACGGCGCGTGTTCGAGCACTAGAATTACTTTAGTGGCTAAATAACGCTTCATAGACAGTGAACATCCAACCTCACTCATACACACCAATGACATTTAATAACTACACATTTGTGATACAAAACAAAATTTAGATTTTCTTGAAAAACTCGAAATAAAAAGACATCTAGAAGATGAACCAGTTTAAGTTGTTATTGAACAAATATCTTGGAAGTTCTTCACTATTAAACTGCTTACTTTGATTGCATCTTCTAATAATATTTTTGGTCTTATTACTGCCATATTTGGTCTAGTCTGTACTCTACTTAATCAACCCTGAAAAAACAAAAAAAATATTTATATTTTTAATTTGAACGTAGGAAAAGTATAGTGTGTTACTCTTACAGAAAACCTATTCCACACTCGTGCGATTACTTTCACACATCGTCTAGAATAGTTTACTTTCTGCACTTGTGACGCAATATTTTATTTTTGTTAGTTCATCTCCCGATAGGAGCATACCTGTTTAAATTTATTTAACATCTGGGTTCTAAAAAAAAGGTTTCGGCCCCAAATATACAATCCTGTTAGCTGGGCTTTGCCTAAAAATCAATCCTGGCTGTTCTTAAATAAACATGTTCTATGTTTGTGAATATACCTGTACTAAATCAAAGTTGCAAGTATAGTACTAGGAACGAGGTTTATTTATAACAAATTCTTATGCATTCTCACACAGGTGGATCGTTTATAAATGCTTAATATACATTGATTGATTACAAAGTCTGCGAGAACGTCTAGAAGGTATTAACCAAAATAGTCTTCTTAGAAATTCACTGGGTGGTGAACAATATTTGTTTCCTTAAAAAAATCGGGACACTGATGGATTTTTAATGATGCGAAATTATGTTAGAAGGTTACCTGGTCTTCAATTAAACAGTAAAATTTATAATTTTAGGACCTTAGAAGGTAGATAGTTTAAAAACCATTTGGGATGAATCAAATGAACTGGAATTCATATAAAAAATCATACAGAGAGATTTAACCTACAAAAGTTTCACCTAAAAGGCACTCATACAAACCCAAGAAATAGAAATACTATACATTGGTGATACAAAACATAATTTAGATTTTCTCGAAGAACTCAGAAATGGAAAACATTTAGGCTACAATGTTACTGGACGAATACGCCAGGAATGAGGAAAACTAAAAGGAATCTCACCAGAAAGATCAAAGTGCCTTCTCGAAATGTCACCTTATATTTGCAAAGTTAAAATTTATTTACTGCATTTTTGTAGCTTTTAAACATGGAATCAGACAACATAATTCATTTTTTTATGATTTATTCTTGAAAAACCGTGACTACATTTTAAACGAAGTTCGCATATTGTTATTGGGAACGAAACAAAGGAATAAAATTTAACATTATTAAAAAATTAATAATAATAAATGATAACAATATAACTAATAACGTGTATTACCCCCTCTTGCATTAATGACCGCTTGCATTCGACGAGGCATACTCTGAATTAAATTAAGGATTACATTCTGATCCATGTTATTCGACTCCTGCAATAAGAACTCTCTTAGCTCCTGGGTAGACATGTTCGATGGGGATCATATCTGGACTACATACTGGCCAATCAAACCATCTAATTCCTACCTCATCTATATTGCAACATTTCAATATTCGATAATAGTATTATAAGTATAATATCAACAAAAGTTGTTTAATATTAACTTAATCAAATAACTTTTATTATATTATATTATTTTATTAGATATTTTGTGTATTTGTTAGAAAATTTTAACTTAGAAATAATTTTATTTATGTAAAGTATCAATATTATATTATGTACATAAATAAGTTATTTAAACCTACTAGAAATTGATTATATAATGTGTAAAAAGGAGACAGATATATTTTTACTATATTGTGATCTGGAAAGAACGACAGTAGACGAAGTGAGTATGTCTAGTTATACATAGGAAAGAGAGAAACACACATATTATTCTAGAAATGACTAATTCATAGAACCATAATTAAAGTTTCTGGAAAGGTTAAAAACCTATAAAAGGACTTGAGCAGAGGTCGTTGGGGTAGTATATGATTGGAAGTCAACCATAGAAGATCAGTCAGAGTGAACAGTCAGTGAACAAACAGTTTTTAATAGTTGTAAAAATATAGTGTTAAATAGTGACTTTAAAAATACAAGTTAAAACAAGCAAGAAGTAAAACAAAGTGCTAAATAGTGACATTAAGAACATAAGTTTAAAATTAATACCAGAACTAATCAAAAGTGTAATTAAAACATTTTCAGTGCATAAAAAAGGAAGAAATTATATGTGCACTTACTATTTATAATAACATTAAAAGAACTATAATCCAACAAACACTGAACTATATCCATTTGGAGGAACAAACAAAGAACAATAATAATACACAAGAAACCAAACGTCTAACAACACGACCACGATATTTTGCTTCCACGTATCACTTCGTTGGTATCCGTTTTTCATAGAGCGACTACAGTTTTTTTTTCACCAATCAGAAAGCAGGACTCTACGTGTATTAAGGTCAGATAACATTGTAAACATTTTGAATTTTTGTAGTAGTTAGTTAAGTTTTGTAATAAAACAAAAGGATTTATTTGATATTAAATTAATACTGTATCTAGATTATAACTTAGCATTACATAAATAACATTAAAAAATTTACCACAAATTCAACATCAAGTAACTTTTTTTATAGTTAATAAAAGGCCTTTCTTTTTTCTTATTTTTCCTACTAATTAGTTTCATTATTAATCTTTCAACATTACTGTTTTAACTTATCTCTTTTTATAATAAATTTTTAATTATAATTAATCAAATTTTATTCAAATTAATCCAACTAGAAACTTGCAGAACAAAACGCAAACATGGTATGCTGATGACTCGTCATGTCAAGGTAAATTAGCTTCAATAAAAGCTTGGTGGAATAAACTGAATATATATGGTCCACACTTTGGATATTTTCCACAAGGTACAAAATCTTTTTTAATTACACACCCCGATAACATATCGGACGCAAAAAAAGTTTTTCAAGGTTCAGGAATAAAAATTGTAACAAGTCATCGGTTTTTAGGAGGTTATATTGGTTAACCCTTAGAAAAATCTAAGTATTTAAAAAACAAAGTAGAAACTTGGGTTAACCATATAAATTCTTTTTCTGAGATTGCCAAGAAACATCCTCAATCTGCCCATGCAGCGTTTATAAAATCGTTACAACACGAATGGACGTTTACTCAAAAAGTAGTAAACGAAAACAAAGATTCATTTAATCCACTACGTAGCGCTATTCGAACATCTTTTTTACCAGCAGTATTTTGGTTGCGAAATTCAAAACACTGAAGCTGACTTGTTCCAATTTCCTGCTAGGTTAGGCGGTTTGGGCCTTATTGATCCTGTTGAAAATTCCCCAGATACATTTACTTCTTCACTAGAAGGAATCGGTGAACATGCAGCGTCAATAAAATCTCAAACTCCCTTCAATGTGTATAAACATTCGGCCAAAATAAGAGAAGAAAAAATGAAGTTGAAGAAAATACATGAGATACGTCATTTAGAAAATTTAAAATTGTGCCTTGATGCCTTACCTCAAGTGAGAAAAAAGGTTATAAGTCGCGTATCAGATCCACAACTAAAATCTTCTGGATGGCTAAATGTCATCCCATTAAAGAAATTGAATCTGGATATGTCGCCATTGGAATTTCGAGATGCACTTGCAATTCGATACAGAAAACTCGCCATTAATCTTCCCTAAATATGTGATGGTTGCGGAGAACCATTCAATATTGATTACGCCCTTTGTTGTCGTCGAGGAGGTCTTATAATTCAGAGACATAATGAGTTTCGTAATGTCTTGGGAGATATGATGGAAACTGCCTGGGGAAATTGCATCCATGAACCCATTAACCCATTATTAAAGAAGATAACTCTCCACCAAATCAAAACTTTCTAAAAGGTGATCTGGCATGCAGCGGTGTCTGGGAACCACAAGCATTATTTGATGTTCGCATTGTAGATGCTGATGCTCCATCTTACGGTTCCATGTCCATACAAGCACTGCTTAGTAAATCTGAAAAGGAGAAGAAGACCAAATATTTGCTTGCATGTGAAGAAAGACACGCGACTTTCACTCCCTTAGTAACAACAACAGATGGATTTTTTGGCGTCGAGTTTCAAATTTTTTTAAAAATTTTGGCGTAAACATTATCAAATCGTTGGCAAAGGCCGTGTAGTATTGTTATGAGTTGGATTAGGGTTCGTTTAACTTGTGCTATTCTTAGAGCTTCCAGTATGTGTTTACGCAGGACACGTAAAAAATGGAGATCGGTCAAAGATGAATTTATCGACGGAGCTTTATTTATTTATTTATTTTATTTTATTTATTTAGAATAATAAAAAACTCTTCGTTTTACCAAAACTTCCAATATTTATTTAAAAAATTGCTTTTTTAACTTTAAAGACAGCCGTTTCGCTAGACTTAGCATCGTCAGATTGACATATTGAAGTTATATTTTGTTTGTTTGTAGCTAGGTACCTGATGTTTATTAGGTAGTTATAAGGCTAGACCAAGTATGGAAGTAATGAGACATAACAATATTAAAGCCTAGATGTTATGAGCCCTAAGGGATTATCCTGGATGTACTTCCCTCTAAGATCAGTATAACTGTGCAATGATATAGAAAAACCAGGAAAAAACTATATCATGCTGATCTTTACAATAACTTAACATATTTGTGTTACAATAGATAAGACGTATATACATATATACATAGATAAGACGTATATCTATGTATAAAATGAAGACTCAATCAAAGCAAACACTTTAAAATTGGAGAACTTCCCAGATTTATTTGTTCATTAAAAACTTTAAATTGTGGATCTGCTAGATGTCTTTTTATTTCAAGTTCTTCAAAGAAATCTAAATTTTGTTTTTTATTACAAGTGTATAGTATTTGGATGTCATTGATGTGTAAGAGTGAGGTTGGATGTTCAAGTAGGTGTTTTGCATAATTTGACTTATCTGGTTGTTTTAATCTATATGCTCTTAAATGTTCGTTAAATCTTACTTCAAAATTTCTTTGTGTTTGACCTATACAGGGTGAGTCATAACTATTGGGACATAGACTAAGGACAGGTTATTTGGACCAAAATATGGCTATTGGGCCAAATATGCCTTAATATAATGTTGCTAAGAAAAAATATACAGGGTGTTAAAGTTAATTTTTGTTTTTCGTTTTTTGCTAATAGTTTTCCTGTATATTTATAAATTGATATCAAAATTGGCACAGAGGCATAATCTTAGACAAGAAATAGTATTTTATTTACAATTTCACTATCAAATACCAAACTAATAAACAAAGTTGCAACTAACGTAAGGTTTCCGTTTTGACGATAAATCAAAACTAAACACACTTTTACTTAAAAGAACTCACAAAAACTCAAACTAAATGTTCTACAGCTAATGAAAAATGAGGTGGCGCTCCATCCTGCATAAACCACATTTTTCTTCTTACATTCAGTGACAGATCATCTAAAATATCACTAAGAGTATTTTCCAAAAAGAATAAATAAGAATCTCCATTTAAATTCGGAGGAAGAACATAAGGCCCTAGTAGTTGGTCGCCTATAATGCCACACCAAATATTCAATTTAAACTCATGCTGAAAATGTCTAGCTTTAATAGCATGCGGGGTTTCTTCTTCCCAATAATGACTATTTTGCCAATTAAAAACCCCTCGTCTGGTAAAAGTTGCTTCATCGGTGAACATAATATTCTTAATAAAGTGTCTGTCATTGCGATGTTTATTCAGAATACGTTGGCAAAACTGTAACCGTCGTGGAAGATCTGTTGGAAGTAAATTTTGA
The DNA here is from genome assembly GCA_035357415.1 of Ophraella communa. Classification (NCBI taxonomy): domain Eukaryota; kingdom Metazoa; phylum Arthropoda; class Insecta; order Coleoptera; family Chrysomelidae; genus Ophraella; species Ophraella communa. The sequence goes on along the minus strand of CM068995.1, from coordinate 11,809,316 downwards.
ACAGGAGTGAAGTGATAAGGATGGAGGTTCTCTTTTTTTAGAATTCTAATTATAGACGACTGACTTACTCCTGTTGCTGCTGATAGATGTCGTGAACTTATTTCAGGATTTTCATGTACTCGAACCAAAAGTTCATCTTCTTGATTAGGTGTGATTTGTTTCGGTCGACCACCCCGATTTTTAGTGTCAAATGACCCAGTTTCACCTAAACTACGATATAATCTTGCAAAAGTTTTGTGATTTGGTTGCCTTCTGTTTGCGTATAACATTCCAGACCTTCTGGTTGCCGAGCGACCGCAAAAATTTTCTTGTGCGTATAGGTACGCAAATCATATTTCGCATTTCTTCATTAGTAAAATGATTGTGACGAGGCATTTCAATCAAAAAAAGTAATGATTACTTTTAAAAAATGCAACATTACACTACACTGTCACATAAAAAATAATTTACTCTGAACAAATGACATTTACCAACAACAATTGTCTGACACTCCAAAGCATACTTTTCATAAATGAATTAATATTTGAAATCCTTTTTTAAGACTCTAAGCAGTTCGACTGCGTTTTTATCGAAAACGGTTGAAATTATCATGTTTAAACAAGAGTACCAATTTTACGTAAAAATGATGTTTACGTCATATTTTCTAATAAAAATTACTAAAAAATTTCATCAGAAAAAGTTTAGACTCAATTTGATCATTAGGAATGATCCACGTGGCGCCCTCTATGACAAAACGTAAAATTGTAAATAAAATACTATTTCTTGTCTAAGATTATGCCTCTGTGCCAATTTTGATATCAATTTATAAATATACAGGGAAACTATTAGCAAAAAACGAAAAACAAAAATTAACTTTAACACCCTGTATCTTTTTTCTCAGCAACATTATATTGAGGCATATTTTGCCCAATAGCCATATTTTGGTCCAAATAACCTGTCCTTAGTATATGTCCCAATAGTTTGACTCACCCTGTATATACAGCATTACACTTTGGACAATTAATTTTGTAAACACCAGATTTTTTTAATTTAGGTAATTTTGTTTTTACATTTAACAATTTTGTACCAATATTATTTTCTGTTTTAAATGATATTAATGCTGATGTTGCCGAAGATATTATAAAAATATTACATATTGTGGAAGTATTTCTAATACAATTTCAAAAATAATATCTATATGCACATAAAGATGCATTTATTGACCGCTTGAAGAAAAAACTATTTGTACAGACTTACACTTCGCTTGCTTTAGCGCTTTCTAAGACCGTTAGATTAAAACTGAACTTCTTCGCGCGGGTATCGCGCTTTTATATACCCGTATAAGCCGTCGAGAACTTCTAGATGATTCTAGTAGAGTAACAATGCCGATAAAACCGGCGCTTAACCTTGGCGAATTTGGTAAATAACGAATAGCAATAGTTTGCTTGTACTTTACCATTGGAAGATTTTTGTTTTATATCTCTTTGACTATATTGTTAACTCTCTTATTTCCTCAGGACTTATCTGTGCGGAAGGAGAAATATGGAAAGAACACAGACGATTCACATTTAATTGCATACGGCAATTGGGCGGTGGTAAAGTTGGCGCGCAAAGAAAAAAAATGGAGTTTCTTATATTAAATCACGCCAAAGATTTCGTACAGGTAGATGAATATTTAAGTGTTTTAAACTATTGTTGATGGATTTGTTTTGATTAGTATTTAGACCATGAGGTAAATAGCGAGGAAGTCGATATTCTTCCCGGTTTACGGCACAGTCTAGGGAACGCGGTATACTTGATAGTGTTTGGAAAATCGTGGGACAGAGATGACAAAATGTGGAAATATTTGTTACATTTGCAAGAGGAAGGTCCTAAATATATGGGAATAGCGGGACCTTTGAATTTCCTACCCTTCTTCAGGTATAAAACAAATTTAAATGTTTTTTTACTGGCTTATAATTGTGTCAAATACAATAGAGTTAGTTTTTAGGTTTCTTCCGAAATATAAAAAAATTATATCGTTTATAATGTCCGGACAGGTGGAAACGCACGACTTATATAGAGAACTTATCGCCGAACAAGCGCGCTTGTTACAACAAAAACAATCCGAAAATGGTGAACCGAACGCCAACAACGTAGTTCAATGTTTCTTGTTAGAAAAGGAAAAAAAGAGTCCTGAAGTTGTTGATAAACTCTACCACGAGACACAATTACTTTATTTACTAGCTGATATATTTGGAGCAGGCTTAGACACATCGTTGACCACCTTAAGGTAAATTAGAGATAATTCCTCTTTTCCTTTGGCAATCCAATAGATAAGAGATCATTTTATGTAGGTCTCCACCATCTGTTAAACTATTTTATTTATTATTTGTTCAAAGCAAATTAAATTTTAACGTGTATAGAGCATTCACTGATAAAATGAAGAACTTTTACTCGTCCTAATCGACTGATTTGGCATTTTAACTTTTATTAGCTAACCACCAGGTGACTGAAACTTTTAAAGACACTTCATTTGTTGCTTATAAACTTATATATTTGCAAAGTTCAAAATTAAAACCCTATCTCAACAGTTTTATTTGTACTTGCATCTTGTTGTTTCCATAGTGAATAAAGGTGAGTTATAAACTTTTAAAGGGGAATTCGAAATCAACAGTGAAACAAGGCGCAATATCACCAACATTATTCAATTTAGTATTGGAAGGAATACTTAGGAAAGCCAGTCTTAACAACAAACAATTACCTAGGGGTGACCATCGGTAAAACAGGGAAAGAAAGAGTTGCAGAAAGAATCTTAAGAGGTAACCAAGCATACGGAAAAAACAAGTCTCTGATGAGAAGTAAACAACTAAAGATAAAAACCAAATTAAATATCTATAAAACTCTCATAAGACCTGTCGTAACATATTCTATGGAGACAACCATAATAAATCAAAAAGAAGAAGGTTTAAAAAGATTTTAAAGAAAAATAGTTAGAACTATGCTAGGCCCAAACATAACAGAAGATGGACAAAGAAGATTAAAGATGAATGCGGAAATAGAAGAAAGGTTGAATGGGGAAAACATAGTTAAATACATAAAGGCACTTCGACTAGAATGGCTCGGTCATATAATGAGAATTACCGTTTGGACACCGCTAGGACCGAGAAGCAGAGGAAGACCGAGGAAAAGTGGTAAGATGAAATAGAAGAAGATCTCAAGAATATGAACATCAAAAATTGGAAAAAAAATTTAGAGATCGGAACCTATGGAGAAGGATAACAGCAAAAACACATATCAACTTATAGGGTAAAACGAGGAATAATCCCCCTCGACTAGAAATTGGATCCCAAAAATGCTTCCTGAAGCTTTTTAGCCATAATTCCTTAAAATTGTTAGGCGCTGATGATGATATAAACTTTGAAAAATACAGATAGGGTACACATATATGTCTATGTAATACATGTCCAACTATTCAGAAGGATACCTAAAATTACATTCACTGAGAAGAGGCAATGGATCCAAAACGATTTAATGGACATAAAATCACCACGCAACAGTTTAGAACACGACAAATGCCTTCTGATAGGAATAGTGAACTATCAGTTGATGACGAAACTTGTGCTGAACAAATTATTAGCACAAGGATCAAAACAAAAATGGAAGAAGTCAATGACAGAAAGACTTGACGCAGACGTAGGTACAATTTGAAAGAAGACTCACTCATAGGACTCTACCCAATAAAACTGAAGAGCAGAAAATGGTATCATAGGATATTTTATCACATAGTGGATGTCGTCGTTATTTAACTCGTGGCTATTGGACAGAAGAATAAAGAGACTATTAGGAGCTACGGATAAAATGATACCTCTGCTCACATTCAAGACTATGTTGGCTGAAGAGTTATGCAACACAGGAGTCCTACCGTCTAAGAAAAGAGCTCTTCAACTCCAGAACCAACAGTGAAGAGAAGATGCATTGAACCAAGACCTAACCTCTATGTACAGACTGACAGCATTGCTCACTGGCCAGAGTGTTCCTAATGGGAACAGAAAAAAACATTGGTAAAAAAAATGAGATTTTCGTTACAACTAAGAAAGAATCTACATATTTTTTCAACCAATTTTGAAAAATAAAATTAATTCATGCAATAGAGGGTTAGTACCGGTAGATACTAATTGGTTTTTTATTACAATTGAAAAATAGAAAAATATTTCCACTAAAGAAAAAACTACTTCCTTGGCTATATACCCCACCGGACATTGGATTCCATTTCCATAGACAACAAGATGGCGATCGACCAAGTCGATACTTAAGACCATTTCAGTAGTTTTGCAAATGAACGGAAGGAATACTACTCTTAGACCGGTTTCGGCATTATTTTGTCATTGTCAGTACGAGGTAAGTAGTTCTCATCCCGCAGTTATGTTAAGAATCTTGTTTATCGAACGCCACCTACAACACCTGAAGATATGAAGGAATTAATAATACAAGCATTTAGATCTACGTTCACGAACGAGTAGATTTATGTATAAGAGAAAATGGCAGACGTTTCGAGCACCTCTTATAAAATAAAACTGGATAATTTTTAAATAAACTAGAATTGTTGTTGATAATAACCTTTTAATAATTTTAAAAACATGTAAAAATGGTCTTTGAAGCAATAACATTGTTATAAATAACATATATAAATAGGTTGTTATTATCAGCTGAAGGTCAGTTTTAGTTCAGTCATCGAATCGCATAGTTATCAAGTTGGCAGTTAGTGAATTTCTCCAGCTGAGGAGAAGTTTTGTGACTGAGCTCGGAAAAGAGTTAAAAGAATAGTCTCTAGAATAGACAGAGATGGAAATTAGCCTAGACATAATCAACACAATTATATTCAAAAAGACTAAATTGGTATGGACAAAATGTCAAAATGGCCAAGATAGGTTTAGGGATGGACTCCACCATCAAAGACTAAGGAAGGAAGACTAAGTCACTTCTCTGGAGAGATGTCAACTTTCCTTATATATATTTATTCCGGTCCATCAGTTTTTATCTTTTGATTTCTGGTATTAACAACTAACTATGCTTCATGAAAATATATTCTTCTGTTGTAGGTAGGTACCTATATCTAACCATTACCATCGTTAGCTAATTTCCTTTATCCCTTCCGAATTCGTGTTCTGTTTTACAAAAGGGTGTTTTTACAAGTACTTACTATATTTAAAATTTGCGTTTTTATAGTCTATTCTTTTATAATTTAATGTTTTTTTGCGATATTTCAAGAAATCATTTGATATTTATATTATTTATCGTAGGTGGTACTTCTTGTTTTTGGCTAAATATCCATCGGTGCAAGAAGAAATTAGAAAAGAAATAAAAGAGGTGCTGCAAGATCGTTTACCAACTATAGACGACATTGAGATAATGCCTTTACTTGAGGCTTCCATTCTAGAAGTGATGAGAATTAGACCTGTAGTCCCTGTTGGTTTGCCTCACGGTACTTTAGAAGATATCGATATCGACGGATATAAGATACCAAAAGGAACAATGATAATGCCGCTATTGTGGGCCCTCCACATGGACGACAAAGTGTGGAAAAACCCAAAAGAGTTTAATCCTAAGAGATTTATCGACGAAGAAGGAAAAATTATAAAAAATGATAATTTTATGCCGTTTCAAACTGGTTTGTACTTATATGTTGCTTTGTCTAAATTCCCATAACTTTTTTATTGCTTGTTTTAGGTAAACGAATGTGTGTAGGCGACGAACTTGCTAGGATGTTCCTCTTTCTGTTTGCAGCAACAACACTTAAAAAGTTCTCATTTACTTTGAAAGATGATAATTTTGATACATGGGGTGAATGCGGTATCACTTTAACACCATTTGACCATACATTTATAGTGAATAGAGTGTAATATTTTTAATAAACAGTTTTAATAATAGTAAATAGTCTTTTTTATCCTACACTATGACAAAGTTGAATTTTACTAGCTTTAAGGAGGCGAGAAAATTATCTTTTCCACGGCTCGCCGAAAAAATCAATTTTAAGTTTCCACGCTAGCTGGCACCCTAATTGACGAATAAACAACACTATTAAAAATAGGTAAATTAAAATTAAAAATAGGTAAAAATAAATTGTTAGCAATAATTGCTTCTTGTTTTATTTTCTCATTGATTGCACGGTATAATTGTGAATGATATATTACTTATAAATTGTTCATACATTAATAAACACATATATAATATTCGAATTCAGGTGCTTGCTTGGTTGTTTATGTGTTGCTCCTAGTAGAGGTGGGTTGTTTAATAGCAATCTGTTTAATTAAAACAGTTTCTTTCATTAAACATCGGAACGTCCTTTAAAAAAAGTTTAATTGCGCCTAAATTATTGTTAATAGGGTTGTCAAAGTTAAGCTGGTGAGCTATATGTAACTTTTGTTAAATTTTTTTTTGAAAGTAGCTGAAACTGTTGCAACTGCTTCTCAAAAATAAGCATGTTTGCGCATCTCTAACTGCTCCTTTCTTCTGTTGACGGTGCTATCAGTGGGTGGGAAGACTGAAGCCGAGTGGTCCGTATTTTTAGTATTTCATGTACGGTATTCGCCAAAATAAACAGTACCGAAACAGAGAGTGCTGTGGAGTTGTTTATGTATAATATGGATTTGTCATATTTGACTTAATTGTCATTAGTTGATATATTAATAGTACGCTGCACTTAAATTTAAAAAGTGTTTTTGGTAGAGCATTATTTTCGTTCATACGGAAAAGGTCGTAATTATGGTTCAAGCTTAGAACAGGTGTCAATAAAATATCAACAAAAATTTAATAAAGCAGCTCCTAGTAAAAGTGTGATGTTAGCTGTTGTTGAAAAATTTCGTCGCACTGGTAGTGTATTGTGTCAACGTAAAGGTTTTTCAGGTCGTCGAAACACAGTATGCACTAAAGAAAATATAGGACGTGTTTTTAACCAAGTTGTGCAATCACCTCAAAGAATTCTTGTAAGAACTGCATGTAAACTCAACATTAGTGAAACGTTTTAACGTCGCATGTTCAAATCAATTGGTGGTTATCCATACCGTATTCAAGTTGGACAACGACTAAATGCTGGGATAAACGTGCAAGAGAATTTTACTGTGATCGCATGTTGAGTTTAATTTACGAAGATCCAGAATTTTTGAAAACATATGGTTTTCAGACAAGAGTCACGTTCATCTTAGCGGCTATATTTATCAACAAACAACCAGATTCCTTGGATTTGAACGTCCTGATGTCATTGTAGAGAAACCACTCCACAGTCTTCGAGTTACCGTTTAGTGCGCGGTATCTGGTAATGGATAGATTGGTCCTTATTTCGTTGAAGATGATAATCAGAATCCACTTACTGTCAACCAAGAACGTTATAGAGAGAAAATTATTATACCTTTTGTGAGAGATCTAAATAACTTTTGCCGTGCACGAAATCTACAGTTTCGCACAATGGTTCCAACAAGATGGTGCAACGAGCCATACAGCTGTGCGCAACTTAGACTTACTCCGTCAGCATTTCGATAATAGAATAATTTCTCGGGGAACAGACTTCGAATATCCTTGTCATTCACCTGATCTGACGCCACCTGACGCATAATGAAGGAATAAATATTTCATTCGAAAAATCCGCCAGCGAATATTGCGGAACTATGGGAAAGAATACAAAATATTTTTCGGAAGTTCCATCAACCACTTTTTATAAATATGCTTATTTTGGAAAATCAAATAGTTTTTACGGTTTTCCGCAGCATTATCTTTGTACGGCATCAGGTTCTTTTTGATAAGTATTTTAAGTATTTATAAGGTAACTTTATTTTAAGTTGTATCAAATGACCTTTTTTGGACAGGAAAATTTCGGAAAATCAAAAATTTTCCGCGGCGTCCCGGAGCGTGATTTTTGTACGGCGTTAAATTTTTTGATAATTATTTTGATTCTTCTATCATATACAATGGATGCCGCATAGTAAAAAATGACCTTTTTTGGGTAGGAAAATTTCGGAAAATCAAAAATTTTCCACGGCGTTTCGCAAAGTGATTTTTGTACGGCAATAAGTTCTTTCGTTTTTATAGTGGTCCTTCTATCATACTCAAGGGACACCGTACAGTTTCATTTCGCCTTTTTGCAAGGTGGAAATTTGCATGCTGCATTTTCCATTGCGCTCAAGTGCAGGGGAGAAAAAGTACGGCATAGTGCAAGAACCTATTGTGGCATGATAATCTACCGTTCTGAATGGGTTTGCTGCTGTTTCAGATTACCCGATTTTTTTCCCATGGGCTCCTAGTCTATAAAGGTTACAGAAAAAAACATACCTATTCCATCCATATCGATAAAATTAGGTTGTTAGGAATGGAGTTTTGTACGTATTTATTTATATAGTCGAGTTGAATTCGTCTAAACTACTTTGGATTATTTTAAATGGCCAGTACAAACAACTAGCTATGCCAGGTACTTAGACTACAAAATAGGTAGGGAAGTAATTAAAAAACATAAGATTAACTAAAAAAACTGTGATTTATTAAATTAGGTCTGCTAAAATTATTAAATAACAAAATAATCTTGAACTTAAGTCTTAGAAAGCGTGAACGCACATAAAATATTTACAAATAAATTTTAACCTAAAAGTGAAATACGAATTTGATAAAACTTAAATTAATGAACGAAAATAAATGATCTGCCAGAGTCTAGAAGAAAATTTATATGAATAAATAGTTAAAGAACCATATTGAAGCAGGTTGAATATATATATTTTTTAATTACCTAAATCATTTTAATTTTATAATAGTAAGATTGAATAAATAGTGTAGCAAAATTGACAGGATAAAATAAAATGTTTATTTTCCCCGATAGATTTGCTTTTTATTATTTGGAAAACGTAATCATTTATAGAACACATTAAACCTGCTTTGAAGTATTTTGTAAATTGAAAAACAACAAGGTAACAAAAACGCTGTCAACTCCAGTAAAATCGTATGGTAAAAAAATATATTAATAAAAAAAATGGTTGCATAATGGTAAAAAAAAAATCAGTAACTATGCACCGATTGAATAACGATGATATGAGAATGCCTGACTAGCTTATATACTTAATACTATGTGATAATTGAACACTTTGCACAGCCGATCAGAATCGGAGATCTGTCATACTTTTCTTCAAACTCAGGAATGTTTTTCTAACTCCACTAGAAACTATCATAAATAACAACCTGGTAAAAAACTATATGATGATGTTTTCTGGCTAGATAGTTCAAAGAGTCTATTTATAAGTAAGTACCGTAGTATTTTTCTAGAACACTCCCTGACCATCCACCCCAATATTTGCAGATATAGGAAACAGTTTTAAACCGTGCTCCCTCACACTCCCGTACCATCTCCTATATGCTTGGTAAAACCCAAACATTTGTTTTGTACTATTGTTATTGTAATATTATTATTAGTCGTTTTGGTTGAATAACTTAGTGGCTACCAGCGGGCCGTATGTTGGGTTCTTGGTTATCCCATACCATCGGTCTGGGTGTTAGACTGACTTTGAATGCCTTCGGAGTTATGGTAACGCCAGCGATACCTTTGAGACTTGGTAACGTAGCACCTTTGGGCACTGAAATGTCGAAGCTATGAAGAAGACTGGAGAAGAAGAGAAATAGTTCCATTCTTGCAAGAATTTCTCCAAGACACATCCTTCGGCCAACTCCGAAAGGAAGAAAATACTCAGGTTTGTGTACTTTTCCTTCGGAATTAATGAATCTTGTTGGATTAAATTTTTCTGGTTCCTCCCATAACGACTGATCCATGTGGATTGCATGAAGTAAGGGCACTATTTGCGCGTCCTGCGGCAGGTGGAATCCATTCAACTTTGTATCTCTGCAACAAAGAGAAAATTTATTATGCTGGCCAATATTTAATCTGGCTTGCGTAAGCAATACGACGGAGGGAGAGAGTGCGTATATTGAACTTGTGTTACATAAAATCCCGAAGTTATTGTCTTAAACCATTTCAGCAGAGTATTTTTGCCTACCATTACGAAATTCCTTAAGAAATCGTCTGTGAATGACCAAAGTTCGTTGACCGAAAAATATAAATTATTTTTAGGCTGTTCGCTTTCACTTTTTTGTGTAGTGGCGAATTTTAAACAGAGTTCCAAATTCGGTACGTATAGTATCGACGCTTCGGCATGCATCTAACTGTTGTTGTTTAAAATTACTGTAAAACGCGACCGAACTGGGTGACTGGGTACCGGTGTTTTAACGGGCCGCCAAAACAACGATATGTTGTGCCGAAATTGTTTTCAAAAACCAATAATTCATTTAATAAATTATATTTTAATCTTCAACCTTTATGTCTTGTTTTAGAACTGCTTATAAAAAAGAATTCAAAATATCAAAGTTTTAATTTCCAAAATTGGACAAAAATATAATGTTGAATGTCGTATTAATCGACTATACTAAGTGCTACGCAAAACAACTCAAGGTCCCTGGGTATTTAAATCAGCCTCTTATTTACCTACTTCACGTTTGTTAGCTTAAACGTTGAATATCTAGCGCCATCTTATTAATATTCTATTAGGAATTTCCAGTTGCAGTTAGCCCACACCGGAATAATTTGATATATTAAAACACAAATCCAATATACTTTTTGTTACTAAGTCAAAAAAGAAACGCACTGCTTATTTTATTTTTTTTTTAAATTGAATCAAAATAAATCCACTAAAAAATAATGTTATTTACCTTACTGGGGCGTGGGTGGTGCCCATTGGTACAATACTGGAAATCCGGAGTACTTCATAGATGGTAGATTCGGTAACTGGTAAATATGTAAGATCTTCTAGTTTTGGTAACCTTTGGCGACCAACTACTTGGTCTAATTCTTCTTGTACGGCCAACATTTTGTCCGGATTGTGTAACATGAAAAGAACTGCCCATTGGAGTGAACTTTTTATGGTTTCCATCCCTGCGGAAAACAAATCACCCATGATCTGCTGCATCTGACGATCTGCAACAACAAAAAGTATATAGAAAATAATCAATGTCAAAAATAACTTCTATTAAAACATTTAGGGCCGGTTGCATAAACACTTGTCAAACCTCTGTTACTTAACAACGTGTTAACTCTATGTTAAATTGTTAAAGGTGTATTTTAGGTTATACCCCCCTGAGGCGCATGCGGCTATTTGAGTTTTAAAAAATAATTTGACGAGAGGTAAAATTTGATTCTTAGACAACGTTGTCACATTTCTTAGAGTGAATAAATAGACTCGACTTTGGAAAGGCGAAAATTGTATGTTTTGAAATTTAAACGAATTTCGTTACTTTAGTTTTGTTACTGAATTAAAAAGATCATTGACGTATTGATATTTAAAGAGACATTTTTAATTATTTTAACTATATATTGGTTTTGATATTAGAAGTGAATGACAGTTAGTTTATCAAAATTACAGATTATCATTAAAATGAGAGATTTTAATATTTACTAAATATATAATTTGAATAGCGAAAACAAACCTCTTTCATTTATATTTTTAATACTGTTTTTTAATTCCTTATGTATTTATTTCAGCAGTTTATATTTTTTATTAATTTGACATCATATTAAAAAATTAAAATCACAGATTAACATCAAAACAAGAGAATCATTTATTATTTATAGATTTTGGCAGAAAACGTCCATTCATTAATAAATATTAAGGTTTGTTATGTTATAATAAAATGTTATATGTTATAATAAAATTAAATAAAATAAAATCTAACTATTCGGTTTCAGAGAAAAATTATTTTAGTCGACAAAGTCTGACAATAAATTTGAATTTCCTTGCACATACTCTTATCAAATGTTAACAGAATGTTAGCTAACATAGGTTTAACAGGGGTTTATGCAAACAATCTTTATTCTGTTTTCTAGATGTTTCAGAAAGGTTTTTAAAATCAGATTTGTGAATACATTCATTTGAAACTGCAATAAAGTAGTTTTAAAGTTAAACTTTTTTGTTCTTGATTGTTACATAAGGCAATAATTACCAAGTGAAAAGTTTAAACTCTACAAGGATTTATCAAATCATTTGTGGGCTAAAATTTGGGAAACACTTAAATTAAATAATACATTTACTGTCAAAAAATTAATCTATTGATAAAATATTGAGTATTACCTTAAATATTGTACTACGTGAGATTTGTACGATAAAACACGTACTAATTAAATTATACAAGAAAAAGATAAGTATGTAGGCCGATTAAGATAATACAGTTATGAGAAATGACATTCCATTAAATGAACTAAGATAAAAAAATTAGTCATTTAGACAGGTATTATTTAAACTTCGTTTAAATTATGTACAACGTTTTATATTTCATGATAAATCGAGCGGGGTTCAATAAACTTAAATTATATTAAGCACTTTTAATGCATAGAGATATAAAAAAATATTATACTGGTGAATAGTTTTTAGCTGCATATCAGAAATAATATTTTATTGTATTTACCATGATCTTTTCCCTCGAAGAGATGGTGTCCGGTACCTTCTTCGTCAGCCTTTTGGATTTCGTAAAGGTATGTATCGAGAAGGTCCCTCATGTGACTGGGATCAAATGTTCTTTTGTGTTCGTCAATGGTTTCTTGTAGAAATCTAGCCATTTCTTCGCGATTCTGGAATTAATAAAGATACTTTAAAATGGCAGCTGGATTATAGACAGATGAATATCAAAATAGTATGCATTCGTTTCATGGAAATATTTCTGTAATCCAAGGAGTGAGCAACAAAGACCCTACTTCCCTTTCTTCGTTTTTAATTTTCATTTGAGTATCAAAAAGTACAAGTAGTTAGATATACCCATGTTGATCCGAAAAAGATGGCAAGAGAAAGAACCATCAATGCAGTCAACATGGTCATCAATCTATGTACCATATCTAACATTAAAAAAAGCTTTTTAACAAATCTTCCACTTTTTACTCAAAAAATTACTTTTTTAAAATCAATGACAGCTGTTTCGCTAAAAACTGGTATCGTCAGATTTAGTAGTTTTTTGACTAGACCAAGTATGGAAGTAATAAGACATAACAATATTAAAGCCTAGATGTTATTAGCCCTAAAGGATTATCCTGAATGTATTTTTCTCTATATCATGCTGATCTTTACAATAACTTAATATTTTTGTTACATTTATATATTATCTATATATAAAAATTGAAGACATATACTCTTAGGTAATCTAATGATGAATTTTCATTCGAAACAGCTGTCATTGGCCAAAAAATTAAATATTAATCACTAAATAGTGGAAGTTTTATCAATCTGCTCTTGATTTTACGTTCAGTTCCAAAGTAAGTTTTTACAATAAATTCCACCAATATACTCTACTGGCATTTGAAATTTTGGCGTATGCGCACCCGCCAAATATAAAGCAGGAAATTATTTTGATACATATTACGCCAAAACTTATACGATTTTTGTTAAAATATTTAATAATTAAAGCGATTTATTGATTAATAAACACACATGCTGAACCAATAAAATTAATATCGATCAATTATTATATAATTTAAATTGAATTGTAAGTGATTGAAGAACATGCGAAAGGTTTTTTCGTGTATTTCTTACAAAAATTCAAAATAATCACTACCAAATTCATAACAGTATCTAGGTACTATTACGCCTGTGGCGACAGCGTCACCTGTTTGCGCTTTTTTTGCGAGTATTAATGATGTCAATAAACCATTCTTCAATACCACATTTCCCCACGTTGGGCGCCAAATGTGCGAGACTTGTGCATTAAGTATGCACATCGTTTTGTATCCACAGATTGTTTTTTAATGAAAAATAATTGATCGATTAGGTTGTTGAAGAAAGTGGTAATAAGAGGAAAACAAATCGTCAATAAATCCTTACCGTGCTTGTTTATTGACCAGACTGTTATAATTTTGATCAAAGAAACAACTCACAGAATGACTTTTGTTTGTGACAAAAAAATACAGTGAAATTATTAAAAAAAAAGGAGAGTTTCTTCTATTTTTTGGCGCCCTTACGGACCTTGCGCCCGTAGCCGCGGCCACCTTTGCCACGCACTACATACTGCAATAACCAAATTATATAATTATTAAAGATAACACATCAAATAAATTTATAAATAAAACTGAGATAATGGTTTAGTTTTTCAATATTTGGTTCTTTCACAATCTTGATTATTAAAAAGTATATCTGCCACAATTTCTGTTAACAAGATTAGCAAAAATTATATAATATATAAAAATGCTATGGTAATTACCTTGGCAATTTTCTGTCTAGTGTGGGTATATCCCGGCAAGTATCTCAAAATTGGTACGAAAATGGCAGCTTCTAGTGATCCAAACAATCTGAATCCTTCATCTATTAAGTTCATGAATCTGATGAATTTACCATCGTTGTGTGAAAATCTCACGGACATGAGAACGTCGCAAATAACATTAGAAATAGATACGGCAAAAACTGGATTCAAATCAACAGCTTCTCCTTCACGAGATTTAAGAACGAAGAGAAAATCTTCTACTTCGGTCATGATTCGGTTTTCCATTTGTGTCTTTCTAGAAGAGAGGTAGGACATGCCGAAATGACGAAGACCGTCGTGAAGAAATCGACGTTGGTCTTTCCATAGTTTACCAGCGATGTTTATTACTCCTGGAACAAATCAAAAAATAAATTTATATTCATTTAACGATGTAAAAGGTGAAAACTTTTTTGGGGTTTTCTATAAACCTTCTTAAGTGATTCTATTTTAAGGTCATTATTCATATCTGGAATATTTAAAAAACGATTCATAGTTATGACTAAGTTATTGTTATTAATATCTAATTGCTTCTGTTTTTTGTTGTTTTTAATATGCACAGTGTGCCGGTTTCTATATTTTTTATGTTTGTTGCAATAGTGTTTCGCAATGACCTTGGCCACTAGTTGAACATTTTTCATTACTGTAATCTATTCAATTTGAATTAGTAGTACCTAATGCTTTGTTGTTTACATTCAGAATAGGAGAAACTGCTGTTGTATAAGCATTCAACTTAGGTACAAAGCACATCTATCATTATTTATAAACACTGGTTGATACAGTAAATAATTTGAGGATCTTTAACTTTGAATCCTGAATAAAAATAATCAGCACGTGGCTATTACATATAAATATATTTTTTGCGATCAAAATAAGTATAAAGAATATAAAATATAATCAGCTTAATTTCTTTTCTTCTTTTTTAATGATCTAAAAGTGGGTTAACACTGATACGATATCAAACTTGAGATAAAGAAGCTATTACTTTTACTAAAGATGTGACCTGTGAAGGCCGCCTTGAAAGTGTGTCAATTATATACGAGTTTTATATTTAGTCCTCAGAGCACCGGACAAAAAATTTATTAAAACAGACCTTCGGAAAAAATTATTTATGTCGTTTTACATTACGTTTCCCAATTTCAACCTTCAGTTCACACAAAATTTACTCGTGGTTCATTAATTTATTATAAATAAGTAATCGGTTATCATTTATCTTTGCAAATTTGTTTTATTGATAGTGAACTTGCAGATAAATATGTTAAATAAAAATAAAAGGAATATTTGTAATCAATTAAAAACCTTGAACCTGATTTTTTTACTTTTACATAAAAACTTCCAAACTGTTTTAGGGGTAATGTACTGCTATGGTATAATAGAGATTGTAGAATTTGAATATTAAAAATTGGGCCAAAACATTCGTGTCACATCCTGTATATATCGGAAATAACATAACGACGGATTTTCCGTATAGAATTAGATAAATATTAGGCAGATAATTAGCTTTTTATAATTAATATTAATTTGTTGGTCAAACAAAAAAATTTTATTTTTAATTATTTAACAATCGCATCTACAATATCACTTCATCTACATCTAATTACGTTATCTGAATGTTATGTAACAAGATCACTTTATCGGTTATAATAAGCATTGTCAAAAATGGAAATATTAGTTATTTCAATTAGGTCCTTGCAAATAGAGCTTTGCTTTCCAATAAAATGGTTTTAAAAACAAAAATCCTTGGAAAAACAAGTAGTATATATATGCATGGCGCAGAAACAAAATATTACGATCGATACTGGGACGCGGTAAACTAACAGATAATGAATATTGAAGAAGAACAAATTATGAATTACTACAATTCTTAGGAAAAGATGTAGTAAAAAAATAAAACAACAAGGCTGGAACATGTATATAGAGCAGGGTCCAAGATTACAATTTATTCGATAGTAGAATGTAAATCTGGTGGTAAAAGGAGACGAGGTAGACCCAGATTGAAATGGCTACAACAAGTGGAGGACCTCAAAAGGGCAAGAATTAAAAATTAGAAACGGACAACAGAAAATCTAAAATTATGAAGGGAAATAAGAGATCCTAGCGAGCTTATAAAGCAGGGAAACCCCTTCAAGGGGTGTTACGTTCAAAAAATGCATTACATACTATGATTAAAAAAAATTATTGATTAAAAATGTTCAGTTAGATTTTTAATTAATTTAGTTGTAGTTTTCCTTGTGTTTAATTTTAATCTGATATAAATATAATTTTTTTTTTCATTTTTATGGAAAAAATATGGTTTTAGTCAGTATATTTTAGAAAAACAGGAAAATATCAAGTTTGTTATATGTTCTATTGTCTGTTAATTATTTAAAATTTTAAGCCTGTAGTTAACCCTATAGTTAGTGAGAGCTAGTTAGAAGAACTAGTACATTTAATTGGGTGGTTTGAAATTTGTTAAATTTCTATTTTCTTTAAATATTTTGGCTCAATAGGGTCAAGAAAATCACGTTTTGATATTAAAAATTTCAAGCAATTAACTTTAAAATGTTTAAAAAATGCTATCAATAAGATATATTATCACATCAATCAAGTACGTGTCTTTTAAAACTTAATTTTTAATTTGTGTAATTTACCATATCTAACAAAGAATATGTTGGACAAACATTATTATAAATATATGCCTAGCAGTTGTCTGATATCGGATACTATAACAAAGTATTATGCTAAATATGTAGATTATTTATGTAAGAATCAGCATTAAGAGTAAAAAAAAATGTTGTTATTTTGTTTGAAATTAAGATACCTATCGTAAAAATATTAAAATTATTTAAAAAGAAATATGTGTAAAAACTTACCGTAGCCTCCAAGGATATTGGTGAATTCGGTGTGAGGTCTTCCTGTGAAATCGTCCTTCCTGAAGGTATCTCTAATCATCTTGTAATCACTTAGAACCACTATTAACTGTGATCCAAGTCTGGTAGATATTAAGGAACCGTATTTTTGTGTAAGATCTCTGTAGTGTAGATGAAGGTCCCCTTTTAAGAACGGTAGTGAACCGAAAATCGGGAATCCCCAAGGTCCTGGCGGTAGAGATCGAGCCTCCTGGAGCATTTGAATAGCGCGAACTATAAATAAAACCGATAGAAATACCAGAAGAACATTAGTTGAATATTGTTGAACCGCATAATTCCAAATCACCATCGTACTGTATACAAACATTTTTAGTTAATTTTAAATTGTTCAAAGATTTATTGATTTTTTTCTTAAATACGCGAAATGTCACGACAAAGAATGCACAGTGTCTACACTAATGTCATTGTAAGCAATGCTTTTATAGATCACACTACAACTTATTTAAGTCGGGTATTGGGGAGGGGTTCCTAAGGAGGAGCGATGTTTCTTGACGAATCAAAACGTCGATCTGCGCCTCTTCCACTTAAGAGCGCCAAGATGCACTTCATTCATTAATTTCTTTAGTTGATATAGGAAGTTCGAAGACTGTGGTGTTCGTGCTCGGATATTTCTCTTAGATAAATACGACAAAGAAGTATACGATAAAATTTCAAGATCAAGTTCATAGAATGACCGATATTCTAATACGAGTTTGTATCTAAATGGGGCGATCCTTATCTAATTGCTCTCTAGATATTTTATTTAATTATTCTAGAGTTAATCGTTTAAGAATAAAAGTTAAAGTTTCTTTAATATTTGAAGTTTAAATTTTCTTGTGCGTGGCAAATTTTTCGTTTGTTGATTTTATTTATTAGGTACTGTACTTTCTAAAATAGTCACTTTTCATTACAGAGAAAGTCTGATACTCTTCTGCACAAATTCACCTTGATAATGAAATTGAAATGAAATTTTAAATAATTAGAACAATACAAATTTATTTACCAGAAGGGCTCAAAGAGAAGTAATAAGCTTCTATTATCAAGATAAAACATTGAAACATCTATAATAATAAACTGTATTTAACGCACAATGTAAAATTTTTTAGCTTGATAGTAAACATGAAAATGTTTCTGCTTACCGCATCAGTATTACATTCTTTAGAATATTTTTCTTATGATTGTTCTAATTTTTCTTCATAAAAGACAAATCTCAAAAAAACAAAATAATTGTATTTTATCGACCTAGAACTTAATGGTTGCTGAACAATAAGATACTTATTATTATTAAACTTAAAAAAGCAATTATCGAGGTCTAAATTTTGATAGGTAAATTGAACGTCAAACAAATAAAATTTTTGGAATGTTAAACTTTATCTAAAAACCACAAGGTCAGCAGATGTGCGTTTGAAGCAGTAACCAATAAAGAATTCAAAACTTCACGTAACTGAACCTACCAAGCAAACTGTTTAAAAAATGTACCCTAAAAATTAAATTTGTAGTGTAATTCCTTTGTAATTCCTTAAACTGATTATTACCACTATTACCAATGACTGATTATTAATATTTAATTTGCTAGAGCTTTTAAAAATTATATATTTATCACTTAACTATATTTAAGTTACATTTTATTTGTTTGTAGCTAGGTACCTAGCTAAGATGCTAATATTCCCAGATACCACAGGAATATTATTAGAATACTCCTAGAAGCATCTGATGGAACGTTTGGATGTTCTTATAATATTACCAGAACATACTTTATATATTACTAGTGGACTGATTTCCACATTCTATTAACTTTCCTGGAATATTCTGAGAGAACATTCTAGTAATACATATTGAATGTTCTGAGAATAAATATCAAATGTTATGAGAATGTGTATCAAATGCTCCCATTGTTTTTAATTTTGTCAGAATCTGTGCATAAATATGCTAGGAATATTCTTACAAGATTACCACATCATACTTTATATATTATTGGAACGTTCTATGGACATTTTAAGTGGATTAAGCTCCATTCTATTCACGTTTTAAAAATATTCTGTGAATACATGTTGAATGTTATGAGAATGTTTCATGGATAATCTTAGAACATTAATAGAACACTGTAAGAATGTATATTGAATATTCTCAGAATCAGAGCACAATATGTTATGAATACTCTAACAATATTATAAGGATGGTCCAAAAATATTTTTGGGATATTTTAAGAAATTTCAAGGAATATTCTATTGTGTTAGGAAATATTGAAGGTTTTAATAGTTTGAAATGTGTCAAAAATATAAAATTTCCAAATATTTCGTACCTTTAGTGTTGATTGTTTAATACATTCAATATTTCTATAACCCAATAAAACATTCTATTAAACTTCTCAAAAATGTATTAAAATCATCAACATGAAAAAAAGAACTGGTCAAATCTTTTTACTAACACTTTATTCTTCTAAAGATGTCATTAATTTTTAAATTTATAAATAAGACAGAACATATAAAAATAAATAAACAAATCACAGCTCTTAAAATATTTGGTATATTACTGGAACATCCTATAAATATTCGTTAGAATATTCCAGAATATTCAATTTGTAACATTCTGAGAACGTTTGTGCTATCTGGGTTAGCGAAACGGCCGTCATTGTAATTAAAAACTTAATTTTTTTAAATAAACTTGGAAGTTACGTTATAACGAAGAGTTTTGTATTATTTTTAAACTAATTAATACTTACTTTTTTACTATAATTCCATATTTGGTAAAGTTGGATTATCAGTAGATCACCAAATAGGTGCTCTGATTAATCATTACATTTTGTGAAAATCTGATGACTTTTTCAAAACATAACAAACCAATATATCGATAATTATCATAATGTAGTCATAGATCATCTCGCAATGTCTGTCATAATACGTCAAATTTCTTAGAATTGCCAAAAATAATCATGAAATTTATTGTACTAACCCTTACTCTATGGAAGTCCATCTTACTAAGAACATTCAAATACTACACATTTGTGATAAAAAATGTAGAATTCCTTGAAGAGATAAATAGACATCTAGCAGGTCAACAACAATTTATAGTTGTTAATGAGCAAATAAATCTTGGAAGATCTTCACTTAAACTGGTTTCTTTGATTGGGTCTTTATTTCTTGTACATAGATAAGACGTAAATATATTAAGTTACTAAAACGAAGTAAACCATCCATATCTCAAATGTGACTTATGGAAAACCAAATCAATGTCACAAAATTTTATTTTTTGATGTTAATGGAAAACAATAATAGTAACTAGTTTCGGCTTAACAAAGAGGCCATCATCAGGCTATAAAACAGGTTATTTAAGTGGTGCAAATTAAAAAGAAAAGAAAAATCACACCTTAGTGTAAAAATTAATACAAATATAAACATAAAGACCACAATTAAAACATAAAATATAAAATTACAAACAGATAAAAATAAAAAAAAAATTAAGAACACGTAGATAAAATGTATAAATTTGTGGTCTAAAATTAACTTTTTATACAGTTTTTCATTTGATATTAAGTTACTGTAAAGATCAGTATAATATGATATAGTTTTTTGATGGGTTTTCTATATCATTGCACAGTTATACTGATAGAGGGAAATGCATCCCGGATAATCCCTTAGGGCTAATAACATCTAGGCTTTAATATTGTTATGTCCTATTACCTCCATACATGGTCTAGTTTTAATACTATTTAAACAACATCAGGTAGTTACCTTGAACAAACAAATTGTAACTTAAATATGTCAATCTGACGATGTTTCAGCGAAACACTGAGTTTAAAAAGGCTGTTTGTTTAAATAAAAAGTGAAAGTCTTGTTGAAATGTTTTATTTTTAGTAAAATGGAATTCCACAAAGTAAAGGATAATACAATAAATTTATTGTTAGTATAATTCAACAAAATTTGGAGTTAAGTAAATTATTCGCATAGATAAAAAAGAAATTGAAAAAAGTTCTGTTATCGGAAAAGTAGATATATCCAATTTTTGAAAATTCTGTGGTTAAATAAAAAATTCGCAGTAAAAGCTTAAAGTAGACGTAAAAATTTGCAAGGTCAGGGTATTAAGAATAAAAAAAAAATATGTTGCCTGTATTTTGGAAAATTCTAAATATAATATAAAGTTTTTAACCCTTAAAAAATTCAGTGTTACAAGGGAAAAAAACAACCTAACCTAACCTAACCTAACCTAACCTAACCTAACCTAACCTAACAAAGAAATTGGTTTTGCTTGATTTTCTTGGAAAATTTGAGGTTATGGCGAAATAGTATATTAAATAAACAGGGGCTAAACTGCATCTTTTTATCCCAAAAGTAAAGTTTGTTGCACGAGCGTATCGAGGGCAACAATCACCTGAGTGATTAAAAGACACTTTAGTCCTGTGATATATACGTTATTTTTTACATCGTAGTGTCCAAGACTTCTAAAATTACAATAAGTAATGACCATAAAGATATAAAAAATTTATGGGCAAATAATAAAACGTATGAAAAAACAAGTTCAAATAAACATTTCCAATCAAAATTTAAAAAGTAAATTAATGTGGAAATAATAAAACATGTAAAGAAAAAAAAACAAAGGAAATAACCATCAGCTTCGCTTCGGCTGCAAACTAAAAACTCAACACAAAAAGAGTCACTTCTACTCCTAGTGATATAATCTACTATTATATTTTGCAACCCAAAAAACCTAATTTGATATAGGAAACTAAATACAAACTTACCTTAGTTTTCCATGAGGAATCAAATCAAAATATAAAAAATTGGGGTTGCAATTTAAAAATAAAGAAGAAATCGTCGTTTTCTCAAGTTAAAATTTAACTCAACGTTGTGACCACCCTGCATAATTAATTTCTTAATTAAACACTATAACCTATAATTTAGGCTCTTAGGTGTAAAACGATGTAATAATTTTTAAATTTTATCAATTAGTTAATTGAAATCATTATTATTTTTTTTCAAAAAAACTTAAATTTCTCTAAAACTGTAAATTTTAGGTACCTGGTACCGTACATAAAGTGGGCCTTAAATTTAATCGTCTATCCAAAAAAAGAAAAAAAAATGTAGTATTCCGTTTAAAATAGTGAAGTTGGTGTTAATTTCTTATATAACCGGAAGTGCTATAAATTTGAAAATATTTTAGTTGAATTTAGAAGTATCGAAAACCCCTGTATACCAAATTTCATCCATCTAGTATTATCCGTTCCCCATAAACTTCTAGGTGAAAGTCGATATGGGACACACCCTGTATACCTGCATGTTTTTTTTCTTTTTTTATTATCTACAAACCCTAAACAAAAACTTTCCTGTTGAAAGACGAAAGATGAGTTTAAATCAAAGTATTTTTGTTTTTATTGAATACTTAGAAAAAAAAATTAATCTCAATATGATAAAAGAAAAAAAATATTTTACCAAATGAAATAATGAATGAACAAAATTTTCCATGAATTTTAATAATTATTTTTTAATTGTACAACTTTATCTTTATTTAAGGAATTAGTAAAATTTCTAATTGTGTTGTGAGAACTACCTAATCTATCTAATATTTATATTCGAAATTTGACCGACCACTTGGTAAGAAAGACCCAGAAATGTATAAGTAAACGTGATTAACTTGCCAATACATGAAGGTTATGGTTGTTACAAGTATTACGCCATATTTTAATAACCGTTTGCAGCTAAACAATAATAAACACACTATTCGCATCGGCAATTGACGTATTTGAACCATAACTAAAATCGTATACAAGGCGCACTGAAAACTAATTGCTCATTACGTTTGAAAAATGCTTTTGATAAGTATTTTATTTTAATTAAGTATACTGTATCTTAAATGAAATACAATCTATGGACTTTGGTTGCAGATACAAAAAGTTTCCAAATAATTAAATTACTTTCTATATTACATAAAATTGATCTCGTACGCATAACCTAAGAAACGCAAAAATTTGGGAATTTTTTTGTGAAACTTATAAATACGAGGACCTTGATTTGTCTGTTTTACAAACATAAATTTATAGATTTTTATTACGTAACCTAGTGGAATTCTTTTAAAAATATTGACCTTTATATTCAGCAAAGTTTATTAAAAAAACCACACTAAATTAGTAGTCAAAAAATGTATAAAGAAATATAGTAGGTAGATCATAAACAAAAAAAATTTAGACATTTTTGCTTGTTATAATTATTAGAAATTAAAACGTTTAGCAAGGTCGTAACAGTATTACAAAACCCAAACTTAACTTGTAGTAAATAAACTCCTGGACAAAATTAACGCACCACTCAATTTTTTTTTAATTTTAAGATAACGATCTGCTTAAGGTTACTGTGTTTTTGTTACTAATACGGATGGATGTCTGTTGATAATCTAGACACCTGCTGTCAAAATTTCGTGTGACAAGAGCATAATTATTGTCATAATTTTACATGGTCTCCAAAAGTTGAGCACATTGTTGTTAGAAAAATCGTTGATTAACAAAAGATTTCATTTGCTAGAAGATGTTGTGTTGTTAGTAGTATTAGTTTTAAGAGTTTTAGTGTTAAAAAATGAATCGTCGCAGAAATTTATGGGTTGAGGACGCAGTAAAGGCATCAACTTTACTGGAAGTAGGACATTCTATGCGCTATGTTGCGAATTTGTTAGGAAGAAATCATTCGACTATAAGTCGCATGGTTCCACGCTTCAATCAGACAGGATCTTACAATCGCAGACCAGGACAAGGGCGCAAATGGTCTATGAATGCAAGAGATGACCGCTTTCTGAGGCTATCTGCTCTTAGAAACAGGACAGTCACTGGTACAATGTTAAAAAATGAGTTGGCAATTGCTTTCAATGTCCTGATATCATCTCGAACTGCGAGAAGACGTCTAAAGGAAGCTGGATTGAGCAATAGAAGACCAGCGAAAAAACCTTTGCTAACCAGGGAACACAGAGTTGCAAGACTACGTTTCGCTAGAAATCATCAAAACTGGACGGTTGATGATTGGAAGAGCGTTTTACTAGAGTCAACTTAAAATCTTCGGACGGACGTGTGCGTGTCTGGCGAAGGCCAGGAGAGAGATTTTCAAGATGCAATATTACTCCCAAAATTCCATTTGGTGGAGGCACTGTTATGTTTTGGGGAGGAATTTGTTTTAACGGTCGTACAGAGTTGGTGCCTATTCGTATGAGATCCATGAATGCGGAATATTATCTCGAACATGTCATAGTTGAACATGTAATGCCGTTTGCCCCCTTCGTGGAGCCTAATTTTGTATTCATGCAAGATAATGCCCGTCCCCACGTGGCTAGGCAAGTGATTGACTACTTAAATGCAGTTGATATTCAGTTAATGGAATGGCCAGCTAACAGCCCCGACTTAAATCTCATAAAGCATCTATGGGACGCTCTCAAAAAGAAAGTTCGCAGTCATAGGCTCTCACCTGTCAACCATAATCAACTAGTAGATGCAGTAATAGCAGAATTGGAGAATATCCCCCAAGATGTTATCGAAAATCTGATCTCCAGTATGCCAAGGCGAATGAATGCAGTAATAAGAAGTAGAGGAGGCCATACACGGTACTGGAATCGGTTGAAACACGCTAATTTATGTATTTACGTGTTTTATGTGTAGTTCATGTTTTGCGAATTTGTAGCATTAGTAATAAAAAATTACAAAATTACTCAAAATAGGGTCTTTTCTTCCCAATTTCAGTTCAAAACAATTGCTCTGCTTAATTTACAAGTTTCTATGAAGCTATCAATTATATCAGTCGCATGAAATTTATTTATTTACTTATTTAATAAAGTGGTGCGTTAATTTTGTCCATGAGTTTATATAGTCTTGTCGAGAAGTGAGTTTCCTGTGAAAAAGGGAATAAATTTCAAAATATGAGGTGTGGAATTTTTTGCCTTTAAAAATCTCGATTGTTATTAACAAACTTTTCTTATTTGCTTATAACTATTTTTACAAGTTAAAAAAAATTCCGGATTTTCCATTTTTTGTTAACTTCCCAAGTTCTGGAAGAAATCAAAATATCATCATTATAGTTAGTACAAAGCTCGTGTAGGTTATCATTTCTTCTTATAATATTTGTTAAAAAACGTCGAAAAATCGCTGGAGCATTTTTAAACCCAAACGGAAGAACTTTGAATATAAATTTGCCGTATTTTGTTATAAATGTTTTCCATATATTTAACTTTCAATACAATACACCTGACCACACAATGCCGAATTAATATCAATAACAGTAAAATACTTACAATTAGATAGCTTATCAATTACATCATTTATTGTGGGGAAAGGAAAACATTCTGGGATAAACAGTTGGTTGAGTTTTCTAAAATCGATGCACAATCTTGATTTTCTTCCATCATCTTTTTTATGGGCTAATCGATACGATAATAGTAGTATATTGTGTCACGAGTGCAGAAAGTAAGAATGCGAGTGCCGCAATCACACGAGTGTGAAATAGAATTTCTGCAAGAGTGGCACACTATACTTTTTCTACGATCAAATTCAAAATATATTTATTCAACTTTAATTACATATTTTACAACTTAACAGCAAAAATGTATGTTGATAGTACCGCAGTTAGCTATATTAATGGCAGGGACATTTTTTTTATTTTCACAGTTTTTCTATTTTTTTAGAAATATATATTCCACTAGTAGGTGCTGTTTCATTATCAACAGATTGCATCAGAAGTTGGCAGCTAAGGAAAGTCATTAAATCGTAAAATGTTGCAAAAAAGACCCTAAATCAGTAGCGCACGTACTTATTTATATCGGTTCTAGGAAATTTCTTTTAATCATCATATTTTAATCTCCTTAGGCAAGGGATAAGTAGTCATAATACAATATTTAAAAGATTTTGTTTTTCGATTTTAACGAGAATAATTGTGGTCGTTAGGGGTGTCAAGGGATTAAGGTAACCCTTTGTGTATAATTGCAAAAACAGGTTCGTTAGTAGTCTATAAATTAAGGATTTGTTTATATCCTAATACTAATACACTCGTTAGTGTTGGTGGTTTATATTGTGATCTAAATTTTTATTATTTTACTCGGTACTGAAAATTGCGTCAAGCATGAGTTTTGTTCCAGTACAAGTGGCTCATTTAAAACAAAGTGCGTTGTCTCAAAGAGAAAACTCTATTGTTCCAAATGTTCATGATGCACCAATATATCAAGATGCATCAGTAACTGTTCGTGATGTGGTGAGTAGATACTCCAATATGACCGGTATTAGTGAACGAAGTATCTACCGAAATGTTAGTGAAGCAAAAAACACGTAGGAAAAAAGTCCATTATGGTCGTTAACTTTAATAGAGATATCATTAGAAGTAATGACTGTTATAGCAGAAGTAGATACGATTCCCAAATTTGGACGTTATGGAAACTCCTAAAAGAAATTGGTTTTAAGTATGGGTCGGATAAAAAAATTTTGAATGAGACAGAAGAAATTATTTGCTGGAAAAAGTTTCGGAGCGAGGGAAGAACTATCTTTTATTTAGATGAAACATGGTTAAATGAAGGACACACTGTTTCTAAAGCATGGATGGACACCAATATTTCAAATTCCCGTCAGGCATTTTTTTAGGGATATTCAACAGGATTAAATGCTCCTCGAGGAAAAGGTCGCAGACTAATAATCGCACACATTGGGAGTGAACATGGCTTTATAGAAAATGGGTAATAAGACTTTGTATAAAAGTCAATCAAATATTACCACGAGGAAATGGCCTCTGATGTTTTTGAAGATTATTTTTCCCAGCAATTGGACTTTTTGCCAAGTGCTGCAGTAGTTGTCTTAGATAACGCCAGTTATAACTCAAAACTGGTAGAAATGTTACCAACGACGTCATGGAAAAAGAAAATATTAAAGAGCAAGAATATTGCTTTTGACGACACCATGCTGAAAACAGAATTACTGCAAATTGCAAAGCGCCACAAATTACAATATAAAAGATATGAAATGATGAAATGGCGAAGAAAAAAGTAATAACTATATTACGTTTGCCACCTTATCACTGTCAATTAAACCCTATAGAACTAATATGGGCACAGGTAAAAGGTGAGGTGGCAAGAAACAATACTTTTAAACTTTTAAATTGAATGACGTTAGACAACTTTTGATAAATTCTTTTGGAAATGTAACACAGAACCAATGCCATAAACCATATGAAGAAGGAAGAAGAACGATTGTGGAGTGTTGATATTAATATTGAAGAACTGTTCGAACCCATTGTAATTCCTACCATAGGCAACGAATCTGACTCATCGTCGGATGAATACAACGAAATGAAAGCCGACAATTAAAGGAGTAAGTGCTTTTTCATTAATTTATATTTAATATGTAGCATATTTTTATTTTAGTTTAAATTATGCTTTAAAAAACTTCAGTTCTACGGTCCGGGATCAGACAGTTCGACTATACGGGCCGCAGGTACCTGTTTTAAGTACCCGATTAGTTGGACCACGACAGCTCTTCGAGGGCATATATCGATTGCGCACATTTTATTACCTACCTAAAGGTACTCATACATTTCAGCCTTTTGCTCGCAATTCTATTGCTAGCTTTTTTTGTGAAACAACTGCGCATGCGTTTCAGACTTTTGACTGCAACAAAAAGGCGCACAAAAGTATAGAACCATTTCTATTTATTCAAGGTCAAATCCGCGCAATCTCGCCTGTTTTTAGGGAATTTTGATCGAACAACCCAAAATCTATTATGGCAGAAATGTCAGTTTACGTCAGCTGATTCTATCCTGTTGTCCTATAAGCATTATAAACATTGAAGTATTTTATGATATCTATGTTTATTCCGAAGTTCGTGTGAACTTACAGTTTGTATTCGTATGAAAATCCATGTTTTAAATTAAAGGTAACGTAACCTCAAACTGACAACACTTGTCAAATGACGAAAAAAAAATCTCACAAGTTGCGGCAATGTACGAAGGCATGGTCAAAATTTGCTAGCAATTCAAAATAGGCTTGCAGGAAAAAGGCTGAAATGTACGAGTACCTTAAGTAATCCTTCTAATCCCGGTTGTCGATTGCGCCCCGATTTAAAACGAAGATGGAATGAGGTGTATCGATTGCGTACAAAATACTTACCTGAATATTAGAATTTGAAAACGTACTGTTATTTTCAAATTCACGATACTTTTATATTGACCATATATATTAAATGTGTCAATTTTATTAATTATACATAACTTAAACTAACAGAACATAACCTAACCTAATCTAACCTAACGTTAAATAAATAAAATATCCAAAAACAATTTATACAATATAAAATAAAACAATAACATAAATTACACAACATTACATACTTATACCTATACTATTTTTTATAGTGAATGCTCACTGCTTTTATAACATCAAACCCCCGAAAACCCGAAAAGAATAGACATTATCTAAAATTCAATTTTCAAAAATCAATT
This sequence comes from Ophraella communa, assembly GCA_035357415.1. NCBI lineage: Eukaryota > Metazoa > Arthropoda > Insecta > Coleoptera > Chrysomelidae > Ophraella > Ophraella communa. The sequence goes on along the minus strand of CM068995.1, from coordinate 11,780,728 downwards.
ATCTAGTTATTATACAAAAATATTGCAATAACACCCTTACCTATTACCTATTACCTATTACCTTTTTCAGGTAAAATTGGAAAAGGCAGATTATCCTAAGTTTTATTGCGGGTTTGGGCGCAGTTGATAATTTCCCCTCTTCGAGCGGATTAAGGTTGTATTCTAAGAATTAAAACAATCAGTATTTACCTAACACATTATTTATTAAGGTGAATTATACAAAGACATAATTTTTACAAAAGGTTAGGTTAGGTTGGGTTAGATTAGGTTAGGTTAGGTTGAGTTAGGTTAGGTTAGGTTAGGTTAGGTTAGGTTAGGTTAGGTTAGGTTAGGTTAGGTTAGGTTAGGATAGGTTAGGTTAGGTTAGGTTAGGTTAGGTTAGGTTAGGTTAGGTTAGGTTAGGTTAGGTTAGGTTAGGTTAGGTTAGGTTAGGTTAGGTTAGGTTAGGTTAGGTTAGGTTAGGTTAGGTTAGGTTAGGTTAGGTTAGGTTAGGTTAGGTTAGGTTAGGTTAGGTTAGGTTAGGTTAGGTTAGGTTAGGTTAGGTTAGGTTAGGATAGGTTAGGTTAGGTTAGGTTAGGTTAGGTTAGGTTAGGTTAGGTTAGGTTAGGTTAGGTTAGGTTAGGTTAGGTTAGGTTAGGTTAGGTTAGGTTAGGTTAGGTTAGGTTAGGTTAGGTTAGGTTAGGTTAGGTTAGGTTAGGTTAGGCTAGGTTAGGTTAGGTTAGGTTAGGTTAGGTTAGGTTAGGTTAGGTTAGGTTATGTTAGGTTAGGTTATGTTATGTTATGTTATGTTATGTTATGTTATGTTATGTTAGGTTAGGTTAGGTTAGGTTAGGTTAGGTTAGGTTAGGTTAGGTTAGGTTAGGTTAGGTTAGGTTAGGTTAGGTTAGGTTAGGTTAGGTTAGGTTAGGTTAGGTTAGGTTAGGTTAGGTTAGGTTAGGTTAGGTTAGGTTAGGTTATTACTACCCTAATGATATTTTAATTTCATATTTTCGAAGAATTCCATTAAGTCGATTAGGAAATAAAATTTTATCGTAGTCAAAATGAAGGGTGGGCTTAACTTGACGTTTTTCAAAAAAGGATTAATGCAGGTACAGTGGTCCAACTAACTGGTCTCCCCACTACGGTTATGGGACTATTCAGCTACCTGAACTCTTTGAAAAATAACAACTATGACAATGTTTCAATAGAAATGTAAGCTACTTTTAGTTATTTTTCATGAACCACCCTTGCTTGGGCTTTGAAGGATTTGCATTTTTAATGAATTCACATGACATTTTGCTTAAGAGACTGTTATCAATATATCCTTCTGTGGTGGTGGATTTCCACCCGCCATGTCATTTGAGTGTTGTTAAATTTCCACCACAGTCTGCCACTATCGTGGCCGATGACCGTCTAAAACAATGACTGGTTTACTTTGGCAACTTTAAAACTGAGCAATTTGCTGTGCCATATTACTAAATTTGTTTATTCCTGACATTGCACTGTACGTTTCCCCTTCTGGTAATTTGTAACAAAATATTCATGAGAATATTTTCTGTAAGTGTAAATTTTCTTGAAACTTTCTTTTTTGTTTTTGCAATATTTACTGCAGAAACCGAGCCCATGTTCTGAATATCACACATTTTTAATTTTTTTAGCTGTCTGCATGCACCCGTTTTTCCTAAGACTAATGCAGTCTACAAAAAAAGTAAAATAACATGAATACAAATTTCTGTTAATAATTTTACCTTTGTTAGGAGATATATTATATTATCAGGAGCTTCATGTCAAAATGTATGAATGTGTTCATTTGTAAGAATTTTTGATTTTTGGCGGCATATCCTTCGAATTTTCTCTTAATAAATGCACGTTATTTGTGAACATTCTCCTTTACAGACAAAGTAGTTCTCAACATTGAGTATATTGACCACATTGTCGAAGATTTAAACTTTTTAGACAGCTCTCCGAAGTAAGATATGGATTGTGTGGAATAATATTTTGCACAGTTTGGTGAATGTGTACGGAATTTTAAATTATTTGATTTGAAATATAATACGGAATATGAAATTTTCTTTGTTGATCGTAGAAAAAAAGATCGTTACAAATTATAGATGTAATAAATTAATAATCTTTAACAAATTTTTAAAGCTAACCATCAAGGTATAACTTACTCTGTTTGTAATTATTAATTTTAAATAGACAGATAACACTGGTTACTAGCATTATAATGAGGAATGTTTGATATATTAAATAAAACACAACCACAAAAATAAACTATTTGTAATTATTCCCATAGTAACAACATTCATAAAACAAAACTTTATACAAATCAATTTAACTAAAATGGTTCGGTCAACGTTGAGACTTTATACATGGATGAGAGTTTTTCCAAATAATAATGACCAACAGGCTACTAAAATATCCCATAAACAAATACTTTATAAATAGAGTATCATGATATTAATCAAATATCATGTCAAGAAGTTTCCAAAGTGCTGACTGTAAATATATTTCACTTTCATGATACACTCAGATCAAACAAAACTGAAGAAAGTTAGTTAGCCGACATAGTCGGAAGGTACTGAGGTCCTATACAGGAGGCTACCCAGCTATAGTTGTAGGGGCGGAGAGAATCTACTTCTTTTTATTAATTTCTTTTTTTTATGGTGGCAGATTTCTCTCCTCAAGGTTATAAAATGTTAGACATGCATCAAGGCTCTTTTAAACTCATGAAAATGAAACAAAGCACACAAAACATTCTTATAAAATCAATAAAATTTACTAAAAACTTTTATGATAAAATTATACCCCTGATTAGTCAGAATTATAAAAATAATCTATAACAGAAAAGTTTAGGATTTACTGGCAAAATTTATAATCAATTTTCAAATAAAAATTCTCAAACAACGAAATATACATGAGTTCATAAAAGAAAATGGCGAACATGAATATTGTTAATGAACAATAATGAACAAAATATACATATATATTTAGAAAATAATACAACATACATTAAAAATGGTCAGATATTAGACAATAATAATAAAGATATTCAATTTACCTGGAATATACAAACTAAACACTGTTTTTCTTATATTTTAAATTATTTTTATAATGCTTATAAATAGTTGTTTGTAATCGAACATTCAAAATCGTAATCACCCTTAATCTTTTTCTATTTCTTTGTGCGAGCCAACCCTATTTACCACTACTCTACTTCGTTACCAAGTATAAAACTTTTTGTGTACTGTATATCGATTTCTATATTTAATAACGGGTTTTAAAACTGAAAAGTGGTATATTTAAATTTGGTACCGAGAGATGGGGTGTTAAAAGGATAAAAATTAAATTGATTGTACTAACCCTTACTTTTTGGAAGTCTATCTTATTACCTTATATATTGGAAGTTTTGTTAAAAACGAAGAGTTTTTTATTATTCTTAATTCTGGATAAAAATTAATTATAAACAACTTCAGTACCCATCTAGTTTTTATTCATTGCAATATTTTTATTGTATTTCTAAAGAAACTGCTCGGAAGATCTAAAATTAATAATTTATAATTATACTAAATTTATTGGAAGTTCAACTATGATTTGATTTCAGTATCCTTGACACAAAATATTAAATAATAATAAAACATTTTTTTATAAATAGAGTCTGCCTTGAACCGACGTAATATTTGATATTAATAGTAGAACGAAAATGTTTAACTTCCATATTATGGAATTTTGGGCTTCGCAGTACAACTAACAATCAAATACGAATCAATCTTAACTTTAGCTTTAATTAAGGGTCAATGATTTTTGTTTGTCATTTTTGTATCAACGTTGTTTAAAATTATTCTTAATGAATGTAAAACTGTGCCAAGATCGAAATAATTACAAAAACGGAAAAAAAATATCTCGTGTATGTATTAAATATCTACGTGCTATTCAGAAGGTAGAAGTTTAGAAAGTGCGGAAGTAATCTGATCAGTACTGCTATATTGCCTTAGGTATCTATTCAGTCTAAGCCAGTCAGTAAAACAAAACAAACAGTTGAAATATATGGAGATGTCAATTTATAAATGTTTAGGTTTTTCAAATTTTTAACGATTCGACAGCTTTTCTACCTTAAATTTTCCAAAAAATATTAAAGAACAATCATTTAATTGAAGAATAATGTTTCGTTTACCTACTAGATATCTAATTTATTTAACTATTGATATCATATCTACAAGAAACATTAAATAATATTGTCTTTGGTAAAACTGATATGACATGACCCTCTAATGACATGTCTGGTTAAAATTGTGGACTCATAGTAAAACCAATAGCCTTCTTCTTGAGGTTGTTCACCCTACAGAAAAAGGTACTAGATTTCGAAAGTCTGAGTTCCGTTAACGTTAAGGGTTTCATCATCTAAAATCTTACAGGACTGGATTCACCAATACTATTATCTCGACTAGCTTTTTTAAAAAAGAAATCTTAGGAAAGACAATATTAAATAAGCACATTTTATATTACAAATACTAAATAATTAACAAAACTTATAACATAACTTGAAACATAGTATACTTATATCAATCTGACGATCAAATGATTTTTATTATAAAGAAGTTTTATTCTATTTTTAAATATTATTTAACTCAAAGCAAACTTAAAAAACAACTATCTATTGTATAATATGAATGGATTTTGTTTTTAATTGTAATACAAACGTGAAATATAAAATATTATATACAATCACATAATATATTTTTTTAATTTTTTCGCATATTGAATTTTTAATGCTAGCTCAAACTGTCGCGAATAAACATGAAAGCCGTATCTCCACAGTAGAGTTCCGTATCTTATACCACAGACTTGAATATGAAAGAAAAAAAAATTTAAATGAATATAGCCTTAAATAATTAATTATAATGATTTACCTTATAAAATACATTAAATGTTCATTTAGACCAGAGACAACCAAGAGAAGCCCAAGTACATGTTTAATTTTTGTTCTACAGTAATGAATTGGTCCACCAGAACCGGAAAGTGAGTTGAGATGGCGCTCGTGCTTCTCAGGAAATTTAAAAAAGCGCGGGCAAACCCTTTTTCGTTTATTTTCTTATTTCTTTCATTAAAAATTAAATACAAAACTAAAAACAACATAGGTACTTTATTGAAAAATACAAAAAGTGGTTTTATATGAAACATAAATGATGCAAACAATATATTAAAGTTATCATATACATAAACATTATTGTGGTCCTCGACATAATATATGGCCTATTGGACCAATTACAGGAGCAATGAAAACATACCGAACGTGGAATATGGAAGTGGTTTTTAACTTTTCAAAGAAATCACAAGGTATAGACTAAAAGGATGCATAAAAAACACATCGTTTTTTAACTATCGTTATACACAAACTAATCACCAAACAAAAGTCTAAAGTAATTGTTCTACAACCCACTGTTATACAGTTTATAAATAAGAACTCTAATTATCGAACTTATTCTAAAAACGCCACTAAAAACACAGTTAATACAACTCGTCAAAACAATAATAGCGACTGAATCATACTTTGGCAGTTGACACTTCACATTTACCACAGAATATCAAACAAACTTTATGTTCTAAGGTTTGCCGTTGTGTTAAAAATTCCATGCTCCTAGTGCCATCTGAGCTTACTTTTTAAAAATAAGACAGAGATGTGACATTTCATAAACTTGTGAACTAATCAAGGATAGAGCTAGCAGGACTATTTTATTGGACAATCGAACAAAAATGCTCATGTACTTGACCGTCTCTTTGGTTGTCTCTGTTTAGACAACCTTTAAGTGTCAAATTAAATTGTATCAACGAAAAGAGGTCAAAAAAATGTTAGTACACTATGAAATTTTAAATTGTTCACATACCAAAAGTTCCTATGACCTCAAACATTGATAATGCTGAATTTTGAAACTCCAAAATGCTGATGGTAATGATTTGAACCAAACTAACAGTTGTCGGATATTACCCAGCTGACAGCATGACGTACATTGTACGTAATTTTTTGGTCACCCGTTACGTCGTTTAGACTTCTTGGATGACGTCAAATCTACTAAAATATGACGTGAAAATGTCACAGCCCAAAGACGTCACCCAGTCACGTTAAATTACGTCACCCCATGACGTACAATAGACATGTTTTATCGACGAAATTGTAACGTATGATTACGTTATTTCATGACCTAGTTTTTTCTACCTATTTATGACGTATGGACAGAATAAAAACCAAAAATATTGATAGACAATTTTATTTGCATTAACTATTACATTAAATTTCAATTTTACATACAAATATTACAAGTCACTTTAAATATATAAAATATTTAACAATATTATTTAAATAATATAAAATTTTGCACATTACATAGTAAAAGTTAGGTACATCGAATTTAACAACGTAGTCTGTGTGCGAAGTATAAGTTAAATGTGAAGCAACTATTTAAAAGCAATTCTGATTCATAAAATGTATCTTTAAAAATGAGATATTCATCAATTAAAAAAAATATTGATACAACTTAATTTGAATTAAATATTACAAGTTAATGCATAGCACACAGCATGTCACTAATAGTTATTATATTTTAGTCAAAAAAATTAAATAATTATTGTTAAATTTACCTTGTTCGAAGTAAACTTTTCTTACATTGTAGGATGTCCAGCTATTGTCTGGAGAAACGCCAAATTATAATGCTTTCTGGTACTTTGTAGATGCCGAAAAAAAATCTGATTTCTCTAGTGTTAGCCATTTACAATGAATAGGTGCTAAGCCAGTTTGGTAGAATTGGATGCATACGAAGTAACGCCGCTATATTTAGACAAAAATTACAATATCAGTATACGAATACTATACAATAATCATTATTTAAATACAATGCTCTAACTATTTACCTATATATTAAACTGGTTAATAATAATATATTTACATTTTCTAAAACATCATTGGTAGCCATTTACGCCAATTAAGAATACTGGCCAATAAAAATATTATAAACCATTTATTTAGTTGAATGTAAGGAAATAGCAAAATTTTTCTTACTTACCTAAATTTATCTGCAACGAATACTGTTATAAATATACACAAAAACACTTCTCATTTTAATCCTTGGTCATAAAGTGCTTGCTGTTGGCTTACATTACAGACGCCAACAACAGTGAGAGGAAAGGCGTGGCAAACACGATCTGCCCGACAAGCCTCCGAGTTGTAACGAGCGTTTGGCGCGAATATTAAAATTTATCATTTTTCACAAGTTAAGTTGATAAATCACTCTAAATGACAAAGGTAGGTGTATTAAGTATTTAGTAATAAGCAAATAAATACGTAAGGTATACAATACTATTGATAATGATTACCACTTAGAAATATTTTCAACTGCATGTATCATATATATTGAAATGACATATTTACCTAGCTGCTAAGTATCAGAAAATGAGAAAAAGCTACGAAATAAAATTTTTATTTACACTAGGCAAATGTGCATGTTTTATAGTTAAATATTATTGCATCACTTTAGGTCGACGAAGTATCGACGTTGGAAAAATGACGTATATGGTTGGTCTAACTTATCACGTTGTAGAGACGTAGATGTTAGGTCGTCGACGTCATTTACCAATAATTACCTAATATCGACGTTTATATGACGTGACCCTGTCAGCTGGGTATATGTTGATTCTGGATTCAATTACCCTTTTGATGATACAAATGGTATTTATTTGCCTTCGCAAGACTCACTATACACTCACTGGCTTTATAATAAAAATATAGACATTTTCAAATGACTTTCTAAAACAAAATTAAATATTAACGATACCATTAATAGTGTTCTCTAAAGAAACTTCTGCAAAAAATGAAAAATATAAACAGCTTAGAAATAACAGATAAAATAGCACAAACCTTGCAGTAAAAAATATCTTTTGCTTCAAGTGATTTTTAAAATTTTTTTTTTTATAAAATCCAACACTGGTTGATGGTAAAATAATTTTTCTATGCCAGACACCCATCCTTTAACTGACACTGACCTGTTTAGATGTCAACGGCCCCTATACTTGTCTACTGTTTATAAATGAACTTTAACTAAACAAAAAATTTTAGTTCAAAAATATCTCTGTCTACCAGGTAAAAAAGTCACAAAAAATAAGGGAGAAATGTTTACAAAAGATCAATAAGATGGATCTCTTGTTTTCAAGAAGAAACATTTGTTATGGTAGGTAGTTTACCAGAAACCTTTTGATTTATTTGCTTGGGTTATTTACAAGTAAATATTTTTGTCAATAATAAAGTTAAATAGAATAAAAATCAATATTTATTTCAAGACAGAGAGAGCACAAAAGAAAAATAGATTGTAAGTGTAAGTAAGGTATGGTATTGGTACCCGAATGCAGTTTTTGTTGTAATATTTATCAGTAGTTTTGCCAGGTGTCCCGATTTATGCGGGACGTCCCGATTTTCAGGGGTTTGGGACTCGTCCCGATTTGTACTTGATCGGGACGCTAAATATCCCGATCAATCAAAGAATTCAAAAAAGATATTTTTTCTGAAATCGTTTCGGAATACTTATTTTTTCAGACTAATTTCGGACCCCAAATTACGCTATTCTAATAAATTTGTTTGTTGCTGGGCAACGAACTTTCTCGGACAGTACAGGAAAATTTTTCCTGAACTAGGCCTTAGAATTCAGCCTACGTTAGTTTTTTATATTATAGTAAATTCAATAAATATATCTACTCAAATAACCAACTCGTATTTATTTAATTATTTTTGAATATTTACAGTTATATTGCAGTTGTGCAAATTATTAAAAATAGGGTGTAATCCAGTCGAAAAATTTTCTTTGTCACTTTCCTCTTTATTTGTTATTTCTAAAAAGTTATTACTATTTTCTTCTTCGGCAATAAAACTATTAACAGAATCCTCTATGTATTTTTCCGTTCTAAATATTTTATTTGCTCTGTCTACTTTATTTGTAAAAGATTCTTCTATATATCGTTCGGCAACACTTGAGGATTTCCATCCCCATGTCTATTTAAAGCAACTAAATCTGCTCCAGCATTTACCAAAATTGTTGCAGAGGAAACAATGTCCTGCGTATTCATCTGAATTTGGCAAATTTAAAAAATTTGCAATAATTTGAGGCATTTTGCCAAACTGAGGTACTCCCACTACTTGCCTGAAACCTTTTCCATTTCAATATTTAAAGAAAAATCGACAACTTTCAAAATTTTGTGAACAACGTGCAACATATTTTCTATATAATGGCATATAAATTTCGTTTCTTATAAAATATCTTGGTTTATTCGTTTTATTATCAGGTATTTTAATCAAAAGCTTAGATCCAAAATCCTCTATGTCATTTAAATTCATTTGATATAGTTCATCACGGCGACATGCTCCGGCAACACCAAATATTAAGGCAACCTAAAAAGTAAACTCTTCATAAATAAATATTACTTTTAAAATATTTACATTCTGTACGTACCTTATTCATTAAATATATAATATCATAATATCTGGTGCTTGAGTTATAAAAATTTTAATTTGTTCAAGTGACAACACTTTTGATTTCTTTGGTTTGTAATTGTAACTTTGACGTTTTAGAAAGGCACGTAGTTTAAAATATTTTGTTATATCAATATCTTCTCTGGTACTAAGTACGCTTTTCAGCATTGAGTAATTTGACCACAATGTAGAAGCTTTTAACTTCTTCGATAAATCTGAAAAGTATGCAATCATTACATTTTCAGATCGCGAGGTTGTATTTTGTTCTTGGCAATAATCCACAAATTCATATTTTGCTTTGGATTTATTTGGCAATAAATTTAAAATGGCATTTGTAGCAGTATTTCGTAATTCTGGTGGTGTCCTGCACCTCTGAACATCGTCAATTAGGCAATCCAAACCACGTGATCCAATATGGCCGTCCAGGGCAAATATTTGGTAGAAAACTATTGTATCGAAAGTCTTTGCTGTGTTTAGATCCATTTTTGTAGTATTTGTGCGAGATTTGTTGGCTATTTTGAGATGGAGAGCAGTTATTTAAAGAAGTTATTACAAGAACATCGTAATATTAGTAAAAGGTAATGATGGAAACTTGCAAAATATTTTGTTTACTTATTAATGTTATTAAGATAATTGTGAGACAAAATGGTTTCATTTTGAGTGTATCAATTTAGGCCCTCTTCCAAATGAACCTCGGTATTGCAATAATTGCTCCAAAGCAATGACTAGGTAATTATAAATAAAGACTTTTTTAATAAAACAATTTTGTTATATTTTTCACTTTTAATTAAAAATCATGGAACAAAATATCTTGAACGGCTTCCACAACCAACCACAATACAAGTTGTAGACATTTTCTACTAAACAAAAACACACAAACAATAATCACGAAAACAGACATTTGCCGTAAAATCAAACAATTTATCTATTACACAAAGCTACGGTCATATACAAATACGCGATGTTAACTTTCAATATTTCCCCTGGGACGCCATATTGGAATTTTATTTGACAGGTTGTTGGATTGCCTAATAAGATGGTTATCAAAAATTGTTATGCATTTATAAAGATTTCTTAATTTTTGTATTGATGCGATTTCAGAAAAAATAGTATGTGCGCCTCGGAGTAAAAGCACATTCTCAGACTCCAATGTTTATTTGCCTCGTCCAGGAATGTATCGTTTTTACTCCTAGATACACAATATACTATTTTCATTAACAAAATACAGGGTGATTGATTAGTGTGAGGAAGCTCAGTAGATCTGTTATAGTAAAATTTACAAAAAAAGTTATTTACAAAAATTGTAGGCAGCTTTAAACTCCACATTTTAAAATTAGTTAAAATCTTACAGGGTGTTCCATAAGATGGTGGCACACCAAACTTCTGTTTTTTTTAAATGGAACACCTTGTATTTTATTTTAAATTTGAAATCTGATTCACTTCCACATCACAACAATGTAAAGTTTTATTATGTTATACCGGGTATTTAAAAAGTTATAACCAATATTACCTGAAAATCGTATCAAGTTTAACCCTTGACACCTTTTGAGATAAATCAATTTTAAAGCTTCAAAGTGTTACGTTTGTATTTACTAAAGAAAAAAAAATATTTATTTGTCTTATGCAGATGGTTTGTTAATATTTTATTGAAAATTAACGAAGGTATTACAAAAAAAATGTTAATACAAAAGAAAATAAATAAAAATATTCTAAATACACAAAAAAAATGCAAAAACGATCCAAGTCAAAAAAGTTTAGCCTCTTTATACAACAATTTTGGGAATCCCGAGTAAAATTTGGCCGAGCAACAATGAAACTTTGTCTTGCTCCGTTATAATTTTCTCTGGTTTCTATGGTTCTTTGATGTTCACGGCTTATTCAAATTTCTCTTAGCGGTCTTGTGGAAAATGGATACTTCTTTTTGTCAAAAACTCTGTCCATGCGAAAAAAACGTCTTGCTTACATTCTACTACATCAAATGGTCGTGGTTTACATCTGGTATTCTTAAAAACTTCCACCCATTGCTGTGGGACATCAACTTTTTTGGTTAATTAGTCCAAAATCCCACATTCAAGGTAGGAATTATCCCTTATAGGAAATGTTACAATCACACAATCAAAGAGCTTGTTTATGTACCATATAACATGTTACATTCCCAGTCTCAAACGTAAAGTTTCGTACATGTTTGTTAACATCTCTTAGACGACCACAAGACTTTCTTTTTCGTGTGTTACTTGAGAAGTGTGACAATGACAAAAAGTCGCTATCACTACTATAGTATGTACAAAAAGTACGAGGAGTAATAAATCCTAATTAAGTATGCAAAACCTTTACAGGGAGCACCATGAAATTTTTGATAAATCTCTTACTTTAAATTACATTTCTTCCGTAAATCTAAAAACCAGGTAGATCGACCCCGTATTTGTTTCAGTTGTAGCAAAGTTTTGGGGTTCTTCATTGTTAAAGGATTAGCAGTTAAGCAATAACGCAATGCAGTGGTGTGTATTTTGGGAAAAAAATACGTTTTAAATTATAATATAATAAAAAATGAAAAGAAATAATTTTTCGAAATAAGCCACTCCAAAAGATCTGCTTTAAGGACAACGACTTGTGGGCAATGCTTCTCGTAACCGTAAATGGTAACTTGCGTTGTCCATAACATTAACAGCCCCTTTTGGAATCAGATCCAAAATTTGAACAAACCATTCCTCGAAGACATCCCCATTCATATCTTCGTGATAGTCCCCCGTGCGTTTTAAAATAAAATTTAATAACCCACCATCAACAAAACCTTCAGAACTTCCAACATGGACAATGATAAGTCTTTTTCCTTTTCCAGATGGTGGCTGCAAACCTAACGACAAACCTTCCCTCAATACCTGCCTTCCGCTTTTAATGTTTTCATCTTGCCAAGATTTGGAAACTGTATATCCAGCATTTATCCATGTTTCGTCTAAGTAGAAGATTTTCAAATTTTGTTCTCTGGCATGTCGAATGCTTCTTAAATAGTCTCTTCTCCAAAAAACTATTTCCGGTTTATCTATCAAGAGAAATTTTTTATTATGTTTTGTATATCTGAAACCCACATCTTTCAAAAGTTTGTATAATGTCATTCTGGATAATTTTGTATAGTCCGTATCTTCTTGCACTGATGTCATAAGTTTGTCAAGTGTTGGAATTTCCTTTCGTAAGTAAAATCCATGGACTTTACGCCTTAGTCTTTGTTTTAATGACTCATCGATCTCAATTGGTTTTCGACCTGAAGGAGTTTTAGGGGGTTGAAGAGTTCCATCCTTACTTTCTTTTAGTAATCTATAAATTGTTGATTTAGCAACACACAACATAGCAGCCGTTAACTCCACAATATCATCAACACTTGCACTTGGATCCTTGTTTTTCAATGATATATAACAATTCAATATCAGAGTTTTTTCATTTAAAGATAATGGACCTGTTTTTGGTCGTTTAGATGGTCCTTGGCTTATCGACATTGTTTGGTACTTGCACAATTAACATTCAACAAATGTTTTAAATATATTCCAACTGTTTACAATATTATGAAAACCATACAACTTTACTCAAAGAACTAATACTAAGTACTGATTTAATGTATCTACTTTCTTTTAAAATAATATTCCCGATAATGTTTCTAAGAAAACTGGGTTGTTTGGAAAATCCCTCTCAATAATCGAATAATCTGTAAATAGGTGTAATCGTATTAAGCCGATTACAGTAGGCCACTTGCCATTTAAAATTTCTGAGAAAAATTCCCCAAACACTACATATAGGAGTAATACAAATAAAAAATATTCATTTTGCTTCTTTGAATTTAATAAAAATTGAAACGATATCTTGCTATCTTGACTTTTATTAATTATTTAAAAATATATTTCATTGTAATTTATTTGTGACAATAGTTGCGTTCTTTTTGACTGAGATCTCAGTTAATCTCAGCTCACATCGGTAATGTGCGCGTTCTTTTCGATTCATTCACTTCGAAGTGAGCTGAGACTTTTCCTCCCCCTTTACCGATGCTGAATGTGCTATGCGGGGGTATCAGTTAGAATTGAGCCGGAAATAAAGTGGTGGGGAGCAAGAAATCGTAGGTCGCACGTTTGTCGTTCTTTTTGGTGCTTACTCACATCACTTTATATCAGATCACTTCGATTGAAGTGAGCTGAGATCTCAGTCAAAAAGAACGCACCTAATATTCAAAGTTTGAATTAATCTTCTTACAAAAAGAACAAAAATATATAAAATAATTATTGTTACAGATTGGTTTGTTTTCTATTATGAATAAACTGTGTTGCCTTTCTTTATCAAACTTACTAAAATTTATGTACCTCTATCACTTTTTTTTACTATAATTAGTACATCCCGTTACCTCTGACCTAAATCGTATATTCTTTAGCATAGCTGCAACTATACGTTCAATACAAAATGTAGCTTACGGTATTCCCTCTTAAAATATATTTTGGTACGTCTATGAAATCTACTTAAATGAATGATTTATTACTCCTTGTCCTTTCTATATAGACTATAGACATGATAATGATATTTCCGAACTTGATATCGAAAACAGACTAAAAATAAAACTGAATAAATCGCCTCTCCGCCTGGGCTAGCTGTCGGACTTAGATCGGTTATTCTTAAATTATCAGGACTTAGCTCGCACTTCCATTGTGCACTTATTTTTCAACGTGATTACAAGGGAGTTAGATCGGTCTTTCATTGGTTTACTTTGGACGAAATATACTTCGCATGCTGAACTACTGTATGATGTAATAATCCTGATTTTGGACTTAGTTCGTTTTTCCCGTGTGCTCTTCTTTATTAACACAAACGACTAAGTAGACAGCGATTTGATGTAAGTAAAAATAGGCACTTTAAATAATAACCGATCTGTATAAAGTAATCTTTAAGGCTGTAGTTCAACTTTTCATATTTTTGGCGGACGCTCTTAAGCTGAAAAAGAGCGCAGCGCTCGAGTGTCAGTCTAATTACCACTCTAATAAAAAAGATTAAATTTTGTTTTGAAATTGTATGCTTTATTTTTGGCAGTTGATATAGTAAACCGTTTTACCTTCGATCTCTGAAGAAGAATGCGTATTATATAAGTACAGTTAAATGTGTATTAAGGTAGAATGGTAGTGTTTGTTATTGCAATGAAAATAGTCGTACTCACAACAAAGCTTGTAATTTGTTTTAAAAAATAGCATTCACCTTGTGCTAAAAAAAACTTTAAATTCCTCTAATAGTTCAAAGGAGAGACCGCACGCAAAATTATCAATGTCAAATATATACGAACAATGAAATCCCATAATTAGAATGGCCCATTTAATGTTCCAAAATAATTTAACAATTGCCTTTTGAATGACAAATTTTCTGAATGGAATAATTTAACTAGTCCGCTAAGGCAATTTTAAAATAAACCATTATGCGATATCAAAAGTGTAAGTGAATGTCACAACTACTAGATTTATTCAATTAAAATAATGTGAATATATAGTATTTTCGGTCAATGAACTTTTACCGACAGTTCAATATGGTTTTATGTAAATTGCATCTACTTTATTTATTTAATTGTTGGATATAGAGTGTGTGAAAATTCACGATCAGTTTATTCATTCTTGATAAAAATATTAATAATTAGTCATTTAATAAGATAACGAACCTTTGAAACATTTATTTTTGTTGTTTGACGATAAATGGATCTTGAATTTCAATAAAATAAGGTTACCTAAATCATTCAATGCAGTTCTTTATGAATTTAGATCTTGGTATCAAAAACACGCATTTTATCTTAGTTTATAGATGACCGTAATCACCTTTATTGACTCTAAATGTCTAATAACGAAAATCAGATATTATCATTTGAAAATAGTCGGAGAAAATTGGAGTCTTTTGACAAATTTAGACATTTCCTTGAAATAGTCCCAGATGCGGTCGTTGCATTTGCGATCAGGGTAATTATCGTTGCAAACGCGGTCAATCCAATATATTTGGACAGGTAAACGTTGCACTTGCGATCAGATATTTTAAATAGTCATAACAGACGAAAAGCTGACTTGGTATTCCGATTTAAGATTGAAATTTTTAGGAACATTAGAAATTAACACACAAAATTCTCAAAAAAAAATTTAAATTTCTCCCCTTCTTAATCTTTTAAAGCTGAGTCCCTTTTCATGGTATTCGACTTAATTCTAGGTAATTCCCAAATCATATTATCCATCATCAGCAAATTTAACAAAAGATAATTATTTTATTTTTGGAAAGTTTGGTCACTTAGATTTAAAAATCCTTCTAAAGCCGTTTGTTTGGAATAGATAAGAAACCCTTTTGTGATATCAGGTAAATATAATTCTGAGAAGTAATTTAAGAAGTTTAATCTGGGGTTATTACTAATATTTAAATATCTAGAAGGAAATATTCCTTGACGCCTATAAAAAGTAATAGATATTTTGTATTTTATTAGTTTGAGCGATTGTTTAGTGCAGTACGTAACAACTTTTAATAATGGAAAATTTCGAAGTGATTGAAACTACCAAAGGAAAACCTGCTCTTCAAGGTGGATACCAGTATCGACAATATAGAAAGAATAAGGAAGTTGTAGTAACTTGGGTATGTGTAAAAGAACGTCATCAAAACTGTAAAGGGAGGATGAAGACAAGACTAACCGAAATTCTCGAAGTCAACCAACATACGTGTGTGCCCGATATAGCTGTCCTAGAAGTAAAGAAGGCCACGTACATTTCAAAAAAGAGAGCTCGAGAAGAAGATACTCCAGCCCCAGAAATTTACAGGCAAGAATTCGAGAAATTGTTCATTAAAGGACTCGATTTTGTAACTGAAGTTCCTTTGTATACGTCACGTAAATTTACACTTTGTCGATCGAGACATTTGCAAGATAATGTCAGACCAGAACCAGCGTCGTCTATTGATATGTACATCCCACTCGAAATTGTAAAATTAGAAGGTGGCCAGAGTTTTTTGTGTTTTGATGACACTGAAGAAGGAGAAAGAATTTTATGCTTTTTGACTTCGAAAGCCAAGGAAATGTTAGTGATAAAAACAGAGTTTTCTATCGACGGCACATTTAAAAGCTGTTCCAAACAGTTTACACAAATATATACCATGCATGTTGACATGGGAAGCACTGATGACGAAACAAGGAGTGTTCCTATAATGTATGCGTTTTTGCCAAACAAAAAAATTAAAACATATAGAAGACTGTTTATAATACTGAAGAAAAAAGTGCCGGGATGGAAACCAATAACAGTGACGCTTGATTTTGGAGAAGCTGTCATTCAAGTTCTCAAAACTGTTTTTCCTGATGTTAGAATGCATGCAACTACCATTTTAATCAGTCACTTTGGAGGAAGATTCAATCTATCGGACTGACAACACAATATATGAACGACGATAACGTGAAACTTCATTTAAGAATGTGTTCTGCATTGGCCTACTTACCTTTAGAGCAAGTAGAAGAAGGATGGTTAGTTATTCAAGAAGATTCTCCGAAGATGAAAAATTCACAGAATTCTACGATTATTTCGTTAACGAATGGTTAGAAAATTCAGTGATCAATATTAAGATGTGGAACTGTCATGGCCTACGACACCGAACTAATAATGCCGTGGAAGGGTGGAACAACAGGTTAAATAGAATATTAAAGAAACCTCATCCAAACGTATATATTCTTATAAAAAACTTCAAAAAAGAAGCAGAGTATTTCGATTTCGTATTGAATAAAATGGATTGTAAGACATTTATTTTTTAATGTTTATCTCACCCTGTTATTTAAAAAAAAAGGGTCTCTTGTTATTTCAAATGTACTAAATTCTATTATGAATATGACCTAACATTTCAAAAATGCATGTTTTGATAAAGAGAACAGCCAATTGCGTGAAATCGATAAAGTATCATATTTCATATTTCATAGGTAAGACTGAAGTAATGAGAGGGTAAAAGAATATTTCTAAAACTATTCAGAGTTCAGTTCTTCAGTGACTACCTAAGACATCAGTTTATACCAAATATAATAAATAGATATATGTAGGTTTATTTTCGTTTGTCTAGGTAAATGATACTCCAGAGGTGGATACAACAGTTTATTGAAGCCTTGAACTTTTTCCAATTACAATGACAACCTTTTTTTCAATATCCCGTCACAATATTCTGATCTCCCTCTCCCTCGCTACCACGGAAACCAAACCCAAAAGTCATAAGGTGATTCTCGTAAAACATTCTAAATAAAATCTTAACTAAAACTTCAACAAGACTTTAAAATAAAATTTCAACAATAATACTAAACAAAGTATATTAAAAATTCAGTTATCTACACTCGGCCATCCTATTGTGAATCCGACCCGGATTCACTTTGGTTATCAACCCAAGGTTTCATGAATTCTGCACATGTAGAAGTACGCAGTGGTCCCTCGTGATGACCCACTTTTATTACGTCATATCTATCATTGAGTTTTACCTTTGTGACTTCATATGGTCCTAGGAATTTCTTATGAATTTTAATTCCAACTCCAAACTGGGTTCTTCTAATAGCCACCAAATCTCCTTCTTTATATAACCTTGGTCTTTTTCTTCTTAAATTATAAGTTCTCCTGTTTTCTTCCTGTACTTTTAAAATTTGTTTTTTGCTTTCTGCTCTGAGATCTTTTCTGTCTTCATCAAATTTTTGTATTGTAGCTTCTTCTAATAATTCCTTAATTAGTATTTCTTCTTTATTCCTCATCTTTACTCCTGTCAGAATTTCGAAAGGTGTAGTCCCTATGCTTCTCTGAATAGTAGAATTCAATGCTCTTTGTACGCGCTCAACATATTTAAACCATTTTCTAGGATCGTTTAAACTGAGTTTCGTAAGAACTGGAATGATAATACGATTCACTCTTTCAATCTGACCATTTCCTCTTGGTACTCCAGTGGTTATTATTATGCTTTGAATACCTTCATCAGTACAATATTTTTTGAATTCTTCAGAAGTAAAAGCAGTTCCTCGATCTGTTATAATCCTACCTGGGTTTCCAAAAACTTGTTTTTGTTTTTCCAACCAACTAATAACCTCTTTAGTAGTTGTAGATTTACATGCATATAGCCAGGTGAATTTGGAGAAATCATCAACAATCGCCAATATGTAACGATAATTTTTATTACTTGAAGGCATTGGTCCTAAATGATCGATATGATATGTGTGCAATGGTCCTTCCTGTTTAGGTATTGGATGTAACATCCCTTCCTTCTTTCCTTCCTTTCTGTTACCTAATATACAAGGTATGCAATTTTCCAAACATTTTTTAATTTTTTCTTTCAACTTTGGAATATAAAATTCTCTTCTTACCACTTCTTCTGTCTTAGGGGGTGCAAAATGACCAATTTCGTGTGCTCTTTTTATTATATCCATTTGCATTGCTTTCGGAGCTACTACTAACTCCTTTCCATTCTCAAATTTATAAAGTATATGATTCTTAACTAAAAAATTTTCATAATCTTCTGTATTCAATATCTTCTTTATTGCCAATATATGTTCGTCCATTTCCTGTGCTCGTCTAAGTCGTTCTATAATACCATCTTCTTCAATCAACGTCTTCGTAATTTCCATAACAACTGGATAACGACTTAAAGCATCTACGTGAGACATCCTGCTTCCTTTACGATGTTCAATTTCATATGAATACTCCTCCAATAATAAAGCCCATCTAGCAACTCTGGTGGTCAAATCTTTCTTGGTCATAGTCTTCTGAAAAGCTGAGCAATCAGTAATAATTTTAAATGGTATTCCAAGTAAGTATATTCGAAATTTTTTCACTGCTTGAATGATAGCTAAGACTTCGAGTTCATAACTACAGTATTTTTCCTCAGCTGGAGTTGTTTTCTTGCTCATGTAGTAAACTGGATGGAATTTATTATCTTCGCTCGACTTTTGCATCAGACAGGCTCCATAACCAAATTTGCTCGCGTCTGTATGCAGTTCCGTTTCACCACCCTGCTTGTAAATGTTTAGTACTGGTTTACAAGATAAAAATTCTTTGAGTCTCTCAAACGCCTCTTTCTGTTCGTCACCAAAAATAAACTTCGGCTCCTTCCTCAAAAGATCACTTAAAGGTCTCGCAATAATGGAATAAGATGAGATAAACTTTCGAAAATATCCTGTTAAACCTAGAAAAGATTGAATTTGTTTAAGAGTCGTTGGTTGTGGAAAATTTTTGATTGCCAAAGTTTTCTCATTTGACGGTTGTACTCTCCCACCCTCAATGATAAATCCTAAAAATTCGATCTGCGTCTTTAGTAACTGACATTTCTTTTTTTTTATGTCTAGACCATAGTCTTTCGCAACCTGTATAACTTCTCTTAATCTCTCAAG
Source organism: Ophraella communa (assembly GCA_035357415.1). NCBI lineage: Eukaryota > Metazoa > Arthropoda > Insecta > Coleoptera > Chrysomelidae > Ophraella > Ophraella communa. The sequence goes on along the minus strand of CM068995.1, from coordinate 11,760,863 downwards.
TCCTTCTTCTTCTGTAGAACTAATTATTATTATATCGTCCATATAATAAAGCATAATATTTTTCAGCAACAATTTTCTAAAAACAGTACTCACGAATCTCTGAAAAACTGCTGGACTATTGCATAACCCAAAAGGACATTTTAAAAATTCAAACTGTCCGTGATGTGTAACAAATGCAGTATATTTTATACTCTCTTCTTCTATACCAACGTGAAAAAATCCATTCCTTAAATCTAGGGTACTAAAGTATTTAGCAGCCTGTAATCTATCCAACACATCTTCAATTAAAGGAAGAGGAAATCTATCCTTTACTATGTTTCTGTTCAGTTTTCTATAATCACAACATATTCTAGTACTACTATCTTTCTTTTTAACAAGAACAATTGGACTAGCAAAGTCGGATGAACTACATCTTATAATTCCTTCTTCTAGCCATTCTTCTATTTGTGCCTCAACAATTTCTTTTTCTGGTACAGCTAACCTTCTTGGACTTTGGTATATTGGCTCTTCGTTCTTCAATAGGATTTGCATTTTAACATCAGTTTCCATAATCTTCTCTGGATAATATTCTTTTATTAGTTTCTTTGCTTCTTCTCGATTTTTTTCATTTTTTATATGTGTCACATCTACTAAATCATCTTCTCTATCAGCTTCTTCGTCTAGTGTTATCTTCCACAAGAAATTCTGCTTTTCTTTCTTAAAAACAACAATTTCACCATCTCTAAAGATAACATCTATTTGGTCTAAAACATCATTTCCCACAATCGCCTTGAAGTTTGACGCTTCAGCAGGGATAACATGGATTTTCAGAAGTAACTCTTCTCCATTAATGAAGACATTTCTATTGAAAGATCCCATTGTTACTACTTTGTTTGGTCCAATACCCCTAAGAGTGATAAATTCTTCATTTATTTCTATCTCTTTGAAGTATGCTTCATATACGTCCTGTCGTATCGCAGTGATATCACTTCCTGTATCGAGAAGTGCTATCAGTTGAACATTATCAATATTCAATTTAACACCGTTTTTTGGAACCATCTCAACTATAGTCATTTTTGAACTTCCACTTCCAGTATTCTTTTCTGGACATCTATTTGATACATGACCATAACCAGAACAAACAAAACATTTAGGTCCTTTCGCTTTATCGGGACATTCGTTGGACAAATGACCTTTGCCTCCACAGTTAAAACAACATCGCATATTACTTTTCTTATGTTTTCTCTCGTCTTTGTCTTTCTTAGTTTCAGTTTTCCATTCCTTTATGTGTTTTTCCTCTCGGCTTCTCTCTTGAAACCTTGTAGTTTTGGAAGTATTAATTTGTTCATATAACTTCACCTTTTCTTTGAATTCACCAAACGTTTTTGCACCATACAAAATAAGCTTGTTTGATGTGTCATCCTGTATACCATCAATTATGTATTGAATCAAAACTTCAGACTCTATATTTGCTCTACTTCCGATCTCTCGCATTATTAGTGCATATTCTTGTACTGATTCTTCTCTCCGTTTTTTCCTTGTCATCAATAATTTGTGTATTTGAGCACTACTAACTTTCACTTCAAACTCCTCAATTAACTTCTTTTTTAAAATCATCCATTTTGTAATTCCTCTTTCTGACTGAATAAATAGCCTAGCAAGTCCTTTCAATGATTTTTTCGCAAATATCAGCTTCTGCAATTCATTCCATCCTGTCAGCTTGGAAATTTCTTCAAAATCTTCAATCCATTTTCGAACTGGATAATTGTCTTTTCCATCAAAAGTTCTGATACTATCCTCAACGTCTTTGAATGTCAATGAAAACGAACCCTTCAGCTTCCTATTTTCATTACTCCTGTTACCTCCAATACAGTCATTCTCTTCTTCATCGGAATTCACCTCGTCTTCCGATTCTTCTTCCACCTCATCATCTGTTACTTCATTTTCATCAAGTGACTGTAGGTCATTCATGAAGGAACAAATGCGTGCAACTACTTCTTCATCACTACCAGAATAATTAAGATCAAGTATATTACAAACAGCAATAAGATCAGGCAACTGCACTTTTTGCTTTACCTCATTTATTTTTTGCGTAAATTCTAAAGACTTTTTGTCTAAATGGAAACCAGAAAAGTCACGTACCTCTTTTCGGGTTTTCCTACCTTCCCCCTCGTTTCCAAAGGCGACTACATGTAAAGCCTTTACTGCTTTGAGTGAACTACTGGAAATGTTTTTCCCGATTTTTGGCATATCTCCCAAAATAGGCATTTTATGTAAATTTTATTTTAAAACGCAATTAAAATAAATACGGTAAAATAATTAATAAAATGATACTACAAACAGAATTCACCTTATGCCTCAGAATTTAGATTAATATGCAACAAGTCGAGTCGCAACTTATTTTATATTATTTGGGAAAAATCAAAATGAACTTGAATATTGTGACGTTTACAGAATTATTAAAATAAAATGTAATAATAAATCAAAATTATTAAAACAGTTAATTACGTCTTCAATTAGCAACTCGTGCAATATGATGGTCTACTTCGTATATTGAAAAATGTATCGTACCTTGTTTATTCCACAATAATTACGTCTAAATTTTCTTGAAGTCCTCTTACTCTGTTCTACAGGCCTTACTTCTTTGTTTGGTTGTATTTGAAGTCGTCTACTCCCGTCCTTTCACGTCTCTTGCTGCTTTTCTCGAAGTATTCTTACTTCCGTCTTCTTCAGTTGAAACAAATGTGTCGCTGTCGTCTACAAGCTCTACTCCTGCGTCTGGTTGTGCTTGAAGTCGTCTTACTTCCGTCTTTTCTCGTCTATTATTTTACTTGAAGATCTTACGTCCGTCTTTATTCTTCAAAAATACATTCACCTTCGTGAACAACTTCCGTAATATGTTTCTTTCAATAAAATTTTTCGTTCGCCCCAAACGTCAGGAAAAACGTCAACTCGTTCACGCTTCAATTATAATTTTACCTGTATCCCGGACGAGCCCCCAAAAATGTAGGTTTATTTTCGTTTGTCTAGGTAAATGATACTCCAGAGGTGGATACAACAGTTGCAGAGTAACCTTATTCATAAATCTATACTGTATTGTGGAGAGTTTGCGCCACTTGCGGTTCGTCCGTTCCTGCTACAGGGTGATTATTAACATCCTTGTTTCCTTACAACCCCCTCTGTATTGTGGAGAGCTTGAGCCACTTGCAGAGTAACCTTATTTTGCTGTACTGTGGAGAGTTTGAGCCACTTGCAGACTAGTATTATTTTACTGTACTGTGGAGAGTTTGAGCCACTTGCAGACTATTATTATTTTACTGTACTGTGGAGAGTTTGAGCCACTTGCAGACTATTATTATTTTACTGTACTGTGGAGAGTTTGAGCCACTTGCAGACTAGTATTATTTTGCTGTACTGTGGAGAGATTGCGCCACTTACAGAAGTTATGTTATTTGTGGAGAGTTTGTGCTACACATTCCTTACATGCACGGGGAGAGTTTGTGCCCCTTGCTAATATACCTATATAATTAGGCATTTAATTCTGTTTAATTAAAGTTAAAGTATTAAAATGTTATATAACGATTCAACCGCTTTAGACACCTAGTAAATTATTAACACTTGTAATTTTTTTGGGGATCTTAATATACTAATCTTTGTTTGAATAAAAGATTTACTATATATAGCAAATTGAATACTCAGACTGTTTTTATATCTAATTTCAGGTACCTACGTCATCTCGGTGTTTCAGCCCATCACGCCCATCTTGACGTGTCAATTAAATCCAGGCATTCAGGATCTTTTTAAATATACAGTCATTTGTTTCGTTTGATAATATTTGTATTTCTTTCAACCTTTGTTTTAATTTGTTCTGATCAAATTCAATAAATCAGTTATATACGAGTATAAAAAAAAACTTTAATTGATTACCAAAATAAACTAATATACCTTTGCAAATCGCTCATGGCCCCCATACTAATTTATTCCTCTTACAGGATTTAAATTTAGAGAACAAGAAACTTTGAACTAAAATTGTGACCAAATTTGCTTCAAACTCCAATAATTTCATAAAGTAACATTTCTCTGTAATGTTTACTAATTCTAGAGATGTATTTTAACCCGATATTTACAATATTGAAGTCCTTACGATCATTTTTTGAATTTTGATTTTGACAATTCATTTCCTTAAATTAAAATTTTAGATCTAATTTCTTATATATCTGGGCATCTAGTGATTATAAATTTATCATCCACATAATGATTTATTTATTCCACAAACAAATTCACGGAGACCCGGTAAGGAACCAATCAAAATATTAGGAAATACCGGATTATCCTGGCCTCAATATAGAAAAAGCTCAAAATTTAAACCAATCATAATATTAGAATATTTAAAATGCAGATATTAAAACTCATGGAAAAAGAGATTAAAACATAAATCCCCAACACCCGAAATGAGAATTAACAGGTACCAATTTTAATCCGGCGTACGAAATAAAAAAGATTCAGGTAGTTTTTCATTACGCCCGAAATGAGAACGCCCGAGTTGACTTTTGTTAGTTTTTATAAAATAAAAATAAATATTTACTTCACTTTGTTGCTATTTTGGTTGTGCACATAAATTAATAATTTTTCTGCAGACGAGCTTTCCTTAGTACTTTTAAAAACCGTAGGTTAACTGTGTAATTGTTTATTAAAATCAGTAACTGAGAGCTTTCAGCTTACAAGGCCACCATTGGAGTTACCTGCTCAAATTGATAAAAACCTCTTTAGAAGAGACATTAAAACACATTAAAAAATATATCCTAGATCTACAGTAGGATAAGTCGAAAAAATTCGATTTTAAGTTATTTCATTAACAGGTAACACTAGGATATCGTTGAAGCACCATTTTAATTGTATAATCACAGTAACCTTGTGTAACTCCAATTTTTGTATCAATTACCTTTTAAAGCAAGTTACGTTAATATATCTTACTGTTTCCTCAAAATCATCGAATAATTCTAAGGGTAACAGTAAGATAACTATTTGAGATTATCATTATGTCGGACAGTTAAGTAGCCATCAAAGCACTGACCTCAAATATAATCAGTTCGAAGATGGTTTGGGAATGCCTAGGCAAATGAACTAGTCCAGAAGAATTAATACTGTCATCCTCCTATGGGTGCCAGGTCACTTAGGTATAGAAGGGAAAGATGCAGCAGATAAGCTGGCAAAAAAAGGAGCCGAAACCCCACATCTTAGACCGGAACCATCCTGTGGAATCAGCAGCAGCGCAATCTTAGAAAAACTAAGAAAAGAAATGGAGAAAGATTTGTCCAAGTACTGAAAGGTCTGACAAGCTAAGATCTCTGTCTCCGGATTTTAACGTGAATATTAATCGGGCATTGCCAGTTGAGAAGAAACTAGTGTTAGAAGATGAAGCAAAGTGCAGATTCGGTGAGGAAGAGGACGAAATCTCCATACACATACTCTCGGAATGCCCTGCCTTGCAAAATTCTAGGATTAGATACCTGGAAGCACACGAAATAGAGGAGGCGGATATACCTTATTTGAAGCCCGACGATGTCTTAAACTTTCTTAGGAAAGTAAGACTAGAAGAGCTGCTATAAGTCTGAGCAAATGGCAAGTAAGGAGGACATAATAGATCTCATATAAGTCGCAGTGTACTTACCACCCATAATTTCATAAATGCATACACATACAAGATAACTATTTTACGTTCGTGTTCCAACGAGTTTATTGCCAGTTTACAAATAAAAAAGCATAATTTTAGAGTATTGTTATATAAATTAGCGCGCCGCTACGGATTTTGTTTACTGTCTTGGAATGTTTTTAACCTTTAAATTTTTTAATACTAAATTCAACATTAGTTTTTTCTGAATGATAATGGAAAAGCTGACAAACATGTTGAATGTTTTGAAAATGTTTTTCTCGCGCATCGAAAAAGAAAATGACTAGATTTCATTATCGGTTTTTGATTTACAATTTGTAATCCCGCTGCCAAAAGAGAAATGTTTCTTTGTATTACTAAAAAAGTAAACTAAACGTATTTAACTTTATGGTTTACGATATAGTTGACAAAACTGGATATTGCTACATGTGGCACGAGGGTAAAGCAAGAAGGCGAACCAACAAAATAGCGACGTGTATTTTCAAATATATTGAGAAATATGGCATTGGAAAACGGATTTTGTTTTATAGTGACAATTGTTCAACTTAAAACAAAAACAAATACTTGGTCAGCATGTACTTGTATGCAATAAAAAATCTGGATGTGGAACATATAGTTCATCAATATTTCATTGTGGGGCACGCGGAAAATGAGGGAGACTCAATGCATTGTTGCATTAAAAAGAAAAGAGTTGCATTTTGAAAAGTGGTCCTCTCTCTGTATCTGTAGAGTAGGAAGGGTGAGTATAGACCCACAGCACTTAGGCCACAATATGGCCCATTGTACATCCTCCCAAGGAGTTGCCCTCCTAGGACATTGTCCATCCTGCCTTATCCAGGAAGGATTCATTGATTGGAAAAAAATGTTATCATCAAAAAAATGGCGAAAAAGTGGTCTGGACAGAAATAAAGATAATGATGGTGAAAAATGAGAAACCTAATAAAATATTCTATAAAACATCTTACGCGGACAAAGAATGTTTAACCACTGATATAGACAAGAATAAAAAAAGAACCAATTCAGAAAATATTTCGTTATTTCCAGCTTATGCTAAGGCCCCAACTATTTCTGCCAATAAACATAAAGATCTGATTAGTCTATGCAAAGATAACTTGATACCTACAAAACATATAACAATAAAGGATTTATTACTCTAACTCGCTGCATTTTCTATTGAAAGTATTTCGAATGCTAAAAATCTGGCTCTAGGAATAAAATGCCTAAAGCAACACTAAGATAAGTGCTGGATATAATTTTCCTTTTTCCTAAGATAGTGCAACAGTAGGACAAGTCTATATTTTTATCAAAATAGACATAAAAACAAATTTAAAACACACATAATTCCATTTCAGACAACGTTTGACTTGAAAAAAACCATAAACGTCAAAGAATGACCAACCAAGTTATACTAATTCCATAAAAAACGACAAAATTTAAATCTCAATTTCTGACGAATCAAGATTTTTGACTTATCCTACTGTTAGTTCTATATAGGGCGACGATATACAGTGTTAAAACCACTTATGGAATAAAATTATTTGTGGGGTTAGTTTAGAAGATTATAAAAATGCTGTCACCCGTCAACTTTGAAATTCAAATGTGAGCTTTTTAAACATAAATTTAAATGTACAGGGTAATACGCGCAAGTCTGGCATCGTCCATGATCTATATTATTTTTAATGAAACACCCTGTATATTTTTATGATTTTAAAAGCTCTTTAACAATACGATCTCCACGATGATTAGAGACGAAGTTGTTCCTGAGTTGGCCAACTTATATTCGGATCTATCTGCACATTTAAATTTATGTTTAAAAAGCTCACATTTGAATTTCAAAGTTGACGGGTCCCAGCGTTTTTTATAATCTTCTAAACTAACCCCACAAATAATTTTATTCCATAAGTGGTTTTCACACTGCATAAAACCATAAGATGGGTAAATGTTAAATGTTTTTGAATGTTAAAAATAATTTATTTTGCCTATTTTATTGTTTTATATATTAAATTGATTGTACTAACCCTTACTTTTTGGAAGTCCATCTTATTAAGGATAATAAAAAACTTTTCGTTAAAACGAAAAGTTTTTTAATTTCCTTGTTTTATATATTTTTCAACTAGTACCGTAGCTGATAAATGGTTACAAAGAGCTAACTGGAACCAATAATTTCATTCGGTAAGCTCGGGGGAATATAGGCATCTTGGAATGCGTGGAGAAAAACGAAATTTCACTTTTTCTGTTGAACGTCTCGTAGCAAGAACAGTAGGACTTATGGGATGGGTGCAATTAGTGTAGGTATTAATGGGTTGATGACTGCATCTCGTTATTTACAGGAAGTAGTAGAACCCGCAGTTGTACCATATTTTCGGAATGTTCTCAATGGTCTTGTTCAACAATATATTGCCGGTCCGCATATAGCCCGGGTAACGATGGCCTCCCACATCTTCCTACCCATTAAATATAGAACATGTCTGGGACATGATAGGCAGAAGGATAAGCAAATTATACTAGATAAGGCATTAAGTGCAAGTGGCCTGGAATGCTATCCCATCTCATTTTTAGCATGCCAAGATGTTTACATTACAGAGGTGGACCCACACAATATTAAGAAAAGTAAGGTTTTAAGGTTTGATACAAGGTTGAAATATTTTAAATTTGTAATTTTACATTAGCTAAACCTGTATGCTTAATTTCAATTAAATTAAAATAACTTTATTGCTTCTGGGTGTACCATTTTTTATGAAATATAGTATACAACAAAATATTATTTTTAACTTTTAAACTTTCTTTTATTATTAGTTTAGATCTTCGAATATTGTTTCTTCAGTCTATTAAAAACGACTCTTAATTTTGTGGAATTTCTTATAATGCTAACTTAATGGACCTAGTAAGAGGTTAAAATTCTCCTTTTTAAATAAACACTATTTGTAAATTGTTACTAACTTGTCGTTTTATATATAGATAGGTGCATAAATTACATAATTAAAAATTTAGGATTGTCGACTTCGTACACTCTGTAAAGGTAAACGAACTGTACAAGTGACTTGTTTTGATTTTATAAGTTGTTAATAGTTGCAAAAATGAGAGCACATAATATGCAAATCACACCTGAAAATATATCATGCGTGTATTGTATATTGTATCACTTCTCTTGTAATGGGTATTATCTAAAGGCTAATAACCTTTGGAAATGCCTTCTGATCTCATCAGAAAAAAACTTACCTTTCACTGTACGGTCTTGTCAGTGGTCTTGAACGATATGCTTGTACATATAAATACGGAAATTTTGTTAAGTAGAATAGAAATTGAATCTGCCGGTGGGTTAGTTTCAGAAATTTTTAATCAAAACCAAGATAAGTTGCTGAAATAGCTTCCGGATCATAAATAAAACAATGTGATATGCTATTTTTAATCTGGTTATATACGCAACAAGGAAAAAAGCAAAAAAACCTTTTAGATGCTTTAAGGTTTCACCAAACGATGAGTGATCTCGAATTAATTAAGCTCTACTTAAAAGTCAAGCCGATTTAACAATATTTCCCGTTTCACCATGTATCAACTTGGCGATTTATTAAATCAATAAGATTAGATTATCAATCCAATTTGGCAACGTTGTGGAAGACAAAATATTCGATTATTCTATGAAGATGTATTGTTCTGTATCAATCATTGAGATATTATAACGTTATAATATCCCTAAAATGTTTTCAAAGACGGAGGAATAGGATTAAGGAGAATCTTCGATGCTCTGCCTGTATTCATTAGCTCTGCTTATGGAGCAACTGTTCTCATGTCTCGCTTATTGAATATCATGTATGATAAGGTCAATGTCTGCCATGTATCTGAAGCTCTCGAAGCATGGGACGCAGTTAACTCCACCCAATCTCCTGGCCTCACAAAAGCTATGCTCGCATACTCGAAAGCGAAATCATTCCTACAAATTTGCAGGACCAAGCACGCCTTCTTGCAGTCCGTTCCACCATTTCTAGCGATTGGTTACACGCCATACCATAGCCAAATATCGGCACTTTCCTCGATAACCAAACTTTCCAAACGTGTAAAAACTCCGATAATTATTAAACTAAAGCCTTGGGATATTTTTTAACTTCTTATAGTTATTCTAAACAGGTTAACAAATAGATAGAAAAAATAATTATGAATAATTTTTTTATTTTTTTACACCTTTGTTTTAAAAATTGGTAAAAATATACATTGATTATGAGCTTTTTTGTACAATTTATGATTTTTGATGAAAAAAGGGTTTCTTAAAATAATACTGATAATTTGCACTAGTGCGAATTATCAGGTCCTTCAAAATAAATGCAGACGTAATTATATTAAACGTTTATTATTTATTGAAATAACATGAACACTGTTAGGCCTAGTTATTGAAATTATTACAATTAAAAACGCAATTATTAAAATTTATGATTGAACCAGTCGAAGTTTGTTGTCGGTCATAAACAACGTTACTGGAAGAAGAAGTTGAAACTGAAAAATCACCAACCTCGCTGTTCTCACTGTTTTTCATTTTCTTTATTATTTCCTCATGAAACTCTTTATCAAGTTGTAAATAAGGTTTTATTGAATTAACATTTCCATGTCCCGTTATTTTCGTTAGCTGGTTTTCGTTTACTCCAACCTTGGCTAGATGGCTTACGGCAGTTGCTCGATGAGAATGGTTTGTGAATTTGAACCTTTCGCTATCGAGACCTGTTTCTTGGACAGACAACTTTGTCCATTTTGCGTTTCTACCAGCTGGGATGTCCTTGAACCATATACCACTATTTTGCCATTCTCGATTCGGTGTAAGAAACAGACGGTTCTTCTTCACCTTAGATCCTCGTTTTGACAAAAGTTTTCTGTATAATCTTGATAAAAGCATTGAAAAGTAAAATTAAATAAAAAACCCTTAATTTGACCTACCTAACGGGGCAGATGTCTTCATTACTAATGTTTCGGATTAACCATTTACTGTCCACTAATCTACGGCCTCCTCCTTGGCAGGTTTTTGAAAATACTGGATTATATTCTATTCTATTTATGCTTGTTCCATCATGAAACTTTTCTTCTTGAAAAAAATCCGTCAAACAGTTGACTGCCTCACCTCCTCGAAATGCTAGCTCATAAGATATGAGATGAACAAATTTTTTCTGCAGACCTTTCGACTCGTTTTCATCGTAAAGCTTCAAAATTTGCACCAATTCTTTGTGAGTAAAAGCCGATGAGCTTTCTTTTCTCTTTTCCGGGTTCATTTGTAATATTTTGCGCGTAGCAAAATCTTACATCATTAAATGGATCTATTACAATACCGAAATCTTCGCAATATTTTTCCTGAACAAGTTTTGCTGTTACGTTCCACATTGTTTTCACTACACTTTCTTTATAGAAGGATCCATCCTTCTTGCGCATGTTGCTTGCCCAGTCCTTTAGAGTGAAGGCAATTTTTTCCACCGAAGTTCCTCGTTGTAATAAGTGATTTCTTTCAGCACAAAACTCTTGAAATTGTCTCCATACTGACATTTTTGACTTTTTCATATTCGTTGGCGTAAGATTGTCTATATTCTTGTCAATATCTACAGCAGAAGCATTTCCAAATCGCGACATTGTACAATATTTTTATCGCCACAGGTGACGCCAATGTGACAGCAACTGACAGTGACACAAAACGATTTGATTTATTCATAAACTTTTCTTATAAAAATTATAGTCGCCACAGTTGATGTCAATGTGACAGCAAATGACAGAGGCACAATACGATTTGTTTGATTCAAAAAATTTTCTTATAAAATTTACCTCGTGCAATGAAAATGAATCGATAATTTTTGACAAATCTGCTCTCACGCAAGTTAAACTGAAAAAGGTACTCGTGCTCTTTTTCAACTTAACATGCATTCGAGCATCTTTCCCAAAAATTATCGATAATTTTCATTCACAATTATTAAAAAACTATGGTTGCAATAGACCAATGATCCTATCCTCCTTTTTAATTATACAGGGAGTTAAACTTGATACGATTTTCAGGTAATATTGCTTATAAGTAATGCAGATTTTGAATTTAAAATAAAATACAGGGTGTTTCATTTAAAAAAACATAAGTTTGGTGTGCCACCCTGTAAGATTGTAACTAATTTTAAAATGTGGAGTTTAAAGCTGCTTACAATTTTTGTCAATAACTTTTTTTGTAATTTTTACTATAACAGACCTACTGAGCTTCCTCAAACTAATCAATCACCCTGTATATTTGCAGCTTAATAAATTAAAAACCATTTTTTCTCCAAAAACCATAAATTCTATTGCTAATTCTTTTGGATTATAAAAAAATAATTTTCACTCATTTTTTATTTGTTTATTTAATTTGTTTATTTTTAAACAACTTTTAATATTTTTGTGTCCTAAAACTTTTTCTTCTTAATATTTTTTTGTTATTTAAGTAACTTTGAAAATATGGCAGATACGTCAATATTTTAGATCTTTTTTATTAACTTTTAATCAAATAACAATTTTAGGTTTTAATAAAAGCCCTAGCTCTCTCTTAACAATCAGACTATCTCTTTTTAGCATTATTTTCAGGGCTCTGTAAAAACTATAAATATTGGGGAGTTCTGGGAGTTGGGACATTTTTTTGGAAATTTTATGATCTTTACAAATCTCTTTTTTACACTTCGAAAATCTTGAGATATTTCGACATAATATAAAAAAAAACTAATCTCAGCCTTTGTTTACTTTATTGCTTTTAACTTTTGCTATATTTTTTCGGCTCCTTTTGGAACCTTTCTTTAAATGATCTACATAATATTCCGGATCAAATGACACCTCGTTACTAATTTTCGTTGAACATTAAAATATTTTATGAAAAATCGTAGATGTGAACGAGACAGTTAAAAAAACGATATTGTTGTTATTAGTTATATTTATGTATTTGTAAACCAGAATGCATTAGAATTGTGGATTCGCTCTTATTTAGTACGATGTTGACGCAGACACTATTGTATGCTCTTAATTATTGTAGATAATTACTTTAAATAATTATAAAAAACTCAGTCACCTCTAGCAGCATTCTTGTTTGCTTAACTCGCACGAGTGGAGGGAAGGGTCAAGGTTGGCAATAATGCCGAGGAACAGGTAGCCAGAGTGCACAGGGAGCAGTGATTTGTTTAAAGTTGACATAATAAAAAATCAATTAAACTAGGATAGTTTTTCCTTATCATAGACACAGAAGTATTTGTTCAATTATTTTGAGTGTGGAAAGTACCAATAATGCTAATGCTGTTCCCAATGTTAAGGCATTTGAGTTGATTAAGATAAAATGCTATACATACATGCATATTTTTGGGCAGTAAAGCCCGGTTCTGAAGGTACAATTCATCAATGCAACTTAGTTGCAGCAACTTCTTGCCTCAACCCTTCTCCTTTCAAAGTTGCATGAGCGTTCACACCATGTTCATACTGTTGCAGCAATTTCTTTAGAAAATTTTTTTCATCTGTCAAATTTGACATTTCAACAATGTTCCGACTATATTTTGATTGTTGTTTCAGCCAATGAGCATGCAATTAGGCGATAATTTGCACTAGTGCAATTATATTAAACGTTTATTATTTATCAAAATAACATGAACACTGTTAAGCCTAGTTATTGAAATTCTTACAATTAAAATTGCAATTATTAAAATTTATTATTGAAACAGTCGAAGTTTGTTGTCGGTCAGAAACAACGTTACTGGAAGAAGAAGTTGAAACTGAAAATTCACCAACCTCGCTGTTCTCACTGTTTCTCATTTTCTTTATTATTTCCTCATGAAACTCTTTTTCAAGTTGTAAATAAGGTTTTATTGAATTGACATTGCCATGTCCCGTTATTTTCGTTAGCTGGTTTTCGTTTACCCCAACCTTGGCTAGATGCTCGATGAGAATGGTTTGTTAATTTGAACTTTTCGCTATCGAGACCTGCTTCTTGGACAGACAGCTTTGTCCATTTTGCGATCTCGTTTCTACCAGCTGGGATGTTCTTGAACCATATACCACTATTTTGCCATTTTCGATTCGGTGTAAGAAACAGACGGTTAGTCTTCGCACGTTAGATCCTCGTTTTGACAAAAGTTTTCTGTATAATCTTGAAAAAAAGCATTGAAAAGTAAAATTAAATAAAAAACCCTTAATTTGACCTACCTAACGGGGCAGATGTCTTCATTACTAATGTTTCGGATTAACCATTCGGATTTAAATCTTACATCATTAAATGCATCTATTACAATACCGAAATCTTCGCAATATTTTTCCTGAACAAGTTTTGCTGTTACGTTCCACATTGTTTTCACTACACTTTCTTTATAGAAGGATCCATCCTTCTTGCGCATGTTGCTTGCCCAGTCCTTTAGAGTGAAGGCAATTTTTTCCACCGAAGTTCCTCGTTCTAATAAGTGATTTCTTTCAGCACAAAACTCTTGAAATTGTCTCCATACTGACATTTTTGACTTTTTCGTATTCGTTGGCGTAAGATTGTCTATATTTTTGGCAATATCTACAGCAGAAGCATTTCCAAATCGCGACATTGTACAATATTGTTATCGCCACAGGTGACGCCAATGTGACAGCAACTGACAGTGACACAAAACGATTTGATTTATTCATAAACTTTTCTCATAAAAATTATAGTCGCCACAGTTGATGTCAATGTGACAGCAAATGACAGAGGCACAATACGATTTGTTTGATTCAAAAAATTTTCTTATAAAATTTAACTCGTGCAATGAAAATGAATCGATAATTTTTGACAAATCTGCTCTCACGCAAGTTAAACTGAAAAAGGCACTCGTGCTCTTTTTCAACTTAACATGCATTCGAGCATCTTCCCCAAAAATTATCGATAATTTTCATTGCACTAGTTAAATTACTACTAAAAATACCACACTTGCCACCATTGAAAATAGTCACCATATTTTTAACATTATAACAAAGAACTTATGAACTTTATAAGCTCTTTGCAGTATAAGATAACATAACCCAACTTTAACTTTATAAAAGATAAATTAAAATTAATAGCGTTTATTGCAAAGTGCAATAATAGTATATTAAACAACGCATTTCATATGGAATTCTGTTATGACACGAGTTCAAGTTTAAAAAACGAATAGCGAAGCGATGAGTTTTTTAAAGAACGAGTGTCACAAAAGCCATATGAAATAAGTTGTTTATAATATTTTTTATATTTTGCCCTTTTTACCATTTTTTAAATCAATTTTTTATTTTTATGTAATTACGAAAATTTTTATTTTAAAAAGTATGTCGGCAGCACTGTGTAATTTATAAAATTTGACAGTTGTGACATTTAAATTATCAAATGTTAATGTTTTAAAATATTTTAAAAAGAATAATATACCAATAATAATATATTATATAAGTAAAATATTATATTCATATTCACAGATACTTTCTTAAAGAACAATATAAAATTAATAAATTGCTATTAGCTACAAATGTCAATGTCAATAGTCTTGCCTTTGGATACTTCACTCATGTCAATGCCAACCATTTAAAACAAAAATTTGCGTGCGTAAACGTTACATTACGATACGCAAATGCGTTTTATAATGAAGATTTTTATAAGTGCAAAATATAAAAACATAATTACAGATCAAGACCAGATTACTGTCATTTTAGGTTTGTATAAAAAGTCAGTAAAAAAGTGACTGCAAACCAAATTAGAACCAGTTCTATTTTGGTTCTATTAGCTTTCTTTATATTTTTGAAGCATCCTTTGATTTGATTGATCATGGATACCGATTAACTGGTCTATTAATTTAACACTTCCTTCCAATTCTTGTTAATTAAGCATAAAAATTTGACGCACTTTAACTGTTGTGCCGAGATAAATATCCAGGCGAAATAATTAGAATAACAACATGACGTAATCAGTATTTGCGAGTTTGACCTTCATCAAAACAAATTTACTCATTCATTTCACTTAAAATGCATGAATTCATGAGTCCATTATCCTCGGTAGTGGCGTTTCAAAGAAGAAAACGAAAAAAAAATTTTAACCGCATTCTAGATTACACCTATATTAGGTGGTAGGTTCAGGGTTCAGGACAATGACAGGACTGGAAGGAAGGACGTTCGTATAACTAGATGAGAAGGTATGATAAAAGGTGAATAAACTTTTAATAAAGTCACACGTTCATGAAATGTAAATCAAACTTGGGTTTGTCAGCATTTATAGAATAATTCTAATATAGCGTAGGCAACTGCAAAAACAATTCACCTAAATATTTTAATACACCTATCTATTATAATTTATCAAACTTGTATATGACCAATTTCCAAAACAATAATTAAAAATTAAATCTTGGTAAATGCTTTATCATATTTAAAAAAGTCAAGTCAGTATTTCCTTCTTTCAAAAATGGATATTGTTTTAACCTGATGGAAGCTCCCGAACTGCGGCCTCGGTAATGGGTATCCTTAATCCTGCAGCCAAAGCATTTCGGGTGACCGAAGGATGACAGCCCTAAATAGGGATATGGATCTACGAATAAAAACTAGAAAGCAAGAAAATTGAAGAACCAGATCTGACTAATAGCGTTTTCCATTCGTCGCACTCGGGCAGCATTGGGTTTTTAGAGAATTCAAGGCCAGTGCTGTCAGATGCATGCTCTGGGGCAAAACCAATGGAACACGAAAATTGATTTGAACCGGACCGGACTGTTTGTTTTTATTGACATTTGATAACAATAATAAAAGATTTGAATTTTTTGTCTTGTAGAGTGTACATTTTATTTAACTAGGTGTGGTTTGTCATTTGGTTGTAAACATGATTATTTATCTATAGGGTTATAAACATATTTATAATAATGTATTTATTGAAAATGAAAATTAACAATGGAATTTTCTCCCTCGACTTTGCAAATGATTACGAAACTCACTATCCGCCATTATTGTTTTGCACTACCTTAACCCTTGATCAAATAGCTAGTGCCAAATTATTGCCCTCGGTTCGCCCTTAGCTTGCTCGGAGTTTGAGTGACACATGAATGGAACACAAAAAAATGAAAAAAATTCAACGAATGGAACACAAAACTGGCGCGAGTTCTGCCCCAGTGCGACGAATGGAAAACGCTATTAGAATTTGTCAAAATTTCCACAATTGTCTAAACAAAGTCTTCGACCCTCGTCAGTATGGAGAATTCCCAAAAACAATAGCCGTTTTATATAGATAACAACTATCTCTTCTGCAAAATATTCGAAAAATTATTGAATCCAAAAACTATCCAGTTATAAATTGTCTGAAAATCGGATAATTATCCTCACTGATGCAGCCAATAAAATTAATTTATATTGATTCGTTTTATTATTGATTTGTTCTTATTATATCGATTATATTTACAATTACTAATGTACAATCGTTAACATTGGCTGGTGAATAGGTGGTTGCGATAACCTTGGTTTTAGTTCTCATATTTTCCGGGTCTCATGTTTGCTTCTGTCCACTGTATAAAGAAAAAATTCATCTTTTAGGTAATACAGTAATTATTTCTAACCATATGATTGAAGCTGGGAAAGCTGAAAAATGTGAAAAGTATGACTACATTTGACGAGTATGCTTCATGCTCCATTATTTCCTTTTGAAGAATGTGTTCCTTTTAGATGTTGAAGTTTTGAATTACTCTAACTATGCTTCGATCAAAAAAAGTAACCGAAGAATACAATCCTGAAGTAACTGAAACTATTACAACTCTGATTGACTAATTTTTATAATTGTAGTTTAATAAATAAATCAAAAACTGATTGGAATGTTTTATTGTTTTCAATTTTCTGAACAATTGCTTTTTGTAATTATCTTTTAGTTTAAATCTCCCGCCAAACCCCACTTTGTCAATTTAGTTTATTTTCCAATGCAGAGATGGAGCTATTTTTGTCAAAAAACTGAATTTCATTTAACCCTTATTTCGAAAACTTGGTTTTCTCGGTTCATTTACTTTCTAAATGTATATAATGACTGTACTACCTTTCTTCCTCATCAATCAATTTTCTTAAATACCAAGTTCTAAAAGAACCATGCCAAACAATCATTAAATATTTCAATAAATCTTATTTAAATTTGCACTGGAAGATGAAAATGAATAAGTTATCAACATTTCGGATGTTAGTAGTATTAAATATGGTAAAAATATAATAAAATGAAGATATGGATGATCTAGCGTCTCACGATATGTTTAATTAGGAGAACAAGGACCACTTAACGGTCAATGCCCCTTAGACAATAAAGGAAATCTTGCCAAAATGTTTCTTTATTGGCAATTGTACAGGGTCGGGGCCATTGCGCTAAATCTTTGCAATTTGTCGCAATTTATTCTAATTAACATAAAACTGTAATTACGGATGATGATTCCAAATAAAAGTAACACTAACAATCGTCAAAAATGTTTTTAACAAACAAACCAGAAAAACTTCATTGAATTCTAGAACAACTAACCTACATTTCAGTAGAAAATAAAGAACAATCAATTTGGTTCGTAGAATTTAAGTGTGTTGACTAAAAACTACCGCTTAAAACTAATTAGATTAGATTCGCTCTATAAATTATTTTGTTCTATATATTTATATCTCAGACTTAATTTTTAAATTAAAAATGATCAATAACTCCCGATTTTCAATAACCTAGTTTTTGGCAGATGGCCAAAGAACAATGTATAAAAGAACATTTTGAATTGACTAATCCATAATAAACTGCAGTTAACGCCATATACAGGTTTTCCATATGAAATAATTTGGGATAATCTACTTAAACCTCTATAGGGAAACTCTAGAATATAATTTGGTACATTTGTACATTTGGTACAAATGCCTTTGAGTGTCTTAAACCCTCTAGCTCGAACCAGTAAGAACGTCTCCTCCGATCTTCCCAGTTCGATATTGTTCCTCTGGCTACGCTATTCGCTATGCCTAGGAATGGCTCTGGGCCTATAAATATTCCTTCAGCACCTTCAGCACCTGGCTAGAAGGTCCGCTTTTTCGTTACCTTCAATATGCCGGTATGCCCAGGTGCCCAAAGTACTTTAGTCCAGTCTGGCTATCGGAAATGATTTTTATAGTTTCCACCGTCTTGTTAACGAGTAGCCTTTAAAACACACACCTATTAGAAAAAATTAAATGATCGATGTAATGAATACGGGCCAAAAATTAACTTTAAGAGCACCAAGGATAGAACTATCGGTTGCCCAAACAAGAGAAATAAAAACGAGGATAGAGATGGCCAGATCAACATGGAGGTTGATGAGGATGCTGCGTTGTTATGTTTTTTCAACGCCCTTGAAATGAGGTTGAAGCATGGACCCTCAAGAAAAACCACATCGACAAACTACAAGCATTCGAAATGTAGTATTATCGTAGTCTCTTGCGGATCCCTGGACCGATATAGTGCGAAATCATTAACATCATGAAAAACAAGAAAGCTTCAATATCTGGGTCTCAACTAATAGCTCAGGGAAAGATTAGTGGAAAGCGGAGCATTGGAAAACGCTGTGTGTCCTTTCTAGAGAACCTAAGAGATTGGTCTAACTGTAGCAATGTTTAACCGTTCAGAGCTGCAGTCGCAAGGTCCGAATTGCTGTGATGATGGCGAACCTTCAATAGGAGATGCAGTATA
Source organism: Ophraella communa (assembly GCA_035357415.1). NCBI lineage: Eukaryota > Metazoa > Arthropoda > Insecta > Coleoptera > Chrysomelidae > Ophraella > Ophraella communa. Next base: position 11,741,571 of record CM068995.1, on the reverse strand, counting down.
AGAAGGAGAAGTTTTTGGCAAGGCTCAAAATTGTCATAAGCGAATAGAGTAATCAGGCTAATACAGTAAGAGAATTTATAAGAGGATTTTTTTTAAATATATATCAGGAGCTACTGAATATGAACCAAGACGACCTTCAAATTTGTGATATGAATACCTACTGAATTGAAACAGTAGCTTTGATGGACATATCAAAACAATTGGACTGCAGATTCTCCCAGGCTAAGGGTGAAACGTCGAAGCATATTTTCTACAACTACCGAACAGTAAAGATCAAAGATCACTCGAGTCTACGGATTTCAGGGAAGAAGTCTCGGACAACGAGACTTCTTTTTCTTATTGCTAAATATATTACAAGAAACATAACAAGATTCTAAATTTTCATACTCTAACTTCCATCCTAGCAAGATTGCTTAAAAATTATTACGGCGCATGAGCGACCCACGATAATGGCGCCTATAATAACCTGTGACGGTCGCCTCATATCATGGTCAAACCGCCCTTTTAAGAATAGAATAATTCTCACTACAAGGAAAATAAAGAAATGGATACTTAAGTTTTCGCGTGAGTGACCTAGATAGATAGAATTATTCTCTTGTAGAAATGATTCCAGAATACGGGCCCAAGAAGGACGAGCTCTCTAAATTTGCAGCAATTACGTCCATTGTACTTAAAATGTTGATATGTACACACATTTCCTGACACCACTGACTGTCCGTTGGTTATCGAAGTTCACCCTCCCTTTGAATTTTCCTCTAACCTAAAGAAGACGTACCAGAGGAATCCGAACTGACATTTAATTTCTCCAAGAACGTACACAAAACAATGTATTGTCCTTGAAAACGGTACTGTATACAAAAATAAAAACTTACAACTTACGAAAGTTGAAACATCACTCAAAAATTAAAATTCTAGACTTTAGCACAACCCTCACTGACTTTTGTTACTTAAAGACAATTTTTACCAATGTCTGCAGAAGCCACAGTGCATATTATTATACAATGGTCGTAAAGAATACCAAAATAGATATCTTTTGCTACTTAACAAGCAAGAACTCCTTAGCACGATTCCTCCTTGCTTAATCATAACAAGGTACTTGCAGAATAGGAATTACAGCAATTTTTACTTACTAGCACAAAATCCTTGGGCTAGCAAGATTGAATCTTGCTTACTGATAGCAATATGCATAGAGAATTAGCCTGATTATATTACTTGGTAGCTATATAAACTGTCACTCTGAACAAAAATTTAGGTGGAATAATAATAAACCTTGAGAAGCCATATTTTATAATAATTAACATAAAATGAATACTGAAGTTTCTAGTATGCTGTGTCACCCTGCTGGAAGATATATTTTATATTGAAGTGTATGGATTTGGTTTTGTTATACTTTTATTTTTTATTTGAAGCCCGCCCCTGTTATCGGCGAGTGCACTTGACAGGGGTTTGCTGTTAAGCAAAATAAAATTTAGGTATCTGCAATTCAGAATTGAATATGCTAAGGTTATTGAACTCTGAACGCAACTCTCATAAGCATGTCATGAGCCCAATTTTTTTGTTGACTTATTATTTAAACTATTTATATTTCCGAACAAAGTTTTTTTTAGGAGACACGAGGTCCGCATTTTAGTTATCTTCAATACAAACTATAGTTAAAATAACATAAATACGGACCCACTTCACTATTAAGAACTCAAATGAACATTGTATTTTTGTATGTATCACCTTAAGATCATAAAAACCGTTACTTTACAATATAACTCGGGAGATTTACACGGTAAAGAATTATACTGATTATTTTTTAAAGTTTTTTAAAACCAATGAAATACTTCGTTATTTGTCACATGGGTGAGTTTCAACCAATTATGGCATTATTATAGTGATGATTGTTGGCAATAATCACTGTAGCTTTTATTTTCCTAGCAACTGTCAGATACTTGTCAAAATAATTACTTAATGGTGTCAACGCGAAATATATTGTAAGTAATAATTAATTAAATTAAATTTTTCAATAATTTTATGATAGTTTTATTGATCTGTTTTATTGTAAAAATTTGTGAATAAAAAAATAATATTGACAAATATAATTCGAAACTCAACTCCAATTATTTTCAATTTATTCTCACTCTCTTGTTATATTATTACTGAAAATTTCACACCTCTACTTTTTAACCAATCAGATGCTTTAATTTTGTCCAGTTACCCTGGCAACTATAAAAATTCCGAAAATTTTTTCGAGGAGCCTCGATATTTAAGTAGAAATTTTTTGACAGCTGAAACCATAGAAAACGGTGAAACTTCAACGTACAGGCCATAAACAAATAAAAATATGCTATTATATTTCTCTATGCTACAGACGCTTAAACTATAGTCTGTACAAAAATTACGAGGAGTAATAAACCTTAAGTATACAAAACCTTTACAGGGAGCACCATGAAATTTTTGATAAATCTCTTACTTTAAATTACATTTCTTCCGTAAATCTAAAAACCAGGTAGATCGACCCCGTATTTGTTTCAGTTGTAGCAAAGTTTAGGGTTTTCTTCATTGTTAAAGGATTAGCAGGTAAGCAATAACGCAATGCAGTGGTGTGTATTTTGGGAAAAAAAATATGTTTTAAATTATAATATAATAAAAAATGAAAAGAAATAATTATTGGAATACATTTATTACTTACATTTTATTCTATATCCGACTCGGAAGAGGAAGAATCGTTGTTGACATTAATAATAATAGGGTCGATTAAATCATCACAAATATTGTCAATTTTTCACATATTTGCCTCTACTTTGATAACATGCTCGATACAGTTTGCCCAATTTTCCTTACTAACATGACTTACAGTACTCTCAAACAATTTCACAACATCGTTTATTTTAAAAGTAGTATTTTTTTTCCAACTTCCCCCTTTACCTGAGCCCATATTAATTCTATGAGATTAAGTTCACAATGATAAGGGGGAAGTCGAAGAACTGATATACCACGAGAAGAAGCCATTTCTTCGACAATGTAGCTTTTGTATTTATTCTTGTTCATTTTTGCAATTCTGTAAAGTTCTTTCCTTAGTGGATCTTTTGGAAACTTTTTCGAAATAAGCCACTCCAAACGCTCTGCTTTACGCCAACGACTTGTGGGCAATGCTTCTCGTAACCGTGAATGGTAACTTGCGTTGTCCATAACAATAACAGCCCTTTTTGGAATCAGATCCAACATTTGAACAAACCATTCCTCGAAGACATCCCCATTCATATCTTCGTGATAGTCCCCCGTGCGTTTTGAAATAAAAGTTAATAATCCACCATCAACAAAACCTTCAGAACTTCCAATATGGACAATGATAAGTCTTTTTCCTGCGAACCTAACGACAAACCTTCCACGAATGCCTGCCTTCCGCTTTTAATGTTTTCATCTTGCCAAGATTTGGAAACTGTATATCCAGCATTTATCCATGTTTCGTCTAAGTAGAAGATTTTCAAATTTTGTTCTCTGGCATGTCGAATGCTTCTTAAATAGTCTCTTCTCCAAAAAACTATTTCCGGTTTATCTATCAAGAGAGATTTTCTATTATGTTTTGTATATCTGAAACCCACATCTTTCAAAAGTTTGCATAATGTCATTCTGGAGAATTTTGTACAGTCCGTATCTTCTTGCACTGATGTCATAATTTTGTCAAGTGTTGGAATTTCCTTTCGTAAGTAAAATCCATGGAGACTTTACGCCTTAGTCTTTGTTTTAATGACTCATCGATCTCAATTGGTTTTCGGCCTGAAGGAGTTTTAGGGGGCTGAAGAGTTCCATTCTTGCTTTCTTTTAGTAATCTATAAATTGTTGATTTAGCAACACACAACATAGCAGCCGTTAATTCCACAATATCATCAGCACTTGCATCAACACGGTATACCCCCTTAAAATATATTTTGGTACGTCTATAAAATCTACCTAAATGAATGATTTATTACTCCTTGTCCTTTCGATATAGACTATAGTAATTATGAGGTTTTGTGACAGATATCAGCTTGGATTAATAATTATTTTCCAAATTATGGTATGAAATTTTCTTACCAAATACCACGTAAACTTAAATTATTCCTGGAAATTTTCAAAATTTTCGTGCCCTCAAAGAAATATCCGGAAATTATTTAAGTTCTTGTGATATTATAAGTAGCAGTAATAAACCAACCAATCAGAGAAGTCCGCAATTTTGCGAATAATCAAAATAAGGCAGATTGTGAACTTTATCTTTCGTTTAAAATTGGACGGTTTGCTACGGACAGATTTTAAGCTAACGAAAAATGATGCATTTGTTTTAATTTTTACAGCTAACGGTGACATACACTATTCTACTATAACTTCTTATTAGTCACGTGGTTTGGTATAAAACGTTTAGTTTACATTCAATTCTATAAATGTTTTTTGTAATTTATAAAAATTTTCCAGACAATCGTGTCAAGATGTTAATATGTGAAGCAAATTCTATTTTTATCGATATATTTGTGCTACATTAACACCTACAAATAGAGGCTATTAACATTATTGTTGATACTGATTTAAATAATACCTAATCAATTTTACAGTACACGTGTGGCATGTGCATCGATGCTAGAGTTCAAAATTCATTTTGTAGATATAACAAGTACAGTTACATAATTTGGCATAACGTATTTAAAATAAAAAAAAAACAATAAAACAATGAAAATGTTACGACATGTCTAAAAACACGCGTAGATTTTTTAAATCCCAATGTCCAAGATTTTTAGGGTGTTCCGTCAATTCCTGATAGATCCAAAGAGGTAGTCCAACTTCACAAATCCCAAACGCACTTGTACATTATCAGTCAAAAGGCCAACAATACCTGATTTGATTACTATGGATAAATCACTATAATATATGCACAACTGCATTTTAAAACGTTGCAAATGTATTAAAAGACTTTACAATGCTGGCACACCGCGTAACGAATATATTTAAACTTAGTTCATTAATTTTAAACTAATAAGTGCACAGTTTTTAATTCTATGTCTCATGATTTAAATATTAATTTTATTATATTTTGTGTTTTTTTTTAATAGATTAAAATGGACGTCCATCTTACTAAGAATAATAAATCACTATTCGTTTGAACTTGAAAATAAGCTTTTAGATTACAATTACAATTTATTTTTAATTAAACGTGGAAGTTGAGTTCAAACGAATAGTGATTTATTGTTCTTAGTAAGATGGACATTCAAAGAGTGAGAGTTAGTACAATAAATTACATTAGAAAAATGTTTAAAATTATTAATTGTATATCGACTCCAAGTAACAAGATTTTTCCTTTTAAATACTATAAAATTTACTTACTAAAATAAAATCTGTCTATTGATATACAGTGGACGGCTAATTTATGGAATATTATCATTGTTTCGAAAACCGTCGAGTTTTGAGGGTAATCCAGAAACAGGTCGATTTTTGTTATAAAATACCCATGTTATAACGTACATGGAGTAAGGATGACGTCACCGGTGTGGGTGTAGTGACGTAATCGTTAATTTTTGTAAATAGAAATCGGTATAATGCAACACCTCATTTGAAGGAGAATTTAATTCTCTATTTAACGACATTACATTTGTAACTAAAATATTTTTTAAGGGTACAAAAACATTTCTTTTTTATTTGAATTCAACCAAATTACAACTAATGATTTAATTCATAACGTACCTTAAAGTAACCAAATTATGCATAATAAATATTTTAAATTAAATGTTCGAAATGCCCTCCATCGGTTTCTTGACAATATGCGAATCTACGGACCCATTCATCAAGTACATTGCGGATGACATCTGGAGTAATGAGACTCACTTCATGCCTAATTCTATCTTTTAAGTTCTGTAAATTTGGGGGTCTATTGACATAAACTTTTGATTTTATGTAATCCCACAGGAAAAAGTCTAGAGGTGTTAGATCTGGCGACCTTGCTAGCCACTCTATAAAACCTCGTCTTCCGATCCATCTCCTGGGAAAGCAATTATATAAAAATTGACGTACTTCACGTGCGTAATGCGGAGGGGCTCCATCTTGTTGAAACCAGATATTGCCACTAGGTAAATTTGCATTATTGGCATTTGGATACATGTTAGCAAGGAAGGTATAAGTTGATTTCTCAAAAAAGTTAAATAACGTTCTCCTGTTAGATTTTCTTCAAAGAAAAAAGTGCCAATGATTCTGTCATCGATGATCCCTGCCCATACATTCACTTTCTGAGGATATTGCGTGTGTGCCTCAGTCATCCAATGTGGGTTTTCTTGACTCCAATACCTGCAATTTTGACGATTCACGGTACCATGTAAAAAAAATGTGGCTTCATCAGAAAAGAGGATTTGATTGATGAAACGTGGATTGCCGATACATAAATCCTGCATAATTTCAGAAAATTGAAGCCGGCGATCGGGATCCATCAGTTAGGTATCCGTCAAATAACACTAACTAGCAGATAAAGTTCCAGTTTATTCGGAAGCGGTTTATCAACTCGTTTTTATTATCTAGTTAACTGATAGATAATGAAAGTTGGCAATGCTAATGGATGAATGTAAGCAATATCATTGGTTGTTACAAGTACAAGGTCATGTCACATTAATGGAACTGTCACGACCGTTTTGTTAGGTTATTGTTGATTGTTTTTGTTTATGCAAAAATTTGTGTCTTTACGTTCTGAAAGGTACAGATACAGGTATTCTACCTATTGTTTTTATGCATCAACACCAAACATAGTTTTAGTTTATTTCAAATCCCAGCTAATAGGCTTGCAAAGAATAATTTTTTATAGAGAGACGCAAAATTCAGTGACTTTAATATTCATATATATTTCCAAACTCATAAATAAAATTATTAAATGTTAGATTTTCACGTCTGATTCCACACATTATAAAACTATATTCTAAAAAAATTGTCAAAATGAATAAAAAAAATTCTACAAGCATGCGTAAAACAACATTTTAATTCAGACAATATCTCTTATCGCTACAATGTAATATAAAGAAAACAAAATTTTTATAGTGAAAAATACCATCCCTTTCATTTAATCTTTCTTTACTTGTAATGATTTTAAAAACTATTTTTCCTTTTTTTTGTAAAAATGGACCCCAGTAAATCTAAAAAAAAGTACAAGACTTGCAAGAGTCTTGGTGCAAGACCAAGACCAAGACCAAGAATGGACCCTGCAAGAACAAAACCAAGACCTTGTATGCAAGACCAAGACCAAGACTAACCCGGTCTTGGTCTTGGTCATGCATTTGCTCATCACTACCAGGTTGCCCTATCCGTTTTTTTTATTCTCGATGACATCTTTATATTTATTTGCAATTTTTAAAAGCAAATTTTTCTCATCTGCTGTGAAATTGCATCCTCTCTTCTTAGTCGTACTAATACTTTTAATTTTTCACTTTGATCAAACCCAAGTAAATTAGATACACTAAAAAACTTCGGAATCAAAACAAACCAACTCTTCTGCATAAAGTGAGGTTATATAATAGACCTTAACCTCCAGATATCGACCTAACCGACAGTTGAAAGTTACAGATAAATATCTGACATTTTAGCTGTCGGATAAAGTTAACCTGTTGTTGATAAACCGACCTCTTCAAAATAACTGGAAGTCAAGCATTAACTGAGAGTTAAATTGCTATTGATAAACTGGCCCTAAATGGTCTATTTTTAAACCATTCAAATGCTTTGGGTCATAGGGTAGATGTAACGTTGTCAGCGTGTATTATTCAACTTGTAGTTATCTGTAATGTTGTAGTTTGTATCTTTTTCTAACGGTAGATAGGCGATATAACTGGCAACAATGCTGTTGTTAGGGTATTCGCCTATGCCCGAACACGATGTTTTTGTCGCACCAATACGATACGAATCTTCGCCCGCTAATGTAGCCGAAGCATAAGTAGTGTTATGGTTTACTATTTTGCATTGTAGTAAATAATAACGATTAAACGTGCGTCATAAATTTATAATACAGCACATTGCAGGGGATTTCCGTCACTGACCAGCGCAAACTTCATTAAATTAAGCTAAAACGTATCGAGCTACCAAGAAACTCATTTCAATAAACAATTTATTTTAATATTTTGTAGATTTATTCAGCACTAAGTATTGCTCGTGTGGAAAATTATGATTTCCAATTACATTATTTGTAAAACATATTATTATTGTTGTTGTTTTCTGTGTATGTAATTTTTTCCATTCTATTTATAATGAAATTTATTGAACCAACCCGTCGAAGTTTTAAATATTTAGGTAACAAAATCCACGAAAGTTTAATTTGTTGGAGAAGTATATTCACTTATAGTGTAGTGAAGTCGTCGGAATTTTGTCTAAACGTCTGAAAAATTATATACAATTGTTTTTCACCGGGAAAGTACTTAAAATATGATCTTAAATGACATACTAAAAGTCTCGTAGATTCTGGTTGCAAAAAATGACTGTCATTTCGATTTTTTAAAATTAATGTCTGTATCTTGAAAACTATTAAGTTTTCGGATACGTTTCAAGAGATGTTATTTTCTTTAAATAAAAAAATACATCGAGCAGAGGCGTATCTAGGTACTATTGCACCTGTGGCAATATACTAGACAGCCCTCTATTTGCGTAAATTTTTTTAACCAGTATTTTTTTATATAATTTTGGTCATATATTGTGGTTACACTTTAAAAATAATAGGCAATATTATGGATATTTACTTATTTCTATTACCAATATTTCAACTAAAAATTGGTATAATCAAAAAATATTTTGGTTAGTTAACCAGAAAATAACTTAAAATTTATAAATTTCTCTTTTTTTGCTTTTACACATTATGACATTTGTAGATATTTCAATTGGTTGTCAATTGTAATACTTTAATTATGATTAATAAAAATATATCTGTCGTAATCTATAGATTTAAAAGCCCCATTAACATAAGACTATTTCTTACATTCTTAATATCCAACTTATTTTTCGCGAGTAGTTATAAAGCCAATAAAGTATTCTTAAATGCTGCATTTTTTCACGTTGGGCGCCAAAAGTTCTAGCCTTGTGTAATAGGTACGGACATTGTTTTGTTTCCATGGATTGTTTTTAAGCCTGTCGCGTTTAACCAAATTGCAACCAATATGTTAATACTGTTAAACATGTTTATACTCAGGACTGTGTAATTGTTTATGATGGATCCCATTCAGATCAGTTTACAACAAAGGATGCTTTTCACAAAATTCTTTAGAAATATCATTAAAGGAGAATAAAATTGTTACACCACATAAGAATAATTGCGAAATACTTAATAATAATATATACAGAAATTGATAGAAATTTTAAAGTTTAGATTTGAAAAAACAATCTTAAAGGTAAAACTGGCTGAAAGGGTCGCAGACTGTTTAATCGTTTGAACTGCAGTAGAACTTTCAAGTTCTGGTACACCAATCGGCGTAGGTGTATCTGAAGACACAAATATAAAAACTATCAGAAGAAAAACTGCTAGGGCATATTTCTTCATGCTATATCAGGTTGTGATATAACCTAATTACAAATTTATATAGGTCTAAGAAAATCAAAAAAATATTGACGCGTTAAGGCATACTTTATATAATCGAATATACAAAAACCACTTCACTGTAATATTTTTAATATTATAAAAAATCAATTTTTCACAAATATGCATTTAGTACAAATATATGATTGTTTCAAAACTTTATTAGAACTACATAGTTAAATATATATCTTTTTTATTCAAATCACATTAGCATATTGATAATTTTTTGCATTATAAAGAACAGAACCGGCTTCACCGTCCTGTACATTAATAATTTTCAATATTGTTTAAATTTTCAATTTGTTTATTATATTTATGGACGCTGTGTTGGAAGACTTGAAGATAAGACAATTTATTTGTTGAAATTTAGTAATTTGCTGTCCTATCTGAAAAGTCTGTCCAATACCAACGCCCATACCTCCATGATTCCTTCTCACACACATAAAACTTTTAGAAAGATACAACCCTCTAAGTTGGAGTCAAATTATCTCTAAGTTGGAGTCGAGTTACCGTCAAGTTATCTCTAAGTTGGAGCCAAGTTATTGCCAAGTTATTACTAAGTTGGAGTCAAGTTATTGCTAATTTAGAGCCCAGTTACCGCCTATGTGAAGACAGTCCCTTAAACCACTTCTGAGCTGTTAAAAATACTATTACATCCCGAGCAGCCAGAACCATTAAAGAAACTTTCATCTCTCCACGAAGAAGCTGAAGCCGCCCTCCTAGACAGCACAGAAACTTAAAGTTAAGTCCTCTTTTTACAACTCCATTTCATTATCAGCAAGTACTTACATTTTCAATAAATAATCTATATTTTTAAAAAACAGTTTCATTTTTATACCTTAGACTATAAGTCTTAAGGGTGTAGCGTGGTCGGTCTTTATTTCAAGTAGCTTCTTAATTTGTTGTTTAATTAAAGTAATTACAAGGTGTTTCTATTCTTCTCACATTAGTTTTTGTGTAGTTTGTTTGCTAAATCGATAGCGTTATTACTTATACATCCCTGTCCTTCCTATAGTGAGCATTAACTTGGAGTCGAACCACCCCCTGGAAAGAGTCTCTTAGCCGGGATCTCTTTTGGAGAGTTTTTTAGTTACAAATTGGCTCCCTGCCTTTTTGGGACTATTATTGATACAAAGATACGTTTATAAATATTGTTTGGTTTGGCCGGTGTAAGACGTAAGACAATCTTGACATTGTAATTTATATACTACGTTGGTTTGATAAGGAAGAAATATATTCATTAATTAAATAAACAGAAATAATCAAATTTTATAATTCGAAATACACCGAAATTATACATTCTATTTTATATTTTGCACTTATAAAAATCTTCATTATAAAACGCATTTGCGTATCGTAAAGTAACTTTTTATATTTTGCACTTATAAAAATCTTCATTATAAAACGCATTTGCGTATCGTAATGTAACTTTTGCGCACGCAAATTTTTGTTTTAAATGGTTGGCGACATGAGTGAAGTATCTAATGACAAGACTATTGACAATGACATTTGTGGCTAATAGCAATTTATTAATTTTATATTGTTCTTTAAGAAAGTATTTGTGAATATGAATATCATTTTTTACTTATATAATATATTATTATTGGTGTATTAGTCATTTTAAAATATTTGAAAACATTAACATTTCATAATTTAAATGTCAAAACTGTCAAGATCTGTCAAATGCACACAGTGCTACCGACATACTTTTTAAAATCAAAATTTTCGGTATTACGTAAAAATAATAAATTAATTTAAAAAATGATAAAATAGCAAAATATAAAAAATATTATAAACAACTTATTTCATATGGCTGTTGTGACACTCGCTTCGCGATTCGTTTTTTAAACTTGAACTCGTGTCATAACAGAATTCCATATGAAATGCGTTGTTTAATATACTATTTACGCACGCAATTTTTTGTTTTAAATGGTTGGCGACATCAGTGAAGTATCTAATAACAAGACTATTGACAATAACATTTGTGGCTAATAGCAATTTATTAATTTTATATTGTTCTTTAAGAAAGTATTTGTGAATATGAATATTGTCTTTTACTTATATAATATATTATTATTGGTGTATTAGTCATTTTAAAATATTTGAAAACATTAACATTTCATAATTTAAGTGTCAAAACTGTCAAATGTTATAAATTACACAGTGCTACCGACATACTTTTTAAAATCAAAATTTTCGTAATTACATAAAAATAATAAATTAATTTAAAAAATGATAAAATGGCAAAATATAAAAAATTTTATAAACAACTTATTTCATATGGCTCGCTCTCTCCATATTTTTTTATTTATTGAAAAAACGATAAAAAAATAGAATCTATTTATTAAAACAAAAAAATAAGGGGAAAGCGAGTTGATATAAGTCAAAATAGACACTTTAAAAAAAATGGATCTAAATAATGTATTTTTTGACGGACGCGGTAACTACTTTATGCTCTTATGTGTGAACCTTTTTTTCTTTTATATTAATTAAATCCAAAAGTTTTATGGTATGTACTGATATCGAAAATTTTCGAAATATCTTTAATCATTTTAAAAGGAAATCACTAACCTACCTCAATGAATTGCATATTATTTAAAAAGCACGTACAAAAACGACTTTTATATAATGGTATTTGAAACACGTTAAACAGGAAATTAAGTAAATAAATAAACCTATTGTGTTATAGTACAGTATATCGAAAAAAAAACGTGAGGTTAATTGAAACAGTTAATAGTAATTTTAATTTGCGATATTATCTCTATATCTTCAAAACCAGTTAACGTAAAGTAAATAAACATTTTTAACTTTCATTTTTCCTGAAATACTTGGAGCATAAAATTTTTCATATAAGCCGGGTCCACATCAATAAAAATTTGTGTTGTGCGTTGTATTTAACAAAAATATTTTCGTGTGCGCCGCAAGCAAATATGCGAAAATTATTTTCAACCCAAAGGACAACGCAGATTCTTCTCCAAAGAAGCCGATACGGCGGGAAGAAAATTTTCCGAAAACTAGCAGCTGATGAATCAACAGGACAATTTTTTAATTTTCTTCGCATGTCGCCAAAAGATTTTGAGATTCTTATTAATGTGATTGGACCAAAAATAACCAAGAAAGACCCCAACTTTAGAAAAACGATATCAGTCAACGAGAAATTAACGGTAACTTTCCTACAGTTTTTCCGGCACACACTCTTTCGACGCACGTGAATTCATCTACACAACATACAAAAATTTATTTTATACGGTAAATTATTAAGGGCCGATTGTTAAATCTTCAGCTAAACAGATAGATAACTTTTATTCGATGGATAGCAAGGTTAGGTATGAATTTTTCAACAGTTAGATAAGACTTAACTGTCGAATAACTCTGCTAACTGAGGGATAAATCTATCTGCCGCTTCAACCATCAGATAACCGCGTTATTCGATTAATAAAAGTTATTACGCTAGAATCCCACTAATATCTATTACATATAAATGTGAATGTTTTTGAGAATGGATGTTTATTACTGGTTCACGTAACAACTACTGGATGCATTTTTTAGAGTAATGATTTAACTTATACTTACTCAAGATAGTGTCACTGTCGTTACGCGCATCGAGTCCTTTTATGTTCGAGCAAATGCTCAGCACCTTTTCCTCTATTTCGTTGAATTCGGGAGCATTTGAAGGCCTTCCACCAGTTCTGTACATGTCTTGCCTTTGCAGAGAAGATTTCTGTTTTGTTATTTTTTTTAATCTTTCGTACTTAAGTTTTAAAGTTTTCCACGAGCGGACACTCGTGGAAATCCCACAGGAGTTTACCGACTACCAAAGAATTTTCTTCCATGCTGCCTCTTTATCTTTGTTTGTCACAGCGTCCGTCTTTTTGTTTTCAATTATGGCTTTGAATTTACCTACTAAACTGACAAGTAGTTGGATTTCTGCGGTATTAAAATTTGCTGAACGCTCTCTTTTCTTAGATTCCATTATTTCCGTACACTTTCGCAACAATTTATTTTAACACAACCGATAGACGTCCCACGTTCGCACCAAAAAACAAACAACACGCATCAAAGCATGACATAACCTCAAAAGTGAAGTGACACTGACACTTGTTTGACAGAAAATTTCTGTCCTTCTCTAACCCATAAGTTTGCAATATATTTGTTTCACCACTTTGAAGTTCGTGTTGCCAGAGTTTAAATATTCCGTCAGACCATTCAATGAATAAAAAGACATTGAAAAATAGGGGACTAATTATACGTCGAATAAACAGACAGATAACTTTATCCGCTGGATAGTTAATAGACTTTTTATCTGAAGATTGAACAATCGGCCCTTAATCAGATTAATCTTTGTGCAGTAAATATTTGTTTTGAATTGTAAATTCAACGCACAACAAAAATGTATATTGATGTGGACCCGGCTGTGAATTCCTCTACACAACATACAAAAATTAATTTTATATGGTAAATTATTTAATCAGATTAATCTTTGTGCAGTAAATATTTGTCTTGAATTTTAAATTCAACGCACAACAAAAATTTATATTGATGAGGACCCGGCTTAAGAAACTAAGAATGGATAAATGATTTCTGCTCTCCAGAAATAACACTGCTTATAGTTTATTTGTAAAACTAATAAATGGATGTGAGAAATACAAGTGGGAATAAAGAATTGATTCTTAATTTCCCGAGTTATCTTTCAAAGGTATTTTCCTGTTTTCCCAAAACCTCCGAGTTCACTCTTTTTCCTAATAGTCCTGATTTTACATATATCTAATAATCACATATCACTTTGTGGAATGAGTTTATACTACTCATGCTAAAGAAGAAACTTTTAACTCTTGGATTTGGACAATTGGACTAGATTTAGATTAGAAAAAGTGAAACTGCACTGCCACATTATACCTATTATGTCCCATACGTATAATTATTTGGTGCTGTTCCCTAAGTATATCAATATGTTTAGCCTTATGGTCTTAATGAAGGCTCGTAAATATGACGGTTCCAGGAAAGGTAAATTATTTTCTACTTCTTTGGGACCTCCCGCTACCTCTTCGCATGCAATAACTTCGTGTTCTAGAGTTTCTTCCTCTTTACCACAAAATCAATATTATCTCAAGTCGCCATAACAACACATTTGAAACCGTGTCGCTAGACACAGTAAACAGCACAGATAAATGTCAGACTTCAAAAATAGAAAAAAAAATGTCGCGTTTCTGTGAGTGCTCCATACAATCTATAAAGAAAACTATAAATGAAAGTGACCCCAAAAATAGCAAATCAAACTGTATAGGTAGGTACTTATATGGCGACAGTTTATAGATTTTCTTTATTCGTCAAGTATTCCAATAAATTACATTCGTGCAAAAAATTTACCGATAATTTTCCAAGGAAGGAGTTTCATATTTGGGTGAAAGTGTCCGAAATACGAGGGACCTTTTATAAAATATGAAAACAACCGGATCACGTTTTCTTGAAAAATTATCGGTAATTTTTATGCACTTATGAAATTATAGGGGAAAATTTCAACCTCTACTTTTTAACCAATAAAACCCCTTAATTTTGTCTAGTAACTAACTGTAAATTCTGGAAATTTTTTCGTGGCGCCACGATATTTAATGGGAAATTTTTAGACAGCTGAAACCATAGATAACGTTGAAACATCGACGTACACACCAGAGACAAATGAAATAGTAGATAAACAACGCATTTCATATGGCTTTCTGTTATGACACGAGTTCAAATTTAAAGAACGAGTGGTACAACAGCCATATGAAATAAGTTGTTTATAATTTTATTTATATTTTGCCATTTTATTATTTTTTAACTTAATTTTTTAAATTAATTTATTATTTTTATGTAAATTACGAAAATTTTGATTTTAAAAAGTATGTTGGTAGCACCGTGTAATTTATAACATTTGACAGATGAAAATTTAAATTATCAAATGTTATTGTTTTAAAAGATTTTAAAATGAATAATAGAGCAATAATAATATAGTACTTATATAAGTAAAAGATAATATTCATATTCACAAAAACTTTTTTAAAGAACAATATAAAATTAAGTTAGGCAATTAGGTTAGCAAATCTGTAATTGGAGCAGCAACCGTGGAAAAATCTTTAATAAATCTCTTATACCAACCTAACAGACCTATTAACCTTTTAATTTCCGTGGTATTTTGGGGTGTCTCAAAGTTTAAAACCGCTTCAACCTTAGATGGATCAATATGCAGACCTATCATTAACCACATAACCAAAATAAGACAATGAAGGCAAGCAAAACTCACATGTTTCAAAATTAACAGTTAAATCCGCCTCTTTAAGACGATGAAATACCTCCTCTAATACCTGTAAATGTACCTAATTCAAAAGTAGGTGTCCCCACTAAGAAATCATTTAGATAAGCCCAACAGTATGGAGCTAATGATGGATCAATAATCCTATCAACCAATCTGACCATTGTTTAAGGACTATTTAGTAGCCCAAACGGCATTGTGACGAACTGATACAACCCTTTAACGTACACAGCAAATCCAGTTTTAGGTTTTGATGCTTCATCCAATGGTATTTGTAAAAAAGCATGTTTAAGGTCAATAGAACGACAGTCTCGCAATTTATTCAAAATTAAAATTTTATGTATTAACATTTACCAACAGGAAGCAAGTATTCTTGTCGAAAATAAAGTGTAATGATTTGTTTTATTTCACATCCATGTTTTTATCACGTTTTGTAGCGGACAGTTTTAAAAATGTAATTCTTTGAATGTAATCCTGCAGCTTCTCGGTATTCCTGATTTTGATAATAATTCACTCTCACATTACCCGTAATTAAATTAAAACCATATTTTTATAATTAATCTGGTCAATACATTGAGTTTGGTTTCTTAGAACCAAGATATTGATTTATTAATATACAAGAATAGACAGCTTAACAACAGTTAATAAAAGGACAATATCGACAGAGGCATAGGGTTCAGATTAAATAATTAAATAAGATTAAATATTATTAAAATTGTTATTAAAATATAAATATCTAAACGTAAAATGAATATGATAAGTTTGATAATGATCAGGTAAGATTCTTATTTACCTTTGAGTTGGTCTGTCTCCTATCGGTTATGTCGTCTAGCTATTAGAGATTTCGAGAGTAACTTTTGAGAAAAGGAAAGAACGTCAAACAATGCATAGGAGGGAGGGACATTAACTTATAGCGCATTCGTGATAGTTGACGGAATTGTTAGTGACCAAAGTCAGGTTGCAAATTGTAGTGCGATTCTTGTATTTCTGTAAATAATTTATTAAAAATGACCGTGTGTGCTAGAACATCAAGTCTCATTTAGAGTCATTTATTAAAAAATTTAAAAAAACTATTCAAATTCAAAATTGAAACTACAAACATCAAAAGTTCACACACGTTTGTGTGTTATTACATGCTTGCGAGTGTGTTCTGGACAGGCAAGCATGACAGAAGTGAACGTCCAACGTTAAGAATGTTACTAAAAAGATTAAATTTATTGTGTACTTTATTCACATTGAACCTTTTTTCTTCTTCATGTGCCATACTCTATACAGAGCGTCGGTGACCTCTTGTTGATCTGTGCTGTGCGTATCTTAAGAAATCCCCACACAGAAAATTGGAACCTGCAGTTTCACGCCGGATCCGAACATTAAAGTGAGAGGCTTTCCTAGCCAGAATATTTTCGGTGGTTTGCCATTGCCTTCAGAAAGTTAGCCACCATACTATTTGTCGATATTTTTCATCGGCAGTGCGGGAATCAAACCCAGACCCTCTCCATTTTTTTCCTCCAATACGTATTTCTATTATATTCTTCGGTGTTCTCTCGTGTGCCATTCTTTGTATATGTCCCATCCACCTTAACCTTTGTGCAGTTTTTACTATGGCAGTTATACTAGGCTCTGTGTTTTAAGTTTTTACCTCTTGATTTGTTCTTCTTTTCCATTCTTCATTTACTTGCTTTCCACCATATATCTTTCTCAATAAGTTTCTCTCCCATACTTCTAGCATTTCTATATCCGTATTTCTTAAAATCCACATTTCTAAGGCAAATGTAAATCTTGGTCTTATTATAGTTTTATACAAATTTATTTTTAACTTCCTTGACAAGAGTTTAGACTTCAGCAGATGGTTTATTCTATACAAGAATTTATTTCCTTTATTTATTCTCATAGTGATTTCTTCTATAAGGCTTGGTACTCTTGTAAAACATGTTCCTAAATATATAAATTTATCAACTTCTTGAAATTTGTACACCTTTCCAGTTTGTGTAGTTATATTCAGCGTATTGCCTTTCGTGAAATTTCTATCTGTCCATGACATATATTTGGTTTTTTCTTCGTTTTGCTTCTGCTCAGAATCACAATATCGTCTGTGGAAGCACATGCACTGATATTTATTGTTGTATAAAATACCATTTCTAGTGATTTTAGCTTCTAGGATTATTTTTTGTAGTACAAAATTAAATCGTATTGTCTTAAACCTTTATCTGTCGCAAATTTTTCAGATATTTCCCCTTTGTCTTTGATTCTATTTTCTGTTTTGTTTAAAGTCATTTTCAGCAATCATGATCTACTTTAAGGTCTTTTAGAACTTTATATAATCCTTTTCTTTTAATTGTATTGTACGCATTTTTAAAATCGATGAAAAGTAAATGCGTTTCTTTTTGATGTTCAACTTTCTGCTGGTATCTCGCGTAAAGTGAATATTTAGCAAGTAACTCACCTTCCTTGCCTAAATCCAGCTTGATATATTGTATGTAATTTAGTATTAGTTATTAGTTATATTAGTTACATCAAACGATACTAATTTAGTATTATTTTGTAATTTACAGTTATTTAAAATAAATTAAATAAATGTAATTTACAAAATAATACTAAATTAGTATCGTTTGATGTAACTAATATGTTCTCTAAAATACCTCCTAAAGAATGTACAGTTCTAGTTAAAAAAATATTAGATGAAAGAAATATTCATCCAGGTATAATATCAGATATAATTGACCTATTTAATGTATGCATTAGCCAAAATTATTTTACTTTTGATAACAAAGTATATATTCAAAATGAGGGTCTTCCAATGGGAATAATTTTACTTTAGAAGTTTCTAGATTTAAAAAAAAAAGTTAATAAATTACTAAATTATTCAATATACAGAAAACCAACACAAACAGATGTAACCATAGCATATAATTCAAATCATCCTATAACGCATAAATTAGCAGCTTATAATTCTATGATACATAGGGCATTTTCAATCCCAATGGACAAAATCAACTTTGATAAAGAAATTGATATCATAAAAAAAATAGCTACGTCTAATGGCTATCCAATTCATTTAATAAATAAATTAATTAATAAAAAAGAACAGAAAGTGTCACTACAACTAATATTTCCTAAACAAACTAAAGAAATTAAAAGTTATAAAAATATTACATATTGTGGAAATATTTCCAATACAATTTCAAAAATAATATCTTCGGCAACATCAGCATTAATATCATTTAAAACACAAAATAATGTTGGTACAAAATTGTTAAATGTAAAAACAAAATTACCCAAATTAAAAAAATCTGGTGTTTACAAAATTAATTATCCAAAATATAATGCTGTATATTATAATGAAATAATAAATATAAGAATTAATCAGTAATAATTTAGTTAAAAATAATAATAGTTTGTTAAAAAGAATAATAATTCAAATATAATCAAACAATGATATAATTTAACTCACCAATTTCATTATCAATTTAAAAAGGATATTATTAAATGATTTACTAATCTTTTAAACATTATGACAAGTAATTAGTGTAGATATTATAATTTAAAAATAATTATCTAGAGTTGGAATCTATATGACATTCTTTCTTTATGATTTTGATGAATCGTTCCAATAATGTAAAGGTGATTACAAATTTTCATAGTATATTCCATTAAACTCTTAAACTCAAATCTAAAACAACAAAATATAATAAAATTACTTATAGTGAATTAAAACAAACAATTGTATAATTTAGTTAGGTTGTTCAAATTAGCATAAGAAAAGACTACTTACCTTTTTTTTTTTTTTTGAGTGTTGGGTACTAAAGTATACGGTCAAAGATAGGACTTTGAATTATGCCTCTTGTTAGTACAAGTGTGCTCCAAAATCATAATTGCTAGTGAATGCACAAAAAGACAACTTCAGTGTTGAAAACCCAGAGTGCCTATGGTATTAAAAGACATGGAATTTATCTGTGTGGTGCTCCAAAGAAAGTACAATAATGTACATATAAAGACTAAACGTCAAATCTAAAATTGTATTATTTTAATTAACAAAAGGTTGTATTATAATGTTTTCATTTTATTTTATACTGTATTCTGATTAAAAATTGTATATAAGAATAATATTTACAACATTATCAAAAATTTTAAAAACATTTATCAAAATTTATATGTCAAAGTGCAGATTAATTTTGAAATAAGTATTTTCAATAATTCACATTTTGAGTATCTAAAATAGTATTTAAAAGGATTATTAAATGATCTTAATTAAGTTTTCAATAAAATAAGCACAGAATAACATTTAAAAGCCCTAAAATAATAAAAAGTTGTAACATAAACATTTATGCAAATTAATAAACAAATACACAAAATATCAACTATGGATACATGTGAATATTGATTTTTATAAATAAGAATGATAATTTAAGTAAATATTATTCAAAATATGTCTTAATTTATAAAAAATTATATTGTTAATATTATTTTAGTATAGGTTATGTTTGTATTGTAAAACAAAATTATTACCTTGCATAACAACAGTCGTTAGGGATTCAATTGTTTTGAAAAAGATATAAATAATCGGTGCACAATCAAAAAGCTCTCTCTTGGTTTCCTGGTCATCTCTGAAATACGTGCTTCTGTATGGAATAATTGTAAATTTTGCCGGTTGACTGGTCATTAAGGTGTTATATCCAGTTATACCTACAAGTATGGTAAAATTTCACATCTGATACAAGTTCAACAAAACTTTATAACCATCACTTACTTGTAAAAGATTTTAACACAGTTAAATCGATGCAAAGTAAAATTATTCCTAGACGATTACAGCAGCGGTCGGATGGATTCGCCATTTTGTAAAAACGATCTCTACGCTTAGGAATGCATCGAGTCACGTGAACAATGTCAATGTGAGTACTAACTTTATTTTGCGAGGCAAATTCAAAAATTCAAAATTCAAAAAAAAAAAAACTATTTATAATATTTCTCTTAATCGAAGTGACAATTTATATGTATTCATGATTGTGAACAAATTTGTATATTTGCGTAAAGGTAATTTCTTTTGATATACTTTAAGGGTCGATTAAAAGTTTGAATAATAATAAATTCACGATATTGTACAAGTTGTTTTATTATATTTTGTTTAATAATATAGGCTGCTAGAAAAGTATACAGGTAGGATAAATTTAACAAATATAATAAATTTACATCAAACAAATTAATAATTATAATCAACTAGAATTGACAGCTGAATCCTAACTCTAGAGAAAAGAAGTTTCATGCTCATTATAATCTAAATCATAATATCTAAACTTATAATATTATTTGTATATAAAACTCTAAACCATTATAAAATAAAATAAAAATTATTTAAAATAAAAGTAATACAGCGCCATCTATTGAGATAAATAAAAAAATAAAACGTTTTAACGATATTAATAAAGAATATTTCATTTAAATCATTTATTTTAACAATTCATTAATGAGATAAATAATTATAATATTTCTAATTAACATTTATACTGATATTGGTATGAAACGATAATAATTACACATATAATAAACATTCATTATAAATCTGGTTAGCCCAACGTGAAATAATTGATATAAACATTATAATCTAAATTAAATATAAAAACATTCTCTCAAATAATTATATCACTATAATTTGGCTCTACCAACGTGGGGCGATCTGTCAATTTGACATTTTAATTTAAAATTACATTTTAACAAATAACATAAACATAAATTAATAAAATAATAAAATCAATATATTTAAAACAACAAATAAATAAAATATTAATTAAAAATGGACAAGATGACATTAAGAGATGGAAAACAAGTAGGAGAGAAGGCAGGAGAAGAAGTAGGGACCCAGATAGATGAAGAAAGGAATCAGGGATCTGGAGATCATGAAGCGCGGGATGAAAGAAATGAAGAAGTTCAAAAGGAGACAGTACAACAAACAAGGAGTACTGAAGGAAAAGAAGAACAGAATCAAGTAATGAATATGTTAATAAATTTAACCAAGAAAATGGATAAGATGGACAAAAATAATGAAGATTTGAGAAGAGACATGAAGGAAGACATGAAGAAGATGGATAAGAGATTAGAAGAAAATAATGCAAAATTAGACAAAAACAATGAAGATTTAAGAAGAGATATAAACAAGAAACTGGATGAGAATAAAGAAGATATAAATAGGAAATTTGATGAATTAAGGGGAGAAATGGGGGAACAAAATTGTAAATTACGAGAAGAAATAAGGAGTAAAAAACAAGAAGTTAGAGAAGAGATGATTGGAAGAATCATGGAGGTAGAAGAAAATCATTTAAAACAAATGAATGAAATTAAGAAAAATGGACAAATTTTAAAGGAAGAAGTAAAAGAAAATAACAAGAAGATTGACCGAGAAGTTATGAAAATACATAAAAATATACAAGGAGTGCAGGAAGACTTGAGTAAGGAGATAAAATTGAACTTCAAAATTGCTGAAGAAGAAAACAAGAAAACTAAGAAAGAACTTAAATTGGAAATCAAAAACATACAAGAAGAAGTAGTACAAATGGAAAGTAAAGAATATAAGCAAATATTAATGGAAATGGAACATAACATCAACAAAATTAAAAAAGAACAAGAAGAAAAGGAGATGAATATAAAAAGAGAGTTTATGAGGATGTCTGGAGAAACTAGAATAAATTATGGAAACAACAATAACATAAAATTCGATGGTGACTATAAAAAAATACACCCTGTAGTTTTCATAAAAATGATAAAGAACAAATTAAGATACGAACAAGAACCTGAAATTTTAAGGGAAATTATAAGGGAACACATGGAGAAGCATGCCTTGGTGTGGTTTGTAAGCAAAGAAGAAGAAATAAATAATATAGAACAATTTGAATCTAAATTCCTAGAATATTTTTGGGGTAATAACACGCAATCAAGAATAAGAGAAAGATTATATTTTGGTAAATACGATGATAGTAAGGGAAATTCTCCAAATACCTATGTATTACAATTATATTCATTAGTAATGCATTTAAATCCTAAATTATCAGAAGAAGACATCGTATTATACCTAGCAAGACACTTTAAAGATCAAATAACAGAGACGATAGCAATACAAAATATCAAAACGATGGATAACTTGTGTCAATACTTACAAAGGCTTGAAAGGAAAAGAGGAGAAATGACGGAAAATACATCAAGGCAAGGAAATTATAACAGGCAGAATAGAAACAACAATGAAACTTACAACTATAATAACAATTATAACAACAATAGAACTAATTATCAACAAAGAAACAACAATAATAGAAACAGCAATTTCAGAGATAACTATAATAACAATCTAAATAATAACAATAGAAACGATAACAATAGATCAAATTCTAATAATTATCCTAATAATAATAATAGAAACTATAATAATTATAACAACTATCCAAATAATAACAGGTTTAACAACAATAATAATAACAACAATTATATAAACAGAAATAGATTTAATAATAATAATAGATTGCAAAGAACAAACTCCGAAAATGACATAAGAAGAGATGAAGTAGACATCCAAGGTGGTAATGGGAACAACAGAAGAGTTCATTTCCAAAGATCTAATAGTGCAGATAGGTCAAGAAATTCCAGTGCTACAAGAACTGATGATCATAATAATGGCCCAATTACAAATTACAAAGATGAAGTCCACATCCCTACTACGTCAAGTGGTGATATTGGAAATTCTCAGAATTTTCAATAGAGGGTGAAGTAACCAGCAATCTGTATAGCTACGTTCACCCTAGAGAGTTCCTGAAAACAAAGGATTGCATCAATAAAAATTTAGATAAGAAAACTTTGGTATCAATAAATGGAAAAATTAATAATATTAATATTAAAATTTTAATAGATAGTGGTTCAGAAACATCATTAATTGATCAAAATCTTATAACAAAATTAAATCTACAAAATCATATAATTAAAGTTCCAAAAGTAAATTTATTAAGTTTGAATTCAAAGAAAATAACTGAGGTAAATAAAGCAATCATAATAGAAGTAAATTTTGAAAACAATCATATTAAAATACAATTATTAATCGTCAACAACATGGAATTTGATATTTTACTAGGTTCAGATGAATTACATAAAAATAAGGCTAAAATTAATTATGAGAGTAAAGTGGTAAGTTTAAATGGAATAAATATAAAATTCAATGAAGAGAAGGAATTAGAAGAAGAAAGAATATTGATGAACATTAAAATGGTACGTGGAG
Organism: Ophraella communa; assembly: GCA_035357415.1. Taxonomy (NCBI): domain Eukaryota; kingdom Metazoa; phylum Arthropoda; class Insecta; order Coleoptera; family Chrysomelidae; genus Ophraella; species Ophraella communa. The sequence continues at coordinate 11,717,487 of CM068995.1, read as the reverse complement.
AAGAAAAAGAAAATATAGAATATAATTACAATAAATATGATAATAAAGAAGTTTATGGTGATGAAATTGGAATGGAAATGGAAGTGATGGATAAGAATGAGATATATGAAGATGAAATTGATTTTAAAGAAAATAATAAATGGAATGAAGTGAGTTTAGATTGTGATAATGGAAAAAGAATGGAGATTAAATGTTTGTTGGAAAAATATCAAGATCTATATAATGAAGTACCAAGAGTTGCAGAAAATTACACTCATAGTCTGAAAATAAAGGACATGGAAACTTTTAGAGTTAAAACTTACCCTATACCTTTTAAATATAAAGATGATATGCAGAAAGCCATTAAAAAACTACTCAACGATAAAATTATTGAACATAGTAATACCTCATTTATTAATCCAATAGTGATTGTTAAAAAGAAGGATGGAGATATAAGAATATGCTTAGATGCAAGAGAACTTAATAAAAGATGTATACCAGAATATGAAGCTCCTCTAACAATAGAAGCCATTTTAGGAAGAATACAGAAAACTAAAATATTTACAAAGTTAGATTTAAAACACAGCTTTTGGCTGATACCACTAGAAGAAAAAAGTCGTGATTATACAGGTTTTATGGTTGATGGCGAGGTTTTTAGATTTAGAGTTGTACCTTTTGGAACACAGTCAGCTACAGCTGCTCTACTTAAAGCTTTACATAAAGTTCTAAATAAATATGAAAACTTTACATTACATTATATTGATGATATTCTCATTTATTCGTAAAATTTAGAAGATCATTTAAAACATATAGAGATAATTTTAAAAGCATTAAATGAAGCTGGACTAAAGCTAAACATAAATAAATGTCAATTTTTCAAGAACCAAGTTATCTATTTAGGATATAAAATAGATGCCAAAGGTATTAGTATGGATCCTAATAGAATAAAAAATAATACAGGAATACAAAAGACCAACAAATTTAAAGACACTACGAGGATTTCTTGGTATATTAAATTATTTTAAAAGATTGGTTCCAGATATTACAGAAAAACAAATTCCACTAATAGAATTATTACGTAAAAATGTAAAATGGAAATGGACACCAGAAAGAGAAACAGCCTTTAACAACATCAAAGCAGAATTCTCTGAAAGTTGTAAAATATTCCATCCAGATTACAGTAAAACCTTCATATTAAGAACTGATGCATCACAACAAAGATTTGCCGGATGTTTAATACAAGAACAAGAAATTGGAGAAGTACCTATATCTTTTGTCTCTAGATTAACTAAGAAGTCTGAAAGGAATTATAGCGTTGGAGAATTAGAATTAGCAAGTATAATATTCTGCATAAATAAACTTAGATTTTTCCTACTTGGTAACGAATTTATTATTGAGACAGATAATCAAGCTCTTACTACAATTTTGAAAAATAAATATGGAAACAACCGTATACATAGATGGGCATTACTGCTCCAAGAATATTCATTTCAAATTAAATATGTTCCGGGAAAGAAAAACATTGTATCTGATGCTATAACCAGAATGGATGGAGAGAAAATTAAGAAATCAAATAACAGACAAGTAGGAGTAAACATTATGAAAGAAGACACAGGAATATTCTCTTTAAATAATATCATATTAGACCAAAAGAAATTAGATGAAACAGAAAAAAGTGGAACAAAGATAAATTCAAATCAAATTATCTACAGAATTATTAATAATAAAGAATTATATGTGGTCACAAAAGAATTAACATCAAAATTAATCAAAGAATTACATTTAAAATATTATCATGCTGGCATTAGAAAAATTTACAATATTTTTAGGGAAAATTATATATCGAGAAACGATTTAACAACAACAAAGGAAGTTATCAGAAGATGTGAATTATGTCAACTAAATAAAGAAAAGAATTTTCATAATGTAAATATCTCAAAAGCTATAGTAACTACAAAACCATTAGAATTAATATCCATAGATTTTGTTTCTAATTTAGTACCAAGTTTAGAAGGAAACCAACACATTTTTATCATAGTTGATAATTTTTCAAAATATGTAACTCTTTATCCATGCAAGAGAACAAATAGACAAACCGTTAAGAGATGTTTAACAAACTTCATCATAGAAATAGGAACACCATCAAAATGTTTAATGGATAATGCAACATATTTTAATAATGATAATCTAAAATCATGGCTATTAAAATCAGATATTATACCTATTTTTACTAGTATTAGAAACCCTCGTACTAATTTGGCTGAAAGATATGTGAGAGAAGTAATAAAATATTTAAGATCAATAGTACATGCAGACCAACAATTATGGGAAAACAATCTTAAAAATATAGAAAATTGTATAAATAATATACCACATGAAGTAACAGGAGAATCACCAATTAGAATAATGAAAAATATAATACCTAATAGACCTTGGCAACCAGAAGTTATAGAACCATATAATCTAATTATTGAGAAAACACAATCTAAAATATTGAAAAATGCAAATAAATGTAAAGAAAAAAGGAACAAACGTATAGATAAAAGAACTACTTTTGAACAAGGTGACTTGGTAATCATAAAAGCTTTAAGAGTTCCAAATAGAAAACACAATGTATGTGCTAAATTGCAATTACCTTTTGAAGGTCCTTACAAAGTGGAAACTAAAAACGGTATCAATAGTTATTTACTGGTATACCCTGATACTGGAATTCCAAGGGGAATTTTTAACGTGGACGTACTATACAGATGGCTACCCTCAAGTAATTTTAGTGACTAGAGTAAATGTTAATATAAGAATTTTTAATAAAATAGAATTACATTTCCAGAAAATTTTCTAAATAATTTGTACCAAATTATAATAAAATTTTGAAAATGTAATTGGGAATGTTATAATGAAATAATAAATATAAGAATTAATCAATAATAATTTAGTTAAAAATAATAATAGTTTGTTAAAAAGAATAATAATTCAAATATAATCAAACAATGATATAATTTAACTCACCAATTTCATTATCAATTTAAAAAGGATATTATTAAATGATTTACTAATCTTTTAAACATTATGACAAGTAATTAGTGTAGATATTATAATTTAAAAATAATTATCTAGAGTTGGAATCTATATGACATTCTTTCTTTATGATTTTGATGAATCGTTCCAATAATGTAAAGGTGATTACAAATTTTCATAGTATATTCCATTAAACTCTTAAACTCAAATCTAAAACAACAAAATATAATAAAATTACTTATAGTGAATTAAAACAAACAATTGTATAATTTAGTTAGGTTGTTCAAATTAGCATAAGAAAAGACTACTTACCTTTTTTTTTTTTTTTTGAGTGTTGTGTACTAAAGTATACGGTCAAAGATAGGACTTTGAATTATGCCTCTTGTTAGTACAAGTGTGCTCCAAAATCATAATTGCTAGTGAATGCACAAAAAGACAACTTCAGTGTTGAAAACCCAGAGTGCCTATGGTATTAAAAGACATGGAATTTATCTGTGTGGTGCTCCAAAGAAAGTACAATAATGTACATATAAAGACTAAACGTCAAATCTAAAATTGTATTATTTTAATTAACAAAAGGTTGTATTATAATGTTTTCATTTTATTTTATACTGTATTCTGATTAAAAATTGTATATAAGAATAATATTTACAACATTATCAAAAATTTTAAAAACATTTATCAAAATTTATATGTCAAAGTGCAGATTAATTTTGAAATAAGTATTTTCAATAATTCACATTTTGAGTATCTAAAATAGTATTTAAAAGGATTATTAAATGATCTTAATTAAGTTTTCAATAAAATAAGCACAGAATAACATTTAAAAGCCCTAAAATAATAAAAAGTTGTAACATAAACATTTATGCAAATTAATAAACAAATACACAAAATATCAACTATGGATACATGTGAATATTGATTTTTATAAATAAGAATGATAATTTAAGTAAATATTATTCAAAATATGTCTTAATTTATAAAAAATTATATTGTTAATATTATTTTAGTATAGGTTATGTTTGTATTGTAAAACAAAATTATTACCTTGCATAACAACAGTCGTTAGGGATTCAATTGTTTTGAAAAAGATATAAATAATCGGTGCACAATCAAAAAGCTCTCTCTTGGTTTCCTGGTCATCTCTGAAATACGTGCTTCTGTATGGAATAATTGTAAATTTTGCCGGTTGACTGGTCATTAAGGTGTTATATCCAGTTATACCTACAAGTATGGTAAAATTTCACATCTGATACAAGTTCAACAAAACTTTATAACCATCACTTACTTGTAAAAGATTTTAACACAGTTAAATCGATGCAAAGTAAAATTATTCCTAGACGATTACAGCAGCGGTCGGATGGATTCGCCATTTTGTAAAAACGATCTCTACGCTTAGGAATGCATCGAGTCACGTGAACAATGTCAATGTGAGTACTAACTTTATTTTGCGAGGCAAATTCAAAAATTCAAAATTCAAAAAAAAAAAAAACTATTTATAATATTTCTCTTAATCGAAGTGACAATTTATATGTATTCATGATTGTGAACAAATTTGTATATTTGCGTAAAGGTAATTTCTTTTGATATACTTTAAGGGTCGATTAAAAGTTTGAATAATAATAAATTCACGATATTGTACAAGTTGTTGTATTATATTTTGTTTAATAATATAGGCTGCTAGAAAAGTATACAGGTAGGATAAATTTAACAAATATAATAAATTTACATCAAACAAATTAATAATTATAATCAACTAGAATTGACAGCTGAATCCTAACTCTAGAGAAAAGAAGTTTCATGCTCATTATAATCTAAATCATAATATCTAAACTTATAATATTATTTGTATATAAAACTCTAAACCATTATAAAATAAAATAAAAATTATTTAAAATAAAAGTAATACAGCGCCATCTATTGAGATAAATAAAAAAATAAAACGTTTTAACGATATTAATAAAGAATATTTCATTTAAATCATTTATTTTAACAATTCATTAATGAGATAAATAATTATAATATTTCTAATTAACATTTATACTGATATTGGTATGAAACGATAATAATTACACATATAATAAACATTCATTATAAATCTGGTTAGCCCAACGTGAAATAATTGATATAAACATTATAATCTAAATTAAATATAAAAACATTCTCTCAAATAATTATATCACTATAATATATAGGTCAAACACAAGAAAATTTTAAAATAAGATTCAATGAACACTTAAGAACATATAGATTAAAACAACCAGATAAGTCAAATTATGCAAAATACCTACTTGAACATCCAACCTCACTTTTACACACCAATGACATCCAAATACTACACACTTGTGATAAAAAACAAAATTTAGATTTCCTTGAAAAACTAGAAATAAAAAGACATCTAAATAAAAAGACATGAACAAATAAATCTTGGAAGTTCTCCACTATTAAACTGTTTACTTTGATTGAGTTTACATTTTATACATAGATAAGACGTAGTTGTAAAACACAATTATATTAAGTTATTGTAAAGATCTGCATGATATAGTTTTTTCCTGGTTTTTCTATATCATTGCACAGTTAAACTGATCTTAGAGGGAAGTACATCCAGGATAATCCCTTAGGGCTATTAACATCTAGGCTTTAATATTGTTATGTCTTATAACTTCCATACTTGGTCTAGCCTTAATACTACCTAAACAACATCAGGTACCTAGCTACAAACAAACAAAATGTAACTTAAATGTCAATCTGACGATGCTAATCAGAGAAACGGCCGTCATTGAGGTTAAAAAAGCAATTTTTTAAATAAATATCGGAAGTTTTGTTAAAACGAAGAAATTCTTATTATTCTTAATAAGATGGACTTCCAAAAAGTAAGGGTTAGTACAATCAACCATCAAAAAAGGTCTTGGTTTACTACTTAACATTTTTTGATCCATCCTGTATGTTTCTACAAAGATAAAAAACAAATAACGCTTGCTAAAAACATTTATTGAAGAAATAACAAACATCTCTACTAAGAAAATCAATTTTAGCTAAGTATGCATTTTGCCTCACGAAATTATCTGCGGGACATTTAAAATATTTTTAAATATTAAAGCTGACTCTGCAAAACATGTCCTACATTTTGAGGAATAATATTTTTTCGGGTCTTCTTATGTGGACACCGATTGCGTAATCGAAGGACACGCTTAGCTTAAAATAAACAATGATGGAACGTGTGCGATATTGTTTGGATACAAACGGGTAAACAGACGCTATAGTTAATTGCTCACATTATTGGTCTGTTTAAAAATAGTTAAAAACTTTATATAGACAATCGTTAGGAAATAATTGCTTCCACGGTTTTTTAAAAAAATATAGGAGGCTTGTTTTGATATAAAAAATCAACAAACGAAACTTTATTTACCTTAAAGAGCATTCTTTCCTTTACTTCTATACATAATTTCCATTATTATTAAGACACTTGTCATATCCTGAGACCAGCTTTTGTATGTCGTCGTCAAAGAAGCTTGCCGCCAGACTAGACAACCACTGCTGCACAGACGTGTTTACTTCTTCATCATTGGAATGATGCTTCCCTACTAAATGCGTCTTTAAGTGCAGAAACAAATGATAGATCGGACTGTATGGAGGACGGTCCAATTGTTTTCAGCCAAATAAAGTGATGAGCTCTTTTCTTCTATTTGCTGAATGTGGACGAGCATTATCTTGAAGCAAAACGACGCCTGCATTCAGCATGCCACGCTTTTTGTTTTAAATTGCACGGCGCAGTTTTTTTTAAAAGTTTCACATTACACGGCTGCATTTATCATTTCACCGCTAGGCAGAAAATCGACCAACATACCCTGTCTATCCTAAAAGACAGTGCACATGATTTTCTGGGAAAAAATTGTTTGCTTTAATTTGACTTTCCTAGGGGATGTTAAATACCGCCATTCCATTGGCTGTTGTTTTGATTCTGGTGTAACGTAGGCTATCCACATTTTATCGTCTGTATTTATTGGCTTAAAAAATTATCGCCCTCGTTACTGTAACGCTTGAAAAAGCTCATTGCACTGCCCAATCGTTCGGTACCCACCGAACACAGTTTCCAGTTGTTGATACAACAGGAAATTTTTCAGCTAAGAATGAAATTGTAAACCGTCTGTTCTCTTTCACTTTACAATCCACTTTTTGAATTAGATCATCAATTTAGACCTATAAATAATTGAGCTACAATTCGGGGAGTTGGGACTTTTTTGTTGGAAATTTCCTACCCTTTAAGAATCCGTTCAGTTTTTTATTTTAGCTATTATAGTTTATGAGTTATTAGCAAAAATGTAAACCCCCTTTTTTTAAAATCTTAAATTGTTAATAACCAAAGGAAATTTTTTAAAACGGATTTTGATATTTGGAACATTTTTATATTTGTCATTTCGAATCTATTAACACCAAAATCGCCGATTTTTTGGATCGGTGTAACCCAAATCCGATTTAAATGACTTCTCGACCAGACTACCTAGTGTTAGAAGTAAGCCATAGGCGGAATCTCTGACGTCAGAAAGTAAGTTTAATGGAACATTTCCTAAACGATAATAACGATTTATTTATCAATTCCTATTGATACAAAATGTTTAATTAATTTTCGTTAATTATCCAAATTTAAAACATTTATAGAAAGAAATAATAAAAAAGAATTGTTAGTTATTGAATATTATAACATTATAACAATAAGAGTGCATTCGATTTTTAAAGGAGGCGTACGATTTTGAATACCTCATGATGAATGTGAGCAAATACATAATGATAATAATATAAGTTCTAGGTTATGACCATTTCTAACAACGCCTAGTCGTGGCGCAGTCATAACGGAAAAAAGTTGTTTGTCACACGTGTTTAAATGCATTAGCATGCCTTAACTGGTATTTGCAAATACAGCCGTGGGCTACTAATGCTCACTTTCCGCCCTTGTGACAGAATATACTATTTGTGTTTCGCCCTAATTGGGAAAAGTAGAATTCCATAGATGGCGCTCTGAAATGTCAATGTCATCTGAGCAAGGAGTAAAACAAATCAGCTGCCGTATAAGTCCTTTGATATTTAAGGGAGTTTATTTTGCTGTTTTTGTTATTATCGGTGAGTGTTTTGCTTTTTCTTTGATAGTGCTTTAGTATTTAGGTGTTGTTAAACTAAATTTTGACTTATATTATCTTTATAATAAGTAAGGTTGATATTTATAAAAAGTACAACTAGCGTTCAATTAAATTTTTAGTTTTGGGTCTGATTTCGTGTTTTTATTTATTTCTGATATAGTTATATCTACTTTAGTTGCAGATAAGGTACGTTTTTATATTTTAAATCCTTAATACCGACTTATTTTGTTTTATTTTAGTAAACTTTAAATCATTTACTCACTACGCAAAGTTTATTTGAATTTGTAAATGCTGGGCATATATGTTTGCATGGTATAGAAGAAAGAAGTGACACTTTCATTATGCCTAAAAAGAGGTGGTCTGCAAAAGGAACCACATGAATTTAGAGTTATTTTAATTGTTTAGAAGAAAATAGAATTGACGTGAGAAGTGCAATTTGCAGCTGCAAACCAGGAAATACTTCTAAATGCAGGCATCTTACAGTACTGTTCATATCGTGCACAAGGTGGTATAAGTTTTATTTTTTTCTGCTAAGTTTCATGAACTATTACTTGGCATGATGGTTCACTGACTGAAAACAATATAGATAATATAAAACCATTTTCAGTTTCAGGAGAGTAAATACCTATTATTTCATCCTTCACCATATATGTTCCTTTCTATTTTTTGGAAACAATGCTACTAATTCCAAAATAGTATTTAGTAATTCTAAAGATGGCAATTCCGTTAATATTGTAATGTACAAGGTATCCTTGTGGAGAAGGTTCAAACAAATCACCACTCTTGAGGTATGTTACACAAATCAACACACAACTTGGTTTTTAGGATTAAATTTTGCGATTGTACCAAAGCTTCAGCAGCTACAATTAGATCGGTTCGTAGAGAAAAAAGATACTTAAGTTTGGAGGAATAACAAAGAATTATTCTATTTACCTTCTCTCTCCAAAAAATTTAACAACATACCTCTTTCATGATTTCTCTGATTATATGAATATGGCAAACACATCAGGAATTAACAAAAGTTGTAACATGTCTATCGTCATGTCACCTTGCACTATTACCGACCGTAAACAATACCGCTATTATTACCGTTAAAACCGACCCCGATTCACTGTCAATGCTACTGTACTCGAGACACCCCTTATAGACGCTAACTATTTATCTGTTTGAACGAGGCCAAGCAAAGGACGCGCATTTCGCTTGCAACTGAATGTGCCGAACGTATCTTTTATGACAAATGAGCGAACACGCATTGAGCTAACCTATATAAAGGCCAGCAAGATAATTCCATACCCTTTTTCTCGACTATATAGGCCGACTGAAGAGTCAAGTATCTCATCTTGTGAATTTCCTTTTTGGTTGTTGAAAGATACAACCCTCTAAGTTGGAGCTAAGTTATTGCCAAGTTATCGCTAAGTTGGAGTTAAGTTACCGCCAAGATACCCCTAAATTTAGAACCCAGTTACCGCTTATGTGTAGACAGTCCTTCAAACCACTTCTGAGCTGTTAAGAATACTATTACATCCCGAGCAGCCAGAACCATTAAAGAAACCTTCATCTCTCCACGAAGAAGCTGAAGCCGCCCTCCTAGACCGCACAGAAACTTAAAGTTAAGTCCTCTTTTTACAACTCCAGTTCATTATCAGCAAGTACTTACATTTTCAATAAATAATCTATATTTAAGGGTGTCTTTATTTCGGTCTTTATTTCTAGTAGCTTCTTTATTTGTTGTTTAATTAAAGTAATTACAAGGTGTTTCTATCTTTCTCACCTTAGTTTTTGTGTAGTTTGTTTGCTTAATCGATAGCGTTCAAAAGATAGTGGCGCCCTCATTACTTATACATCCCGTTCCTATAGTGAGCATTAACTTGGAGTCGAACCATCCCCTGGAGAGGGTCTCTTAGCCGGGATCTCTTTTGGAGAGTTTCTTGTTAGTTACAAAGTCGAGTTTGAAAGTTTGTCACTGACACAAAATTTAACAAATAAGATACGAATTTACAATAATTACGATGACTTACATACATTTAATACAAAAACAATGCCAAATAAATTGTTTTACTCCATGGGACATTTACATTTTTTTCCGCCAAAGGTCCCATTGAATTCTACTTCGTCCAATTGCAAACTAAGGACACAAAATGAGTCACTATCAGTACAGCGATCATTCTAATCGACACAGTACTTTTTTTAAATTAAATAAATATGCTAGTTATTTTGAGTTGCATGATTATCTGTAGCAAAAATGTTAAATACAATAATGTAGTTCACGCCTCATTTGCCAAATGCTAAACATTTCTAAATTACACTAAATTTTTGAGGTAAGTTCTTCCTTAAATAATTATATTCGTAATTGCAGCACATAGGTACCTACCTAGATTATCATAATTTGATTTTTCGTGATACATCGTGTAGATGCAAACATCGCATTAATATTATTTAATAGATTGTGCACAAGTGCCATGTGCTTTTTTTATTCATATACTTAAAAACCATTACACATTTATTATTTTCCTGTTAAAGTTCATTGACCTCAGATATGTAACACCTCATATAAGGTATTTAAAGTCTCCAATAAACTGCAAGTTTCTTGATCTTTTTTAACAGCAATACTAAGCAAAACATTGAAAAACTACTCTTGAGATCAACGCCTTTTGGGCGAATGTACGTGATACTTAACAGGTTGATAGGTAGGTAAGTACGTATTAAATTTGTCGCAGTTTTGCGATTTGAAGTATTGTCAAATAAAATTAAATTAAGAGGTTTAAGAAGGGTTAATTTTTAAAAATTTTATTAACTATTTTCTATATTGGCTCCCACAGAGTTTACATACATTAAAAAATAATGTTATTTGTTAATAAAACTATTAGTTCAAAAAAGTACTACTACATAAATTTCGAATATATCTGTAGATATTTGCCATACACTGCATAGAAAGAGCATTGACCTTTCGATAAATTAAGTTAATTATAATACATTATTTAGTTATACTAAATAGACAAATTTATTGATAACGGTTAAATATACCAAAATAACTGATTTCTATAAAAAAAAACAGTATACATTTAATACATTTAAATTTAAAAATTTGTAGTAGGTAGTATATTTAAATTTTTGCGCAATAATAAATTTTGTTAGACATATTAAACCTTTGACCTAATTTTATTTTTCAAATACTTCAAAAGTATAAACTATATACAAGGTGGTTCAACGAAAACCTAACAACACGATTTTCCGACGAAAATGGAAAATCGCTCAGACCTGTCAATTTCTGATTCAAGGGGAGACTACTTTTCTGCTCTTTGCATCCCCGTAACTTCAACCCCCTGCCGGGGGTAAGCAGAACCCCTTGATATTGAATAGGAATCAGGGGTGTTGCGATGTAGATCTGATCTTGGAAGTTAGCTTCGAAATTTCTATCAATGACGAAATTACAGGTAAAATAGTGGAAAAGTACTTACTTTTATAATTGTTAGTTCATCGAATATTGGAAATGGTCACCATTCACTTCCATGCAGTAATATAATTTTGCTGATAACGTTAATGTACATTACTCAAGATTTATGCTATAGTTTGACTGCATCATGGACGTATAAACATAGATGTACTCAGCAATAAAATAGGTACCTTGAACACGTATTGTTTTGAAGCCTCCAAACTTCTAGGCAAGGGGGTGGGAGGGTATAGATAGAATATGACATTCGTAAATCTTAGACTTTAGGTAACCCTATAGAAAAAATCCAGTGGAGCCAGATCTGGCTTGGGGAAAGGCTTGGGGGAAAGGAGGTACCTATTTTTAGAAAATGATCGTTTAATGATCATCTGCATTCTACAATAGCGTTCTCCAATAGATCTAAATAAATTTGGCATGTAAGATTATCGGGTTTAAAAAAAGGGCCGATTATGAGATTTCCATAAATACCAGCCCAACATTTAATTTTCGGGAGTATGCGCCTAATGAAATAATTGTGAATTTCGATCTAACCAATACCGAGAGTTATGCCGGTTTATAGTTCATTTGTTTGATGTTGGTAGCTAAGAAAAGTCATGAAATCGTAAAATGTTGTAAACAAGACCCTAAATCAGTAGCGCACGAAATTAAGAAATTTATTTTAATCATCATATTTTAATCTTCTTAGGTAAGGGATAATAATAGTCATAATACGATATTTAGAATATTTTGTTTTTCGATTATAACGAGAAAAATTGGGGTTGTTAGGGGTGTTAAGGGATTAAGGTAAACCTATCTGTATAATTGCAAAAGCAGGTACGTTATTAGTCTATAAATTGAGGATTTGTTTATATCCTAATTATTAGGATAATTATGATAAATAGGAATTATGTATTAGGACCTAATACATAAGAATATAGGTACTCGTTAGTGTTGGTGGTTTATATTGTGATCTATATTTTTATTATTTTATTCCAGGAATATTTTCGGTAGTGAAAATGGCGTTAAGTTCGAGTTTTGTTCCAGTACAAAACAAAGTGCGTTTTCTCAACCAGAAATGTTCATGATGCACTAAAATATCAAGATGCATCAGCAACTGTTCGTGATGCGGTGACAAGGTGCTCCAATATGACCGGTGTCCATTATGGTCGATAACTTTAGTAGAGATATCATTAGAAGACAAGTCTATTCTTTGTATTTAAAGAGATTCCGACTTTGGACAAAGTAATGACTGTTATAGCAAAAGTAGACACGATTCCAAAAATTGGGCGAAATACGTTATGGAAACTCCTAAAAGAAATTGTATCAAAGTCAACCAAAAATTACCACGAGGAAATGACCTCTGATGTTTTTGAAGATTATTGTTCCCAGCTATTGGACTGCTAAGTGCTGCAGTAGTTGTCTTAGATAACGTCAGTTATCATATGGTAAAAAAGTTACCAACGACGTCATGGAAAAAAGGAGATATTAAAGAGTGGCTCCAGAGCAAGAATATTTATTTTGCCGACACCATGCTGAAAACGGAATTACTGCAAATTGCAAAGCACCACAAATTACAACATAAAAGATATTTATTGGACCAAATGGTGAAGGAAAAAGGAATAACTGTATTACGTTTGCCACCTTATCACTGTCAATTAAACCCTATAGAATTAAAATGGGCCCAGGTAAAAGATGAGGTGACAAGAAACAATAAAACTTTTAAATTAAATTAAATGACGTTAGACAACTTTGATAAATTCTTTTGGAAATGTAACACCGGAAAATTGGGCCAATGCCATAAACCATGTGAAGAAGGAAGAAGAACAATTGTGGAATGTTGATATTAATATTGAAAAACTGTTCGAACACATTGGAATTCCTATCGGTCCAGGCAACGAATCTGACTCATCGTCGGATGAATACGACGAAACGTATGTATGTATAAGTTAGGGGTGATAAGTACACTGCGATCTATTGTTTCCCCCCTTACTAGCCATGTTCTGATGTTTTCTCAGATTTATAGCAGTCTTCGAGTCCTATTTTCCTATTTCATGTGCTCCTAGGTATCTAGCCCTAGAATTCTGCAAGGCAGGGCATTCTGAGAGTATGTGTATTGAGGTTTCATCCTCTTCCTCACAGAATCTGCACTTTGCTTCATCTGCTAACCCTAGTTTCTTCATGTGGCTTCTTAACCGGCAATGCCCAGTTAATATTCCCGTTAGAATACGGAGCCTTTTGTACTGAGATTGAGGCAGCTAAGAGATCTCTTATGGTCATAGTTCCCCAGTAATATCTTAGATTGCCTCAGTCCTTCCAGCTGATTCCAGTACTTGGATTTTTCCTTCTCCATTTCTTCCCTTAGTTTTCCTAAGCTACTGCTGATCCCACAAGATGGTTCTGGTCCCAAATGTGGGGTTTCAGCTCCTTTTTTTGCCATCTTATCTGCTGTTTCGTTCCCCTCTATTCCTATGTGTCCCGGGACCCATAGGAGGGTGACAGTGTTCTTCTGGCCTAGTTCATTTAGTTTGCCTAGGCATTCCCAAACCATCTTCGAACTGATTATATTTGAGCTCAGCGCTTTGATGGCTGCTTGACTATCCGACATGATCACAATCTCTTGCCTGTGGTAGTTTCTTCCAATATTGAATTCCACACATCTTTCGATGGCACGGACTTCTGCTTGAAAGATGCTCGGGTATGTGCCCAAGCTTTCTGAGTATTTGGCTGTAGGTCCAAAAACTCATATCCCAGTTCCCTCGTCTAGCTTGGAACCGTCCGTATATCACTTTATGGCATTCTGGTTTAAATTCTGTATGGTGTCTTCATCCCATTCAGATTTATTACTCAAATTTGTGATGAATTTTCTCACAAAGTTGAATTTCTTTGGCATATCATTTTGGGGCATTTCCCAAGTTTGATCAAATTGAAGTGATCGAGGTTTTTCCCTGATAATTTCTTCTTTGATCATTCTATATATTGTTTTCTTCTTTACACTTTCTAGCAGAAGAAGAACAATTGTGGAGTGTTGATATTAATATTGAAGAACTGTTCGAACACATTGTAAGTCCTATCGGTCCAGGCAACGAATCTGACACATCGTCGGATGAATACGACGAAATGGAAGCCGACAATTAAAGGAGTAAGTGCTTTTTGCATTAATTTATATTTAATACTTACTTTTTTGTTTTTGTAGTTTTGTTTGGCGTTCATAATTTCACTGATCAATTCCACGAACTGTAATCGACTATCGGGATCATGCTCTGCTCATTCAGCTGTTGAACCAATCGCATCTAATAAGTATAGAATTTATGTTGTTTCAGGATTCTTATGATTGGTGTGCGTGAAACACCAGATACATTGGACGATTTCCTAGTACTCAAGGTCGGATCAATTGCTTCATGACCTAAGACAGCCAGTTCGCTCACTTCGTCTCTTTCATACACCCTCTTTTTGATTCCGACTAAACCAGTAGCGTCAAATTTGGCATAAATGCCACATTGTTTCACCAGCGGTTTCATTATCTATGGACAATTTGTCTTTATATTATGTCCACAACATGTTTAAGGCTAACGTAATATCGTAGCTACATCGTTTTTTATCTCTTAATTAATGTTGTGAATGTTGTTTCGCTTCAAATCAGTTTAAACCTATGAAAATCCTTTTCAATATTACTAAATGTTTTTTATCTTTTTACTTCAGTAGAATAACTTCAAATTTTCTTGTTGTAAACATTATATTGTGATCTTTAAGTTTTCATTAAAACTAGGAGTAATAACTTTTTTGTTTGTGTTTTTTTTTGCACAGTCAAGTAAAATTTCCTACGCATTTTAATTATGAGAACTTTATTCAACGATATAGAATTACTCTTTCAGAAATTGCTTTGATAACATTCTTAGATACGAATTATAGTAAATAATTCTAGGAAATGCGGTAGGTGTTACATACAAGACAGCTTAGTGTCTATCAGGCAAAAAAAATATTTACTTATTTACCGGCAAATATAAAGCGTAAATACTTATGTTATGTTATTTAAAAACATGCAAATAATATGCCTATAGGAATGGAAATTGTTTTTACTTCAAACTATTAACTGTATATGTGAACTTTTTTCAACCTTTGGTTATCCTACTTCTGGTCATTTCTTGGAAAAGGTAAATTTAGTAGTGATTAAAAGAATCGAAACTACAAACATGAATCCGGGATGTCAACAAACCTTTGCGAATAGACATTGCATACCAAGACCAATTTTTGCGCTTAAGATTAATATTTTTCCAACTCCTGGATAGAGTTTTTCTTTTCACCGTTATTTTACAGGTAACAACCAAAATAAAATAAAAGTAGTAAGAGTTAGTTTCATATAATTGACAATTCCTTCATAAGGGTATGAAATTTTGGTATGTAATAAGAAATGCTGAAATAATTGTTAAAAGTTATCATTAAAATCAAAAACCCATAGGTTGTTACACGTAAAACCGAAGAACATGAAAAACGAACCGTAATGGTAATATTTAAGTATGGATTAGGAGTTAAAATTATAAATTAACAGTTGGGGAATAAATGTGTACGTATTAGAGTTTCAGGAAAGGGAGAAATTAGATGGTAAAAGTAAAATTATAATCTCAAATCAACTGTCAAACTCAAAATTTAAACATTAAAAATTAATTAAACATAAAAAATTTGTAAAAGGTATCAAAAGAAGTATGATTGAAAATTAATGGGATTTAGTAAGTCCAGTATCCAGAATAATCATACAACATCCTTAACTAGTGTATAGTTGGGATAGTCAGCAGTGAATCTACAATACCATCATAGGCTGGTGTAAATCGGCAGTTGGAGCAATCTTTTTAAGCTTAAGTATTCTTTGTCATCAGCTTCCACTAAAAATTTGGCAAAATCTTTAATAAAAACTTTTGACTTTTTAGCCCTTTAGGTACCCGTCCCTTGCCTTTTAATATATGCTACCAAATTTCTATATTTTTTAATATCAATATTACTTTTCAGATTTAATTCAGACAATAACATTGAGTAAAGTGTCCATAATGTGGAAACTTTTAAATCTTTCTTACCCTCAAAATATGCAAGTAAGACTTTCTCATTAACATGTTTAATTTTCTTCTCATCACACCACTTAAAAAATTTTTCGTATGCCAAATCGTAAACTGCCTTTGACGGGAATTACTGATAATAGACCATTACCTGCTGCCTCTTCAATATCGCTTGGTAGCTCTTCAGAACTTGAATAATCACTCATTTTTTTTTAAATAAAACTAAAAATATATCAATCTCGCTAAAAACCTTCCGTCTAGACTTTTTTACCAAATGTCAAATTGATAACTAACATGAAGTAACAGCAACAAACTAAATTTATGTTTTTCAAATTTTTATCAATTATATTAAATTTTATTTTTTTATTACTTTTTCAAAATTAAAAAAATCTTGTATGCAATACGTTGGCATAAATAGCTATCTTTGTATTGTACGTCTCGGTAGAAGGTACTTTCAAGGAATTATGTTTTGACATTTCATTATAAAATTTGACTTTGACATATAAAGGTAAGGTATTTTATGGGACAAATTATATTCATTCATCCATTAATTATTTTGATTAGTTTTTTATTTAAAATTTTTTTACCGTAAATACCGTAGGTACTGAAATGAAATATACTCCTTTTTTAAGGTTTAATCAACTAAAAACTACAATGATATTTTATAGTTTACAATAGTAATGCCATTTTCATAATGAAGTAAATAATTATATATCTATAACAACTAAAGCGGTTATATAGAAACAATAGAAATAGTATCACATTCACCCCCACCTTTTTAATTTAAATATAATCTTCTAAATATTTTGGTGGTCTTTTCATTTTAATAGGTCGAGGGTCTTCTCTAGGTGAAAATGACAGTTCAAAGATTTTTTTATTTCTTGAGAAGGTGTCGGATTCTTGGGAATTGTGAGAAATAGAATCTCTATTGTCAGAATTTGACTCAGACTGTTCAGCATTCGTTATATTGTTAGAAGATTTCTCGTCCTTTACAATTTCGTCAGCAATCCTTATTTCACTTGATAGATCCATGTCTCCATCACGTGTTTGTTGAACGAACTCGTCATCTTTGTCGTTATTAATTATGCTTAAATCGCCCCTTGGCGCTAGATGTCTTAGTGAAACGACTGATTCTCTTCCATCTGAATGTTTAATAGTAGCGTATTCAGGGTTGGCATCTATGAGGCTTACTTCCTCAACCAGTGGTTCATACTTATTTTTCCTGTTAAACTTCTTTAAAAGTACAGGACCAGGTGATAGAAGCCAGGATGGTAGTGATATTCCATTTGTAGATTTTCTGGGATAAGCAAATAACATTCGCTCGTGAGGTGTGCAATTTGTTGCTGTGCACAACAATGATCGTATAGAGTGTAATGCATCACCTAATACAACTTCCCATTGAGAAGTTTGCAAATTTCTCGTTCTAAGTGCGAGTGTTACTGATTTCCATATAATACCGTTATATCTCTCAGCCAATCCATTACCATTATAAGGAGAAGATCGACTTGTTGCAATACCATGAGAATGTAAGTGAGATCTCAATTCACTAGACATAAAGCCAGCTCCTTGGTCAGAATGTACATAAGAAGGTAACCCAAAGATTGAAAATAAATTGGAGAGACATTTAGAAGAAAATGTATCTGTGCATGGATAAGCAAAAGGAAAGCGTGATTATTCATCAACTATAGTTAAAATATACTTATTTTTACTAGTTTTTGGCAATGGTCCTTTAAAATAAAGATTGAGACGCTCAAAAGGTGCAGTCGCTTTTATCAATTTACCTTCATTAAACCTTACAAACTTTGGTTTTAATTCTGCACAAATTGGGCATGACGAAGTGACGAAGTTATTCTCCGTACATCCTCTACTGAATAAGGCAAGTTTCTAGAGCGTATCCAGTATGCCATTCTTGTAACTCCTGGATGACAAAGTGCTTGATGAAGTTCAAAAAGAGAATTTTGACTAATTGAGCTGCACATTCTACTAAAAGCATCAGGTACGATATTCTCTACCCCCCTGCGATAGATTATATCGAAACTGTAGCAAGCAAGTTCGAGCCTCCATCTGAGGATTTTCTCATTTTTAATCTTGCTGCTATGTTTCTGATTAAACATAAAGCTTATAGACTTTTGATCAGTGTAAAGTTTAAAGTGTTTTCCGATGAGGAAATGACGCCATCTTTTAAGAGCCTCCACGATCGCATATTCTTCTTTCTCAATAGATGAGTGGCGTTGTTCACTTTTACACAACGTCCTTGAAAAAAAAAGCGACTGGTCGTCCTTCTTGGCTTAAAGTAGCTGCTATCGAGTGCTCCGATGCATCTGTTTCAACAACAAAAGGAATTTCATTGTTTATAGTAGTTACCACTGATTTGGCTATTTCTAATTTAAGATTTTCAAAATCTTCTGCTGCCAAAGACGTCAAAGGAAACGTTTTTGTCTGTACTAGACGATAGATTTTTTCTGAGAAACGAGGAACCCATCTAAAGTAGTGAGCAAACATACCCAGTGCTCGTTTCAAAGAAGCCATATTATTAGGTAACGGAACATTTTATAGAGGTTCTAATCTTGACGGATCAGGTCTAAGGGTGTTTTTTTCTATTTGTTAACCTAACAGACTGAGAGATTGTTTTGAGAAAGAACATTTTTCTTTATTGATAGTAAGATTGTATTTTAAAATTACCTCCAGGAGGTGATTGAGATTTTTATCATGATCAGCTTGATTAATACCACCAACTGTCACGTCGTCAAGGTAACAAAAAACCCCTTCAAGATTTTCAGAGACTAGAATATTATCAAGCACTCTTTGAAAACAGACAACACCGTTAGTTACCCCAAAGTATTTAAAATCTTTGAACTGTTGTATTTTATTGTCTATTGTGATCTGGGTATCAGTTCTTTGGTCTCCCACTATCAGTATTTTCGTTTTATCTATACTATGTTCATGCCTTCATAGTTTCTTTTCATATATTTAGACTTTGTTTCGTTTAAAAGTAAATCGACAGAATTTATTGTTAATTTGTTGCACTGGAAACAGGGAAAAGAAAATCCAACGAGGATTCCGAATCTGAACATGGAGATCCAGGCTGAAAACTAAAATAATACGAAACACTGTTTACACTGTTTTACTGTCTAACGAGACCAAAAGTAAACACCTTAGTTCAAATAATACCGACGAAGAAGATATGCCAGAAGAAACTTTAGCTAATGTTTCTCCAATCAAAGAAAATGAGATAAAACTGAATCAATGAATGAATTAGTAGGAAAAAAAGCTGGTTCCAGCGAAGATTGTTAATTTTTTTTGTATTTCAAGTTCAACCTTTAGATCATATTCTCCATGTCAGTATGGTAAGCAAAATATGTAATAAACATGGTTTGCCCTTTAACATATTGGATTCCAACTATATACATAGTAAACCACCATTATTTTTATGTTTAAAGAAAATAACCTTTTCATATTTAACGGAGACATGCAAAGCACTCGAAATTTATCACTTTTTACAGCATTTTAAAGTAATTTTTTCATGAAATAAAAAGTATTTTTTTAAAAGAAAGTAATTATTATTTTAATTTATCTTACGGAATCTGTAGGGGTTAATTTAATTAAGAGAAGATACTCGCGAAACAACGAAATAAAAGAAAGATAATAAATAGAAAACAATACCTGTTACGTTATTAGGTTATTATAACTGATTGGATGTCGAAAGACCTTGAACAGATCGGCCTCAACAAGTGATTTTAAATTCAGACGGAAACGTCGAAGTCAACAACCATAAGAAAATACTTTGTAACACTGACTGACTGAATGACTCCTGCCAGACAGGTGATCATATACAAGAAATTACTAATAAATTAACATAAATCGTTGCGTTTATTATAAAAGATGAAACAAAGATAAATAGTCAGTAATTTTATGATGATTACGGAAAATAAAAGCAAACAATTAGATAAACAGTTTCAAATAATTATTCAAACATAATCTGCATTAAGATTATTAAAAACAAAACTTCCACTTTTTAGTTGTAACGAAACAGCTAAGAGTTTAATAAAGCTATTTTTAAATAAAAAGTGGAACTTTTATTAAAAAGTTTTATTTTTTAATATTCTTAGTAAGATAGACTTTCACAGAATAAGGTATAGATCAATAAATTTCATAATCTGTATTTGTAATCTGAGAAGGGTGCAGTAAAAAAGTGATAGCGCGCGGAGGCCCTCCGTCATCCAGTGATTTAAAATTATTAATGTGATTCTTACGGTTCTATAAATTCATTCTAAAAATCACTTTTTCTACGGTAGCTCAACCAGAAATCAGTTGCAGGTATTTTCAGGTATTTTTATAGGTCATGGACCACTTACGAAAAATATATTCTTACTTCTTTAAACTTAGAGAATTGGTATTTTTTTCGCATGGGAAACAACTAATTATGTTCTCCACTCCATTATTATTCATTTCTTCTCCTTATTAACGTTATCCACCAAGTTCTACGAATGCACTTCCTTCCCAAATTTATTTTCCAATTTCAACAATTCCTTATTCTTCCAGCATCTAAAGACGTGCCTTACATCATCCACTATCGCACACACATTCTCTCTTTTCCCAATCTTGTACTTTTGACCTATGTCCTTTGAATATTTACGTCAAGAGCTAGTTCACCTTCCCAAATTTCTTGATTATCCAATATTTTCCAGTCCGAATCGCCTCTTTTAGGGCACCTAATCTGCCTAGCCCTGCTTACCCCACCGTTGCCTTCAACACATGTATTTGTAAGGTTGCCTATCCAACCACACCCCCAGGTACTTACGGAATTCTTACATTTACCATCTCTTGCATTTTCCTCATATTACTTCTTCCCCTTACTAGCAATTCCTCCATCTTATCCTCCACTATTTCTGATTCGCACCGCTCTATCTTCTCCACAATATTTCTAAACCTCTGCGGCTTTATTTCTATCTCTGTCTCTCCTTTTGCCGTACACAATAATCCTTAAACCTCATCAAATACACACGATCTTAGAACCGATCCCTTGGGTTCTTTAGTTTTCGTCTAATACCTCGTACCTGTAGAATCACCTCTCGCGTTAGGTAACCCACTACTAAATATCCACTCCAACCCATTATAACAGCAATTTGCTGACACTATTGAGCGCTTTTCCAACGCCTTTCCACCAAGTCCAATACTCTGCTCAGCACAGAGTTGCATGATAATCCTTTCAAAACACCTATACCTATAAGACGCTCCCAAAAACCACCCCAGTTGGTTTACTAAAGCACCACTTAATACGTTGCTAACAAGAAAACTCTGAAATTTTACCCCAATCCAAGGGAAAGTTCCATTTGGAGTTCCACGTCTGGCAACGAATCGACGAAAACACTGAATAAAGTTTGGAGTAGATAACGAACCAACAAGTTCAAGATGCACTGTCCGATAAACCGCACAAGTAAATAAACAAATCCAGACCTTTTAATCGGATTTAAGATAAAGTTGACCTGCCAAATCAATCTATGTGATGTCAAAAGTAAAAGCATTACGATTACGGTCATATGGTAATGGAGGCGTCAAGACTTGAAAAGGTTTGAATGAATACCTTTTACATATTTGACACTTGCTTACAATTGCTTACTTAAAAGTCCCTGAATACCTATATGTCACGACCTTAAATGATATTGAAAAATCAGGTGAGTAATCACAGGATGTTTCCTAGGTAACACCACTGGAAAACGGAAGTTTTCTGAATCATCTCTAGCACTGATTCGTGTTTTAAAACGAATTAAACCTTACTCGTCACCAAACCCAACTAAACCAGAAATACGCTTTTTTGACAGTTTTGTTATATTTACAAAAATAAATTAAATGTCAAAAATCACAGCTAGAAGAAAGAAGTAAAGAAACAATTTTCTTCTTTTTTTCCTGTGCTATCAGAGACTCATCATACTGCATGTGTTCACTAGGTCACACAGCTGAATTGCTCTCGGGTCCCTCCCACCATCAGGATTGTAAAAGATACCGAGCATTACAACATCGAAATGGCAAATCAGCTGGTTTTTAGAATGCCTGGTAGATGTGTCCATGCTGGAATTGGTCAATGTCCGAATTGAGAGGCGGCAGTGCACCCTGACCGGACGGATTGCCACCGGAATGTGCGAGGTCCCTCTCTAGGGAGCAAGTGGATCTCTTGAGAGTTATGTTTAATGACTTAATGAGGAGAAACGAGTTTCCTAGGAGTGGAAAGGTAGCCCGACTGGTGGCCAAGCTTTACGAGCATATTGTCAAAGGGAGGTTAGTCAAGGAGATTATGGAGAGGGGAGATTTTGCAGAAACGCAGTATGGTTTTAGGGTGGGGAGGTCTACAGTGATGGCAATTAAAGAGGTGGTGGATAGGGCAAAATGTTCAAGAATGGATAAGAGGGGAAACAGGTGGTGTGCGGCGGTCCTGTTAGATATCAGGAATGCGTTCAACACAGCACCTGTAGGATGTATTATAGGGGAGTTAGTCCAGAGGGGAATTTCGGGGTACTTGATTAATATTGTTAGGGATTTCTTTAGGGGAAGAAGGATTTTGATTGGGAAGGAGGATTATCAGGTGACGGCGTGGATACCACAGGGGTCGGTCATGGGACCGTTCCTCTGGAATGTATTTTATGATCCGCTTCTGCGCATGGAGATGCCGGACGGTTAGGGATCACGCAGTAGGGATGGGCCAGGATGCTGTCAGACTAAAGAATAGCATGAACCTAGCATTATGGAAGGTGGCTTAGGGAAAGGGAAATGGCATTAGCATCAGAAAAGACGCATGTTGTTAAATGGCCCAAGGGGAGCAAATTTAGAATTGGAGTTGGAGGGGGTAGTTATTAAGGTTAAGGAGGCTAGGTATCTAGGAGTCTGGTTAGGGTAGGGGGTTTACTTTAGAAGACATGTGGTAGAGAGGGTCAGAAAGGCGGAGGAAAAAGTTCGAACATTGGGGAGGTTGATGCCCAACATAGGTGGACCCAGCAGTGTAAATAGGTCTCTATACTGAGGGGTGGCAAAGTCAGTTCTGCTGTATGGGGGGGGATATCTTGGATAGGGTAAAGTATAGGGATATGATGAGGAGGGTACAGAGAAGGATTTTGTTAGGGTTGGTGTCGGGTTATCGGACGGTATCAGGTGCCGCGCAGTGCGGGTGGTGGCGGGGGTCCCTCCGGTTGAAATGTTGGTAAGGGAAAGGATTAAAAACAATTGGAGGGGGGTGCAGTTCAGGGAAGAAATAGAATTGGAAACTTTGAATGATTGCAAGAATGAATCGAAAAATGGACAAGGGATCTAGTTGGGTGCTTCAGAGACTACACCTACAGGATAGACAAGATTGACGATGACGAATGCATCTACTGTGGGAAGAGAGACGATGCAGGGCACACAGTCTTTAGATGCCTCAGATGGGTAAAGGAAAGGATAGAGACGCAAGACAGAGTGGGCGAGATAATCACTGAGGGAACTATGCTTAGGTTGATGACGGAAGGGCAGGGAGGTGGCTCTGACGAATATCTGACAAGATGGTACCAGAGTCACACATATTCGGATGGGATGGGAAACGGGTTAGTTTTAGAGCGGTCGGCTCCGGCTGGGGACAACCCCTCGATGTTGGTTCTCGAGTGGACTAACAGAGTGGGGTTGTATCCCGTGGGAGAGAATCCCACACATCCGGGGAATGACAGAACTAGTACCCGGAGCCTGGAATAGGGATCCACCTTATTACTTCCATACTTGGTCTAGTCTTAACAGTACTTAATCAACATCAGGTAGTTACTTTGAAAAAACAAAATGTAATTTAAATATGTCAATCTGATGATGCTCGTAGTAGCGAAACAGCTGTAATTATAATTTAACAGCTAATTTTTTAATTAAACGTGGAAGTTGAGTTCAAATGAGTAGTTTTTATTATTCTTAGTAAGAGGGACTTCTGCAAAGTAAGGGTTAGTGCAATAAATTTAATTAAAATTTAAATAGATTCAGAAAAAACCATTTGAAGGATGGTTTATCGATGTCTTGTACATTATATTATGTACGTCATACCTATTAACTACTTGAATGTGTACATTTTTACGCCAAATTACACAGTCAAACAAATACTACATTTTTTTTACTTTTACATTGATCGCAAACACATTTTAGTGGTTTCCGTTCAAGGATAACTAGATTCTCTCGCTTATCGTTGGAGATTTTGCTTCAATCTGCTGGTTACGTCATAAACAAATTTCGCTTTCAAAAGTTGCGTTTTTAAATTCGTCGTATCACAACATCTACATCACTCGAGATTACCAGCTTTTAACCGAATATAACATTGTATTTAAATTTTCCTATGTTCAGGAAAAAAGACATGACTTTTCGCAATGAATAAATTTATATATTTTATGATCGAAAACAAGTTGTTGTACACGTTTAAATTAATTTATCTAAAAAGAAAAAATATAAATACAAACAGTTCCTACAATTGTATCTCAATAAACAATAAATAAGTTGGGTTTAGTAAAAACATATTCAAGCAAAGATCGACGAACTGCATCAATGACAGTAAATAGGGAAAACAAAAGGTAAATAGCCTTATATTATGTTGATTTGTTATTTAAATTAATATTGTAGAAAAATTCAATGCCATCTGGTTTTAGATGAAAAAGTATTTATCTAATAGTTGTTTAAACTATTACATTTATAAACTACACACAGCTACAAAAACCTTAATGGAAATAATTTACGAAATGTTATTTACATATTTATTTTATACCTGTTATTTCTCAAATAATGGCACCCAAGTGTAAACGTATGCCTCCAGAACAAATGTCAAGCAGAATTTTATGAATAGTTAAACTAAAATAAAGTTTTGGCATAGGCTTATCTAGGGCTTGGCAAAGTCAGCAAGGTCATAAAGGGCGCCAAAAATAGTAGCCATAACAAAGGCCTACTGTCCTATTTATCAATAATGTTTCACTGTACCTCAGATGGAGAGCATCAAGAGCAGATGGTTCAGATAATACATTACGTGCAAATTTTTTCGTTCTTGGCATAGATATAAGTCATTCTGCCTGTTGTTTTCTTGATCAGAGTAACAGTCTGATCATTAAATCAGTATGATATTTCACCTTGCACGTTTGGCGCCCAACGTGAGGAAATGCAGTATTAAAGAATGTTTTATTGACTTTATAACTATTTATGAAAAAACAAGTGCAGGGCTTGCAAAAGTAATCGTGAAAAAATTGGTAGCCAATGGCTTGGATATTAAGAATGTAAGAGGCAGTCTTATGACAATGGGGTTAATATGACTAGAAAATACAATTCATATCCTCGTCCCTTCTTTGGACAAGAGTGATTATAAAATCTCCAAAAAATAAGTGGCGTATACCTTAGATTACACTGAATTGGTTGATGTTTGCCAAAGTAAAAGCAAGAAAAGAAATATATTATAGTATATTAAACAACGCAATTCATATGGAATTCTGTTATGACACGAGTTCAAGTTTAAAAAACGAATCGCGAAGCGATGAGTTTTTTAAAGAACGAGTGTCACAACAGCCATATGAAATAAGTTGTTTATAATATTTTTTATATTTTGCCCTTTTTACCATTTTTAAATTAATTTTTTATTTTTATGTAATTACGAAAATTTTTATTTTAAAAAGTATGTCGGCAGCACTGTGTAATTTATAAAATTTGACAGTTGTGACATTTAAATTATCAAATGTTAATGTTTTAAAATATTTTAAAAAGACTAATATACCAATAATAATATATTATATAAGTAAAATATTATATTCATATTCACAGATACTTTCTTAAAGAACAATATAAAATTAATAAATTGCTATTAGCCACAAATGTCAATGTCAATAGTCTTGCCTTTAGATACTTCACTCATGTCGCCAACCATTTAAAACAAAAATTTGCGTGCGTAAAAGTTACATTACGATACGCAAATGCGTTTTATAATGAAGATTTTTATAAGTGCAAAATATAAAAAAAACTTTACGTTATTTTCTGGTCAACTAAGCAAACATTTTCTTGTTTGTTATATTTTTATTTTAAAGAATTATATTTTTGAGAATACTATATTTTATTTGAAAATGTGTGTTTCGATGTAGTCCGGTCAATTTATACCTGAAAACAGTAATGAAATAACAAAAATTCCGACAGAGCTGATTTTTGGTAAATACCTTTATTTTACTATAAAAATGAAAAATTAAAAAGTCCCCATCTGTCCTATATGTGCTTCAGAAGTTATTCGGGATCAAAGGTCAAAATTTTAGGTTTTTTGAGTTTTTCTCAAAAACCGTAAGTTTAAAATACTTTAGACCAAATTTGTTGAATTTTAGAAGATTTTTGTTTTATTTAATGTTTTGTTGTAGTTCAAAGTGAAATTTAGTATTATATATATTTCTAGTATTATAATTATAATCTTAGTTTAGTAAGTAGTATAGAAATAGTTGTTTTAATTTGTTGTATTGTTTTCCTGTCGTTTTTGAAATATTTATTATTAATTAGGTGGAGTAGTGTAATTTAAAAGTAGTGGCTTTGTTAGGTAATATATTATGTATTTATAATAAGTAAATAGTTTAATAGGTAGGTTAATAGTATAATTCATAATGAATATACAGGGATGGATAAGTTGTGTGCAGGATACATGAAAATAAAATAACATAAAAGTAGAAAGATACATTATTTAATTTTATTTCTACATACTAACCAAATTATTCAAATAAATAAACAAATGAATGACAAGACAAATTTCGTTGTCACTTTAAGTGTCGGTTCATCCGCGCGTGATGAGCGATCATGGAGCGCTACTTTCAGAGCGATTTTTGACTTGTGCCGATGAACGCGACCATTCAGTTTGTTTGAAAACTTGTTGCCAGGTAATAGTCACGAGAGCCCGCAGGACTCGAGTGGCTATTGCCAAATGGCAACAAGTTTGAACAAAATCTGGCAAATTATTTTCTAATTTATGGAACTCTCGAGTTATATTTGACAAGATTATTTTTTGATTCACAAATTTTTACAGAAAATCAGAAAATTATTAAAAAATTTAATTTAATTAATTATTACTGTTGGGAAATGGGAATAACTCGTTTAAATAAAATGTCTTTTTGTATATTTAATATATTTTATTTTACTTTATTAGACGAAAGATCTTTATTCTATTAAGGTTATCGAAGAACTGTTTTGAAAAAATATTCTTGTGTTCTATTTCAACCTTTTGTTTGGTATTAAAAAAAGAATGTTTGGTAGTTGGTCATCTGTAGAATAGATGATATAATTCTTAATTGAAAGAGTATTGTAAAATAATAAACTTAGTTTGGAACCCTTAATAAATAAATGTTTGTTTGGGATTAAAATCCTTTTGTTAAAACATCTATATTATTTTATTACCTTCTTTTAGGTAAGTTATTTAAAATAATAAATAACATTCCATGAAATGAAATGTAAAATATAATATATTTCGCGTTGACACAATTAAGTAATTATTTTGACAAGTATATGACAGTTGCTAAGCAAATAAAAGCTACTGTGATTATTCCCGACAATAATCACAAGAGATTTATTCCCACTATAATAAGGACATAATTGGTTGAAACTTACCCTTGTGACAAATAAAGAAGCATTTCATGGTTTTAAGAAACGTCAAAAAATAATCAATATAATTTGATTAAGTGATTTGTATTTTATAGAGTATAATCCAATTCAACACCCAAGTAAATCAAAAATACCCATATAGCAACTTAGCACTTAAAACAGTATTAATAAAAATATATAGAATTTTAAATGGTCGAAAATACGTACTTTAGTACATAATGTGAGATATTTTGGTGTTCCGCATTATATATTTTCCTACATCGTGCAGTGCAAACTTAACAAATACACTGTTTTGTAATAGTAGTGAGATTATAGAAAATTTAAATATATTTAGAATATAAGCAAAAGTTTAATTATAAACATGATTTAAACAATACAAGGAAAATGCCAAAACGTTTGCATATTAATATTTAAAAATTTTAAGTGTGTTTCGGTTAGTAACTAACTAATATCATGGTAGTGAGGCAGGTAGTTCAAAGTTACCGACGTTTGATAGGTTTTTTTTGTTGAAAAAAGATCGATTTGTGCACAGTTTGGTCTACATGTTCTTTGAACCAAAATGAACTGTCGATTATTTAAGGTCAGTGATTCGATTGAAAAAAATTAGATTGGTTAGGTTACTGTTTTCGTACAAAAAAAGGAACTTCTTTTATCTGGATATTGATGTCATTTTAAATTCGTTTTTTCTTTTTAATCGTTCTCAAAAAAATTTGTTTTTATTGTAATTAACGTGCTCGCACCTTATGGCCACTTGCACAGGTCCGATTACAAAAAACAGTTATTACTTAATAGTATAAAAAACATAACG
This sequence comes from Ophraella communa, assembly GCA_035357415.1. NCBI lineage: Eukaryota > Metazoa > Arthropoda > Insecta > Coleoptera > Chrysomelidae > Ophraella > Ophraella communa. The sequence goes on along the minus strand of CM068995.1, from coordinate 11,688,477 downwards.
TAGTGAAAACGAATGGAACTGAGGATTGTAGTTTAGGAAAAACTGTTTTTCTATTTTTTTGTATCGTTTTTTTTAAATAAGGAGAGAGCGAGTTGAAATGCAACAAACTGAATCATTTTTCGATTTACAGTTTTTTAAAATAATGTAATGAGTTCTCAAATCTCTTGCATGGTCTATAACAAATAACCTCAATATCCCTTTCGAACTATTATTCTGGTCCACATCTACGATTTTTCATTAAATATTTTTAATAAAACCCCCAGCTATCTCTTAAAACTCAGACTACCCGTTTTAGGGCTCTGTAAAAATTATAAATATTGGAGAGTTCCGGGAGTTGGAACTTTTTTTAGTAAATTTAATGATCTTTTTAACATTTCAAAAATCTTGAATATTTTTCCAGATATTTAAAAAATCTAAAGTCCCATTTTGTTTACTTTATTGTTTTTAACTTTTGCTAGTTTTTCCCGCCCCTTTTGGAACCTTTCCTTGAATGATCTACATAATATTCTGGATCAAATGAAGCTGAGGCTGTTTCATTTCATTTCCAGGTGTATTAATATCTGAGGATATACATATAATGATGACTGTGGTGTTTAGAGATAATGAAAAGAGTGATGGATTTCTTGGACAATGGGCTGTTAAGTAAATAATTCTTGAATAGATAGGATTGACGCTAGAGTCTGTAGAAATAGCAACTTTTTTATTGGACTGGTTGATATGCTTAAAAGCTAGTAGAATACTGTTCAATTCTCCAGTATGCACACTGCAAGAAGAAGGGATTAGGTAAGTGTTGATGAGATTGTTTGCCGTGGTAACTGAGCAGCCAACTCCAGTATCACTATTGGAAGCGTTGGCGTATAATACAGAGTGGAAAGTTTAACTGAAACAAATTCTGTAATTTAATAAATAAAGGTTTGTCGCAAAATTCCTGAAACACGTCAACTTTTATTTTCTATGGAGCATGAAATAAAGAGGTTTGTTCATTTTCTTAATTATATTAAGGGTTGTAGCGACCCCCAACTTTTTTTTTTATTTTAAAGCTTTTTCAATTGCAAATACAAGTAGGTATTTTTTTTTTGTTTTTTTTACAAGCAAATACCGAAATGTTTTTTAATACTACTTTAATGCAATAAATGTTCAAAATGCCCCCCATTTTGTTGCTGACAATATCCCAATCGATCATAAAAACTATTCCTAACATTTTGTAATACTTCCGGCGTTATTTGAATAATTTCGTCTCTGATTCTTTGCTGAAGCTCGGCTATGTCGTTAGGTTTAGTAGTATACATCTTACTTTTTAAATATCCCCATAAAAAAATCTAATGGGGTGAGATCGGGTGATCTTGCTGGCTACTCAATTGGACCCCTTCTTCCAATGCACCTATTCGGAAACACTTCGTTGAGATAGGTCCGTACAATTTGAGCAAAATGTGGTGGTGCCCCGTCTTGTTGAAACCACATCTGTTGGTCAAATAAATTGGGATCCAAATTATCGGGGAATAAAATCCTTAAAGTAGGAACCAATTCATTTTGAAGCATAGTTAGGTATGTTTCTCCAGTTACATTTTCATCGAAGAAAAAAGGACCCACTATGCGATTCCCAATAATTCCAGCCCAGACGTTTGTTTTTTGAGGCCTTTGGGTATGGGATTCACGCATCCAATGGGGATTTTCGTCAGCCCAATAACGGCAGTTGTGCCGATTTACGTGTCCATGTAATGTGAACGTAGCTTCATCAGAAAACAGCACCCATCGATAAATGCCATAAATCGTTCGCAAAAATCAAGTCTACGATCAGGATCGTCTTCGTTAAGCTCGTGAAGGTTTTCCATATTTATGTACAGTAACCGAAATAATGAATGGTTTCGAGTATATTTTAGCGAATTTCGGTAACAACATGATATTAATTTTTTTATGTTAATTTTTGCATCAAATTTAAAAACAATTACATTTTTGAATAGAGAATGAAGAGACCTTTCAAATGATATATCACAAGCCTATACTTCCCATTTAAAAAATTGGGGGTGGAACCTGTCATTCTAAAGGGGTTGAAGGTAGGGGTTGCATTTTCACGTTAAAGAATGTCAAATTATAATTTAAATTTGACGTGTTTCGGGATTTTTAATAAATATGTACAGTAACCGAAATAATGAATTTATTCCATTTGGCTTTTACACACTGTATACATGTTAAATGTGAATTTCTTTTACCTACCGAAGTTATAAAAACACCCTGCTTCAACTAGATAGGAGTGCCAATTTTTAAAACAATTACTTACTTCACTAAGGAATAAAAAATAATAATAAGAAAAACACTTGGAAGAGGTGGTGGCGTAACCAGTTCTGTGGTGTTGTTCCGAAATGTTTAAAAAAAAGAAACTGATATCAGATTTAAAGGAAAATTGACAAAATGCTTTTTATTTTTTAATATATTAAACTTATTGGAATTAAAGGAATAAAGTAATTGTAATAAAATTTTATATACAGGGTATCCCACTAAGGTCTGCGAGGTAGTATATTACAACTTAAAGAAAAAAAAATTATAACAAAATCGATCATCAAAAATTGCTGGAAATATTTGTCAAGTTTGAAAGTCGTCCGCTACGGGGTGCAACGAACACTCAAAAACATAATATTGTGATTATCTCCGAAAGAGATATACTAAAGGTTTACTAAAAATACAATTTTTGAAATCTTGATGAGATTATGAAAAATGTTGGCTGGGGACTTTTTGCCAATAGGTACTCTTCAAATAGGGGGGTGGGGAAGGTTCAAACTTGTTATAAACAAATGTCATATAACTTTTTTTTTTGTTTTTTAACCGATTTCAATGATTTTGGCGTCATTTAAAAGAGTTTCTTCTGTTTAATTAGATGCATAACAAAAAAAGAGGATAAAAAAATAAAAAAATTAGTGAAAAGCGCAAGTCTTAATCTAAATATTTTATTTGATTTCTTAAAATATCACAATAGTTAAATAGAATTTATTGTACTAATCCTTACTTTTTGGAAGTCCATCTTACTAAGAATAATAAAAAAACTCTTATTCTTAGTTAAATAGAAAACCAAAGTCCGTGCCAATGTCGTCGTAGAATAAGAAAATCCGTGACAATAGCCAACGTTGTCACAAAAAAGGAATCAGTAATGAGGTTGCAATAAAAAATAAATAAAACCACAGGCAATTTCTCAATAGAATACCTTATGCTACAATCTTCCCTCACTCAATATCATCCCTATCTGTGTAACATTAAAGATGTGGGCGTGGACAACTGTTTGACTGATTTCAAATTTATTATTATTTAAACCGTGATTGGTTATACACAATAAATAGGCCATCCTTAAAATGAATTCAATGCAAGCAATTTGAGTTTGAAAACGTATATGCTATTCTGAAGCCGATAATACAATTTATTTACTAATCAGTGAAAGATTTACAAGTGAAATATTTCAGTAGTCGTAGGAAAAATACTTTTAAGGTTTTTAACCTCAAACAATACGAAATTGCAATAAAAGTATCTATCAGGGATATAATTTACTTGAAATACTTGGTTTTATATGCAGTGTTTTAAATGTTTGTATTTTAGAACAATACTCATTTTCACACCTAACTATTCAAAAAACCGATTTATACGGCAAAATTTTTGGATATAAATTACGTACAATTACGTAAGCGTAAAAGTAATCACTGATTTAAGGTTATGGATCAGCTGCTACTTCTTAACTTCTTCTTTTTGGTCGACCTTTATGTTTAATAAAATGTATACTTAAAAATCGTAACCAGTCAATTTACTTGTAATATTGTAAATGCGATTATTGTTCGCTCATTATTTCTACAAGATGACCTGATTTTTTAAAGTTTTTTAACTCCAACGCCTCGCAGTCATTACCACTTTGACCTTAAAGATGCCTAAGTTATGCCGCATCCGAAGATGTCAAGATTATCAGTAATCATAAGATATTGTATCGTATAACTATTGATCTTTTTAGTAATCATTGGTTGCGTTTAAACCATTATTGTATAACTTTTATCTACTTAAATAGGTGGTTCTAACAATGTAGTATAAAAAAGTATACTACGTAAATTTTTTCAAAAAGAATATTTGGGTGCTAAAAAGTTATAAACATTTTGCAAGTTTTTTGCATTGTTTTTTCTCGCATTCTTTTTTTTTCTCAGCACTCGAAACAAGTCAATAGAACCATTACCACGGATTTTTGACCCCTTTTAATATATAGGTATCAATTCCGGGAAACAGTTTTCATAAAAATATATTTTTAAAACATTTTGGTCAGTAAAAAATCCCTGTGGTTAAAAATATGAATGTAAAATATCTGTAAATATGCATAGGCTAAACCACAGACCAATGCTAGAAATTCTGGTAATTCTAGTTTTAAATGAAATATTCTCCGTCGTTTATGTGTGTTTATGTAAAGAAAATAAGATAATGACTGTCTGGTAATAGGTATACAGACTCGAGAAAAACACTTCTAAATATCTAATAGACCATTCTTTGATTCTTTACCTCTGTATCAGTCGGGTCGCCAGACTACTAGTATCTTAACCATAAATAAAAAGAGTCTCCCTCAAAAGAAAGGTTAATGTCCTTAAAACATATCAAAAGTGGGAGGGTACAATGCACTTAAGAAAATGCGGTTAATGCCCTTCTTATTTTGACCCTTAAAAATATTTATTTTTTGACAATTCGACAGGTTATTGACATCGAAAGGAATGACTTCGTAGACGATAACATTAAAGTTATTTAGTTACTTTAAATTAATATTTTGTTTCAATAAATTAAATTCTAGAAACATTATAATGTTGTTTGTTTTTGGAAAAAAACTGAAACTAAATAAAGCTCATCTACCTCTATAAATATATCTTCGTTATTATATGAGCATTACATATTTGTTTAGATTATTACCTAGCAAACCCAACCAGCTTACGTTTAATCGACGTAATCATTTAAAGTGGAGGTAAGGTAGTTGCCACCATTCATCATTCAGCAGTACCAAAGTAATCACGATGACAAATTTGTTCGTCTGATAGTTCGTATTATATGATCGCTTATAAGTTTTAAAACCCAAATCGAAAACAAGCAGATGATTATTTTCATTTTAATCTGCAAAGAGGGTTTAAGAAAATAAATTGGAGAAACTGGTTAATCTGGCGATTAAACAGTGTCCTTCAATATTTCTTCGATTTTATTAAATGAAAAATGTGTAGGCTAAATAAACGAATTATACTGACCCACTTATACATTATTTATTAATGAGGTTCTGTAAGGTAGACAGTGGATTATAAAAAATACGGGATTATTAATTAAGATTAATAAATAATATCTTCTTCTTGGATTTAATTGTGTTTCCCTAAAGATTATATATACAAGGTGGTCCAGAATTATGTACATTAATTTTTAGAGGTTATAGTACGTCAAAAAATAAGGGTACTTCTTTATGTACACTTTTTTATAAAACCGAATAATAAGGGAGATTACGGAGTTCATATTTCGGAAGGGATTATAAGACTTTAGGATAATTGATTTCATGTCACCACCTACTACATCCCATATGAATACAGGGTAGTTTTGGAAGGTAAGTGAGGGTTACTGTATCACTTTTTTTTTAATTTTTAATTATTTTAAAAAAGTATTTTACACTTTTCTATGCAAAAAAGGTGCTCTTGTGATAATCCGATAGATATCACTGTTTTCGATTTGTTTAAACTCGAAGGTGTACACGTATTTTACTGTAATCGTTACATTTCTGCAGAAGGCCTGCTTGGGGTGGTTAGTTACATCTACTTGGTCACATAGGAACTGCTACTATAGTACATACAAAAAGTAAGAGGAGTAATAAACCTTAATTAGGTATGCAAAACCTTTACAGGGAGCACCATGAAATTTTTGATAAATCTCTTACTTTAAATTATATTTCTTTCGTAAATATAAAAACCAGGTAGATCGACCCCGTATTTGTTTCAGTTGTACCAAAGTTTAGGGTTTCTTCATTGTTAAAGGATTAGCTAATAAGCAATAACGCAATGCAGTGGTGTGTATTTTGGGAAAAAAATACGTTTTAAATTATAATATAATAAAAAATGAAAAGAAATAATTATTGGAATACATTTATTATTTACATTTTATTCTGTATCCGACTCGGAAGAGGAAAAATCGTTGTTGACATTAATAATAATAGGGTCGATTAAATCATCACAAATATTGTCAATTTTCCACATATTTGCCTCTACTTTGATAACATGCTCGATTCAGTTTGTCCAATTTTCCTTACTAACATGACTTACAGCACTCTCAAACAATTTCACAACATCGTTTATTTTAAAAGTAGTATTTTTTTCCAACTTCCCCCTTTACCTTAGTCCATATTAATTCTATGGGATTAAGTTCACAATGATAAGGGGGAAGTCGAAGAACTGATATACCACGAGAAGAAGCCATTTCTTCTACAATGGAGCTTTTGTATTTATTCTTGTTCATTTTTGCAATTCTGTAAAGTTCTTTCCTTAGTGGATCTTTTGGAAACTTAATATTTTTCGAAATAAGCCAATCCAAAAGCTCTGCTTTACGCCAACGACTTGTGGGCAATGCTTTTCGCAACCGTGAATGGTAACTTGCGTTGTCCATAACAATAATAACCCCTTTTGGAATCAGATCCAACATTTGAACAAATCATTCCTCGAAGACATCCCCATTCATATCTTCGTGATAGTCCCCCGTGCGTTTCGAAGAAAAAAGTTAATAATCCACCATCAACAAAACCTTCAGAACTTCCAACATGGACAATGATAAGTCCTTTTCCTTTTCCAGATGGTGGCTGCAAACCTAACGACAAACCTTCCATGAATGCCTGCCTTCCGCTTTTAATGTTTTCATCTTGCCAAGATTTGGAAACTGTATATCCAGCATTTATCCATGTTTCGTCTATGTAGAAGATTTTCAAATTTTGTTCTCTGGCATGTCGAATGCTTCTTAAATAGTCTCTTCTCCAAAAAACTATTTCCGGTTTATCTATCAGGAGAGATTTTCTGTTATGTTTTGTATATCTGAAACCCACATCTTTCAAAAGTTTGCATAATGTCATTCTGGAGAATTTTGTATAGTGCGTATCTTCTTGCACTGATATCATAATTTTGTCAAGTGTTGGAATTTCCTTTCGTAAGTAAAATCCATGGACTTTACGCCTTAATATTTGTTTTAATGACTCATCGATCTCAATTGGTTTTCGGCCTGGATGGGTTTTAGGGGGTTGAAGAGTTACATTCTTGCTTTCTTTTAGTAATCTATAAATTGTTGATTTAGCAACACCAACATAGCAGCCATTAATTTCACAATATCATCAACACTTGAACTTGCACTTGCAATATCAGAGTTTTTTCATTTAAAGATAATGGACCTGTTTTTGTTCGTTTAGATGGTCCTTGGCTTATCGACATTGTTTGGTACTTGCACAATTAACATTCAAAAAATGTTTTAAATATACCTATTCCAACTGTTTACAATATTATGAAAACCATACAACTTCATACAACTTTACTCAAAGATTTAATACTAAGTACTGATTTAATGTACCTACTTTCTTTTAAAATAATATTCCCAATAATGTTTCTAAGAAAACTGGGTTGTTTGGAAAATCCCTCTCAATAATCGAATAATCTGTAAATAGGTGTAATCGTATTAAGCCGATTACATTAGGCCACTTGCCATTTAAAATTTCTGAGAAAAAATCCCCAAACACTACATATAGGAGTAACACAAATAGAAAATATTCATTTTGCTTCTTTGAATTTAATAAAAATTGTAACGATATCTTGCTATCTTGACTTTAATTAATTTTAAAAAAATATATTTCATTGTAATTTATTTGTGATAATATTCAAAGTTTGAATTAATCTTCTTACAAAAAGAACAAAAATATATAAAATAATTATTGTTACAGATTGGTTTGTTTTCTATTATGAATAAACTGTGTTGCCTTTCTTTATCAAAATTACTAAAAATTATGAACCTCTATCACTTTTTTTTATTAAAATTAGTACATCCCGTTACCTCTGACCTAAATCGTATATTCTTTAGCATAGCTGCAACTCATTCGTTCAATACAAAATGTACCTTACAGTATACCCTCTTAAAATATATTTTGGTACGTCTATGAAATCTACTTAAATGAATGATTTATTACTCCTTGTCCTTTCTATATAGACTATAGGTCACATCAAAAGAACCACCACGGTAGTTACATTAAAGAGGACTATTTGGCGGTAGTCTTGCCGTGTCCTTCCGTACCTGTATCTTTCTACAAGTTTTTAAGTGGATCAGGAGTGAAAATGTTATGGGCGTTGATGTTGGTTAACTTTTAGTTCAAAGGGCGGCAAATATGTAAAAAAAGTTAATTTACTTATATTAAAAGCTTCCCAGCATTAATGTCCCATATTGATTAAAAAATGATATGAAAATAATAAATTTATGAATTTACTGAAATTCAAGGCGGGAAAAGCCGACTCTGTCTGATTAATTATTAACGAGTTTTATTATTAGCACAAAATAAAAAGTTATAAAATGGTATAATTAGTTTTTAAAAAAAAGTAAAGTTATTGTAGTGATTCAAAAAAGGTTTTGATTATTCTAAATAAGTTCTAAAAAAGATTGGGCAAGTTGATTATGTTTTACATAGTCTCAATTATACAGTATGATGCAAATGTATGGAATAAATTAATTATTTGAAAAAAAATTTTAATTTTTGAATGGCCATCAATTGCTATAGATGTGTTGGACATTACGTCATTAGTGATGGCGTAACGACGTCATCGACGATTTTTTTAAATACAAACTAAGGTGACCTGACAGCTCATTTGAAAGGTCTCCTTTTTGCCTTTGCAACAAAGTAATCATTTGAATATTTATTTCTACAGGGTTAACCAAAACTATTAGTTTATTAATACAATTAACTTAGAATAAATGTTAACTTAAATACAATTAAATTACAACAAATGTTCAAGTTGCCGACCTTCAGCAATGATACAATGAGAAAGGCGAGCAGTAAATTCTTTCCTAACGTTTTCGAGGACTTCAGGTGTTATTTGTGCAATTTCCGTTCGGATTCGCTCCTTCAAATCTTCTACATTATTCGGTCGACTTTTGATATACTCTGCTCTTTAAATATCCCCACAAAAAAAGTCTAACGGAGTCAAATCTGGAGACCTTGTTGGCCATTCAATAGGCCCCCTTCTACCTATCCACCTTCCTGGGAAAACGTTATTAAGGTAATTTCGTACCTCAACGCCATAGTGTTGGGGAGCCCCATCCTGTTGGTACCATAAAACATTTCTATTTGGAAATAGCTGATTCAGCTAATAATAATTTTGACGAAATTCCAGATAACTAGCAGTAGTTAGATTTTCCTCAAAAAAATATGGCCCTACAATTTGATTGTTTATAATGCCGGCCCAAACATTCACTTTCTCAGGATATTGTGTCCTATACTCTTCCATCCAATGTGGATTTTCACTTGCCCAATATCGACATGTCTGGCCATTTACGTGACCGTTCAGCATAAAAGACACTTCATCTGAAACAAGTACCTTTTGTATGAAACACGGATCTCTGTTATATTGTTTCATAAAGATTTCGCAGAATTCGATTCTTCTATCAAAGTAATCTAATAGCTCCTGGACCAGATGTACTTTGTATGGATGCCACTTCTCCTTTTTCAGCACTCTTACAATAGTTGATTGGTGGACATTATTATGTAGTGCGACCTGTCTAGAACTGGTATGAGGATTTTCTTGAAACGCCAGTACAACGTCCAGTTTTTTGGCTTCGGATATTGATGTTCTACTACTTCTGGGAAGATCTTTAACATGACCCGTTTCTCACCACTTCGTGCTGTTGCTACAGACTACACTCGTAGTTCCAAATTCGCCTTTATGTCACTTGTTTTGCCATATACTATTCTATGTTCTTTAAACCATATTATTTTATCTCAATACATATACTCAGTTAAAAATTGATTTAATTAAAAACGAAACGAAAAGATGTTGATACGGTTGAACTGTAAGACTGTAAGATTGAAATTTAATAAGTATCTAAATCATCATTATACATTTCAGATGGAAAAGTATTTATTTAAATTCTTACTTCAAAAATGGGATATATAAAAAGGAAAGTAATACAGGACTACAAAAACGTTTATAAATGTTATATTGAATAACAATATAAATTTCAAGACATAGATAAACAACTACTTATTCAACAACCCATTAAATAAAAAAAAACCTTCAACTACTTCCTTGTAGTATCTCTCGCGAACTCTGGTATAAACAATTTTGTTGGTATAAACTCTTAATTGCGTCATTCAAGATCACCGTACACGGTTGAATTGGCTTGTTTACAAAAATTCTTGAAGGATATGTACGATTAACCACCTTCCGGCTAATCATTCTTTCCTAACACGCCTAACAGATTTGTATATACTCAGGATAAAAATTCAACAAATTAAGATTTTAGAAAGATTGTTTGATTGATACATTTTTGGGCTTATTATAGAAATAGAATCCTGGTTTATTTTTTAATTTAAAAATTACCTGTATATCTCAATCTTCCACCCATCTTTTTCACTATTGCTTCATATGTCTTACCCCATGGATTGTTTTCCAGCTTTCTTAACTCTTCCCACATTCGTATTTTTTCCTTTTTCACCCTCCTTTCCAGTTCTTTATTTTTCTCCTTATACAGGGTGTTTCAAAAAAAGGTAACACCGTCTCTAGGATAGGTAAAAAACTGAAAAATAATTGGGGTTTTCTTAGTAAAATTTTTTTCTAACGCCATCCGTTTTCAAGATAAAGGGCGTTGAAGAAAATAAAAAATTACACATTTCTTACGATTTTGCCGAAACTACTGGCACCATTGCAATTAAATTTTATACGAATATGTTTTGGAAGCTGATATATCCATAAATTTGTTTTTATAACTAACTCTCATAGAGGGCGCTAGTTACACGATTCATACAACGTATTATTCAACATAACTTTTTTTAGGGTAGAATTATTAGTCAAAACTCCAAGTGAACATAAACATCGTTTAATTCTACACCAAAAAGGTACTCTTGGTAAAACTCGATATTATGTACCGTTTTCGGAATATTTTGATTTGAAAATTATGAAGTAATAATCGCTCCTGGTATAAACTAATGATAAAGTTCGCTTTTCTCTAAGTTTGCCATGTAAAATTGAGACATTTATTGATTGTTATGACAATAAGTCAACAATAAATAGAGTTTTGAAACTTTGTTATTTGTAAAATTAGATTTCATTTCATTGCAATGAAATTTTATACGAATATGTTTTGGAAGCTGATATATCCCATGAATTTGTTTTTATAACTAACTCTCATAGAGGGCGCTAGTTACACGATGCAAATAGATAAAATGCATTTTATTTTAATAATGATTGTTTATACATCCTATTTAGGTTGGTTAATTTTTATTTTGTCCATCTGTTTATGTCAATTGTTTTTACGTATTTTTGTTTGTTTTAGTTGGTCTGTTTTCTCTAATGTTTTATACGTTTTATACACTTTTTTTTAGTGGTTTCGACATTAATATTCAATTTATTACACCTTCCCTTTCACCTACAATATAAGAAAATGTTTGACATTTATTAAAATCTAAATTACTGAAATAAATTGTTGACGTGGCAACTGCGTATATTTGGTTAGACACAAAGCTGTAGATACATACAGTTCAATATTTAGGGACAGTATGCACCAACAGTCGGTTCTAATTCAGCTCACAAATCAACCGTCATAAACTGCAAAATTGATATGCATCAAACCAATGAGTGGTTAAATCCAACCGTTGGTTCCGATCGCACATATTCGGCTGGTTACCAAATTAAATCAACTTTTCATAACCTCATTTTACTTGACATAGTAAATATATGTTATGTGTGTGTTTTTTAAATAATATATTTTGTTTATTTTAAATTGCTTCAACCACGAAGGGTTATAAGCAAGATACAGTACAATTCAATACAAATTAAACAAAGAAGGTAATATAAAAAAAACTGAAAAAGTGGAAAACCATCTCTATCGATTTGCAAATTAACAGGAAGAACACTACTCGTAGACCGGTTTCGACATTATTGTGTCTCATCAGTACGAGGTAAGTAGTTCCTCTCATCCCGCAGAGCAGGATGCAGAATGATTCTTTTACGCCAATACATAAACCGTAAACCCACGATTCCATGATAAAGTCGTAAAAGCGCCACCCTACCATTAATTTGCAAACCAACAGATTTATTTCTTGTATTGTTTTTAAGGTAATATAAAGTTTGTAGTTGTACAATTATTAAATTTTGTTGATCATTCCAATGGCTACTAAAAATTTAAAAACTGAAACAAGGTTGGAATGTTCGCCAAGACACTTGAATCATTAGTTCATATAAAGTACAGTCTTTAAGAATTTGGTTCACAGTTATATATAACTCACTATCACAAGCAAAATACGTTGGGTTCTCTCTTTCACAGATGGCCATGAGTTGGTTTGGTGTTTTTCTATTCGTAATTTAGAGATGCTCACTTACCCTCTCCTTTTTGCAAGAAGGTTCCAAGACAATATTGTTTGCTTAATGGATTTTAGTTTCGAGTTTGAATTTTCCCATTTTTTGCCATTTATCTGTTGTTTTCTTTTTGAAATATTTATTAAGGTCGAGATGAACGTACTTGCAAGTGGTCGATGCTATTAGATTTTCAATGGCTTGTTTCGCCAAACAATCAGCCTTTTCATTTCCCGATATTGATCGGCCATTGTGTTTACATATTCTAAGTTCAGACTTAGTGATACAATAGAGTGGTAATAATGTATTACTCCTTGAGTAATACATTATTAGAGTAAAGGCAAGGGGAGCCAACTTGCATAGGAATAGTGGCGAAAAACTGTCCCGCGTTAAGCAACTAATAGTAGATGGCGCGAGAGTAGCAGAAGGGTATAAATTGAAGTCAGTTACTCTCCAAAGTGAACTGGGTTGAAAAATTTAATATTTTTTTGTGACTTATATTGTTAAAAATTACGCAATATTTAAAATCTCAACTATTTACATAGTCAAATATAATTAAATTTCGTTTCTCACTCTAACAATTTATTTTAACATAACCCATCACAGAACAAATTCTTCTTTTCTACTATTTGTAGTCATGAGACACCTACTCATGCTACTGTGGTGCCACCATTTAGTTCCCTTTCGATGAACACTTTTTAATACATTGAGTTTATTCTCCTTCCTTTTACCCTCCATTCTCCTAGATAAATATGGATTATAAGTAATAGAAAATATACTAATATTTTGCAGCTCCTCTGGGAGAGTATAACATTACCTTTTACATTGTGGATATATTAAATAATTTATATTGCAGAAAACACGAATCTATCTTTTACAACTTCTGATGAGGATGATTTACTTAGTCTTTTAATCATCATAATAATATACTAATATACCAGTTGATTTTATTTTATATTATTATTATTTTAATAAAATTGGGTGAATTTATTTATTTTACTGAAATAAACAACTGATAAAATTTTCAGCCTTATCAGATGAAAGTTCCGGTTTTTATACTGCTCTTTTTGAAATCCACTAACAATCCAAAAATGAATATTGTAGCCGTAGTAAAGATTCAAAATTTGCGGATTTTGTTTCTTGACATTCTTTACGATTGGTTACCATGCCTACGGTAAGGAAACCTGTACGATTTCGTCAACTAAGTGAGTTTGATAAGGGTCGTATAGTGGAACTTCGGAAAGATGGATTTTCTTTTCGGGAAATTGCAGTTAGAGTACAAAGAAGTGTAGACACCGTGGTTAGGTGTTGTCAGGCATGGCTTCGAGAAGACCGTACGCTAAGAGCAAGGGGCTCTGGACGCCCCCGTAGAACAACAGACCGTGAAAATCGCCACTTAAGATTATTGGCCTTAGGGGACCGTTTCTCCACTCAGGTCCATTGCAAAAGAATGGTTTGCAGAACACGGAAGACCTATTGGCACGCGAAGTGTTTACCGACGAATAAGGCTTGTTTTCATACCGACCACACTGGGTCCTCCCTTTAACTCCAGAACACCGACGTAATCGCCTTTAGTGGTGCAGAGAACGGTCACTATGGGATCAGGAATGGAACAGTATTGTCTTTAGTGACGAGTCTCAATTTTGTGTAGGCATGCACGATGGTCGAACGACGGTTAGAAGACGAAGTGGTGAAAGGAGAAATCCACGGATTTTCGTTGAAAAGCATGTTCATCAAACTGTTAGAGTTATGGTTTGGGGTGGTATAGCTTATGGTTCGGGATCACCTTTAATATTTATCAGAGGTAACATGAACGTGGAGCGTTATATCCAAGAAGTTTTAGAACCCCATTTTTTACCCTATCTTGACACCCTAGCAAATCCAACTTTCCAACAAGATAATGCCCGACCACATGTCGCAAGAGTCACAATAGAGTTGATGTCACTTAGTATACTTTAATACTTTCCAGTCTTTCTCATTCCGACAAAAAAAATTTAGAATTGTGGTGTTGTGGTCATACTCACAGAACACTAATTGGTTCAAGAATAGGATTGCTATTCGCCTTTTCGAAAGTCTAGACGCCCTCTGGAGGATAAATAATAAACCTACTTTGTGAGTAATCACAAATTATTTTTAATTTTATTTTGGATTGTTATGTGGAGGTTGATGTTTGATTCTCTTATGTGTATTTGTAAAATTACCACCAAACAATTAAAACACACAACTCAACCACTAAGTTCGACACCTCAAACAAAAAGATTACTCACAATCCTCCATATTTGTTTACGTTTCTTAGCGCCCTCAACGGTAGTCGAAATCGCGAATACAGAAATAACTACAATTTATTATTATTAAAAAAGGCATGTTCCTGGCTGTTTTAAAGTTTAAAATTTTGAGTTTTTTATTTATAATCTTCTTCTTTTTTTCGATGGCTTGCATACTCGTGCATCTGCCAGTATTTATAATCTATAAGTGGTAAAACTTTTATTGACATCGGTCATTAGCCCAAAAACCGATATCCTCCTTTATAAAGATTAGGCCAGTAATAAAAATGTTTTTTTTATCAGAATTAGTTATTAATTTAAAGTTTTCGTTTTTACACACTTGAGTGTACTTATGCAAAACATAAAACGAAAACAAACAAAAGTGAGTCGATTAATTTTTCAGTCATGTTATTATTCTCCGAGTTCCTTTAAACAATCTTTAAGCACTTTAGAGACCGTTGCGTCATTGTTTTCTATTTTTTTTAAGATTGTAATAACTTTTTTATATATTATATTCTAAGGAATCTACTTCCAAGAAATCTTTTCGAGCCATAGAAACAATTCATCCTGAAAATAAAAAACATCCTTTATCAGAATCAAAGAGTTTCTACGTAAACCACTCGGTATGGAATTCAACAACAACTGAGTCATAAAAATAATCTTACATATTATAATCTTCGACTAAACGGATTAAAAAATACTACTGGCAAATAATTTAAAATGTTATACAATCACTATAACTATTTCTTACAATTTTTAGGAACTTGCAGGTTTTGAATTTCAATATGGAAGAAATGTCCACTACTTTCTGGTATTAGACCGGGAGTTGGTGACACAAAATATTGGGTCATTTGGACCATGCATTATACTTTTTGCATAAGTGTTTGACAGTACGTAAATTTAGCACTTCTAGCGTTTTTTCCTTCAGCTTAAACATATCTACACTATAAAACCACACTATAAAATTATGATTACTGTAACAATAAAAATTTTTTATTAAAAATACAACAAACAACTGTCAAAATCTAATTTTTATGTAGGTAATATCCGATGTAAGTACTTCCTAACTTGGGAATTTCTTAAGAGATTCTTAAAATCAGGTTGGTGAAATCGGGCATTAATTTTTAAAATCTAAAGTAAAAAATTAGAATTATTATCAGAATGTACGCATTTTTTAGGAAAAGTAAATTTTTTTATGATACAAGGTCGACTATCTTTATTATACCATAATTGTTATGAATAATATTTGTTTCCATTTGTTATTGAATACTTCGTGATATGTAAAATTCATATGAAATGTCATACGTTGTTAAATACGTCGAACAAATTGACCTTGAACTTGCTATCGTCTTTTAATTTTTTTTATATCTCACAGTAAGTCCACGTGAAATAAATACTTTTAAAACTGGAGAGGTCAGGAATTTTTATGTCCCATAATATCATTATTATGTTAGTTTGTTGTTTTGTGTAATGAGATAAATAAATTATGGATTCCCCTTTTATATTTATTACAAATACGGCATTTTTTACAAGGATAAATATATTTATGAAAAAACCATGGAAGTTAACGTATGGAAGAACCATTTTGAGAAAACGTACCTATTCCCTGAAATTACTACCTGATTAATGTTTACTATGGAGCAGAAAGTTCATGGATTGTTGTAATCTTTTCAATAATTAAAATGAAAATGTTCGTAATTCAATACTTAAACTTAATAGCAAGAAATAAACCTGAATACCGTAGATATGAAATAATAAAAGGAACATTTGCACTTAAAACCTAACCAACAATATTCTCCATGCAAGTCAATTTAAATGTGAAATTATTCAAATATCATGCCTTCTTAATGGCACAGGATGTGAATTGTTCCTTTCTCTTCCAGGCAGAACCTGCATAGCTTTATCTCAGCGTAGCCTATAGAGCCTACAGTATCTAATTTACAGTCCTATCATTCTTACATCCGTATACCAGAGAAATTTTGCTCCTACGGGCGAACGAATTTTTCAGTTCCTTTTTTGGTTCGTTTAGCAAAACCTCCGTGATCGCTCCTGTGATTATCAGACAGCTTTTGAACCCCACGAAGCATAGCCCTAATCTAATAGGTTATTGCACAGCAAACTTCCGAACTTAATCTTTGGATTTGGAAAGAAAACTAAAAAAATACATTAGGTATGTTCCAGCAATGAGTTGTAGGCTAGTTCTAGCACATAATTAGAACTGATTTACTGCGCATGTAACAATTCAACTAGTTTGGAATTTGTGGGTGCTGGAGAGCAATTTTCATAGGAAATTTTGTTAGTGAATGTTGGTGACAGTGAAACTACAGTGTTACTTGATATTAAACTTTGATTTGAAAATGGTAATCAATATATTTTGTCTATGGTAGAAACTTTTAACTCTGTTTTTAAGGAAATACATTACGGTTAGATTTAGAAAAATCAATTATTAAAAGAAATAAATAAATTTTAAAAGTGTACTGTTAGACGTAATCAGAAATGGAAATAAACACTCTTAAATGGATGAACTCTAATTATTTAACTACTTCTGTTATTGCCAAAGAATTATTGTTTTTAGTTATTTTTTTTATTTATGTTTTTCGTTATTATATACATATTTAAACATACCTGTTCCTTTTCCTAAGAATTATATTTTCAATTTTAAAAAAATATTTTAATATTGAATTACGTTTTGTATGGAAATTAACTTTTATTACTTAGCATTTACATAATAAAGATTATATTATCGATAGTATTTAAAAATTTTTATTTTTTTTATTTTAGTTAATTTTTTTATTTTAAATTTTTGATTTAAAAAATTTAAAAATTTTTGAGTTTTGAGTTTTTTTTTAATAAATGTCATATTTATTACAATTTTTTAAATATTTTACCTATAATCTCACTTAGATATACCTTGAAAATAAACCCATAGAGGTTCAAAAGCTTGGTGATTATATTCTAAAGGGTGTACACTTTGGTTTTATTGCCACATCCCCAAAAACATTCCCACTGTCCAAAAGGGGGTGTGTGTTCTCGATGCAAGAAAACAGGTAAATATTTGGGACAGGAACTTTCGACGCACGGTTAGAAATATTATGTTTTTATTACAGGAATTTTCGACACAAGAATTTAGATACTTTCAGACATGTAAGTAGGTAATAAAATCATTCGTTCTAGAAACGCAATTTATTTTTTACATTTTTGTCTTTAATTTTTGCTGTTTTGCTAAAACTATTTATTTTTATATAAGTATCTAACCTAACCTAACCTAACTTAACCTAACCTACCTAACCTAACCTACCTAACCTAACCTAACCTAAACTAAACTAAACTAAACTAACCTAACCTAACCTAACCTAACCTAACCTAACCTAACCTAACCTAACCTAACCTAAACTAAACTAAACTAAACTAACCTAAGCTAACCTAACCTAACCTAACCTAACCTAACCTAACCTAACCTAACCTAACCTAACCTAACCTAACCTAACCTAACCTAACCTAACCTAACCTAACCTAACCTAACCTAACCTAACCTAACCTAACCTAACCTAACCTAACCTAACCTAACCTAACCTAACCTAACCTAACCTAACCTAACCTAACCTAACCTAACCTAACCTAACCTAACCTAACCTAACCTAACCTAACCTAACCAAACCATAACCAAACCTAACCTAACCTACTACTTTTAGAAAATGTATAATTTTCTAACGATAGCAAATCTCTACTACGACAAGTTTTAATTATACTCATTTTAACAAAACAACATTGATTAAAACTCACAATTATTAACAAAAATGATGAGAAAATTGTACCTAAGTGTAAGAAATTTACCTGTTAATTATAAAAATATCAAATTGGAAGGTGCAGATTTTATTGGTAATAAAGGGATTAAGGAAATACGTTTTCTCAACATTCTTTGTCGAATATTCATGTTGGATTACGAACCTTTTTCGTTCTAGCAGGTAGTTGGGGTAAAATGCGTCGAGTATTCGCCCGCCGGTCCCAACTGCTGACTGGATCATAATTTAAATACATTTTTAAAAAATGTATTCTGCTTTGAAGTGTAACCCCTTTTTATTTGAATAATATAGTACTACAAAATTAAATCAATCTCGAAAGTGGTTATTGAAAGTACAGTCTGAACAATTTTATTAATATGAAAATCTAGCGAATATCTACGAAAATGATCTAATCGCCGATGGCGAACCTTGCAATCACATAGCAACCACATCGGACGAAAGAAGTTTGCGGACGAAAAGTGTTTACCTTCAAAAATAGTCGATTTTTCATCCGAAAATTAATACGTAAAATATAACTTTTTGTAGGGGTCGCCAAAAAAAAATTTATTATCATTTCAATGTAATTTTGTAAGAGTAAGGAAAAGGTGAATGAACCTAATTATTGCAATATCTAATCGCATAAATTACCTAAATTCATTTTCGAAGTTGAAAATTGGGTTCATAAGATCAGTTTGTTATCCTTCATTTTTTGATAAATATACCTTGGTTTCTATGGAAATTTCGATAATTAAGTTCAATTTTAAAAAAGGTCAGAACCTTAGATGCATTCATAATCTTATCCTTTGCAATTTCACCGTATTTTAATCGGTTAAGAGAGTTCATATTATGAAAAACAAATTTTAATTTATTAAATCGTCTCCTCAACGATAAAAGTCCGTCAAATTGGAGACACAATAAAAGTAAAAAATTATCAGTCTTCAGTAACTCAAAATGCATCCCTATCTAAATCTTTTGTCTAGTTAAGGTTCATTTATAAACAGTAGACAATCATAGAATAGGGGTCGTTGACACGTAAACAGGCCAAAGTTAGTCAAAGGATGGGTGTCTGGCATTAAAAAAATCTCCAAAGTACCTATAAAGTTATTTTACCAGTTACCAGTATTGGATTTTACAAAAACTAACTATAGTTTTTTCACATGCAGTGTCTTCGTGTGTTTTTTCTTTCATGTGCAAATATTCATGTTTAATAGAACATTATTCATTACTTTATTTTGTTTCTTATACTTTACCTACAACAACAAAATATCATTGTTGTCAAAATATGGCAGGTCTACTTGATGTTAAGCTGATTCCAACCCTGATAATAATTGGATACGGAACGAACTTTAAAAATCAACTACCTTTTTCTGTAGGGTGAATAACCTGAAGAAAACTATTGGTTAACTATTGGAGTCTACATTTTTAATCGGACCTTTTATTATTATGAGGTGAAAAAGTATTACAAAAATAGGGTATTTAGTAATGTAGTTGTTAGTTACACTTTTTAATACACAAATAACTATTGCCTATAGAGGCCAAAAGATGGAAAATGATGAAAAAACTGCTCGTTAACAAATTTTGTTCTTAAAAAGAAAAGGATAACGTTACTTATTCACTAAAATGATGATTAGTAGAAAATAGTATATTATAGAATGTACAAAAACTACGAGAAGTAATAAACCCTAATTAAGTATGCAAAACCTTTACAGGGAGCATCATGAAATTTTTGATAAATCTCTTACTTTAAATTACATTTCTTCCGTAAATCTAAAAACCAGGTAGATCGACCCCGTATTTGTTTCAGTTATAGCAAAGTTTAGGGTTTCTTCATTGTTAAAGGATTAGCAGTTAAGCAATAACGCAATGCAGTGGTGTGTATTTTGGGAAAAAAATACGTTTTAAATCATAATATAATAAAAAATGAAAAGAAATAATTATTGGAATACATTTATTACTTACATTTTATTCTATATCCGACTCGGAAGAGGAAGAATCGTTGTTGACATTAATAATAATAGGGTCGATTAAATCATCACAAATATTGTCAATTTTCCACATATTTGCCTCTACTTTGATAACATGCTCGATACAGTTTGTCCAATTTTCCTTACTAACATGACTTGCAGCACTCTCAAACAATTTCACCACATCGTTTATTTTAAAAGTAGTATTTTTTTCCAACTTCCCCTTTTACCAGAGCCCATATTAATTCTATGGGATTAAGTTCACAATGATAAGGGGGAAGTCGAAGAACTGATATACCACGAGAAGAAGCCATTTCTTCTACAATGTAGCTTTTGTATTTATTCTTGTTAATTTTTGCAATTCTGTAAAGTTCTTTCCTTAGTGGATCTTTTGAAAACTTAATGTTTTTCGAAATAAGCCACTCCAAAAGCTCTGCTTTACGCCAACGACTTGTGGGCAATGCTTCTCGTAACCGCGAATGGTAACTTGCGTTGTCCATAACAATAACAGCCCCTTTTGGAATCAGATCCAACATTTGAACAAACCATTCATCGAAGACCTTCAGAAGACCTTCAGAACTTCCAACATGGACAATGATAAGTCTTTTTTCTTTTCCAGAGGGTGGCTGCAAACCTAACGACAAACCTTCCACGAATGCCTGCCTTCCGCTTTTAATGTTTTCATCTTGCCAAGATTTGGAAACTGTATATCCAGCATTTATCCATGTTTCGTCTAAGTAGAAGATTTTCAAATTTTGTTCTCTGGCATGTCGAATGCTTCTTAAATAGTCTCTTCTTCACAAAACTATTTCCGGTTTATCTATCAAGAGAGATTTTCTATTATGATTTGTATATCTGAAACCCACATCTTTCAAAAGTTTACATAATGTCATTCTAGAGAATTTTGTATAGTCCGTATCTTCTTGCACTGATGTCATAATTTTGTCAAGTGTTGGAATTTCCTTTCGTAAGTAAAATCCATGGACTTTACGCCTTAGTCTTTGTTTTAATGACTCATCGATCTCAATTGGTTTTCGGCCTGAAGGAGTTTTAGGGGGTTGAAGAGTTGTATTCTTGCTTTCTTTTAGTAATCTATAAATTGTTGATTTCGCAAAACACAACATAGCAGCCGTTAATTCCACAATATCATCAACACTTGCACTTGTATCCTTGTTTTTCAATGATATATAACAATTCAATATCAGAGTTTTTTCGTTTAAAAATAATGGACCTGTTTTTGGTCGTTTAGATGGTCCTTGGCTTATCGACATTGTTTGGTACTTACACAATTAACATTCAACAAATGTTTTAAATATATTCCAACTGTTTACAATATTATGAAAACCACACAACTTCATACAACTTTACTCAAAGAACTAATACTAAGTACTGATTTAATGTACCTACTTTCTTTTAAAATAATATTTCCGATAATGTTTCTAAGAAAACTGGGTTGTTTGGAAAATCCCTCTCAATAATCGAATAATCTGTAAATAGGTGTAATCGTATTAAGCCGATTACAGTAGGCCACTTGTTATTTAAAATTTCTGAGAAAAATTCCCCAAACACTACATATAGGAGTAATACAAATAAAAAATATTCATTTTGCTTCTTTGAATTTAATAAAAATTGTAACGATATCTTGCTATCTTGACTTTAATTAATTTTTTAAAAATGTATTTCATTGTAATTTATTTGTGACAATATTCAAAGTTTGAATTAATCTTCTTACAAAGAGAACAAAAATATATAAAATAATTATTGTTACAGATTGGTTTGTTTTCTATTATGAATAAACTGTGTTGCCTTTCTTTATCAAACTTACTAAAATTTGAGTACCTCTATCACTTTTTTTTATTAAAATTAAATTATTAAAATATTCTTTAGCATAGCTGCAACTCATTCGTTCAATACAAAATGTACCTTACGGTATACCCTCTTAAAATATATTTTGGTACGTTTGTGAAATCTACTTAAATGAATGATTTATTACTTCTTGTTCTTTCTATATAGACTATAGGTCACATCACTATGTAAATTACAAAAAAATTTGATTTTAAAAAGTATGTTGGTAGCACTGTGTAATTTCTAACATTTGACAGTTTTGAAAATTAAATTATCAAGTGATAATATTTTAAAAAGAATAATACACCAGTAATAATATATTATATTAGTAAAATTAACAAATTGCTATTAGCCACAAATGTAATTGTCAATAGTCTTGTCATTAGATACTTCACTCATGTTCCCAACCATTTAAAACAAAAATTTGCGTGCGTAAAAGTTACATTACGATACGCAAATTCGTTTTATAATAAAGAATTTTTTAAGTGCAAAATATAAAAAAGCATTTAGAACATCATGCTACATGATGTCAATTATCTCACTTTGTTTGTTATTAACAATTATTTTAAAATACTAAAGGGTATATTAATACTTTGAAAAATGTGTGTTAAAATGACGTGGTAGAAAGTCCAAGCTGTGAAATAACAGTAAAAAAACGTGGGTCGTTGGTACCTAAACTAGAAATAAGAAAGTTTGGAGTCGAAAGAATGCAAGGTACAAAAGAACATTTTTAAAACAACAAGAGAAAATGTTTTAAGCATGTAAGAGTTAGATTAAGTTGACTATTTTATTATCAGTTGTGTAGCAATAACAGTAGATTCATTTTTATTCTTTATAAGTTTATATAGGTATTACGCAGACATTCAGACGACATGCACGCATTTGTACGCTTGACATTGAGCAGTCTTCACCCCTGACCCATTGATCCCGTTACATGAAATATAAAGGCTTGTCTTAATTATCATTTTTAAACTAAACTGTACGACATGCGACAAACAAATAATGAATAACAATCAATTGATATGTTTCTGTAATATGACACTAGCTAATAGTAATTAATAATTATTGTTTAATGCATTCCAAAATGTTTCTTAAAAGTTACAAAGACATTTTCGGGTTATACGAAGTAGCGGCGTTTGGGTAGGGCGACCGCATAGGGGTGCCGGACGAAAAGGGTAGCCGCAGGCGAAAAAATGTTGGCGTTCAGAACATAATTCTTTACATAAA
This sequence comes from Ophraella communa, assembly GCA_035357415.1. Classification (NCBI taxonomy): domain Eukaryota; kingdom Metazoa; phylum Arthropoda; class Insecta; order Coleoptera; family Chrysomelidae; genus Ophraella; species Ophraella communa. Next base: position 11,664,832 of record CM068995.1, on the reverse strand, counting down.
TCCATTAGCTGTTTATATACCTTGTGGCTGTTATAGCTACAATCTCGTACTATGCGACGCCACTAAGTTTTCTGTAAAATCAGTCACTTTTTTTGGGGTACTTCAGAGGTTGATCACATTATTTTCAGCTCCTGTTCATCGAAGGAAAAGTCTAACCGATAGCCTGGGATTATTTACGAAAAAAAAGCTCAGTGACACACGTTGGGAAGCAAGGCTAAGCAGTGTCAAAGCAATTATTTATCAAATTAGTGCCATCCATGATGCATTAATTACTTTGGCAATTGAGACTCGGAAAACTGAAGTTCAAGTCTCTCATGAGGCTACTACTCTAGCTAAACAGAAAGGCTTTCAGTTTCATAGTTTCAGTGGTTATTTTTTATTTTCAAATTAACGTAGTTTGTAACCCAGACATCACTAGATATCCTCAGGATGATCCTGAATATATCCTCGGACATAGGTATAATATATTATTTAGGATATACATACAAATCCAAGAATATTATTTTGTTTTTTATTTTTTTTAATGAAAGAAATAGCAATTAAAATCCTAAAAAAATATATAGCAATATTTTTATAGGAAATAATTAATTTAAGAATCTTAAAAATTTTATATAGGATTCCTTGGAACATCCACTACACATCCGAGCCATCTCAATATAATTCAGAGAGGTACTGTACTATATATACTATTTCAGGGATGAATTCAGGTTATCTAACAGAACAAATATTCGGAAGACGTTCAGAGAACGTCTTTTGTACCTTTTAAGCTGTTAGGGATCTAACATATTTCTTCAGGATTGATTTATATCTGTGTCACAGATTAGTTTGTAAAAGTTAGGTTAGGAGCTTTAAGTGTCAATGTCCAATGTGTATTTAACCAGCAGCCTTTCAACAGTTAAAGTTTCCCGCCTGTGTTCCCTCCGGTTTCTTTGATAGAACTGCGTTTTTCTGTGTGATTATAATATTTAATTTAACAGTGTTCACGTCAAGAAAAATCAAAAGGTAAAATTGTATCATTTTATATACACTTTTTACACATATATAACTTTTGAGGTTAAGATGCAACGTGGTAATAATAAAAAACTTTTGAAATCAACTCTTCGAAAAATTCGTAAATTAGAAAATAATGTGGTTATTAAAGCTTTAAATAATGAACCATCAACATGTGCAATCTGACATATCAACGTTTGAAATCATTGAAAATGATTCGCATGCATCAACTTCTAATCAAGATTACGTAGATGCAGATTAATCAAATGGAATAAATTATTTTGACGAAGCAAGTCCCACTTTAAGTAGTGAAGAAGAAAATAATGAAGTTTTACCCTTATTTGAGCAAAAAGAGTTTTTAAGTAATTAAGATAATTACAATGAAGAAATTGTTTTCTAGTTTCTAGATTGATTTCTAGACAGCGGAAAAAAATATTTGACATGCATCATAACTGTTAAAAGGCATAAATCAGTATCCTTGTAATAAATGTCATTTTAATATACCATGTACTGAAAATTGTCTTAGTAAAAATTCGTACATAAGTTTTCATGTGTAAAACTTTCTTTATTTATCCTGAAAAAGACCCGAAAAAAAATATACTTATAACCTAAATAATAAATCCCAGAAAGAGCAGACAAAGCACCTCAATGATGTATCCTGTTCTAATTGAGGATGTATTGTAGACGTTTCAAGGATTATAAGGATTCCTATAAATGTCCTGTAATATCCTCAGGACGTTGAAATATAATCCTCCTGAGGCGCTCCTTTGATATTCCTTAGGACATCCTAAGGATAGATACAAGGATTACAAACGGTTATCCTCTAAATATCTCAAATATCCCAATCAAATATCCATAGGAGATCCAAAAGACATCCGTGTGATGTTTGGAAAATATCTACGATCACTAGATATAGATCTCAGTAAAACGCATAGAAATGTTGAAAACATTTCTTTCTTGAAAGAATATACAGGGTGTTTCAAAAAAAGGTAACACCGTCTCTAGGATAAGTAAAAAACAGAAAAATAATTGGGGTTTGCTTAGTAAAATTTTTTTCTAACGCCATCCGTTTTCAAGATAAAGGGCGTTGAAGAAAATGAAAAATTACACATTTCTTACGATTTTGCCGAAACTACTGGCACCATTGCAATGAAATTTTATACGAATATGTTTTGGAAGCATCAAAAACTTTTTCTATTGGAGCAAAACTCTATTTATTGTTGACTTATTGTCATAACAATCAATAAATGTCAATTTTACATGGCAAACTTAGAGAAAAGCGAACTTTATCATTAGTTTATATCAGGAGCGATTATTACTTCATAATTTTCAAATCAAAATATTCCGAAAACGGTACATAATATCGAGTTTTACCAAGAGTACCTTTTTGGTGTAGAATTAAACGATGTTTATGTTCACTTGGAGTTTTGACTAATAATTCTACCCTAAAAAAAGTTATGTTGAATAATACGTTGTATGAATCGTGTAACTAGCGCCCTCTATGAGAGTTAGTTATAAAAACAAATTCATGGGATATATCAGCTTCCAAAACATATTCGTATAAAATTTCATTGCAATGGTGCCAGTAGTTTCGGCAAAATTTTTCATTTTCTTCAACGCCCTTTTCTTGAAAACGGATGGCGTTAGAAAAAAATTTTACTAAGCAAACCCCAATTATTTTTCAGTTTTTTACCTATCCTAGAGACGGTGTTACCTTTTTTTGAAACACCCTGTATAAATAAAGGCTTTCAAGGCGCCACTTCAACTGCTAAAGAATTGGCTGAAGAACTCGAAGCTGAACCTGTGTTTAGAGCCACAAAAAGAATTCGATTTGTTAAACGTCAAGATAATGAAACTTCCTGTAACAAGCCTACTGTTTCTCCTGAAAACAAGATTGCGGTTGAATTTTTTAATTCTCTCTTGACACTACATTCATTTCAGTTCATAAGAGATTTGAACAGTTAAATAAGTCTTTTTTGTAATATAAATCATATTCCTGAAAAACGACTTGGCAGGGTGTATAATCCCACATCTGCAAACGATGAACTGGGCCAAGAGCCAGGGTATTGCTTGTATACAACGATCAATATTGCCACTGATAATGTACGGTGTGCAAGTTTTACCAAGCTTCATGCTCCAGAAATTCACTATACTATTTTTACTGTATCATGAACCGTATATATTTAGCAAAAACTATATTGTAAAAAGTTTGGAGCACTATAATTACAAACCTAAAAACATATGATTTATACAAAAAAAAGTTTAAAATAAAAAAGACAGCAAACACTATTATCATCCGTAAAATTTTGTTGAACGATGCGAAGCTCATGAGATATTCAATAAATCGTGTCTTTCAAGATGACAGCGGACGGTCCTTCGCAAGCAAAAAAATACCCTGCACTTGGCGTAACTACACTAACTACAACAAAACATCGAATACGATGTGGAGTATATTCTGAACCCCTAGGAATAAAAATAAATAGGTACTCTAGCAAAATACCTATGTAAATATTGTTCCTACTGAGCAGACTGACAATGGAAAAGTGACCAACAGAACTGTTAAAGGTAAATTAAATGTCATTCCCATATACGGGGTTGGGATAAAGTATGGAACCAAGTAAATATCTTTTAAACGAAAAGAACGATATTTATGAAAATTTGCAGGTAAGTGCAATGGAACAAAACGCATCTGATGTACATTTTTTTTATAATAATATACTTCCGGTTTAACCGAAAATGCCATCAATTTCTATAATTTAAATGTGACACCCTACATATTTTTACAGATTTTGAAAGAGCTTGTTATTTTGAATTCATATATACTGAGTTTAATGTAAACAAATTTGTAAAAACGAGGAATAACTCACTGTTAGTAGTACAATAGATGTACATTTCATTATTTTAGAATAATGAGAAACAAAATTATTTCAAATGTTTAAAATGCTCGCCGTTTACTTGCTGACAATATGCCATCCTATTAACAAATTCTTGAGTCACTCTATGCTAGGGGTGATATGTCGAGAAATACTTCATATTCCTCCAGGAGAGTATCTCGTGGGATTGTTTGGGGTATAGGTTCACCGAAGGCAGCCATAACTAACCGAATTAAGCTTTATTTAATATGTATATTTATATGCATTTTTCCACAGACTTTAAGTTTGTGCAAACTAAAGTCTGTGTCGTGTGGATCTACCCTAATATCCGAAAATATTTTATTAGCAGGATTTTCTAACAAAGCGGAGATGTGAATAACATATTCGAAAATGAGCGTATAAATGCATTAAATAAATATATGTATACATTTACAAATTTGATTAAGTAATTTTTGTACACATGGGTAACGAAAACTGCGTTCCTAAAAGTGGGTTACCTTGCGTATTAAAAAAATTGTGTCACAATAATTGGAATTTTCGGATTTTAGAATTGCCTGACAGTCAAGGTTAAAACATAATTAAGACAGAATCAGCATTAATTCGTTAGTTAAAAGGTTGACAGAAAATAAAATAAAGATTAAAAATGAGGACAAAACTTGCGTACATTTTTTATTCAGGTCTTAATTTGCAAGATGCAATTTAAAGGGATTCTATTGAATTGTGAATTTATTATTTAATAATTTAAATACGTTTTCAAAAATTTGATTAAACAACTGAATTTTTTTATGATTTGGGACCAATTATAATCAGCTAGAATTTGACGAAGAAACAGTTGTCATTAACGAAAAAATCTTAATTTTTTCAATAAGTGGAAGCACGCCTTTGGTACTGATTAATAGCGAGTAGGAAAATACCGATCTAGGGATAACGAATACAGTCATTAGGCGGACACTGAATAGTGTGTATCATTTTATAATTACCTATTTTAATATATACATATCTCCAAAAGTTTGGAATATTTAGAAATAATATATCTACGCCTATGGTTTTTTTAAAAACTCTTGTTGATATTTATTTTAAAGCGTTTTTAAATCAAAATAATACTAAATTGGATTAGTTTTTGTATTAATTTAATTTATTTATTTAATTGATTTGGGTGTTTTCACATTATTCCAATTCTTTTTAAATTTTATTTGAGCTGTTTAAAAATGCCCAGAAACATGATATCATATTTTAGTAGATCTAGAGTAATTGCTTTGTTATAACAGGGCTTTAGTCAAAGTGATATCGCGAATATTGTTGGTGTTACTCAGGGTGCTGTATCAAAAATTTAAAAAAAAATCCAAGACACAAGGATCGTCCCAGAAGTGGCAGAAGTCGATGTACAACAACAGCACAAGACCGGCAGATAACATTAATAGCTCGAAGAAATCGACAGGAATCTACAAGTGGCATATCCAGAGAAATTGCTAGACTTGAAGGACTGAATATCTCAAGGCAAACAATTACACGAAAATTAAATGCGGTAAATTTGTATCGCAGAAGACCTCTACGTGTTCCCAAACTAACCTATCAACAAAAAATTGTAGAGTTGCAATGGGCTCAAGAAATGTTACACCATGGTCCTAACTGGAATTACGTGATGTTCTCTGATGAATCAAGAATTGGTTTGGTTTCTCATTCGCGAAGAACGCTAGTTTGGAGGGCCCCAGGACGACAAGCCCGATTAGAAACAACCCAACCACGTGTTCCATTTAAAGGTGGGAGTATTATGGTTTGTAGTGGTACTATGAGCGATACTCGGACGCCTCTTCTGGTTTTGGAGAGAAGAATCACTGGTGCTGTGTACATCGAGAAAGATTTAAATCCTGTTATGCGTCTATTTCGGGGGGCGGTAGGTGATGGATTTGTGTTTATACATGACAATGCACCTCTACATCGAACAGCTGCAGTACAAAATTTTTTGGTAGAAGAAGGAATATCCACATTAAGGTGGGCATCAAATTCCTCTGACATGAACGTCATTGAACATGCCTGGGACATTCTTAAAACACGCATTAAGAAGCGAAACCCTCCCCCAATTACTCTACGAGAACTGAAAGATGCTGCTCGTGAAGAATGGAAGAGAATTCCGCAAGACCAGCTCGACCATTTAATCGATAGCACGCCACCTCGCCTACAGTCATGCATACAGGCCCATGGAGGAAATACTGATTATTAATTTTATTTAAAAACCTTTTTTTGCTTATTAATTTATTTTAAAAAAATTGTAATACATTGTACATTTTTCACCTCAAAAGAATAAATCATTTCTCTTTGTATTGTAACATTTATTTATTTTTACTAGTCTTTTTAATTTATTTTTATACTATTTAAATCACTAACACTATTTAATTTATATAACACAATTTATTTACAATACTTTAATTTATATAAGACTTTATATATTCTATTCACATTTATCTAACAACATACTACTAACTAACTCAAATATTCGAATCGGTCCTTTATATATAGGTAAGTATTGTTCCAGCATACCCCAGTCTATTCTCGATCGTATCGAGTCTAGATGCTTCGCTCATCGGGCGCCGTATATTCTCGAAGACTCTCGCATCATCTGTTTCCTTCGCGTCTGGTCATAGCGCCAGGGGCGTACTCGCACGACATTGCCCCCTCCTTAAGAGATAGTTCCTCCTGGAACTTTTACGGAATTGAGACTGGATGGAGATACTTGCAACTGAATCCTTGTCTACAATTTCCAGTTGCATGGAAATAACATGGAATGGTCTTTGATGTCAGCTGGACACGGGGCGAATGGCTGCATACCAACACTTGGACTTCGGTATCTTGAAAGATTACTTCCACCATATTTCGGATGACCCTCCAATCCAATGAGTTGCACTCTATTTTCGGCATGGCTAGCTTCTGTATGTTGGACTCCAATACGTGCTCTCTCAAGTTAAGTAATGATTCCCATATATTTCGATAAGTGGGCTGGTCTTGGTAGGTATTCTTGGTAATCAGATAGAAGAGGCAACGGGAGTCATCTCGAAGTATCAAAGCCTTCCCAGTGGCTGGTAACTGATTTCGAAGTTCTGACAATCGACCAAACTTCCTTCGAAAGACAGACGCTAATCCTCGGCCGTCGCTAATAGTGGCGGAAACGCTATGGGCCAATGAGTAGTCATCAGGAAGTGTGAACAGGTCTTGCTGTTTCTCAATAGTCACGCCGTATCTAGCTTTCCCAGTACCTCCATATGCACCCATAAATTCTTCGAAAGCAAGGTCGGGTGTATCTTGGACTTGATTTACGACTTCTTCTTCCTGGTCATGATCTCCTTCAAATTTCGCCAGTCGGTTTCGGTGTACTACCTTAGGTTTTCCATTCGGGGTCTTTATTATACGGTATATGACGTCATTGATTCTTTTCTTGATGATGTATGGACCCTCCCAAGATTGTTGTAGCTTTGGTGAGTACCCCTTCTGTCTTTTTGGGTTATGGAGCCAGACTTTGTCACCTTCTTGGAAACATCCCTCTATAGCTTGGGTATCATACCGTTTCTTCATCCTGTCACTGGCAACTTGAAGATGGGAGCGAACCAAATCATGCATGTCGTCCATTTTTCTTCGTAACTGTATTACATAGTCTTCTCCAGCTATATCCTCTCCAGGTCGGCATCCAAACTCGAGGTCGCATGGTAACCTCATCTCACGTCCAAACAAGACTTTTGCTGGTGTCTGACCTGTTGATTCATTGACGGCGGATCGATAAGCCATTGCAAAGAGCGAAATATACTGGTCCCAGTCCCTTTGGTGATTGGATACTACTTTTGATAGATATTTACCAATGGTTTTATTCATGCGTTCTACCATTCCATCTGATTGTGGGTGCAATGCTGTAGTTCTTGTTTTCTTCATTCCTAAATTGTCGCAAATTCCTTGAAAGAGTTGACTTTCGAAGTTCCTTCCTTGGTCACTGTGAATCTCCAAGGGCACTCCATATCGGCAAATAAACTTCTTCACTAGCACGTCTGCGACAGTTGCTGCCTCTTGATTTGGAATGGCGTAGACTTCAACCCACTTCGTAAAATAGTCCATTACCACCAACATGTATTTATTCTTATTCTCAGTAGTGGGGAACGGTCCAGCAATATCTATAGCAATTCTCTCAAATGGGCTACCAACGTTATATTGTTTCATGGGAGCCTTTCCTCTTTTCTGAGGTCCATTACTAGCAGCACAGATGGTACACTTCTTACACCAGTCCTTAACATCATCGGAACTATTCATCCAATAAAACCTTTCACGAACTCTCTGCAGGGTTTTCTTAACACCAAGATGACCTCCTGATGGACTGTCGTGTAACTGTCGTAGTACTTCGGCTACTCTACTCTTTGGTATAACTAATTGCTTTCTGTTAACGGAACCGTCATCATTTTCAATTATTCTCTTTAATAAATCGCCTTCCAAAATGAAAGACTCCCCACTGGGCCCAATATGATTTAAGGACTGTAGAGAATTTTGACACTTCTTGCCAAGTAGGTCGACGATCTTCTATCTTCCATTCTCTCATTTTCTTTAAAACAGGATCATTATCTTGTTCTTCTTTAATTCTAGTAGGTACCCAGTCGTCGTTAACTACAGTTGTTCGTAGTATTGCAGTTTCTTTTAATTCTGTCTTACTGCAGTGAGAACACTCTTCTGGGCACGGTCTTCTGGAAAGGGAGTCTGCATTTCTGTGACTTATCCCAGCTCGATGTTCGATCCTAAAGTCGTACTCTTGGAGTCGTTCGATCCACCTGGCAATTTGACCTTCAGGGTTCTTAAACTGCATTAGCCATTTTAGGGCTGCATGGTCCGTCCGGATTAAGAATTTTCTTCCATAAAGATATTGGTAGAAGTGTTCCACCGATTTCACAACTGCCAGAAGTTCTCTTCTCGTAACGCAGTAATTCCGCTCAGGTTTGGAGAGTACTTTACTAAAATAACCCAGGACTCTCTCTTGTCCATCTTGAATCTGTGAAAGGACTCCTCCAATTCCGACATTACTGGCATCTGTATCCAAAATAAATTCTCCTTCCGGTTGTGGGTAGCCTAATATCGGTGCTGCGGTTAAATGCTTCTTTAGAGTTTCAAAAGCCGTTTGACAGTTTTCATCCCAGCAGAACTCTCTCGTTTCCTCTGTAAGGCGTGTTAATGGCTTAGCAATGTCTGAAAACTTTCTGATAAATCTGCGATAGTATGTACATAGACCAAGAAAACTTCTTATTTGATGTTTATCAGTTGGTTGTGGCCATTGTTTGATAGAAGAAACCTTGTCCTTATCTACAGACACGCCTTCCTTGCTGACAATATGACCCAGATAATTAACTTTGTCTTGGAATAACTGGCATTTCTTTGGATTTAGCATCAGTTGGGCAGCTTGAAGTCTTTTAAAAACATCTTCTAAGTTTTTCAGATGTTCTTCGAATGTCTCCCCCAAGACTATGATGTCGTCTAAGTAGACCAGGCACGCTTTCCAAGACAACCCTCTCAATACGTTCTCCATCAGTCTTTCAAATGTCGCAGGAGCATTACATAGTCCGAATGGCATGACATTGAACTGAAATAATCCAGAACCGGTGGTAAAGGCTGTCTTTTCTTTGTCTCTTGGGTCCATTTCTACCTGCCAATAACCAGACTTCAAATCTAAGGTAGAAAATAATTTACTTCCAGCTAGAGTGTCCAGGGTATCGTCGATTCGAGGCAGAGGATAACTGTCCTTCTTGGTAACATTGTTCAACTGACGGTAGTCTACACAGAACCTCGTAGTTCCATCCTTTTTCTTGACCAAGACTACCGGAGAGACCCATGGACTGGTAGAAGGTTCTATCACTCCATCTTCTTCCATTTCTCGAACAATCCTTTCAGCTTCTTGCCTCTTCGCCTGTGGTAATCTTCTAGCTGATTGACGAATTGGCTTGGCATCACCCGTGTCGATTTTATGTTTTACAGCAGAGGTACGTCCTGTCTTACCTCCCTTTGGTACAAAAATGTTGCGATACCGATGAAGAAAATCTTTCATTTTTCTTTTCTCTTCTCGGTTTAAAGATGTACCAGCAACCGCCACCATTTGTTCAAACTTATCGTTGGAATTATCGGGAATAGTTGTCTGTCGCATTATAGATGTTACTGGTACGGAGTTTCCAACTTTGGTCTCTTTCTTGATCGTAATTGGGTGATCATTGACGTTTATAACTCGTACTGGAATTTCTTTAGCAGAAGTGACCAATCCTTTTCCTATCAAAATTCCTCGACCGACCTCCTCATCATGGTTCCATGGTTCCATCATCACAGGTATTCCTTCGTCAATATTTCCTTGCAGTCTGGCCACTATGATCGTTTCGCTTCTACCAGGTACCACAGTATCCTCCTGGACAACGGCTGGCACGGTTTTGTCCTCATATGGATGAAGGAATATTTCTTCAGAACCGACTTTGATAACTCTGTTCTTGAAATCCAGTTGGAAACCATGTAAGTTCATCACATCCATTCCTAATATGACATCTTCCTCAATATCAGCAACAATAACAGTATGCGTGAACTTTTCTGAGCCAATTCCTATTTGAACCTGGGCTTCTCCAAGGATGTTAGCTCTGTCACCTGTGGCAGTTCGCAGTCGTAGCCTTGTTGGTAAAAGCTTCTTACGGCTATTTATAGTTGTTGGCCGTATAATCGTTCTGGTCGCTCCAGTATCCACCAATAGTGTATACTTTTTACCGTTGACTTCACCATCTACATATACACTGTCTTCGCGGCATTTCAAAGAGGCTATTAATATGAGAGGGTCTTTGGAAACGTTCTGGGTCGAAGCTGCCCTCTAGGCCGGCCCGTTTTAGTTTTTCCTGTGGAGTAGTTTCTTGATTCGTAGTGACCCCAGGACGTTTACATGAATTGCGAGCATGTCCTATTTCACCACAATTCCAGCGCCTGATGGTCTTCTTCTTTTTCTTATCAGTAAAGTTCTTCATCATATTTACTAATTGGTCTAACTTATTTTCATTTTCCTCTTCCGTTACGGACCTTACTTTACTGTATCCTCCACAAGCTTTCGAAGCCGCTTCATACTCAAGCGCGGCAGACAAGATGTCAACTAATGTTTTGTGGTGAGCTAAACGGAGTGTCTTTGCCATTTCGTGGTCACGAAGTCCATCAAGAAATGCTTCAATAGCTAAACATTCCATCATTTGTTCTGGAGCTGAAGGGTAAGCAAATCTTACCAATCTGGCAATATCTACTTCGTACTCTTGAAGTGTCTCCTCTCGCTTCTGTTTTCGAGTCTTTAACTGCGATCGGTACAAGTTCTCCAAGTGTTCGTGACCATATCGCATGTTCAAGCTTTTCTTCAGTTGCTCAAAATCATCTGTGTCCTCCACTGGTATGGTCTGAAGAACATCCAAAGCGTCTCCTCTCAGAGCGATGGTGAGGTTTATTGCCTTCTCTTTTTGGGACCATCCGTTCGCTCTCGCAGCCGTTTCGAACTGTTTGAGATAATTTTCCCAAGACATCTTTCCGTCAAAAGTTGGGGCCTTAACACGAACAGAACTTTCGTTGCCTTCCAATTTCGGTTTCCGCTCCACTTTGAAGCTTCTCATTTCGTCCTCGTTTTCCTCTCCTAAATCTTCCATATCTTCTTTACCTCCTTTTTCCATCTCTTTCATTTGCTTTTCCATTTCTCTTATTTTCTCTTCAATTTTTTTTTCAAATGAAGACATTTTATTTTCCATAGAAGAAATGTCCAAAGAAACTTTGTTTTCCAAAGAAGAAATATCATTTTTTAAAGAAGACATATCAGAAGAAACTCTTTTTTCCAAAGAAGAAATGTCAGAAGAAACTTTATTTTCCAAAGAAGAAATGTCAGAAGAAACTTTATTTTCCAAAGAAGAAATATCACTTTTCAAAGAAGACATGTCGGAAGAGATATCACTCTTCAAAGAAGACATATCGGAAGAAACTTTATTTTCCAAAGAAGAAATATCAGAAGAAACTTTATTTTCCAAAGAAGAAATATCAGAAGAAACTTTATTTTCCAAAGAAGAAATATCAGAAGAAACTTTATTTAAGGAAGAAATAATTGTAGCAGAAGAGTCGTCTACGAAAATATGATTTTCTGGATCTAAACCATCATTTTCCAATGCTTGCTTAAGTCGTTGCAACAACTCAGTCTTCCTTCCTGTTGTTTCCAATTCACGATCCTCCAGCTCTTGACGTAATTCTGTCACTTTCAAGTCACAAAGTTTTTTCGACATATTTATTTATTTATTTTTTTTTACCTTATTTATTTACAATATCCCACTTCTGACACCAATGTAACATTTATTTATTTTTACTAGTCTTTTTAATTTATTTTTATACTATTTAAATCACTAACACTATTTAATTTATATAACACAATTTATTTACAATACTTTAATTTATATAAGACTTTATATATTCTATTCACATTTATCTAACAACATACTACTAACTAACTCAAATATTCGAATCGGTCCTTTATATATAGGTAAGTATTGTTCCAGCATACCCCAGTCTATTCTCGATCGTATCGAGTCTAGATGCTTCGCTCATCGGGCGCCGTATATTCTCGAAGACTCTCGCATCATCTGTTTCCTTCGCGTCTGGTCATAGCGCCAGGGGCGTACTCGCACAACAGTATGTTTATCTGACTTCGAGATTTATTTAGTATTGGTTAGAGTTGTAGCAAAATGATGTTTACTTATATCAAAAAAATTATTCATAAAAATTAATAAAAAGATTAAATATTCCATTATTCCAAACTTTTGGACATTTTATGTGTATAATTTTATTTCATTCATAAAAATAAAATAATTTCACTTGCTATTGCTAAGATTGAATTACGGACAGCACAAAATACATTTTTGAAGGTTTGTTTATAATTTTTGTTCTTAATATGATGGATTTCTACAAAGTACGGTTTAATACAATAAATTTCGATAAATTTTAAAAGTCATTGATAGTGTCTAAAAACCAACAGATTTGTGATATAACATCTCCTATTTCACCATCCACGTTGAAAATGTTGCTATACTTTTGGTACTTACAATCTGATTGATTACAAAATCCGGATTACCTTCAAAAAATGTATAAATAATATATTATTTAGTTTTTTACATATATTTAATGTCAATTTAAATGTTGACAGTCAATGAACCGGCTTCAATGTCAAAAAATAGGAAAAATTAAATACCACTTGAGTTCATTAACCACTATTTAATATTAATAAAAGAGTAATAATAATTTTATAATAACCAGTTCCATTATGAAAATTTCATAATTTCCATTTGATTTTTTAAGAATTATTGATTAAATAGTTTCAAAAGATAAACTAATATTACTGGGGTAATGATCCTACAATTAAAATACAATATTCTTTAAATACCAACATTCATAAATATTCACATTATTTTCTTTTTTATTTTAATCAAATTAAATTTTTAATATTTATAGATGGAAAGAATATATTTAAATATTTTGCGTAATTCGTATGACTCTTTTTTTATAATTTACATAATACCGCAAACGAAAATAATTATTTTAGATACTCACGAAAAGGTGTTCAATTATTGGCATTCAATATCTTTTCACGGACCTCGTAATGTACCATTTCAACTACTACATTTAAAATAAAATGTTAAAATGTTCTTCAGAATATTAAAAAGTCTGTAAGATAAATTGTTGGACATATCCAGTATTATTTTCTCAATTTGTACTTTATTTTGCACATATATAACAAATAACTACAATATCCCTTTTAAACTGTTAATCAGATTCACTAGTACGATTTTTCATAAATATTTTGAATATAGCCCTAAAATTATGTCCAAGGTGTTATGTAGATAAATTAAGGAAAGGTTCCAAAAGGGACCGGATAAATAGCAAAAGTTAAAAACAATAAAGCAAATAATGTAGGAGTTTAGATTTTTTGACTATCTGGAAAAATATTCAAGATTTTCTAATTGTAAAAAAGATTTGAAGTCTGATTTTCACGTGCGCTGCGTCAGTCTAAAGTAGTAACTAAAATAAAATTTAAATATTTAAATATTAAAGAATACTAAGGAATGATAAAATTAATGTACTATATTCGGATACATGAATGAACAATAATCCGCGGTTAAAAAATTTTTATCCAAATTTTGTCATTCGTTAGTTTCTGCAGTAAATATTAACGGAAAAACTGTGATAATTATTGAACTAAAGCCTTGGGATTTTTTTCTTCGTCGAGTTATTCTAAATTGGTTATCAAATGGATACCTGTTGGAAAAATTGAAAAATATACATTTTCCAATTTTTTTTATGGAATAACACCCTAGTTTTAAAAATTGTTAAAAATATGCATTATTTATGAGTTCATTTTTTTTGTAACATGTACAATTTATGATTTTTAGTGACAAAACGGTTTCTTCAAAAAATTATTTGTTGCTAACAAATGCGTTTGTTGTCGATGAAAATTGTCGCACAACTTCAAATTGTGGTATTCTCGATTGGATTCTGACAACACTGATTTAACGATTCTCAAATATGTTCTATGCCAATGTAGGATGTGAGTTTTGGTTTTTTGATAGTTATATTTGTATCAATTTGTATTTTTGTGGTAGATTGGATTGTATTTTGTTTGAGGCTCCTGTTTAAGGTGGATTCATGCAAGCAAAAATTAAAAAGCTTTATTCAAAACCAGCAAATTACAATTACATTTAGTACTTAGAATTAGTAGTAAAAGCTTGGCATATGACTAACAATACTCATAACTTTTAAATTAATTACTTTGGTATTATATTGGTTAGATTAATAATATCTATATACCTATTATGATACAATCGGAAAAATACCTTTCTTCAAGAGATGTAATGCACTTTCACGATTCCCTTGTTCTATTAAGGGTTCTAGATTAATTATTAGTCTCTACCTAATTCTTTAGTTAATTTGAACGTTTTAATAAACTTTCTATGAGATGAAAATAATGTAAAAACTTTTCTACATTTTACTCGCCTCTCTCGAGGGCGTTAATACATTTCTTGATTTTCTAAATTTTCAATAGCAATTAATAAAACTGCCATTTTCTCTCTACAAAATTATCTGAAAAAGTACCAAACAAAACTATTGATAGCTTCTGTATATTCCTTATGGTGTATTCATTTTATGTTGAAATAAAAACATAAAAAAGGATTGTGGTTTCATTTCCCATATAAATTAACAAAAATTAACATGTATAATGATAAGCTACAAATTTTGCAAGTAATGAAATTCTCGCATTCGACATAAATTGTCGGCTGCCTTTGACCATTCTACAATTTGTCTATCAAAAATTTGCAAAGGTGACTTTTGAGAATAAGGTTATTCAGATTTTCTTTGACAAAGAGGATTTCTCGCATGCGACAAAATAATATGTCACTGTTTGAGAATAGGGTCCCAGACTATGCATGAGAATTGAGGATTCGCTCTTATTTTGTACAAGTACTAAACTCTTTAATTCTAAATATGCCGAAATTATGCATTATTATAAACAAATTGTTAATAGAAAAATGATTCAGTTATTTATTTATTATTTTTATTATTTAAAAAACTATTTATTAAAACAAAAACTAAATAGAGAGCGAGAGTCAAAATAAACACTTAAAAAAATCGATCTAAATAAAGTAATCTCTAAGGCTGAATTTCGACTTTTAATTTTTTTTGGCGGACGTGGTTACTACTGTATGCTCTTCAAAGACCCTTTGCCCCGTGGTCAATGTGCTATTTTTTACACCGTGGGTACACTTAAAATTCAAATAATTAGTTAGTATAAAAATATAAAAAATAAATTACTGTGCAAATAATAAAACCTATAAAAGACAGAAAAAATACAAAAACTTACGGTTAAGGGTAATAAATACCCTGGCTTATTTTAAATAACATCCATTTTTTGTAATATTTTTTAATTTAATTTATACTTTTAAGAAAGGAAGTAGCAGATTTTTTATTAGAGCCGAATTGCAATCCGATTTATTTATTCCCAGAAATGAGCGCTCATAACTTTATAGTCATTAGTTAGATGTAAGCATTCCCAAAATTTTATACCAGCCATTTAATCGCACAACAAAAATAAATTCCAAAATTTTCAAAACAAATATTTATCTAAGGTCTATGCTACTGTCGAAACTTTTACCAGTGACAGAGGTCGGATGTGTCTCTGAAATTCGTGATTTTTATGTTTTTATCTTGACTACACATGTTTGTTTTACTTTCTTTCTATATCTTTGTAAATAGTTTTCAGAATTTAAAACTCTTAATTAAGTAATAGAATATAATGCTGAATCACAAATATGTTATCAACTTAAATTTGAATATTTAAACAAAACAAATTAAATGTTATTTTGTTGAAAAGAAGTGCCTCCCGTACGGCAGTTTTTAGGCGATGCTAATCAATCGGGTTCCCGCAGTCAAGTTTCAGATAAGTACTGCGTAATGATACGCTTCCCGCAGTGTATTACAATGTTTGTGCAGGGTTGGATTAGAAAATTAAGATGTGACCAAAATTAAAAGAAATATATTTGAAAATAAGTGAACTCAAAATTAAATAATAAAAAAAATTTAAACTTTTTTTTCAAATTTTTAATCTATGAAACTTATCGAGACATAGTGGTACATTGCACTTAACACTTGTATATCCAGTTCCTTTTCTAATTTGTGCTTAGCATAAACCATACATCGTTTGGATGGTGGGTGTTTATTTTCTTCAGCAGCTTGGTGCATGGAGGGAAAATGTCTGTCAATAAACCGTAATGGAGATTGCTACTACTTGTTACAATTTTTTTGACAAGAGTTAATTGAAAATCAGTTATAGGAACGTTATTCTGATTGAATCTAATTCAACCAAACCCTAATTCAAAAAAAAATCACAAAAAAGGAAGATTCGTTACTGTAAACTTATACGATCATTAATACGATTCCCGCAGTCTAACCCATGAAATATTTAGTCTGCTTTTTTGCACCCTATTTGCAAAAAAAGTAAACCCAAACAAAACCACGCTTGTCAGCTTCATTCGAAAGAAAAACTTAATAGAATTATCCGAGCCTCTTTTCTACAATGCCTGGGTGCCAATCCATGTGAGGTTAAGTATCTGGGAGTATACTTGGACGCAACCCTCAACTAGAATAAACATCTAGGACACATTGCCAATAAAGGCAAAGCAGCCCTCATGTGTGCAAAGCGCACCAGTGGGAAAACATAGGGTCTGCAACCGAGAATGGTTCAGTGGACATACACTGTAGTTGTAGGACCCATTTTGACGAACTGAAGCTGGATGTGGTGGCCAAAGGTCAATTAAGTGGGGCACGTTACACCCTCACCAGCATTCAGCGCCTGGCCTGTCTAACCATCACTGGAGCAATACATGGTACTCAAACTGCAGCCATGAAGATTCTGTTGGGCTTGCCCCCTCTGGATATTTTCATTAAAGACGAGGCAACTATGGCCTCCCTTAGGCTTAAATGGAATGGGTCCTGCGGAGGGAATCACCCCATCAAGGCCACACCAAGATAAGGAAGATTATACACGAACCACTGCTTGAAATGGTGGCTAATGTCATGCCCAAAACTCCCTCTCAACCCCACAGCTATACAACATCTTTGTCGCTCACGAGGCAAAGGGTTACAGCTTGCTGTTCCAGAAACCACATTTTGTTCACTGACGGGTCCAAAATGGAAACTGGAAGTGGTGCTGTTGTATATGGCGAAAACCCAGGTGGAAACATTATAATCCAATAGGACAATACACAGTATTTCAAACAGAAATATTAGCGATTGACGTAAGTGCTTCGAAGAGCATCCACAGCCAAGCGTCGATAAAAGCACTCACTGCTCCTGCCATCTTATCAAGGACTGTGAAAAAACTCTCTGTGAACTGGCAAAACACAACAGGGTTACTCTTGAGTGGGTACCAGGACACAAAGGCATCGAGCGGAATGAAAACGCTGACGCGCTCTCAAACACCCTTCGTGAGACCTGAGCCGGCAGTTGGCATTCCCAAGGCTACTTTCAGGAAGACCATCAATGAGTGGGTATGGAAACAAACTGCGAGTAGATGGGCTCGAATTGAAGGACACGCTCACAGTAAACTAATGGTGTCTAAACCCAACGGCCGGCTCACTCGTGGGTTATGCTAAACCGCAAGGAGCTCAGAAAGATAGTCGGCCTCATAACCGGCTTCACTCATTTGCGCTTTTACCTAAATCGCATAGGGGTATCTCAGTCATCAAACCTGTGCAGACTGTGTGGGGAGGATAATGAAACAGCATCCCACATAATCTTTGAGTGCCCTGCACTCAACCTCTCTGGGGCTGATGTCCCGATGAGGGCCTTTCCCTGCGACGACTGGTCAAAGACCTAACGATTCTCCTTAGGGGACTAGGTCTGTTTGACTAAATGCTTGGGCCCTTTGGGGAGCACAATAAGCCACATAGGCTTCCGTGCTTGGGGCTTACACATGTAACATCCCCTTCCTAGAGAGTCTCTACAATCTACAATCTACCTTATGAAGATGAAGGGAGCAAGTTTAGGCAAAACATAATACATAAAATTGCACGTTTTTAACAAGGGCCGGTATTCTCAGGTCCTCGCTTGGAGCGATATCGATATTACTGAATGCTAGGGAGTGAAATTTACTGCCAAATCGATTCTCATGCCCTCTTCTCGCAAATGCATCACTCTTATCAAAGAGGAGTGCTTTATTTTTCTCGCTTTCATGGGTAAAGAGACAATTATAACCTATAATTTCTATTGAAGCAGTATTTTGATAATATATAATAATTGTGTATAAATAATTTATAATTGTAATCATATATCAAAGAATTTGTAGTAATGTATGATCTTTTGTATATTGGACTGCTGGTTGACCTTGAAGAAGCTGAAGAAAATGTTGCAGAGCCCCACAGAGTTGGTTTTAGAGACCCTCTCATGAACTCATGATGAACAATTTAAAAAAATATTTCGTCTAACCATACAAACTTTTAGATATGTATTGGACATAATACTAATATATTTAGTTGAATCTGTACAAACTACAGACTTGAATCCCGAATTAGTAGTAAGAACTGTTTTACTTTTAAATCAGTTTTGATTTATATAAACTTCAAAATATTTAGGTGCTACATAATTAATAAAATTAAATATACTATTGAAGTATAGGAATACTGTTTAATTAGGAGGCTATTGCCTACCACTCGGCGCCTTTGCTGTGGCTTATGTAAAATTATTATCGAATTTCACACTTAATTTTGGTTTTTCCTTCAAAATTTCGCCCTTTTTTGTTGCTCGCTTAGTGAAGTGATAGTTAGGTAGCACTTTTATCCCTCGCAAATATATAATGTGAAATGGTTTTGAAATAATTTGAATGAAATATTAAAGTATTATTTTTCTTTCAAAATTGATTAATACATATTTTTATAGGTATATTATTAGGTAGCCTGCGTTTTTTGTTACAATAATACCGCTATACGATATACCTATTGGGTAACCAGTAGGTTTTGAACCAATTTTCAAACAGTTTCAAACAGTCGTATTCTCATGGAAGTCCAAACTAGAGTCCTTTATGTTTTTTGCTGATAATAATAATCCATTTGGAATTCAACCTCCTTCAGCATGTATTACTGTGATATGTACACAATTGTAACAATATCTTTTATTGTAGAAGTTATAACAAAAATGCTCTGATATTATTGTAACCAAAAATTATTATTTAGTTTATAGTATGAATATTATTTATATTGTAAGATATTGAGACAGCCGCCACTGGAAGTTGGTTACGCTGCTAATGTTGGCCGTCAATGGACCAACCGCTTCGAGAACGAAAAGGAACCTACGCGAACACATTAGAAGCAGTTGCGTATGTATAAATACTGTTGTGCGGAGAGGCAGTTTCAGTTCAGACGTTGTACAAATAAATTATAAGTGTTTAGAAAATGTATATCGCATGGCAATGCGATATCCTATTTTCTATCTATGGGATTCATTCACATTTCCCTTCGGGGCACAGTACTCCGCCGCTGAATATACTAGAAAGGCTAAAGATCTCAGAGTATTCGATGAAGATCCACTACATAATTTCTGCAGGATCTTATTTCTGGTGTTAACTTTTGAAGCAACTTCTGTTAGGTACTTTTTATAGGAAAGTGTCCTATCCAGGATTACTCCGAGTTATTTTGGATTTTTATTATGTTTCAGTAACATCGCCTCCATTTCTTTGTTGGTCAACTTGTTATTTAAATGGAAACAAGAGCTTTTCGTTTTTGCTTGGCTTGGTTGGAGTCCCCACTCAAGAAAATATTGCCCCAAGGTTTTTAGATCTTCAGTGAGAATAGTTTCTGTTACTTGGAATTGTTTACTTTGTATAGCTATACACATACAAATTTTATGTAGTAGCGATCCTGATTCAAGAGTTGTTAGTGTAGTCAAAAATTGATTAATAGCTTAACTGGTGCCATAAGTGAATCCGTTATTAGTTACATATTTATCCAGAATTGATAATGGTTCATTAATGGTAGCTGGTGTTGAGGTAGGTGAGATCCTGTTTGAAAAATGTCACGACTAAATATAACTTATACCTACCTGCTAAACTAGACTTGTGTTGAAATATTAATTTAAATATATTTTTAACCTCTTTGCCCTTGAAATATTGTTTTTGTATTTTTAACACCTTTTTGTTTGTGTAGGGATACATTATGTAAAAAGAGGTATTGTGAATTAAAATATATATTGGATTTAAGTATTAGTAACAAATTTATCTTTAAGTAGTAATAACTATAAATGTTATCTATTAGGTACGTGTTAAATGGTTTTCTTGTTTTTTAACGATCTGTCAAATAAGTTTTAAAATTTATTACTCGAGAAAAATTAACAATAATACAAATATTTGCTTCGTTGACCTTTTTTAAACGTTGTATAACTACTGCACAAGGTCATTAACGAAAGTTGATTAACAAAACCAACATGATCGAAAAGACACGTAGTCAATTTTTAGAGAAAAACACGGTTGCCTAATGTTCGTGGAATCATCAAGAGTACATTTTTTTAATACTTTATCCGCTACGTTAAGAAGGCTGTGAAATTTTGAACGTAAGTTGCATTTATCATATTTGGTGTAGTTGTCATTAAATGTCAACTTGACATTACATTGCGTTTAAAATATTTGTTATTATGGTTCTGTCTACCAAAGAAAAAGTTTTTTAGTATATTATTATTATTATTATTATCAAAATAATTATGCACTTACTGACGATATTGGATGGTGATATATGTACATGGTCATCAGAGTTCTTGTTCTCTGAATATCTTCTAATTCAGTTTTTGTCCATCGTAGAATCCCAAACGAATAAGTTAACACGACATATGTAAGGTATCCGCCAAAATAAACAGTACTGAAACAGAGAGTGCTGTGGAGTTGTTTATGTAATATGGATCTGTCATATTTGACTTAATTGTCATTAGTTAATATATTAATAGTACGCTGCAGTTAAATTTGATTTAAAAATGGTTCTAACAACGGAAGAAAAAGTGTTTTTGGTAGAGCATTATTTTCGTTCATACGGAAAAGGTCGTAATGATGATCCAAGCTTAGAACAGGTGTCAATAAAATAACAACAAAAATTTAATAAAGCAGCTCCTAGTGAAAGTGTGATGTTAGCTGTTGTTGAAAAATTTCGTCGCACTGGTAGTGTATTGTGCCAACGTAAAGGTTCTTCAGGTCGTCGAAAAACAGTATGCACTAACGAAAATGAAGAACGTGTTTTTAACCAAGTTGTGCAATCACCAAAGAAGTCTTGTAAGAACTGCATGTAAACTGAACATTAGTGAAACGTCTTTACGTCGCATGTTCAAATCAATTGGTGGTTATCCATACCGTATTCAAGTTGGACAACGACAAAATGCTGCGGACAAACGTGCAAGAGAAATTTACTGTGGTCGCATGTTGAACTTAATTTACGAAGATCCTGAATTTTTGAAAAACATAAGATTTTCAGACGAGAGTCACGTTCATCTTAGCGGCTATATTAATCGACAAACAACCAGATTCCTTGGATTTGAACGTCCTGATGTCATTGTAGAGAAACTACTCCACAGTCTTCGAGTTACCGTTTGGTGCGCGGTATCTGGTAATGGAATGATTGGTCCTTATTTCGTTGAAGATGATAATCAGAATCCACTTACTGTCAACCAAGAACGTTATAGAGAGAAAATTATTATACCTTTTGTGAGAGATCTAAATAACTTTTGCCGTGCACGAAATCTACAGTTTCGCACACAATGGTTCCAACAAGGTGGTGCAACGAGCCATACAGCTGTGCGCACCTTAGACTTACTCCGTCAGCATTTCGATAATAGAATAATTTCTCGGGGAACAGACTTCGAATATCCCTCTCATTCACCTGATCTGACGCCACCTGACGCATACATTTGGGGCTTAATGAAGGAAAAAATATTTCATTCGGAAAATCCGCCAGCGAATATTGCCGAACAACGGGAAAGAATACAAAATATTTTTCGGCAGTTCCATCAACCACTTTTTATAAATATGTTTATTGACTTACAAAATCGATATGAAGCTTGTTTGCGTGGAAATGGTGAACATTTTGAACACTTTGGCGGATACTGTATTAAGGTTAAGGTGTATACTGATCCCTGATTTTGGACATGGACTGCTTTTGCTCTAACAACCTGGCCTGTTGGAGTTCTAGGTATTTGTATGTTTCTCCATTCTGTATGGCAGCGATTATATCTCTATTAGACAGTATCACATCTCCATTGACAGTTTTTCCCTTCTTGATATTTATGGTTCTGCACTTATCTAATCCAAATTCTATACGTACATCCATGGAAAAGCTTTCGGTTATATTCACAAGATGTTGGAAGCAAAAATGATATAAAGAAGATGGGAAACGGTGCAGTTAATATGTCTATTTATCTAATGATCGAAGCCAAATTTAGTGTCATTGAGCATTATTATTATTATTAATATTATTATTATTATATGCCACAAAAGATTTTGATGATTGGTGTTAAGAACAATGGGTTTTAATAATAGAAATAGTTTAACTAAAATTCAAAAGAAAAAAACACTATTGCTGATGTTGATTTCTTTACAAATAATCACTGATAGATACATAAACTTGCTTACAACTATTATTTCATGGGTGTTCCTAATCAATTAATTAAATAATATTTAGTAGTTTAATGGATTGTATAATTTCTGATTCGATTTTTATCTGAATAACTGCTTATAGTGATATAGTAGGTACCGATTCTTAACTTAACCTTCAAACTAGACAAGCACTTCAATTTTCAAAAATTTCAGTTGTCCTTGTCCTGAATTCTAAAAAGATTTGTATGTTAATTATACATTTAAATGTAGTTAATCACATATTAATATTTGTTCGCTAAAACATTGCCCAATTGAAAACTAATCGTCTCATGGAACTTTGGGTAATCATTTTGAAATATTTATTATCTAAAGGAACAGATTATTAATTATATTTATATTTTATTTAGGGTCATTCACCTTCAGTATCTATTCCTTAAGGTTTGTACTTTATCGGTGTGACCTTTGGAATGGCGATAAAGGGATTTTGGTAAAGTTTTGATTACTCATAGTGTAACCTTGGTAAAATTTAAAACAACACATTAATAATAGTGGCAATCCGTTTATTTTTGAACAATAGAATAGTTATGTCACTTCAATTGATATCAACTGTATCGTATTATTCGTCTTACATCACAGTAAATACACAAAAACACAATAGCGATAATCAAATCATTATAATTAATTTAAGTGCGTAGTTTAAGATAAAATAATTGTTTCAAAATACTATATATTATTATGTATAGATACGGGCAAAAGTAATGGTTAATATTTTGATTTTAACAACAAAAAATATTATCTATGCATTAACGGAAATTGTAAATCCAAGGCCTAATTTCATAGTTTATTGTATAATAGTAAAAATATACACACATGTTAGAGTTGTAGATAGGAAATAATTTTTTCCGAAAATCGATAAAAAAAATAACATTTTTGACAACATATTTGAAAGAAAAAGTCAATATTTCCTCCAACTTGATTGTTGCCTGGCAACCGAAAATAACAGTAAGGAAATATTCATTTCTGTACTGTAAGGAAATGTTATTTCCATACAGTAAACTTTAGAACATAAATGCGAACAGGTTTTTTCCTAAACAACTTTATTTTTAAAACTTTCAGCACAAATAAGGTGAACATTATATTATAAAATTATTATTATTAGTATTATTTGACAATTAGTACAAGTATTGAAAACTGGAAGAACTTGGGAACTAATAGCATTATTTTGTTGAATATTTTCCAAACTAATAATTTTATTTGTATGACAATAACTAATATTGGGCGTTACTGCAGTATTAGAAATATTAGATTTACTTTGGCCGGTATATTCTTTTGAGTTTGGCAAATTCAAATAACTGTCCACTATTTTAGGCATGTTTCTAAATTGGTGAATTCCTACTACTTGTCTACAACCTTTTTCATTTTGGTACTTAAAAAAAACCGAGTGGTATTCATGTCTCTTGGTCTTAATGAGACATACTTGCGGTATAGATTTAAGTACATTTCGTTTACTATAATTGATCTTGATGTATTGGTTTTTGAATCCGGTATGGTAACTAAAAGTTTTGATAGTAGGGGGTCAATTCTCAAATGTCTATCAAAAATGTAGAATTCGAGAAATTGTCGGTTACTAATGTCTATGACTTTTTAAAAAAGGTATTCCCAATCTCCATTCGACTTAGAAAAATGGTCGACATATTATTTCGAATAATACAACCTGACAACAATGTACAAATGTCTTAAATAATTAAAAGAGAAGTAGAAAATAAAGGTTAAGATTATTTTAGGGCAGGGTAAAAGGATATATATGTATGTATATAATATCAGACTTGTCTTATAATATAAGGGGTTCCATTGAATACTAATTAGAAACATGGTTAAAAAAAGTTATTGTTCGAAAAAACAGAAAGACGCTCTAATTGAAATTTTAGGTTTAAAAGAAAATGTAGATTTAATGTCTGGCAAATTTGGGCCACAGTTTAGGTCAACACCTCAAAACGATCTTGATAATAATGTCTCTGTCTTTCAAAATTCGCTTGTTCTTGGTTTTCTAAGTTTTCTATTGCGGCGACTATTTCCAACCCTTCGTTCATGATTATGAAAATATTTCCACAATCCAATACAAAAACTAAATATCAACAAAAGAAATTTTTAAAAGAGTAGGTAGGTACAGCAAATATACTTGACAGTCGACAAACTGAATGTCTACCGGTTTTTATCATTCGACTTCTGTGTCTACTAAAATTTGTCGATTCGTCATTCGAGAATACCATTGATCATATTTTAGTAGACATTTGACCCAAGTCGCATACGAGATTTGTAAATAGACATTTGAGAATTGACCCCTAGGTCTTGTATATCTTGTACAGTCATTTTAACCAGCTCATCCATTCTGCAAGCTCCGGAAATTCCAAATATTACAGCTACCTACAACAATAAATAAGCATGTAAAGAATTCAAATGAAATTTGAAGTTTTGTAAGTTACCTTAATAATTAAATATTTCTTATCTGGAGCTTCCTGAATAAATTTGTTTATTTCTTCTTTAGTTAGAATCTTGGATTTTTTTGACTTATAGGCATGTGCTTGCCGTTTCAGGAATGCCAGAAGTTTTGAATGTTTAGATATATCCCCATCATGTTTAATTGCAAGGGTTGTCTTCAGCATTGAATAATTGGCCCATCAAGATGAAGATTTCATCTTGGAACCAAGCTCTTACGCCAACGAATACAAAAAGTCAAAAATGTCAGTATGCAGACAATTTCAAGAGTTTTGTGCTGAAAGAAATCATTTATTAGAACGAGGAACTTCGGTGGAAAAAATTGCCTTCACTCTAAAGGACTGGGCAAGCAACATGCGCAAAAAGGATGGATCCTTCTATAAAGAAAGTGTAGTGAAAACAATGTGGAACGTAACAGCAAAACTTGTTCAGGAAAAATATTGCGAAGATTTCGGTATTGTAATAGATCCATTTAATGATGTAAGATTTAAATCTGCTAAGAGTGCCCGAGATGCTACGCGCAAAATATTACAAATGAACCCGGAAAAGAGAAAAGAAAACTCATTGGCTTTTACTCACAAAGAATTGCTGCAAATTTTGAAGCTTTACGATGAAAACGAGCCGGAAGGTCTGCAGAAAAAATTTTTTCATCTCATATCTTATGAGCTAGCATTTCGAGGAGGTGAGGCAGTCAACTGTTTGACGGATTTTTTTCAAGAAGAAAAGTTTCATGATGGAACAAGCACAAATAGAATAGAATATAATCCAGTATTTTCAAAAACCTGCCAAGGAGGAGGCCGTAGATTAGCGGACAGTAAATGGTTAATCCGAAACATTAGTAATGAAGACATCTGCCCCGTTAGGTAGGTCAAATTAAGGGTTTTTTATTTAATTTTACTTTTCAATGCTTTTTTCAAGATTATACAGAAAACTTTTGTCAAAACGAGGATCTAACGTGAAGACGAACCGTCTGTTTCTTACACCGAATCGAGAATGGCAAAATAGTGATATATGGTTCAAGAAAATCCCAGCTGGTAGAAACGAGATCGCAAAATGGACAAAGCTGTCTGTCCAAGAAGCAGGTCTCGATAGCGAAAAGTTCAAATTCACAGACCATTCTAATCGAGCAACTGCCGTAAGCCATCTAGCCAAGGTTGTGGTAAACGAAAACCAACTAACGAAAATAACGGGACATGGAAATGTCGAATCATTAAAACCTTATTTACAACTTGATAAAGAGTTTCATGAGGAAATAATAAAAAAAAAATGAGAAACAGTGAGAACAGCGAGGTTGGTGATTTTTCAGTTTCAACTTCTTCTTCCAGTAACGTTGTTTCTGACCGACAACAATCTTCGACTGGTTCAATCATAAATTTTAATAATTGCGTTTTTAATTGTAAGAATTTCAATAACTAGGTTTAACAGTGTTCATGTTATTTCAATAAATAAAAAACGTTTAATATAAATACGTCTGCATTTATTTTGAAGCACCTGATAATTCGCACTAGTGCAAATTATCGCCTAATTGCATGCTCATTGGCTGAAACAACAATCAAAAAATAGTTGGAACATTGTTGAAATGTCAAATTTGACAGATGAAAAAAATTTTCGAGATAATACCAGCAGTTTTTGGCTTGTGATTGGTTAGATTAGGTCAAAATTTCGATATGAGTGATATAGTCTAAATTAATAGCAGCCATTTCCATTAGACTTATTAAAGAATAATGAAATAATATGCAACATTTATTCATAATTCCATAAATACATTCAATTGTCTAAACACCAAAATTTGTCAATTTTCTTTTTAGTAACTCGAAACAAGTAAAAATCAAATGTTCAGTAAATTTATTTTTCAACAGTTTATGTAATATTATGATTCCCAATACCTAATTATTTTAGTGTGAATTATTCATAATTCTTTTAGCGGCAGTAATTGCAGCAAGAATGAATTTAAA
Source organism: Ophraella communa (assembly GCA_035357415.1). Lineage (NCBI taxonomy): Eukaryota > Metazoa > Arthropoda > Insecta > Coleoptera > Chrysomelidae > Ophraella > Ophraella communa. The sequence goes on along the minus strand of CM068995.1, from coordinate 11,637,347 downwards.
TTTTATCACATTTTTTAATTTTTTTATTTGTATTAAGTATTGATTGAAATATATTTAGGAGTAATTGATTGTAGTATTACAAAAATTAAAAGGTTATCTATAATAATTGGTTTTCTACGCATCTTATCAAAATTATTCTGAAAGAAGGTATGTTGTATTTGCGAATTTTTGATAATAATTTTAGTACTATAAAAAACAAAAACAAGTTATTATGTATAAAATCTTTTTAATAATTATTGCTTATTACAGTAAATATGAGATAAAATAATCCTATTTGAATAATAATTTTCAATTGATATAACCAAATAAACTAATCATTAATTACGCATATTATTGCACTATCCTTATCATTGAACCACGAAGTTTCAGTTGACCCATAAAAAATAAACTAATCTATTATTTTGTAATCGGTCTATGTCCAACATCTGCGCTGACAGCTTGGAATAACCAGATACAACAATAGTCACGCAATTATTTTTAACTTTTATTTTCAAAAGTTGAGAAGTTGGTTTCGCCTTCGATTTTCGAAAATCGGATAATGTTTTAAGATCCTAAGTAAGCTTGTTAACTAATTTTAAATTCTAAATGTCGATTAAAAACAGAAAACTTAAAAGGCCAAAAACTTTTTAAATTACAATCTAGTCTTCAATATTTTGTTGTATTAAAAAAAACTACGTTAAATACAACAGGAATAACCAATAGAATTAACCGTCAATTTGGATTAATTTTACGTCTTTGTTTCTCAATACAATATCCGCCAAAAAAAGCAGTACCGAATAAAAAAAATATAGTTATGGTTAATTTTATGAAGCTTGGGTGCAAAGCCAAGCATCTTTCAAGCAGTAATTCACACCATCGAAAGATGTGCAGATCTCAATATTGAAAGAAACTACCCCAAGATTGTTCAAGTACTGGAACCAGCTGGAAGGACTGAGAGAAAATAAGATACTTCTGGGAAACTACGACCAGAAGAGATCTCTTAGCTGCCTCAACTTTAGCAAAAAAAGGCACCGTATTTTAACGGTAATATTAGCCGCAGGCATAGCCGGTTAAGACGTCGTATAAAGAAACTAGGGTTAGTAGATGAAGAAAAGTGCAGATTCTGTGCAAAAGAGGACGAAACGTCAATACATATATTTACGAAATACCCTGCCTTGCAGAAATATAAGGCCAGATAGCACGGAGCACATGAAATATAAAAGGAGGATCAACCAGATTTGAATCCCGACGATGTCCTAAACTTTCATAGGAAAATAGGACTAGGAAAGTTGCTGTAAGTCTGAGAAAAAATCAGACCCATGGAAAGTAAGGGGCCCAATCGATCTTGCAGATCGCAGTGTACTTATCTTCCCTAACTTACATACATACATGCATAAGGAAAGTGGTTGCTGCAAATGTCGAAAGTTATTATTCTTCTTTATTGTCCTTTGCCGTAGTTTCTGATGAATTTTCGGAGCGAAATATGGAATCTTTCATCATACCCCAAATGTAGGCATCAGATGGTACTAATACAGAAATTATTCTGTATGACTTGAATTTCCATCCTGCTGAAACGATTGCTTATGAATTCTTAAACTACGCACACTACAGAAGGACTTTAAATCTCTGTCACAATATTATTCTCCATCGCTTTTGGTCGACACTAACTCAAACTGAAGAAGGAAGCTTTTCGAACCCGTACCAGACAGGGCTTTCTGAGCAACAGAATTTTTGATGTTTGGAATAGTTTACCCAATGAAATAATTGAAGCTGAAAGCATCAACAGTTTCAAAAACAAATTAGACTCTTACTTGTTTTAATTAATTTATAACTTAGTTTGTTGTAATATATTTCTTTATAATCTACAATGATATTTGGGCATTATAGGACGTGGTCGTCTGCCCTTATCAAATATAATAATAGTAATATCTCGCATTATCCCGACTGCTTTTGCAATTTAAAAATCTGCAAAGAACTTTCCTTGAAGCTTCGATGAAGCAATGCCGAACAAGCCTTCAGGTAAATATTAAGGGTAATTCCATTTGCGTTTACTCTCGAGATAGGTAAATATTACCAGCAATTGCTGAGTAAGTGCATAATTTTTTAATAATAATAATAATAATCTTGCATTACTAACCGAATTTACAGGCATGGTGACCAAAAAAACATCTTGGCAGAGGAGCAAAATGGATGTAGGTAAACATAGTCACTAGGGATGCAAAGAACAACTTATTATCGACTCTGTGATCCTAAAGTAAGCGCAACAGCAATGTGGCAACTTCTCGACTGCTTTTGTAGACTACCGAAAGGTATTTGACAGCGTACCTCATTCCAGGCTTATAAGTGTTTTAAACATCTTCAAAGTAAACCCCACCATAGTTACTTTTCTTGAAGCTAAATTATTAATGGTCAGTATATTAAGACTAACGACATTTTCATTAAAATATATTGTACCAACCCTTACTGTGCGACAGTCATCTTATAAAGAACTAAACGGTTGAATGAAACTTAAACTATTTATTCGTAAAATACGAATTCAATTACAGCTCTTCCGCTAAAAACTAGCATCGTCAGATTGACATATTGAAGTTACCAAGTATGGAAGTAATAAGAAATAACAATTTTAAAGCCTATATGTTATTAGCCCTAAGGGATTATCCTGGATGTATTTCCCTCTAAGATCAGTATAACTGTGCAATTATATAGAAAAACCAGAAAAAAACTATATCATGCTGATATTTACAATAACATTTTCATTCGCAGGGGAATATTCCAAGAGAACTCTCTTAGTCCACTATTGTTCTGTTTGGCAATTAATCCACTTTCTACCACGCTCAACGACACAAAATATGGCTTTAATCTTAAAATTATTAGTAACACCAACTGCATCATTGCCCATCTTATATCATGGATGTTATAAAAATGTTTGCTCCGAATCAATCGAAAAACAAGTAAAATGGACCCAAAAAGCTCTACATGGTCGATATAATCACGACCTAAACCAACCACACATTGACAAAATTACATCAAATAGGTGGCTTGGTTCTATTCTACAATAGTTTGTTTGCGAACTATATAAATATAAACAAAAGACTAACAGGTTTTGTGTCCAAATTATCGTTACTTACCATCTATAAAAATAGTTATTGACTATGCTAATGGTAACTTTCAAAACTATATTTTAACATTTAATAAGTTGGAAATTTGCGCTGATCTCCAACAGATGACAGTTGCTAATTAATTTCAAATTGGACCTACAGTCGAAGTTACCCCGCCATATCGAATTCAATTATTATGATTACATGGTTAAAGAATTAAACAGTATTTGTCACTCGATATCAATATATCGTATACAAAATCCTGGCATGTACCATCAAGAATTAATCTTCAGAAAACTTAAATTCAAATTAAGGTATTTCCAGACGATGGCAACTGTCACACAGACTTCCATAGAATTTTGTCTGCACAAAAGTCATTATTTATATGCATTTTACTTGTGCCAACAAAAGTCTATGTCGTGAGGATCAATCCTTACTCTTTGTTGTGATATTTTTTTGGAATGTATGAAACGTCAAAATAAACATTTTGTAACATTAATAAAATGTAAAGTGTGTTCAACAATATAGTGCCTACAATAAAAGGGGACTGATGTTGATAATAAACTTCTTAGGTACTTTTATCGCAGGCATTGGCAAGTTTGGGTAAAGAATGCAGGTCAAAGAAAACTATGAAAAACTAGGTAAACTCTAATACTCAGCAGACTCTGGCATTCTGGTGACGTAGCTGTGAAGTATTGGCCGCCATGTTGCCAGCAAAATGAGGTAACCATGCTATATTCTACAGAGCAAACGAAATAACCCACAGAAATGTTAGAGGTAAAAACATTAAACAATTAAACGTTTTAACAAAACTTATTTATTTTAAAAATTACTTTTTTTAAATCAATTACAGCTATCATTGTCACTAAGTTAAAGATGCTAATTGTTTAAGAGGGCATAACAGAAACTTCCTTGAAGACGTCGTTGAATACTTCAGTCGGTTGGACGACTAAGTATACAGAAACAGATAATATTCTTCAAAGAGATTCAATTTTTTACGTAAATGTACTATAATGTAGGCTAAATAATAAAGTTATGAGAAGTAAGCCTTGAATTCAATGAAACTTAAACATTTTTTTAGCAATACTAATAATAATTATTTAACTAACTCAAAATCTAATTTCAAAATAATGAAATACGAGCCGTAAACCTAAACTGTTTTATAGCATCAAAAATTTCTGTTAGTTTTTGATTAATTAATTTCTTTTTTTATTTTATATCACCTAAGATGATCAAAGACATCATCCTGTACATTTTACCACTGCGCTCGCTTGGCACATCCGGAATAATGGAAGCGTGACAATCGATCTAATGACTACGAGAGTGTACAGTTTCTACCCAGTTTACAACAATGCCTACACAAACACCAAAATGTTTTAATCCTCTTACGGCTTAAGTCGTAGCTACAAACTCGGTAAGTCATAATAATATACTTATGTTAAATTTTGTTATAAATATTTTTCCATCTTTCTATTTATGTTCAATTTAAATGGAATCCTTAAATCGGTGCAGTGCACAAGAAAATATCAAATCGGTGTATGCAACGACATCTATAAGGCAATAGCGGAAATTAGAAACAATTTAATAAAGAAATTTATAACGTGTAGTAAAATGTCACTAGCCTTATCTTTATTACTTTATTACTCTTTATTCATTTTTTTTTATTTTTCTGTTATAGATTATGAACAACCACAATATTAAGATAATTAATTTTAGCAATTTGGATGCTGTCACTTATCCTATCGTTAAAATAATTGGTACGGTACAACATGCTACCTGCCCATCGTGCCAAAATCAAAAAGAGCCAAAGGTTTATTTAAACTACCGTGGTGACCATAGTGATCCAATTTCAACTAATCTCATCAATGATAAATTTAAATTTTTGTTAGAATTGCTAAATGGAAAAAACAAAATAATCGTAAAATATTGCTGTGAATTTGTGTCGCTTGTTCTGGAATATTTTCCAGGTCAGTATATTATTCTTAACATTTAGGTAAAGTGATTTTCAAGAAAAATGGCCCCTGTGTTAAAAGCTTATTTTAAACATGGATAGTATTAAGGGTGGGATTTTAGATATTTATATATTAAATGTATGTACTTTAATATGATTTTAAGTAAAACAGGTACCAACTTCGTACCGTATAATTTTATTACTTCAATCAAATGAAACTTGCTATATAATACAAGTTAAATTCTAAATATTACTCTTGGTTTTATTTACATAATTACATTTATAATATTATGCTAAAAATTGTTCTGTTTCGCTGTCGCTATCTTCATCAAAATTTATTATAATTGGTTTAATAATACTAAGATTCTTAATGTATAAATTTTCTACAGCTAGTACTTGACGAATTGAATTTTTCCAACTACTTATCTAGGGGAATATCATTAACACATTTACTTATTAAAGTGGGTGAATTATTTTCTGATCTAATCTCTGACTTTAATTAAAGACAATCAATGGGATTAAATACACAAAAGTAGCGTAGAAGTGCGGTTGTACTACATGGCCTATTTCCTCTGCCAATGCCTCACGTAGGTACATTTTTTAATAGAAAATGTCTTTAGAATTTCTAAAAGCTTGACACATAAAGATACCGAATTACACCAATGAAACAAACTAAATAATATTAGAATTATTTAAGTAAACGCCGCAAAGTATTGTAATATTTAAATATTCGATAATAGTTGTAACTAAATTAGCTACAAAAAGGCAGGGAGCCAATTTGTAACACTATTAGCTCCTCAAAGGCGCTAATTTGTAACTAAATTACTCTCCAAAAGAGATTCCGGCTAAGAGACCCTCTCCAGGGGGTGGTTCGACTCCAAGTTAATGCTCACTATAGGAAGGATTGTGATGTATAAGTAAAAAGGGCGCCACTATCTTTTGAACGCTATTAAGAAAACAAACTACACAAAAACTAAGGTGAGAAAGATAGAAACACCTTGTAATTACTTTAATTAAACAAATAAAGAAGCTACTTGAAATAAAATACCGACCACGCTACACCCTTAAGACTTATAGTCTAAGGTATACAAATGAAACTGTTTTTTAAAACTATTGTTTATTTATTGAAAATGTAAGTACTTGCTGATAATGAACTGGGTTGTAAAAAGAGGACTTAACTTTGAGTTTCTGTGCTGTCTAGAAGGGCGGCTTCAGCCTCTTTGTGGAGAGATGAAAGTTTCTGTAATGGTTCTGGCTGCCCAGAATGTAATAGTATTCTTAGCTCAGAAGTGGTTTGTCTACACATAGGCGGTAACTGGGCTCTAAATTTAGGGGTATCTTGACTGTAACTCGGCTCCAACTTAGAGATGCTAGGCTCCAACTTAGAGGTAATTTAACTGTAGCTTGGCTCCAACTTGGAGGGTTGTATCTTTCTGAAAGTTTTATGTGTGTGAGAAGGAATCATGGAGGTATGGGCGTTGGTATTGGACAGACTTTTCAGATAGGACAGCAAATTACTAAATTTCAACAAATAAATTGTCTTATCTTCAAGTCTTCCAACACAGCGTCCATAAATTTAATAAACAAATAAGCAATATTGAAAATTATTAACGTACAGGACGGTGAAGCCGGTCCTGTTCTTTATCAATAGACTAATAATTGAATATAATTTGTAATTATAATTAATCAAATTTTATTCAAATACCTACCTAATAATCCAACTAGAAACTTGCAGAACAAAACACCCCTGAGAGAAAGAGAATATTGCTACTATTAGAACATTCAAATAAGATTAATCAACCAAATTTATAATTAAATAAATTAAACTATAATCATTAAATCACAATATTACTTATACAGTATTTAATCTTTATTCCCAGAATTACAATCCATTAAGTGACATCTATTGTCCACTCTGAAATAAAAACAATTCCTCGTTTTTTTCTCAATAACAAAACAACAGGATGACCTTAATGCTATACTTTAACACTCCCCCTCAATTCTGCAAATATTTAAATAATCTCTAAATATTTCATACTTTTCCGCACTTAAAGATTTTGTCATAAGTCGGCATAATTTTTATCAGAACGAACATATTCTAATTTTATAATGCCGTTGATTACCAAATCTTTCACAAAATGAAATTTAACATCTATATGTTTAGATATTTTTGTTTAAAGTGTACTCGACATTTTTATGCAAGCTTGATTATCCTCATAAACTATTAAAGGTGTACACATATTTTAATGCAGGCTTTCAAGAATTTGTTTTACAAAACTTTTTATTAAGAATGACATTTTTCACTAAAACTAATATTTAAACATTTTTCACATTTTTCACGAATACCCAGTCCGTATATTTAAGAATACATAATATACCACAGTTTATTAAGTTTTTCCTAATGACAACTTTTCCTAGTGAGTAATGTAATATCAAAGTTTAATAAATAGAAAATAAAAAACTGATGTATACATAGGGTACATACATAGGGTATACATTGGTCGCTTTCAGGGGACGTAACTGTCACCGAATTCTAGCGAAAACGTGTACTAACACTACCGCTATACTTGAGGCAATGAATCATTTCTACTTGTTGTCTATCCATTACTATCCATAAGTAGCATTGCTGCAGCCAAAAATGCATTAAAAATGCATATTTTTAGGGCAAATTAAATAACTTTTTAAATAAGAGTCCTAATTGACCCAAAATGGGTACCCTGGAAATATTGGAAAAAAACTAATAAACTATTCTTTATTTTATAATTTAAATATGTGCAACTTCCATCTATATAGTAAAAGTTAGTTACATAAATTTTAATTGTATTTTAGTTATATCAGAGACCGCTGTGATACCGTTGTATGTGATATGTGAGGACCACGATGGTTGTTTTCAAACCCCACCATGGGAAAACAATACCGTAGAAAGCGCTTGTAAAAGAATAACCCTTTGTTCTAAATTGTTACAGTGTGTAACAGCAGAAAAATTGTACGAACATGGATTGGGAAGAAAAACATTCTCATTAACTGGAGACTGTCAAGTTTTTAGAAGTCAACTTACTTGTTCGAATGCCAGAAGTATGAGTGAAACGGAGTTATGGAAAAATATAGGTTTGTTATATATGTTTGTTTTTGTTCTTTATAAAATAACCGTGTTCATCATGGACGTATAAACACAGCAATAAGATACCTTGTGACAGTTCCTCAATGAGCTTCAAGCAAAAGAATATATTGGGATGTGTTGCAAAGTTTTATTAATCAAAACACTAAAAAGGTTTTTAATTCGATTCTCATATAATTAAAAAAAACCTTGAGAACACCTATGAATGACAATTTTTAAATGTAAATAAACAATTTCCTCATCTTTTGTAATGTAAATATGACAGGTACTTACAAGTGAAATGAGAGATTGGGGTATAATAATTTAGTTTTTCTGCAAATGCAGCATTGTAGCACCATTATAATTATATATTTATTAAACTTCACATAATCACACAAAATACTGTAAGAATAACAATAACCACCCTTCCTCACCTACGTAAACTAGTTAATAAATATGACAGCGTTGCCGATTACCAATAGTGTTCAGTGTAATGTGGAAAGTAATGTGCTTAATTTAAAAATAATGAATGACTGGTTCATTCATATTTGATAACCATTAAATTATATGAGCATTGGATATTTTAGTAAGGACGGGGTATCGGCTTCAGAATTGCATATACATTTTCAAACTCAAATCGCTTACATTGAATAGACAGCCTTTTATTTTGTGTAACCAATCACGGTTTAAATAATAATAAATTTGAAATCAGTTAAACAGTTGTCCACGCCCACATCTTCACTTAGTTTGGAACCCTCGATAATAAATGTTTGTTTGGGATTAAAATCCCTTTTTTTTATTATATCAGTACAAAAATGCGAAAAAAAACTATTTATTCGGGACATGACCGACCATTGTAAATACACTTAATCTCCCAAAACCATTTAATGAAGGCGTTTTAAAAATTGCCATTCCTTTGTTGTATAAGAAGGGCGTTTTTATAACTTCGGTAGGTAAACGAAATTCACATTTAACATGTATATGCTATTCTAAAGCCGACTGTACATCAGAATGGCACCTACAGACCAAAAGTTTAATCTAACTTTCTCCGTTATTACAACTCAAATCGTTTTATTTTTTTCACTAAATTGCCTAAACCTTTCCTAAGTTGAACATTTTTCTATCAAATAGCCCAATCAGAATTTTCTAAAGAGATCAGACCTAAGAAATAGTTAGAAACTAAAATCATGCTGCATTTTATTTTTATTTTTTCACTTTGGATCAAAAATGGACGTAGTTAATGACGAAATAATTGTACTTTAGTTTATAACTTTTATCATAGATGGAACTAGGCACTATATATTTTTTTCTTTTTTTTATTAACGAAGTCAAAACAAATTTTTGTATTATAAATGAATGTAACGTTTTTTAAATATTTTGCGATATTTACAAAACAATTATTCCATAAAACAAATTAGTAAAATGAAAAAAAGAATACTGATTTGCGGATATTGATTTTCAGTAGACCAGTTATATCATTGTTATATCTTGAAGAAATTTTAATTATAATATGCCCAGCGTACGGCTGGCCATCTATAGTTATATATGAGGGTAAATAAAATTATTGTTAGTGCCGAGCGATCGCTTACAGAATAAGTGTTTATTATTCCATTTTCCCAGCACAATTAGAAAAACATTAGACACAGAATAAACATCGTTGTAAATAAATATAAAAACTATAAAATTGTTAATAACAAAAAACTGTAAATTCAAAATTCTTGAAAAAAATACCAATTATTGGTGGCCATATAGACACTTCTTGGTCAAATTTTGGAAGAAATCTGGTCACAGGTTTCTGAGAGAAAAAATGTTAGCGTAAATTTTGTATACGTGGTATTCTGAATTAAGTAAAAAGAAAAACTGGCATCAAAATATTTTATTTAAAAAATATACTTTTATTATTTTTACATTTAAATATTTTCTGGTGGATCTTTACATTTTAATCTTTTTGCCTTCCGGCCCAACGCAATCCTCATAGAATCGTCTCAACTTTTCTACCGTATTGTTAAAAAAAGTTTCGTTGAAATTTATGTTTTCGGTAAAAAGTGGATTATCATCTCCTGTATAAATAATAAAATGGCATGTTTTTCTTCTTGTGATGACGAGTTGTCCTTGTATCTAAAAACAATAATTTGTAATATTCTAAAAAAATTAGAAAAATGAAAAGCCAGTAACAAATCTTACCTGATAATAATAATTGTGATTTTCCTTCAAGTGAATTTCACTATTTTCAATTTTTAAGCAAGGAACCATACGCTTTTCTACGGCCTCAATGACATTTTTGATGTGGCTACTTTTAAAAAACATTTTACTTCAACAAGTTCATCTGAATCAATTAAACCCAAAACAAAATAAGTTATTAAACTCTGATATGTATATAATAGTTACAATAATTCGTTTACCATCAGGCGATGCACCTAATAAACCGTATTTCAAGTCAACAAATAATCCTGAAGGGTTAACATTCGGGTAGTAATAGTGGGTAGTTTACAGCACTTCATCCAATTTTAAAACATTAGTTTAAATCCAGCAACGTTCTAGAAAACATCATTATTCTTCATAAGTATCTAGTCTCCGAATTTTCGACGCAAGTAAATAGGTATTACAAAATTAAAATATGTTGACCACTTTAATAATGTGTCATTTGTAAATGCATCGCCTCTAAGTTAATAATATTTTAATAATGTTTTGACACTTACCTAGAGCTGATCTAAAAAGAATCACACAAAACTATAAACTTATAAAAATAATAAACTTATCCTACCGGTGATTAGGTATATATAGAATTAAAAATACAAATAAAAAATGGTAAATGGTAAAAAATAAAGATAAAAGTAATAATTACTAGAGCACCTATTTATATTACTAAATGTTGATCTACCCTCGTTCTTTCCCGAGATAAAATACAAAATATATTTTGTTGGCTGGCAAGGTCTAGAAATGAGAATTATATAAATGGTTTTTAGCCCTAAAACATGTGTTTTTAGCAGGTAAAATTTTTTCCGATGAATAGAGCAATTTAGTGAAAGGATTCTATTATTATTTCTGTTAGCTTATCCTATTACTAAGAGATGTCTGCACTTCATGGCTAAAAAAATCATTGACACATTTTCGTTTCAGATTGCATGGGATACGGGCTCCTTAATAAATTTTAGGCTGCAAAATAACAACGTAACATTTCAAGCAATATTTGAACAAGAAATTTTAATAATAAAACACGCCAACACGGCAATATTTGAGGGAGAGAAGTCACCAATATAGCTGACTTCCTGGTCAGAGGGACTGTTCAAACCTGGTTGCTTGGACCTGAACCTTCTATAGCCCCAATAAAAGCTGCAAGGGCTGACCTAATTAAGTTAAACTGTTTACTCTTTAGAGAGAGGAAGAACCACAGAGAAGGCTGTAGAATTTCAAAGGAGCTGCTGAGGTACCCCATTACTTAAAATTAAACGAAATAAAGATACCTAATAGACTTGATAAGATCTAATTGCAGATGGAGCCTTAATTCACTCACCCTCCTTAAATTAAATTAAATCAAAATGTCTCGCAGTCTCAATATGAATAGGACACTCTGAGGTTGCTTTCGCTTAAGTTTAAACACGCTCTATATTTATCATAGGCTCCACTATGAGACTTTTCAGCTGATAGACAACGTAAATCCCTACTTTGAATTTCCAGAATGGCCCCTCTGCCCTAATAAGATGTCATTTAAAGTCTGCCATACTTACCGAAACGTGTAATGATCCAATGACCCAGAATCAATGTGTCTTCTTAAGTATAATGAAGGCATTCCGGCATTTTTATATGTATTTTGATATATAGGCAATAGGAAGACTACTGGGCTACTGGACTACTGGACTAATGTCAAAGAAAGAATTTAATATCAAGTATTTCCAACTATTGGTTTGTTTTATAAAACAATGCTTAGCGAATGAGCTATTTTAGCTGCAAAAAATCAAAGATTTAAATATAAAAACTCAAATGGTAAATTCATCGATCACTGTATTCTTTTAATATATTCCACTACCAATCCAAATAAAGTAGTCAAATTTCAAACTGAATTCTTAAATTTATTAGATTAGCTAGGAGTACCGCCACGCCATTTACAGCTCAAGATTAGGTACACAATCTGAATCCACCAAAATTGTGCAATGTAATTAGATTGACTGTGAAAAATGTGTTTTAAGCTACTATAATTATAGAAAAGTTTAAAGGCTAGGATGTACTTATTCCAAGAATACCACGAATACCAACTGAGAGTTCTTTTGAATTCAAATGTCTCCAGTTTCCTCTGCTTGGTGCAATCGCAATGATGCCTATTAATAAATCGCAAGATCAATCATTAGAAATTTTTGGAGTAAACCTTGAACTACCATGTTTTGCGTTGCTTGCTCAAGAAAGACAAATATATGGGTACGAAGTTCGCCAGGTCAACCAGTAGCTTATAGTTTTGCTTAAATCGTCATTCTCTCCTTGGTACTTAGTATTATTCAAATTATTTTAAATATATTCATACAGCAAAGGTCAAATAACGTATTTTTCAGGTCGAGAGATTATGAAATCTAGTTTAGGATGTGAAAACAAAAAATATTTAGCTTTCTTATCGTGTACCAAATATTGCGGTGACAAATACAAGGAAGGAACAATGAAATCTCACGAAGATCTCTTGGCTATTACCCAAGCATATGTTGCTCTAGGTGGAGGAGGCTTAGCATTATTCGGAACAGCTTGTCTTTACACGTGGCCCGAAACTTTTGATGAAATAATACCTAGGTTTGAAACGAACACTCCGGTAGACAGAACAAAATTTTTAGATGACAGTTGTTACAGGTACAAAAATTAATAAGGTTTACATTATGATATTAAAAATAATTTCAGGGGTACTTTGGGAGCTTGTTTTTCAACTACTTTGGGTTCTGTTTTGCATGAACTTTTCCATACGTTTGATTTGGGTCACACAGAGGAAGGTATCATGGGAAGAGGCTTCGATAATATTTACAAAGTTTTCACAAATACAGATATTTCCAATCGACCTATTGAAGCTGGCATTGATGCACAAAGAACTTTTCAAGATAAAATAGAATTCAAAGAAGAGTTTGAATCGGACAGCTTACTAGCACGTCTTCAGAGTGAAAATAAAAAGAAAGAATTTACGGTTATTAAAAAGATTGAAGATACCGATGACACTGTTTTAAGCAAAAGCTGTGCTGTTATTCTGTGTTATCACAGGTACGTACAAAAACTCATTTTGGTTCTATGCTATTTTAGTTTTTTAATCAAGTTTGTATTTCAATACACAGAGTTGCAAAAAAAACAAAGTTTCATCTTTGAACCACATAAACTTTTCCGCCTACCGGAAAAACCAATCATATGAACACCAAGGGCGGAAAATTCAGAACACCACGATTTTTTTATTCTAGCAATGAAAAAGTGGGCCTTGGATTTGACATTTTTAAATCAGAAATAATATACCAATTTATAATTTCGACCAATTCTACTAAGTGGGAGCTTTTCTCAAACAAAATTCTATAAATTACGAAGCACAAACATCTAAAACACTATCACGAGAAGAGTGCATTCGATTTTTAAAGGAATCCGTCCGATTCTGATTACTTCATGATGAAGGTGAACAAACACATAATGATAATAGCATAAATTCTACAATATGAGCGCAGTGGTATACGTGCTTGCCTCTCACGTAGAGAACTCGGGTTCGATTTGTAAAATAAGTCATAAAGGTAGGCAGAAAACAGTTGTGTGTCACATCTGCCTAGATGCATTTACCCTTAGCAGGTATTTGCTGCCCTCGGGCAGGACTTTCCGCCCTTGTGACACAGTATACTATAAAATTATGAAATTGGCGTATTATATTCTATATTTTTATAAGGTTTTTCGAGTTTATACGACTTTTATCGTTTTCATTATCCATCATACTTCTACCAATCCATCTCTGAAGGTACAGTCTGTTCGGTGTATCTTTTCCCATGAACGAAACTCCATACTTTTTATATTTTATTTCATTCTTATTCACAGAAACCATAGCCACAAAACTAGACATGTTTTCCCTGGACAACAGAATACTTTGAAAAATGACTGGCTTGCGCCTCGACTGGCAATTTTTACGATCGCCCGGGAATGTTAAGCTTTTCCTACTGGTTTTACAATATGCTATTATTCATACAACCTACATAATACGAACTTCAACAAGTGTAATCATGGAACACCAAGTAATTAGAGGTGGGCCAACCTGCTATTTTAGTGTAGCTGTGACAAGACGTTACTGCTCCAGTATTGTCACGGTGACAAAAAGCAGTGATTTTCTGGAGCAGTTTAGCTTGGCCATATTGTTACACATAAAAATGAATCTGCTATTTACAAATATTATAAAGCGTAATCGCGACCGAAAATGCTGGTTACTGTATTATTGTATTCATATCATAAAAGTTTAGTCCTTTAGTTACTAGAAATTATACATATTTTTGATCCTCAATACATTTATCCGTTTATTATGTTGAAAAAGTTTTGGCCGCAAAAGGGATGTATAAGGGATTTACAATACAGCGACATCCATCTCATATTAAAAATAACGGTATACCACCATTATCAGTTATCACTGCTTCGTCTCAAAGGATGTTAAATGTTACTGACGCGAACACGATAAAGTCCCTGACAATGACAATGAATGGAACCGATGTGGTACAAAAACTACAAAATCAAAACAGCAAAACGTGACTAGTTGTCACTGCTATTTTATTCAATCTGGAGCAGACTGTGACTGTGACAGCGTTGTAGCAGTTACAAAGTAACAGTACGTGAAATAGCAACCCACCACTACAAGTAATATTTCTTTATTTTTCGTTCTGTGCTCTGCGTGTCAGTTTTGTATATATTAAGAATAATGAAAAACTCTTCGTTTTACCAAAACTTCCAATATTTATTTAAAAAATTGCTTTCTTAACTATAATGACAGCCGTTTCGCTAGACTTAGCATCGTCAGATTGACATATTGAAGTTACATTTTGTTTATTTGTAGCTAGGTACCTGATGTTTATCAGGTAGTTATAAGGCTAGACCAAGTATGGAAGTAATAAGACATAACAATATTAAAGCCTAGATGTTATGAGCCCTAAGGGATTATCCTGGATGTACTTCCCTCTAAGATCAGTATAACTGTGCAATGATATAGAAAAACCAGGAAAAAACTATATCATGCTGATCTTTACAATAACTTAATATATTTGTGTTACAATTACGTCTTATCTATGTATAAAATGAAGACTCAATCAAAGCAAACACTTTAAAAGTGGAGAACTTCCCAGATTTATTTGTTCATTAACAACTTTAAATTGTGGATCTGCTAGATGTCTTTTTATTTCGAGTTCTTCAAGGAAATCTAAATTTTGTTTTTTATTACAAGTGTGTAGTATTTGGATGTCATTGATGTGTAAGTGTGAGGTTGGATGTTCAAGTAACACAAATATATTGTTATTGTAAAGATCAGCATGATATAGTTTTTTCCTGGTTTTTCTATATCATTGCACAGTTATACTGATCTTAGAAGGAAGTACATCCAGGATAATCCCTTAGGGCTCATAACATCTAGGCTTTAATATTGTTATGTCTTATTACTTCCATACTTGGTCTAGCCTTATAACTACCTAATAAACATCAGGTACCTAGCTACAAATAAACAAAATGTAACTTCAATATGTCAATCCGACGATGCTAAGTCTAGCGAAACGGCTGTCATTATAGTTAAGAAAGCAATTTTTTAAATAAATATTGGAAGTTTTGGTAAAACGAAGAGTTTTTCATTATTCTTAATAAGATGGACTTCCAAAAAGTAACGGTTAGTACAATCAATTTAATTTGTATATATTGTTTTTACAAACAATAGTCCGGAATTTTTTACGAAAGGGTATCTTGTAATCCGACAAATTACAAATTCAATAATAAGATGCTACTTACGTTTTATTAAAAAATGAAGCATAAATGCACATACATTCGGCCCTACACCAAGTGGTTGGCAGAATCGAGAGATCACTGGATAATAAAGAATCCACCCTGGGTATATTTATAGATATCGAAGGAGCGTTCGATAAAACGACTTTCCCAAATATCACCCAGCACTCCAGGAATATACCCCTGGTGGTAGGAGAATGGATACTCAAGATGCTCTCTAGTAGAGCAATAAGTATAAATGTAGAAGACATTACTGTGGGAGGACTGGTCATGAGAGGATGTCCACAGGGAGGGGTCTTATCACCCCTTCTTTGGAACATAGTCCTGGATACCCTGATTAATCACCTCAACAGTAATGGTTTCTACACAATTGCATATGCAGATGACATAGTTATCTTGCAGACCGGCAAATTTGTGAACACACTGTGCGATAGAGCACAGGATGGCCTCAAATTAATAGAAACATGGTGTAACGAACACTCACTGTCGATCAATCCCAAGAAGACAGAGATGGTCCTTTTCACTAGGAAAAGAAGCTTATCGGGCTTGAAACCCCTCGAAATCTTCAAAAGCAAACTAAACTTCGCTGAAGAGGTGAAATACCTCGGTATTACCCTCGACAGGAAGTTAAAATGGAACTCGCACATTCAGAACAGAGCAAAAAGAGCATATGTTGCCTATGTGGCCTATGAGCACTGTCGGAGGACAGTGGGACGCACATGGGGTCTCTCGCCCCGTGGTCACCTGGATCTACACAGCAATAATAAGACCTATGCTAACGTACGGAGCTATTGCATGGGGACCTAAAACTCTACAAGCAACGGCTATCCAAAAACTGTATCAAATACAACGAATGGCTTGTCTGAACATCACAGGAGCCATGAGAACAACACCAACCGCGGCAATGGAATTGGTTACTGGTCTGACACCTCTCGACCTGCACGTCAAGGAGGTTGCGCTAATGGCCATGCTACGATTGCGCACGGCTGGTGGTAGGAATGGGTCAACTGAGGCTGGGCCTGTGGAGGCAGGCACTCACTGCGGTGCCTCTGCTACAGGCGACCGGTGACGCAATTGAACCCAGGTTTGTGTTTAATAAACCCTACAAAATACAAATAAAACAGAACACTGAGGCGGATGCTGCAAATGCAATACGCATATACACAGACGGCTCAAAAACCAAGGAAGGATCAGGATGTGGAGTCTACTCCAGATCACTTAGCCTAAGGATTAAATGGGGAATGGGAAAAAAATACCAGCGTGGTTCAAACAGAACTGGCTGGTATCTTAATCGCCGCAAAAGAGCTAACCAGAAAAGAAATTTCTGGCAAAAACATAATAATCTGCACTGATAATAGACAAGCCCTACTAACCTTGAATAGAGAACGTTTTATCTCAGGGTTAGCACTAGAGTGCCACCAAGATTTAGCTAACGTCTCGGTAGATAATAATATCGTACTAAGGTGGGTGAAAGGGCACGACAGGAGCAAAGGTAACCGTATTGCTGACTCTCTGGCCAGGATGGCGGCTGGACTGAAAATTTTGGGACCAGGTGACGACTTCGACAATTGCGGAACTAGCCAAACGTTACACGTTACAATCCCTTAAGATATGGGATGAAACCAAAGGATGCAGTTTTGCCAGGATTACCCTGGGCGACCCTGAGAAGCTAGATACGAATAAATATTTGGCGATGACCAGGAAGAACCTACGTTTAACAGTGGAATTTCTGACTGGACACTGTCAACTAAGGAAACACCTCCATATTATGGGGCTAGTGGACATACCTCTATGCAGGAGATGTGAACAGGAAGATGAAACTTGTCAGGCATTTCTTATGTGAATGTCCGGAGCTATCGACAATGTCCTAGAAGGGCGACTCCTTGGGAGGATGTACAATGGGCCATATTGTGGCCTAAGTGCTGTGGGTCTGTACTCACCCTTCCTACTCTGCAGATACAGAGATACAGCACATACATATATATGTCGGATTACAGGGGGCGCCGGATTAGACCGCAGCATAATTTTTGGATCAACGGCATCTTTTCACCAGTTGTAGAGCAGTATTTTGTAAAATGTGTTGAATACTCCTTCATAATACACCATAATACTGATATAATTATTTGAGTTAGAACAAAGATTGTTATTAAATTAACAGGAGACAGGTCCAAAAAACATGTAAGCGTTTATTATTCGTTAAAAATGAAAGACTGATGTGTTTAATTGCAGAAGGTTAAAAAAGGATAGTGTTATTTCAGTATGAAGTATTATTTTTTCTTGTTTAAGAGGTTAATTTTTTTGTAATATTTTTGTATTTAAAGTTTGTTACACTTTTATAAATGTTTAGGCTGAATGAATAAGAAAGAAACTGTTACTTAATGTAAAAATAAAAATATTTTTTAATAATGTAGTAATTTAACCTTGCTATTCCAGGCTCGGCAAACTATTTTTTCAATTTTTATTAAGTTAAAGGTAACAAAAAAGTAATGAAAAAATTGAGTGGCAAGGTAGATGGTCAAAGAAGGTAATTTATATTGGTAAATTTAAAATCTAAATTTTTCTACCAACGTAAATTACTTCGTGACGCACCGAACAGACTGTATGTTAGGGTATCATGTGTATAAAATTACAATTAATATTTTAAACAAAGTTTCCATTAATTTGGTTGATAATTAACAATTATTACTGCCTTAAGTTATCATAATTTTTGAAAAATGGATGAAATAAGCTTTTCTGTGATGCATAATTGAACCAACGTTCCTATTTAAAAAATGAAAGATGGCGACGATACCGAAAACGATAACGTCATACAAACTTGAATTATCTTTTAAAGGATGCAGAATATAATGCCAATTAGTATGCCAAATTTCATAATATTAAGTATATTCGTTACGAGGATAAAGCCTTGTTGCCAGACTTTTTTGCAACCCTGTATGATTCCAAACAAATATATAGCTGTCTTTCATTTGTTTTCATAAGCAACTTGTTTATTGGTAGAGTACATTATCATTATTGGATTCTTTTGTTTGTTTACTAAAAATAACTTTCTCACATTAATGTCTGCTAAAAGGTAATTAAACAAAATGTATTATATTAATTTCAGATGGTTTAATAGAAGCATTACAAAGCAGTCGTCACTATTGTCGTTCGATCCATTAAACAAATTAATTAAATCAACAGCAGGTATCAGAGTAGTAGAGATTAGAAGTCTGAATAAAGAACTGGTTTTACGTAGCTGGGTTTTCGATGGACGAATTTTAAAATTTTCCTTCCAAATTCCACAGGATATTTTATCTGTAACCGATAATCAAAATTATTTTATATTTGTCGAAGATACCATCGGGTGTATTTTAAAAGAAGAAGTCTCCGTCTAGTATTTCAAAGATTTTTGCGATTATAAAATTTGAATGATAAACAAATGCATTTGTTTGTTGTGAATTGTTATATACTAATTAAAAAGTATAGAAGAGGCTTGTTTGTTATCGTTGAACTTGTTGCACTAGTGTACACCTTAAATTTTTTTTTCGGTGAGAATACCAGTAGCATCGGAAAAACGGAGAATCTGATGACAATGTGCGTAGCAGAATAGAAAAATATAAATAAGAAGACAAGTTTTCGAAAAAAGCTACGAGTAGCATAAAGAATGTTGGTGCCTGATCTGTTGTGAGCTACTCGTAGTTTTAAATCAAAATAATAACGGATTCAGTGTATTCAGTACAAAAGGTAGGCATATACCTTTATGATCTGTGCAAGATTCTAACATTTTATAAAGATATCTTATGATATATGAAGCGACATTTTTATTTGCAGTGGGAATTAGAGATTCATTGACAATTAATTAAAAACTTTTTCCACTAAAATAATAACCTGGGGCAGGTTACTTGTTCCACGTCGGGTAAATAAATATTTTTAAAAATAACAACCAACCTCGTTCTTCGTTCTTCCCTACCAGTGCTCTTGTACAAATCTGCGCTACTAAAGTAGGTACCATATAAGATGAACTAGTGCAACGAGTTCAGCCATGAAAACAAAGCTAAAGATGAGATATTTAACCTAAAAAGGTTAAATTACGGAAGTACTATTTTAGAAAGATATTAACATTTAGAAAAACCCTAGATAACAAGAAAAAAATGACAAAACAAAGAAAAACAAAGGGATACATTTTTTTTAATCGATGAATTTTGATAAGGTTTCATATAGGTAAGTATGTCAGCTAAATATTTATTTAATTATTCAGTTGTGTTCACAACACTTAAATCCATTAATAATATTGATACTTGATGATTTTTACTATTACCTATATCAAACATTCATCAATATTATTTCAATCTTTCTCTTAAAACAAAAAAATCGCATCGTGTTAAATAATAGAATATATAGATACTAGAATAAATATGACTATTACCGTTGAGTGAGAAATGTAACATAATATTAAAAAAATTTAAAAAGTTAAATTAAAGTGCCAATTTTGAAGCCTTAGTGGATTAGAAGAGTAAATATTTTTGGATTTATTTGAATTAGAGATTTTCCTTACTGTACCCATTGTTACTAAAACTTCCTTGACTACCTATATAGTTTTCTCTCTTTGTAACAAAGTGCAATTGAAATCCAATTATACCGCATTGCATTTGAATTATATAAAACTTGAAATATTGAAATATTTATATATTATATTAGAATTATTAAAATGTATTAGAATTTTATGAAATTGGAATTAAAACCACTTCAAAGATTTAGTTTTATTTTACTTTTACATGCAATTTGTGAATACACTCCATCCAAAAATGGGTTTAAATTTTAATAGCAAAAACCGGAAAAAATCCTTTGATGTGCGTATGGCTAAAATTGATGACTTTGAATAACAAATTAACAGATAACTTAGTAAAAAGGGCCGGTTTATCAGTTGCCAATATTATCCATCATGTATCCGTCAGATAAAACTAACTAGCAGATAAAGTTCCAGTTTGTTCGGAAGCGATTTATCAACTCGTTTTTATTCTCTAGTTAGTTAATTGATAGATAATGAAAGTTGGCAATGCTGATGGATGAATATAAGCAATCGCATTGGTTGTTACAATTGAGATGTCTCGACTGTTTTGTTAGGTTATTGTTGATTGTTTTTGTTTATGCAAAAGTTTATGTTTTTACTTTCTGAAGAGTTTTTGATTGTTGATGAACATGCATATGTTGGATGATTATATTCTGGATAGCGAAGAAGACGAGGATATTGTGCAAGTTCTTGAGTACGAAAGAAGGCCGTATACAGTTAGGGAAAGAGTAGACAACTTCCGAAAAGTGGGATGACCAGGATTTTCATGCAAGATTTCTGTCATTATTAGAACTTACTTGATAGAACAGTTTTGTACCGATGGGTAGGTGATTTTCGATTTCCAGGTTTTAAACGCAAATTTCTCTCATCTGCTGTGAAATTGCGTTCTCTCTTCTTAGTCGTATTAGTACTTTCCAGTTTTCACTTTGATCAAACCCAAGTAAATTAGACACACCAAAAAACTTCAGAATCAAAACAACTCAACTCTTCTCCATAAAGTGAGGTTATATAATTGACCTTAACATATCGACCTAACCGCCAGTTGAATATTTTTCATTTTAGCTGTCGGGTAAAGTTAACCTATTGTTGATAAACCGACCTTTCCAAAATAACTGGTAGTTAAGCATTAACTGACAGATAAATTGCTATTGATAAACCGGCCCTAAGAAATATAAAACTAGCTGATAGTTTAAATGGATATTAACTTATTTAAAACAATTTTAGTGCAACTTGGGGCATGAATTCCTGCTTCCTCATAGATACTCTCTTGTAATCATTGCGACAAAACAAACAGAGTTTTATGAACGGAACATTGCGTCTCCTCTGATAATAGGTCTATGGGTATAGTTCTTAGACAAGGAAAGATATATGGACTCGTAACAACCGACAGCAATTTAAAACAAATGTGCACCAAACAATAAACACCAGTGGCGTATCTATTAGAAAGGCTTGACATAATTATATTTATATATCCACTAAATATTTAGTTAAATATTTAATTTTAAATGAAATACAGAAAAAATATTTAATTTGTCTAGGATCCACAACGCAGTTACTCATATTCTAGTGTAATCAAAAATGTTTCAAGATATTCCAAATTTTCACTCGATGTGACTCTGCCATAAATGCACGCCTATGTAAAAAAAGGGAAATTTCAAGGTTTATCTGAAATCATAAATACTTATAAAATTATAAATGAAAATTTACAAATTAGGCACTGAAATCTTCTTTAGCCTAAAATCACAGGTTACACACCACTGAGTTACATATTTGAAAATCTATACATTTGCATACATAGTTTTTACAAAATAACTGTTTGGTCAACTGTTCCAAATCCAAAACGTACTGATTTTTACATGTGAAATGATATACCGGTTTCCTTTTTCCCGCCATTACTACTAGAATTGTAAGATGATCAGTTTACCAAGTTTATACAGTATTTACACACAAAATAGTTCAAAATTCTCTTAATAATTGCACAAAATCGAACGAGTACTAAAACCAATGTTGAGCACCAATTAAATGGCGGCCACTCAAAAACATGCATCAATTTCGATTCATACGCATAGGTTTGCATTGTATCCCCTCTTTTACCTAATCTAAGGTAAGTATAGGTATATCAATTTGTCCAATTGGTAATTAAATTTTAAAATGTTTCTTCATTGGAATATTATAGTTTTTATAAAATAAATGGGAACTATTTTACGCTATGTCCTAGGTAAAGTACGTTTCACAATAATTCGTTGACTTGGTACCTGCTCTTAACTGCTCTTAAGGGATTACTAATAAAAGGTGATTAATATTTCTTCGAACTTTGGCCGTAAACCGGTGAACTATTTACAGAAAGGTATTATTTATTTTTGTCCAGAAAGATATATTTTGGATTTTTTATTTTTCAGGTAAAATTTTAAATTATTATTACTGACCATCAATAGTAAATCATTAGTAAATGATTTTTGATTTTCTTAATCATCTTGGAAGAGAAAGTGGGAGTTTCGGGGTACCTAATTTGTTTTTAAAATTCTCTCCTAGAATTTTAGTTTGTACTAAACATTATACTCTAAATGTAATCTTGTGTTTATAACTAAGTATGTGGCGTCCTTGAGCAAAAAAAGTGCATTTATCGCCGGATGCGAAACAAATTGTGAAAAATGTGTTTGAAACATTGAATAATCGAGGTTATAGTGTAACCGATGCAGCACAAGAAACATGTAAGTTAACCAAAACCCCAATATCCACAGTAAAAGATATTATCAATAAGCCAATAGGTAAACGAAAAAAACGAAGTGACGTTAATAATACCAAATGTGTTGATGAAATACAAAAAGATATAATCCGACGAACGATATATGTCCTATACCAAGAACAAATGATACCAACCCTAGATTGTATAAAAAAACGGTTACTTAAAGACGACACGGGAATTATTTGTAGCCGTACAAGTTTGTGGAGAATTATTTCTCAAATGGGATTTAAATATTGTACCATTAATAAAAGACAAGTGATAATGGAGTTATATCGTTTACGAATGTGGCGTTGTCATTACTTACAAGCTATTCAAAAATAAAGAAGTGAAAACCTTTCAATTATCTACCTCGACGAGACATGGTATGACACCCATGATACTCCAACGAAGGGTTTTGTTGATTCATCGGGAAATTGCAAAACAAAGGCTCCATCAAATAGAGGACAAAGAATTACAATAATACATGCCGGATCAGAAACAGGTTGTGTTCCAAACGCTTTATTGTTATCAGCAAAGAATATTAAATATTCAAGTTTAGATTATCACGAAGATACGACAGCAGAACTTTGATTGGTTTGAGAATTATTTATTGCCGAATATACCGGAAAAAAGTATAATTGTAATGGACAATGCAACTTATCATAGCCGTCAATTAAATAAAGTACCAAATAGCAACAACAATAAATGGGAAATTCAAGAGTATTTGTTAAAAAATGACCTTTATTTTGAAGAATCGTACACAAAACGTGATCTCTTACAAGTTGTAGCAGCGTTCGGTATTGAAAAAGAATACGTTTGTGATACTATTGCTAAAAATATGGGCCACACAGTGTTACGGCTTCCCCCATATTATTGCATGTTCAATCCTATAGAACACATGTGGCATCAGCTAAAATCCAAAGTTAGATCGGAAAACGTTTCACCCACATTAAACTCAAGTGTTATAGAGTTAATCAGAAATGTGACAAGTAATATTCCCATTGATAGCTGGAAAAATTCGATTCAACATGTTATTAAGGTTGAAGGTACATATCGAAATGTTAATGTAACTGTAGCACCCTTAGTTATTAATTTAAATGAAGACGATAGTGATACTGAACTGCATTTAGATTAAATAGTTGTAAATAATGTAGAATTAGTTCATTTGTTTAATCGCAATTAATAAATAAAGTTAAAATTGATTTTTAAAAAATTTCGTGATTTTTTTTTACAAAATAAATTTAAGTTTTAGTAAATGTTAATTTAGTTTTATTTAAATCAATTTTTTGGGATACCCTGTAGTACAAAATATTTTTAAAATGTGGCCATGATTAAACTACAGCTTTTTTATTTGAAACATTTTTTGACAACATTTGCCAATTAGATGAAATAGACCAAAGCGTATACGTATACGTAAGTTTCAACAGTTTTGTTTAATTTCAATTAATAAATAAACTTAAAATCTGTTTGTTTGTTTGTTTTTAAAAAATTATGTGATTTTTTTTACAAAATAAATTTAAGTTTTAGTAAATGTTACCGAGTTTTATTTAAATCTATTTTGAAAACCGGATTACGGATCTGTTAATGTTTACTGTACAGTGAGAAATTTATAACCTAATCCCCTAAGGTCAGGTACCGAGTCAACGAATTATTGTGAAACGTACTTTAAATACGATATGTAAGGTGCGCGTGCTGTGCGGAAATAGCACGCATCGCAATCAATGGCCAAAGTAAATACGATAAATATATCAGTATTAAAATGGCTTCAAAAGAAACAACACGTAAAATATTTCTAATGGATTTGGCAAAATTAAAAATTTTAAAAATATTAAAAAGAAAAAGGAAAAACAAATATACAATTTATAGAGATAGATTAAACTTCAGAGAATTTCATCATCTATATCCACATCTACGACTAGATAAAAATGCTTTTCGGCAATATATAAGAATGCTTCAAGCTACTTTTGATTATATAGTTGAATCAATTCGTAAATCCTGTTATCACTGTCCAACTAACTTTCAAGTGCCCATTTCAATAGAGGAAAGGCCTTTTCTAATTTTAAGGTAAATAAAAACACATTCAGTTATTTTCAAAAAATTTAATTATTGAAATAAAAGGAAGTACGTATAGACTATTATTAAGATTGTGGGTAATGTATTGGATCAAGACATGTTTCGTTATTAGGAATATATTGTTGTATATGATTGTTTGAAAGACTTTGAAGTGAAACGGTAGATTCTGGTGATAAAATGCATAATAAGTAATTTGAGTTTGGCATTACATAATGAATATTCGATAAACCGTCCGCATTGTTAATAACAGATCTTGCAAAAGACGTTTGGGAGTACTCTGTGATAACCGATGATGCAGGAGAATAATTTGGAGTGGCTGATTGATCATTATCATTGGCATTAGCATTATAAGTCAATTCTTTAATAATATCTTGAAATTGATTCCTTATGCGTAATTTTTGTATGGGCTTCATTTGCTTGAGAAAAGGAAGTCTGTCCTTGTAGCGCAAATTCCACTTATTCCACAAAACATTTCGTTTTTGCATCTCCGAAATCAACACCTCCATCGTGCGAAGATCAATGTCAACTGCGGACAATGCGGGAGGAAACAAACAAATTTGATTTTTAAACACGGCGTGCGATGCGGCAACGCATAATCGTGATAAGTACTTGAATTTATTTTCCACTTGAGACAACATTATTATTTTGTTTATTGTACACGTATACGTACTATCGGCTTCAGAATAGCATATACATTTTCAAACTCAAATCGCTTACATCGAATAGACAGCCTTTTTATTTTGAGTAACCAATCACGGTTTAAATAATAATAAATTTGAAATCAGTTAAACAGTTGTCCACGCCCACATCTTCACTTAGTTTGGAACCCTCGATAATAAATGTTTGTTTGGGATTATAATCCCTTTTTTTTATTATATCAGTACAAAAATGCGAAAAAAACCTATTTATTCGGGACATGACCGACCATTGTAAATACACTTAATCTCCCAAAACCATTTAATGAAGGCGTTTTAAAAATTGCCATTCCTTTGTTGTATAAGAAGGGCGTTTTTATAACTTCGGTAGGTAAACGAAATTCACATTTAACATGTATATGCTATTCTAAAGCCGACTGTACATATCGTACCTAGCGTTAGGTAACAATCTTCTAATGCTGAATTATTTCTATTCATAACATCCGATTTTGAAGATTTCACCTCTGATAAAGTAAATCTTTGTATGTTTTTTTTTAAAAACGCTATAAACTTTATGGTGTATTTATATCGACGTTGTCGACTGAATAATTAAATTCATAAGCCTCCTTTTATTTTCATTTTCAATATTGATTTTATTTGAAAAACTGGTACTTTGACCAATATTTTCTTTTGTAATGTTTTCTATAGCTTCACGGAAATCAATATTAGTTTGGTGGTTAACGTTAGAATCTAACGAGTTCTCGGTATTGAGAATTGTTTCCAAAGCTTGCTCAAATGTTTGCAGGACACATCTAAAAATATTAAATCAGTTACAAAAGATTTAAAAGTATAACATTGTTTTACATACTTATGATTGTGATCAATAAATTCTGCAGCAAATATTTTAATGTAATATAAATTACTATAAGTATATCTCAGTTTAGATTTAAGCAGTACTATAACCATGATTGGTAGGACATCTTTGTTATCTATTATTGGCAAATCAATTTCTTTATCTGTAAATATAACATTTTTTAACAATATTAATTGAGTTGCTGTTATTGATTAAACAATATTCTTTAATCAATGGTTTCTTTTTAATTTAGTGAACACATTTGCTGTTTGCTTTTAGATATTTCAGTATTTTGTATTATGATGTATAATAGAATTTTATATTTTATGCTTATTGCGAATATTTATATAAAAAATCGTAAAAAATGAGTTCTTTATATTTACTTACCTGAATATTTGGAAATAACATTAATCATAGCAGTTTTAAATTCAGCAAATATTATATCATATGTGTTACATAAACAATTAAGTTTTTCTAATGGACTTTCAAAGGAATTCCACATAGATAACTCAACGATCTAGAATAATAAAAAAAAACTTATGATTAAAATAATTAAAAAATTAAAATTATTGTGTGTGTTTTTCTCATATTCTGTAAACTTACCGCTGCAGTATATGGTACGGAATAATAAGACTTATCCACTGCCATAGGTAATTTGTTAGTTTTATATAATTTCAAACTCCTTTCATATATGTGTTTATCTTCTTCGTTATATTTTGCCCGAATAATGGGCATAAAGGTATCCAAAATAATTTGATGAACCACACTAAAATAATTTAACAAGTTTTGATACTTAAATTTGCAAGGTATGTATAAATTAGGTACCTACCAGTGCAAAGATTTGATAACATCTACATGATCGTCATTTTTAAAAAATGTTTCTAGCAACTTTCCTACCAGAACATCCAAATCCTTAGCTATTTGCATTAAATCGTATTGGGAATTAAACTTCCATTCATAAACAAAATCTTCAATATCACTGATAATTTTTCTGTTTGTCGTTCGGGTTTCTAGAAATTTTTTGGAACTGAAAAAAATAAATTCAATAATGAAATACCTACCTATATATAATTTTGAATAAAATTAAAACTTACTATAACACTATATTTACTTCTGTAGTTTTCATTGTCACTAAATTGCTTATTATTTTTATAAAAAATACAATTGATTGTTATCAGATAGATAAATTTTGAACGCTGTGAACAATGAAAATAGGTACGAATAATTTATTACTCCTAAATTATCTTTTCTATATTACAATTACGACGCAATTCAACAAAATGTATCGATGCTACTCAAAATCCATAAATTAATTTAGATTTAAAAAAAAACAATTTTTAACAGAACAAAATTTACCACTGTTTGTATGCAACTTAAAAACAATCAATTAAACAAAACAAAACGTTAACGTAGCAACAGTTTCCATGGAAACAATAATAGGTATATCCATAAAAACAAATAATTGTGTTGTAATATATTTTTAATATCAAAAAATGGTTTTAAAGAAACATGTAACTTTTATGATGAATACAATTTTCCCTGGCATTTTAAATGGTAACCATTCAAATTGTAAGTTCATATTTTAATGTACCTATACCTACTATGAGTATTAGACAGAAAACTTGTGACTTTATTAATTGTTTACTTATTTGCAGATAAAAGAGTTTTTTCAAATTTACCACTCCAGATGGCGCTATATTTCAACGTTGTTTTCACACCCGTTTGGATAATTGTTATTTTGTTATTTTTAGACAAAAATGTAAGTAGATGCGTGAGTTCACAAGACATTAGCCGTTTGCCTATTATGTACCCTATTACTTTATTTAACAAAAAAATATTTTTTTTTTAATTTCAGTATAATTTTTATGATGAATTGTACAGATACATATCGGTTGTTGTTATCTGCACGACATTGTGTGTTGAAGTCTTAAGACTTTATCTGGGATATGAAGGTAATCTAAAAGACAAGGTAAAAACGATGTAAAAAACGCTGATCAATAACGGTTTAACAAATTTTGTTTTAGATACCCGAACTGGCTGGTTTTTGGATGATCTCCGTGTTGTTACAGTTCCCCCTTCAGGGATTTCTTTTGTTCAATCCTTACTTCCAAATGTATGTCATGGAAGTTGTAGTGCAAAGTGTTATGTTTATATTGTTGTTCATACAGATTGTATTCGGTTACTGTGCATTAAAATATACTGCTACCGAACAATCTAAAATGGTTAAATCGAAAAAATTAGAAGGTAAAAATAGTATAGCAAAAGATGCAGAGGAAATGGATAGAACAGAAGGAAATAAAAAATATTGATATATATTTATTTTTTTTATTTGTAAAAATTTGTAAATATATAAAGGCCTTAATAACAGTTTTGGAAAGCTGAAACAATGTAATACAATAATGGAATTTTCGAAGTTTTAGTATTGTCCATAACGCCAAATTTTGTAGTTAATACATCTCTTCCTAATCTTTCGTTCTTTTGGCCAGATTCTAAAAAATATTTAAAATGTATAATAAATGTCAATCCCTTGTTTTCAACTAAATATTTAAATATTAGTATTACCTGCAGACAAAATTTGTTCTGAATAGCGATAACCATTCCATGCCAAATACTCTCTGATCAGTTCATTGATCAACCTAGTTTCTTCAGGTACTTTTGGAGGAGTTGCATTTTCAAAATCTCTGTTTAAGATCGCCATAACAGCAGCCCTTATTTCGCCATTAATCTTTCCAAGAGTACCTTCTTTTTCCAAAGATTCTTTAATGGCTTAAAATGTATAAGTATAACTTAAATGGTGAACAACAAATTGAGTGTTTCTGTATTACATTAATTTATAGAACGGATATATCACAAACTCATCTGTTCTGACTTTACAACCATAAAAAACTTACCTTCTAATAAATCAGTCTCTGTTGCGTCACTCATGTTAAACTTTGTTAAAATGAACACAAAATTAATGACTTTCTTGATTGTAAATATTTCCACAGAGAAGAAATAAAAAATATTTCTACGAATAATCCGACCGGTTTGTTTGTATTTTGATCCGTCGCTAGGAAACATTGCTGCGTTTGATTACATCGTTCTAATAAATTATTACGGAAAGAAAGGGGAAACCTTAGAACAAAAAGAAACAGGAATGAGTGCAAAATGACCTTGAGTCTAGAAAAGAGTTTGCATATGGCGGCCAATTGTCAATTTTAATTTCCGTTTCCAACTTAGACTAGGAAAGAGAGAGGACAGCGCATGGCAATGAAAACCTTATGCGTGAGAGTGAAGCCAATTTTGAAACGTTTGGTGGCAAACAAATTTGGAACATCGAATTGTATTTTTCAAGTTTTTTATTAATTTTCACCTTTTTTAATAAACTGAATAGACATTTTAAAATGGTTAATTGTGTAGCTTATAAGTGCAATAGTCAGAGTGCTAAAAAAGAGCAAGGAATTTCATTTCATAGGTAAGAAGTATTTTACAACTATTTCCTTGAAATTTATTTTTATTAATATTACAGCTTTCAGGTAATAGATGTTTAACTAAATCACATATGTTATGTACGATAACTTAAATTAATTGTACATACATTTTGAACATTGTTTTCATTCAGTTTTAAAGATTATTTTTCAATTAATTGTTATTATTTTCTTATAGATGTAATAGTTTTGCAGTGGCGTGGAACAAAAACATATATTTAAAATAGATAAAATAGATTAAAATTGTAATATTTATTAAATAAATATGTTTTAAAATGATTGTTCTTTTTTTTTGGAGCAGTATAAATTCAAAGACTTTTTTAAATTAGATTTGTAATACGAAATAATGAAAATGATTATTTAATAATCGTATAAGAAAAATCGTATGATACGCCTATGTCAATATTGACCGCCATTAGTTTGGTGGCAAATGGGTTACACAAATTGATTCGAATGCGCAGTCCTCTCTCTTTCCTTGTCTAAGGTTTCCAATGACGTACCGTAAAAAATAAAATTTATATTTAGGGTTTTTATTTTGATTAAATTTTAACCAATCATGTATGTGAAAACATTTAGTGTTGTAAATCATTTTTTGTTTATAAAAACCGAATGATACGCCTATGCGCCCATTTTGGCATTTATTTGCAAATATTGCTTTGACAGCATACTGTAAACATAAACAATGCATCATACAAGGAGCTTCAAGATGGCCGACTTCCGTCGCAAATTTTTCTTAAGTTAATATATGACAGACTCCTTCCTGTTTCTTTTTGTTCTAAAGAGGAAACAAATATGTTTCCTAACCTATTCTAGCGGCTTTCATTATAATTTAAAAAATAAAGTTGGCGAACTAGAGCACAGATTAATAACAAAAATTTGTATTTTTACTCTGTGACTAGAGCAACTTCTACATCTACCCTGGCCTTAGATAACCCTGGCTGACCGGACGAACGTTCTGAAAACACGAGCACAATTTCATGTGTCGTCACAATAATGTGGCGTATAGTAGTATAAACAATGATGATGTCATATACTATCCATAAAACTACATGGTAAATGCTGTAAGTGTAATTCGGAAAAAGTTTAAGCGTGCTGAACATAACAGCGCTGTGAGCGTGAATCGGACATACTTTAAACGTGTTAACAGCGCGAATCGGATCCCAAACGCAGTTGCTGTTTTCTGGAACAAAATACAATTTTTTATTCTAAGATGGACAGGTGAATGTTCTGTGATACCAAATCCGGAAACGTACAACGGTGTTCTGTGAATACAACCAATTATGTCCAATCCACACCTCACTCATTGTTTAGTTTTTTCATGGAAACGCACTACTAAAACACACAAGGTGACGTCAAATGAGCAGGTTTGACGAGTTTTGAACAGCTAGATAATATCATACTTTTAGGTTTGTTCTTTATTGCTGTACTGAGTTCATACTGCACTGAACTAGTGCAGGCGGCACTAGTCATTTGTCAGCAAATACAAAGAACGCGTCAGTTCAATAATCAACATGACCATAGATAAAATATATATAATACTGAAATAGATGGGCATCTCCTTAATAATGAGGTCTGTAGAACATTACTGCTATCTCGTGTTCTTAGTACACAACTTTTTAAATGGCGGGTTATTTAAACGTATATATGTTGGGCGCAAAGCCCGAAAACGGTCATTTTTTTTGCTCAATCTTAGGATTGGGCTATTTAAAAGCTCAAGAACATTACCAACCTCGGCTGTAAACTGTTCTTTCGCTTAAAAAAATGCTACTTTCGTCACTCGTTAAACAATATACTATAACAATACGAGTATTTGTTTTCTCTTTAGTTCTATGTAATATGTTATTTTTACATAGAAGTTTATGTTTGCTAATTATTTCTTTTATTTATATTTTAAGTAGCCATACTATGTTTAATTTTATGTAAGAAAAAATCAAATGGGTGTTGAAATTGGCGGTATTTTTTTAATAAAACCAAAGTGTTGACACGTGTAGACACGATTAAAATCTTAGACCATATACAAATAGACTGGCTGTGACGTCATTTTTCTGAACAACATACTGAAGCCAATATTATCTCTCTTTGTCGCATGAAGTTCGTGGAGCTACGGGATGAGGTGTGTGGGCAGTACTGTTTACAAA
Source organism: Ophraella communa (assembly GCA_035357415.1). Classification (NCBI taxonomy): domain Eukaryota; kingdom Metazoa; phylum Arthropoda; class Insecta; order Coleoptera; family Chrysomelidae; genus Ophraella; species Ophraella communa. Next base: position 11,604,820 of record CM068995.1, on the reverse strand, counting down.
CAACAAATACCAGCGGCGCAAAGGTCTTTTAATAGGTACCTAACAAGGTTTTAACTCTAATCAAAATTCTTAAATCATAACTTTAACCCAAAATTAATACAACGAAAACAATAACACAAATAGTTTATGAACAGGGTAAGATTAATGTTTACATATGATTCGCAATGTTCCATGCTATAAGAGACAGTGCAGTCGAAGATATACGAAAACAACCGAAGAAGTTTTATTCAAACGTGGATTTGTTTGTAAACATAATATAGTTATAGAACACAACATAAAGTTATTTTGGCTTCACAACAAGGACAGAAAATTGACATCTATTTGTATATGGTCTAAGATTAAAATATTTAGTGACAGTGTTGCCGAACAGCTTTCGCTGGTTTCACTTCTTGCAGACGACCAAAGTCCGAAATTGAAATGAAATTCGGGCTTTGGTCGTTTTAAATATTCCAATCCTAAGAGGGAGCAAAAAAACGACCATTGGTCGTTTTCGGGCTTCGCGCCCAACATATTCATTATGAATATTATTTAATAATTTTAAATATAGAGATAAAACTGTAAAAATTCACCAAATAACTACAATAGATTGAGTAAATTGAATTGATGCATTTTTACAGTTTTTATCTCTTTATTTAAAAATATGGGAGTTTTGGAAACATATGGAGGTGTAAAAATAAAAATATAAAACAATATATTTAAAGAACTTTTTAATAAAGAAAACACATTTTTAATCTTTTGCAGTGTAGTTAAATTAATTTGGTGGAACATTCGTATTCGCCTGATAATGTGTAGTACGTCGTAATTCTAGCTTTTGGTCATTGGTGAAACCACTTATAGATGGAAGGAGACTCTCAAAAAATGATCTGTCTGCATTGAACTCTGGTACTGCAGTTACAGGTGTAGAAGGAAGTGGGGTTTTTATGAAATCTAGTAGACCGGACTCTACATCACATTTTTGCTTCTTTGAATTTGATTCATAATGAGGAGGCTAACTGTTAGGTGTTGGAGTACTAGTTTAATAGTGTTAATTACTTTTTTTCAAAGTTTTTGCACACTTATTCCTGCATTGTTTAAAAACATCCGGAGCATTTTCAGGAATAGGCCTCTTATTGTCACCATCTAAAATTTGATTTAATTGTTTTAAATAGTTGTGTCCAACTGTTTTCAAAAACCTATTAAATATTGTTTTTTTAATGCCTCATTGTATTCACAATTTGTAAAATTTAAGTTATCCATTAAAATTTCAAAACTTTTATGAAAAATATATTTTTTATAAATATAATTTTTTAATATGTGTTTAATGATATTAAGAGCTCTACATATTTCAAAAAAAATCAGAAACATATCTCAAGTGACAATTCCGGTATTATTTCAATTTTGTGAATTTATCTGTTGCATCTTTTTTGTCCAATATAATTTCAGCACAGGAACAGTTTTTAAAATTAGTATGTCCCTTTTTTAATAAATAACCACAAATACATTTTAGGGCCGGTTGCTCCAGACTAGTGGGTTTCATGGCAGTGGTAGAAAAGCAGCTCAACAAATCAGTGTCCTCTTCTTCTTCATCTTCCTCTGACATATATCCTATAAAATAATGATTAAAAATTAATTTATTACCAAAGCCAAGTGAAGAGAATAAAACAAAAAAAAAACTTTTTTAGTTTACCTGAGTCACAAATTTCTGCTAAGTAATGAAAATCTAAGATTTGTCAACTTCACAATTAGCCCTTAAAGAATGGAGGGAAGATGTAAAATTTTTTACCAGAAGACTTTTAAAAAATGGAGTGAATGCAGATACTGTGGGAATGTTGTATCTTGCACCCCTTTGGAGTTAAGCTGGAGAATCTAGTGGTTGCAATTTCAGCTAATAAACCTGAAAACATGGTTATTTCAATAACTCATATTTGCAATGCAAAGGAATCAATAAAAAATTAATGATCAAATAATTAAAAAACAATTTATACCTACCTTGTCTAGTGAGAGTTTGTGGAGGTGTCACAAAATGAAATTCACCAAAACTAGGTACTTCTACAACCTGCTACCCTTGATGGACCAGGCTGATCATATTCTCCTATATCTTCAATAGGAGCTACCTCAGAATTTGAAGCTATTGATGTTGTTCTAAGGAAAAAACAAAAAAAAATTCAGGAAGAAAAAAATAATATCATGAAGAAATAGTAAGTTGACAATATATTATTAGGAAAGTGATGTAAAAATTACCTACCTGGAATTTTTGCAGGAACATTTATATGTGGAACAGCGGTGTCTTTAAGTTTTTTACCAATGAAATCATCTTCAGTAAAATGGCAGTGACACTCCCTAAAATTCTTATACATTTTTTGGTTTGTTACACCATCTTCGACAATCTTTTATTCTGGCATATATCCACCCACTTTTGGAACAAAGTCAAATTCTTGTTAGGGATGGGAAAACAATGTTTTATACATGCTCCTTCATTCTTTTCCCAGCAACTATCGACACAGCAATAAATATGCACCATTTTTGTTAAAATAGCAAACCTAAAATATGAATTCAACTTTTTATTTGGTTTTGCATTTAATACATAAATATGAGTATAGTACATTTTTAAAACCAAAAATTACAATTAAATACCTAATTATTTATTACTGTAAAGTTACTAAGACTACAAGAATTTAATATTATTATATAATAAAAGTTATAATTACCACGAAAATCTGAAGAAACTAGGATCAATAAAATAAAAAACACAATACAAAATATATAAAACTCACTCGGAAATGCAATAATAAGTTTATTAACCGTTCAGAAATAAAGGTTATGAATGCAACCAACCAAATTGTAAAACAAATTGCATAACTACAAGGTCCTGTTATTCACGCCATCTCTTAGCTTGGAAGAAACTAAAAACATGGTTTGACCTTGGCCATAAGAGTGTCTAGCCTGTGTTTCTAATGCTAGATTTGGTTATTATAACCTAACCTAACCTAACCTAACCATCCGCTAAAAATTCTCTGCGCATGTACAAAATTTGAAGTATCAAGGATAATTTTATTGGTTGATAAGGAGCGGCAAACTTTAAATCTCGAGCTGCGTTGCCACATATGTATGAATAAATAAAGTGAGTGAATAGACATTGGAAAGACGAAAATTAAATTAATGTTCATGGTAACATACAAGTTTTTTACTAAAAGTAATGAATGAAAACATATCTGAAAACATTTATGTTGACCTATATGATTGAAACTTTATGATAACATCAATGTTATCTATAAAATGATAGGGCTGATTTTGGTTTTAAATTTTATATGCATGTAAACATAATATGCCTTAAATAAATATATAGTTTCTACACCATTTATTGTGGTAGTTTATATCTTTCATTAATTTAAAACCATAATAAATTAAAATCACAGAAATACCATTAAAACAACAGATGTTAATATTATATTTTATTTGAATTAATTAAAAAATAACACCTGTTTTACTTCAACCATTGTTATATAAGGTTTGTTCTTTATAGCTGAACTCAGTGCCCCATTTCTCTAAAAATGAATACCACAGAATACCATGAAAACGTGAGATTTTTATATTCGCATATTACAATATCTTTAATTCGAAATAACGAAGGGAAGTACCTACCTACGTTATTATTCATATTTTCAACTGTTGTTCTTAGCATCTTAATTATTACTTATGAATTTTAGCAGTAACGCTCCTTATTAACGTGCGTCTTTTTTATAATCAAATTTACTAAATCAAAACTAAACTAATCGCTTTCAGGAAAAAATATTTGAACTGACAACACTGTGCAATTTTATTTTTATCTTTTTATTTGCAACGCCACAGCGCTCTGTGGCAAGGCAACGCACACCACACGCACACTCAATGCTAAAATTTTAAATCATGATTTATGCCAGACGCCCTCTACCGAAATGTTGACTCATTTTTTCACCTCTTTTAACTGTATATTCATTACATTTGGTGAAAGTGAAAACCAGTAAAGAAGAAGTAGTAATTATTGTCTTACAGGAAATAGGCCACCTTGGTACAGCGGGAAAGGTTTTATATAATAAAAATGTGTATTATTATAAAAAAAACAGGAAAAAACTATATCATTGCACAGTTATACTGATCTTAAAGGGAAATTAATACATCCAGGATAATCCCTTAGCGCTAATAACAACTAGGCTTTAATATTGTTATGTCTTATTAATTCCATGCTTGGTCTAGGCTTAGACCAAATCAACATCAAGTACCTAGCTACAAGCAAACAAAATGTAACTTCAATATGTCAATCTGCTAATGCTAATTTTAGCGAAACGGCTGTCATTGAATTTAAAGCGTATTTTTGAATAAATAGTGGAAGTTTCATTCAACCGTTTGGTTGATATTTATTTCTAACAATTCATGGCGTTGTTTTTAAAATCTGTGGCGCCACCAAATGTGTTCTCTTTCGATGGACACTTTTTAATACTGAGTTGGTTCTCCTTTCTTCTGCCTTCCGTAATTATAAATTATATTATTAATAATTATTATTACTGAAATTGATTGTAGTAATCTTTACTTTGTGGCAGTGGCGGATCATGGCTTTCCGAGGCCCCAGGCGCAATTTCATTTGGAGGCCCCCCTCCATTGGCCGTGCCAAAAAAGGGATGGAAGGGATGGAAAATTGTATTTTTTTATTGTTGGCATTAAAACATATAACAGTAAAAAAAGGTATAATAATAAAAAATCAAAGATACAAAAAAACACATTCTTAGGTAAAAAATAAAAAAAATCACATTCTTAGTTAACAAAAAATTACCTTAAATAAATAAAATAAGAATCTTAATTAAAAATAAAATAAATATATGTACAAAAAAACATAGAAAATAGAACGTGTCAATGATACCGCGCGACCGAACACCGAATGCCGAACTGCCAAACACCCTGAAACGGGAGTGTGAGTGTGACTGTCTGAGTACTCTGAGTTCTGAGTTGCTTGCAGACGACTATAATGGGCCATGGACCAACACATCGCGCCGTTGCCGTTAATGTGTTGTGGAGTAGATATTGTTGGTAGATACAAGAGTAAAGCAGGGTTGCTTATATTAGCGGACTTTTAACGCCATTTTTTTTTTAGTTTTTACGTTTAATTTACCTTTTTTTTAAAAAAATTATATTATCATCAAAACCTATTAGTTTTATCAATTCTGAGGCCCCCCTGAAGCGAGGCCCGAGGCGAGCGCCTCATGCGCCTGTGCGGTGATCCGCCACTGCTTTGTGGAAGTCCATCTCACTAAGAACAGTAAACAATTAAACACGTATTTTGCGAATAAATAGTGGAAGTTTCGTTCAACCGTTTAGTTGTTTACTCTTCTTAATTATAATTACATTTCTTTACTATTCTTTTATTCTTAAGCTTCTAATATTTTGCATGTTGTCATACATATACAAGAAATTGTAATTATATATCAATTACCGGTGTTTAACAAACCGTTGTATGAGATAGAGTACACTTGCGATTTCTTAGTTAAAAACTGTCAATCTAATTCAGATGTTTTACTTTTGTCCCTTGGGATTAAATGTGGCACTTTAGTCCCTGTAATGCAGGGCTACAGTAGTAGTTTTAGTACCTACGGTGTAAAAAAACTACTTGGCTGCTATTTCCGTTATGTTTACAATTGTTGCACATAGATGTCAGTACGCCAGGGATCCGTTTTATTTTTATGATGACTTAAAATTTTTTAAAGAATATGTATTTTGCTTAATTAAAGTTTTTTGTGAGTAAATTTTAGTATATTACTTCTCACTTCTCAAACTTTTTCAATTCTACAAATTATATTTGACATACGACAGTATTGACAGATACTAGAAGAGATCTGTTTGGCCGACCATCATTTTGTAATGTCGTATTTGGTTTTGCGCTTTTTGTAGTGAGAATTTTGTGAGAGAGCTGTTGAATTTGGTGTTTTATCCGCTATATTAGGGATATACAGTAAGAAAAACTTTATATTTCACTATTATGCAAACAATCTATAGTTATTTTTATTTCCTTTACTGTAGGTATTCTGAAAATTTACTTTCAAGTTTTTAGGGTTAAGCATATCCAAATATTTTTTTAACAAGAAAGTTTGAACAAATTTGGTATATAGCGTTTAACCTAAGCAACTAGAACTTTTATGATTTAAACAATACCCCTGTGTTATGTTCATTAACTTTACTTAAGATTTTTTTGGTTGTGTTTGAGATGCATTATGTTTGTGAAAACTGATTTGAGTAGGCATTCAACAACATGGGTAATTTTTAGTTATTAAATATTCATTATGTAGAGATAGTGTTTTCACCTGGATAAGATGGTTTGACCACCCAAGAATGAATAGTTTGAATTAAGATTAGTTCCCAAAATTTAATAAAAATAATTTTGTTTAGATTAATATATTACTCATATAAAAGTTTTCTAGAAATCTGTATAATTTGTATCAATTAGATTTGCAATTTTTATCAACATATGAAAAAGTGCAATGAACATCACAGTATACATAAAGAAAACTAGTTGAAATTTTAATATAAGAAATTTGGATAAATAGATGAGATTATTAACTGCATTTTAGTGTTCAACTTCATTGTCTCTTTGGTTTCACTGTCAAGAATCATACATATTATGTGAAGCAACCAAGGCAATAACATACACAGAATGTTGTAAATAATGGAGATTAAGTCATTTCTACATAATTCATAAAATAGAATTCAACATAAGTGTTGATTGTGGAGTATTTACTTTTTTGGTGGTTCTACAATTGATGTATTCATACCAAAATAGTCAGTATAGAAAAGTAGTTAAAATTATGAGTAAAAGTTTGTGATTTAATTTAAACATAACAATTAGGATCTAAATACTTGAAATGTATTTTATGACATTAAATTTTCCTTTATTATTCTATATTAATTGATTGTTAATTCCTTGTTTCTTCTTTTCTTTATTGTCTTTATATTTGGATTTCTTATTTCATTTTTGCTTGGTAGTTTTGTTTATATAATTCAAAATGTTATGATTATGTTGTTTTTTGAGTTAAGTTTTTCCCAATAGATACTCTTATGTATATTAGTTCCTGTTTAAGATTTCTTTATTGTTTCTTATTTAGTAAGTATTTTTATATTATATTTAACTGCATTTTTTTCTTAACTCTGATTTTTTACTTTTATCAACTAAATTTTACCTTAATATGTATTCTTCTTTTAATTTTAATATGTATTATAATTAAAATTTCTTCTACCAATTCCTAATGAATCAAATTGTTAATGTTAAAATTTGTTTCAGCGGCGCAATTGATGGAATGATTGAAAATTTGTGAACACAAGGGGTGAAAGTTAATATAAGTAAAAATGGCAGCCTTGAGACATCAAACTGCAGCAGCGCTGCTAGACTTCAATCAGAAGTTAGATATAAATCTCCTAGATAGTGTGGTAGTAAGTATGTATGCTGGAAATGGGGAAACTCAAAAAATAGCACAAGAAGTTTTAACAACTCTAAAGGAACATCCTGATGCATGGACAAGAGTAGATACAATTTTGGAATATTCCACAAATCAAGAAACAAAATATTATGCACTTCAAATTCTGGAACAAGTAATAAAAACTCGATGGAAAGTATTGCCTAGAAATCAATGTGAAGGTATCAAAAAATATATTGTTTCACTGATTATTAAAACTAGCTCAGATCCAGAAGTCTTAGAAGCTAACAAAACCTATCTAAATAAACTAAATATGATACTAGTACAAGTATTAAAGAGAGAATGGCCTAAAAACTGGGAAACTTTTATAGCAGACATTGTGGGTGCAAGTAAAACAAATGAAAGTTTGTGTCAAAATAATATGATAATATTGAAATTATTGAGTGAAGAATTGTTTGATTTTTCTTCTGGTCAAATAACACAAACTAAAGCCAAACATTTAAAAGATACCATGTGTTCAGAGTTTTCTGCAATATTTCATTTGTGTCAGTTTGTTCTAGAAAATTCTCAGAATCCACCATTAATTAATGCAACATTAGAAACTCTGCTCAGATTCCTTAATTGGATCCCTCTTGGTTATATATTTGAGACTAATTTAATAAATACATTGATCTTCAAATTCCTACCTGTTCCAATGTTTCGAAATGTTACTTTAAAATGTCTTACAGAAATTGCTGGGGTTAATGTTTCAAATTATGATAATATGTTTGTTTTATTATTTACTGAAACATTGTCACAAATAGAAATGATGCTACCAATTCATACTGATATTAAAACAGCTTATGCATGTGGACAAGATCAAGAGCAGAATTTCATACAAAATTTAGCTTTGTTTTTATGTACCTTTTTAAAAGAACACTGCACCATTGCTGAGAGTTCCTTTAATACAATAGGAAAAGCTTTAAAATATCTTGTACTTGTTTCTGAAGTAGAAGAAGTAGAAATCTTTAAGATCTGCCTTGAATATTGGAACAGTTTGGCATCTCAATTATATCAAGAATTACCACATCGTAGTGTAAGACTTTGCATAGGAAAAAATGAAGACTACAACAATTTTTCTCAAGATCTATACAAAGAAGTTCTAAATAAAGTTAGATACATTATGATTTCTCGAATGGCTAAACCAGAGGAAGTACTTGTTGTAGAAAATGATAATGGTGAGGTTGTAAGAGAGTTTATGAAAGATACTGATTCAATTAACTTGTATAAAAATATGAGAGAAACGTTAGTTTATCTCACGCATTTAGACTGCCCAGATACAGAGCGTATTATGACCAATAAGTTACAGAATCAAGTTAATGGTAGTGAATGGTCTTGGAAAAATTTAAATACACTATGTTGGGCTATTGGTAGTATTTCTGGTGCGATGCATGAAGAAGACGAAAAACGATTTCTTGTAACAGTTATTAAAGACCTTTTGGGACTTTGTGAACAGAAACGTGGAAAGGACAACAAAGCCATAATTGCCTCAAATATTATGTACGTTGTTGGACAGTATCCAAGATTTCTTCGAGCCCATTGGAAATTTTTGAAAACTGTTGTTAATAAATTGTTTGAATTCATGCATGAAACTCATGACGGAGTCCAGGACATGGCTTGTGATACGTTTATTAAAATTGCTTTGAAATGTAGAAGACATTTTGTGACCACACAAATTGGAGAATCATGTCCATTCATTGAAGACATTCTAGCATCCATTTCCACAATCATTTGTGATTTACAACAACAACAAGTTCACACATTTTATGAAGCTGTTGGGTATATGATATCTGCTCAAGTTGATACAGCTACACAAGAAGCTCTCATTGAAAAATACATGTTACTACCCAATCAGGTATTTTATTTATTTTATGTAATATTTTATAACATTTAATTATTTGCCTTTTTCTGTTAATTAGGTATGGGATGATATAATAAGCCAAGCCAGTAAGAATGTTGATTTTTTAAAGGAGATTGAAATCGTCAAACAGTTGGCGAGTATATTAAAGACTAATGTTAGAGCATGTAAAGCATTAAACCATGCCTATGTAATGCAATTAGGACGGATATATTTGGACATGTTGAATGTTTACAAGGTAAAAATTCAATATATTTATTAAAAGAATTACAATATTTAATATTATATCATTTACTAACATCACCATTACAATATTTTTTGTTCAATGAACTAACCAAATTATTAATGCAAATTATTAATGCAATTATTAATGCAGCCTTTTTCTTTTATGTTTAAAAGTTATCTGAGGTGTTAAGTTTCTATTTTATCTACCACTCAACATGTAGCCCATTTTCAGTAAATTTTATATATTAAAAAATTGTCACAATAAACTAAGGCCAACTGTATCTGTAAATTGAAGAGGCTGAAGCCAAAAGCTTCATCCGCACGTAGACCTCATTTGGTCCATTGGAAGTCTCTCTTATGTTGGCTAGTGTTGCCCAGTACTCATTAGGTAGAATTTCTGTTTAGTTGAAAGAGCCAAGCAAGTCACAGGTTACACTAAGACCATACATGCAGCAATATTTTTTGTATTTAGAATACTAAATAAATAAAGTTAATTTTTATAGTAGGGAGGCCCAAGCGGGGATTTCTGGAGTTACTGAAGCGCGGCAGATTAATATACAAGGGGATACCTTGTACCCAGTATGTTATGGAGAGTTAGTTAAATCCTAAAACGTGTATATTCCACTAATCTGACAATTCACGTTTTAGGATGTAACTAACTTTCCCTACCTTAATCTGACGCGCTCGAGAATTACAGACCATTTTTTTTACCAATCTGATCCTTGATCCTTAAAGGGCGGCCATATATAGGGCTCATATATGGTGGAAGTAATTAAGCAGGTGCAATGTATCCCCCTGTATATTGATCTGCCGAGCTTCAGTAACTCCAGAAAACCCCGCTTGGGCTCCTCTACTGTTATAAATCAATTGTGGAAGGTTTTTTAAACAGTTGTTTCACAATGAATTTCATATGTCTTATAAGTTTAAAAAAATATTGTCTTTACAAAAACGGTAGAAAGTGACCATCTTTTTTCAGCAGAAGTATTAGATATTCTTTAAAATACTGTACATTGTTCTTTGTATGTCCCAAATTTCAATTCAATTAAATTTCAAAAGGTGGTTGTTGTTAAACGGCCGATCCTACAGAAGTTTTAGTCAAAGTAGTTGGACTATTGTGGACTGAATTTATGTGAATAATTTTATTAATTACTAAACTAAACTAAAATTCCAAAATAGTAGGCACTAAATTCTCAGAAATGACTGTGACGTTTTTGCCTTAATCTGCCTCTTGCAGTGGCGTACGGAAATTATACTAAACAGATGTGGAAAAATTAATTATTTAAAAACTATATCCACAAATAAGAATTAAATTACATTATATTAATTATATAAAAAAAATATACACTGTGTCCACGGATGGAGTTGCTAAGAGGAGAAAAACCTTTATTATTAATTTTATGACAAAGTTATTGTTATAAAAAATTTGCATCCTTTGGAAATAAGATTGACATAAAAAAATCTGAGATCGGATGTACAGGGTGTTAGCAAAGTAATAAAACGTGAAAATGTTTCATGAGAAAAGTAGGCACCATTATTATTATTAATGCAGCCGTGTGCATGAGATTTCGATTTCAGACCTACGTTTATTGGACTAAAACCACTACCACCACAAAAAGTTTAAAATTACTTACAGTATTGTATTATTCATTATCATCTGAAGAAATTTCTTCTCTTTCTATAAGAGCACTTTTCCTACCTCTTTTCATAAATTTAATGTTCATTTGCTTTAATGTGCGCAATAAAACACGTCGTGATATTTTGGGCATCGATTCATCGGAACTTATTTCGGCTGCGACTTTTTTTAAAGTTGGGATTTCATTTCGGAAAAAGAACGAATGGAATTTCCTACGAATAGCATATTTGGTGCAATCATCAAGCTGAATTTGTTTTCTTCCTCTAGTTTCAATGTCTTTAGATACATTATCACATTTACCTTCATTTTCTTTAAATGTTTTAAGAATTCTGTGAACACTTCTCGTCGACACTTTAGTTAAATCACTACACAGATTAACTACGTCATTATGCAACATATTCTCATTCCGTTCACGGAGCCCACAATACACATTGTATATAATAGTTTTTTCTCCTTCGGATAAATTTGGACGTCTGCGTTTACTTTGACTGCTTTCACTTTCCATATTGCTCACAGTTCACAGCACAAAATTAAACTGATTTATAATGATATTTCCCTTGTTTCAGTCCTTAAACAAATCCCTTGGTTTTTACCTGATCTGATATGAAATTACCTTTTTTTTTACTGTTAATCGTTTTCCTAGAAATGTACCTGCCTAATTATTTGACGTCTACTACATTATTACTTCTTACGAATGGATTAAATGGATTAACTGTATAGAAAGTGTATTATTCCTCTTTTATGTTTATCTAGGGTAGGTATTATACAAAAATATCATTATTTATTATATTATTGAAAAGGGTATTTCCAATTTTAGAATTTTTACAACAGAAATTCCAAAACTGTCATCAGTGTTGAAACAGACCTAATTCGTTATAACTGTATTATAATAACAGATCAAAGAAAAAAAAAATAATATTTACATTACGTATTATTCAACGAATGTTACGCTCATGAATGTTAACCTAACCGTGCTCAGCTGATGAAGCAATATTTATATCTCTCTCTATCTTACGGCAAATTTAATCTACCTCTCTTTTTTCCGCCCCACAAACGTCTCTGTGTACGCAACGTTGCCATTTATAAATTTTAGTCCCAGAATATAATTCAAATTTTTTTATATTTAATAAACATTGATGTTGTTGAATATATTTCATTAGCAGGAAGTTTCTTTAATATTTAATATTTTTTAGTATTTAGTATTTAATGAATAAAACACGTTGTCCGTTATTCTATGACCATTTAGTTGCGTGTGTATGATTTAAATAGAAGATGATAAAATATATAGAAACCCAACCTGACAACAATGTTTACGTTTTAATTCAATAATATTTCTGAGAATTTAGTGCCTACTATTATGGAATTTTAGTATAGTTCATTTTACATGTGCTATTTTGAATTTTCGATCATGAATTATTTATATTTTTTATCTAGGGCTAATAATCCTAAATCATTAAAGCAAAAAATAATACATCAATACTATAAATATTTTAGGTTATGTCAGAAAATATAACAGCTGCAATTCAACTAAATGGCGAGGCCGTAATGAAACAGCCCTTAATAAAATCAATGCGGGCAGTTAAAAAAGAAACATTAAAATTAATATCCGACTGGATATCTCGATCGAACGACAACGCTATGGTGCTGGATAATTTCATTCCTCCATTTTTGGACGCAGTTTTATTCGACTATCAGAGAACTCCAGTTCCTGTTGCAAGGGAACCAGAAGTGTTAAGCGCAATCGCTACTATAGTTAACAGGCTTGAGAACCATATTACTTTAGAGGCAAGTGTAATTTATTTTTTTACATACGCAAGAGAACAAATCGGCTCGGCAACATTTTTTATTTATGATTTTGTTTTGCAGGTTCCGAAAATATTCGATGCTATATTCGAATGCACTTTGGAAATGATAAACAAAGATTTCGAGGAATACCCCGAACATCGTACGAACTTCTTCTTGCTTCTTCAGGCCGTTAACACTCATTGTTTCGCAGCTTTCCTTAATATCCCGCCTACTCAATTTAAATTAGTGTTAGACAGCATCATTTGGGCATTTAAGCATACAATGAGAAACGTAGCCGATATCGGTTTACAAATTTTACTAAAACTACTACAAAATATTGAACAGCACGAAGCGGCAGCGCCGAGTTTCTACCAAACTTATTTGACTGACATTTTACAACACATATTTTCCGTCGTTACTGATACGTCCCATTCATCGGGATTGTCCATGCACGCTACTATTTTGGCGTACATATTTTCCTTGGTAGAAATGGGTGGTGTAAACTGTCAATTGGGACCGAGACCTGATAACGTTTTGTACATACAAGAATTTACGGCCACTCTTTTGAAATCTGCTTTTCCGCATCTCACCGACAATCAGATCAAGATAACAGTTCAAGGAATGTTCAACCTAGATCAAGACATACCCCAATTCAAGGAACATTTGAGAGATTTCTTGGTTCAAATAAGGGTATGTAATGTTTTGTTTTTACAAGTTAAGTTTCGGTTACGTTTTGATAATCACTTCATTCAAGTTGTATGATTAATTTTCTGAAAAATTTTGGTTCCATCAGTAAGGGTCCAATTCTGCCAGAAATCCAATACTTCAGGAAAATTACACTAGTTTACAGTACATTTTTTGCTGGAAAAATGGACTACATACTTCGAAAAAAAATTATTAAAAAATCACAATAATCATTGAATTATACCCAATAATACTTTGTTTTTAAGTTTTTTCGTTTAGGTATTGATTTTTGGGAAAATACTTGTAGCATATCAGTGAACAGCAATAGTCAGACTTTATGTTCTCATCCCAAATGTAATTATAAAGGGTCTTCAACAAGTTTCTTTTTGACTTTTTATTTCCAAAAAAGTTTTTATCTGAGCCGAAATTCAAACTCGGTCGTAGAATTTATAAATTAAGAGATTGTCTAGTTTAGGGTCTATTAAAAATTTCAGCTTTCATCTTTTCAATAGTGAGGTGAGGAAATTTTTATAGATGTAAAAAGGCAGTATCCTCGTCTTAATCGAGTAACAAACTGTTTCATGTTGCTCAGTTTTATACGCAAAGGCGAAAGGAACGAGCTAATAGGGTGTTTAACTCCAAATTTGACCCTATTTGTTTTATGTTTCTTACTTAATTGTTTTCCACATAATTGCATGATTTTTATTTGCTTAATTTGCCAAAAAATTAACAAGAAAATTACGATTTAATGCAATCTGCAATACAGATACGTCACTGATGCTGGGCTCCTAGTATGACTCATTGTTTATGTTTACAGTATACTGTCAAAGCAATATTTGCATATAAATGTCATAAATGAAAACATATGCGTGGAACCTTGGAGCATATATACTGACGTAGAGACAGCGTCCAAATGAGCTTTGTTTTGTATCAGGGGGGAAAATAAATGTCATATAGTGTCCGGCAATTTCATTGGTTCGTTTTGAATTTGCGTGTCAAGTCGAATTGTCACATATTTATTTATTTATTTATTTATTTTTAACCAAACAGGCTAGATGCCTTATTACATGGTTAACAATAATGAGTTACATCTATATTTATAAATTAATATTAATAACTAATAGTGATGATATTAAAAGTAAAATATATAATCATTAGAAAGTTGTTGAATGTATAGAGAGACAAACACCAAACATTCACACACACTGTGGTTAAGCAAGCATTAAAACTTGATCTAAAATTAACTTATGAAACCTGGTTGCTGGTAAACACCAATCTATATTAGTTAAATTATTATAATTATTTACAATTTTTAGAATGATTATAAGCGGAGCTTTTGTTGTAATTAAAACCTTTGGTGAATTGAACATAAGGAATGCTCTAGTACATCGTCCAGGTACATTAAATGGTATCAAGGATAAAATTTCCGGACAATTAATTTTGTTATTGATAATTTTATATAAAAACATAATCGCATTTATGTATCTTCTTTGTTCTAACGCTAATATTTTAAATTCTTGTCTAAGGCAAGTGGTTCTAACAGTATTATAATCGGGCCATTTTTTATACTTTCGTAAATACAAATATCTAAGAAATTTATTTTGAACTTTTTCAATGCGACTTAAATTTTGAGCGGATTCAGTAAACCATTGTATACTTGCAAACTCTAACTTTGTTCTCACTAAAGTAAAATACAGAAGTTTTATTGTCGTAATGTTAGTAAAAAATTTAGTTTGTCTCATAATAAATCCCAATAATTTATTAGCTGAAGAAACTATATTACTAATATGCAAATTAAATGAGAACATGCAATTGTATGAAACACCAAGATCCTTAGTTTCGGTACATCGTCTCAATGTTTCTCCTCCCATATCATAACTAAAAATAATCGGATTTTTAGAACGCGTTATTGACATTATTTTACATTTGCTTAAATTTAAATAAAGTTTATTCAGTAAGCTCCATTCATACACACACTGAATATCTCTTTGCAACCCTACACAATCACGAACTGTTTGTATTTTTTTATACAATTTAAGGTCGTCTGCAAACAGAAGGCACTCCGAATGTAAAAGAATAGTTGGCAAATCATTAATAAAAATTAAAAATAAGAGAGGACCCAAATTGGATCCCTGTGGTACCACCGAATTGGCATAGAATTTACCCGAAACGTTTCCTTTATATCTAACAATAAATCTTCTATTCTCTAAATAATTTTTCATCAAATTAATGTCAAACCCATATCTATGTAGTTTCTCCAACAATATATCGTGATCCACCCGATCAAAAGCCTTTTGAAAGTCGGTGAAAACAGTGTCAATTTGCAATTTATTACCCATTGTTTCATGTAAAAAATTTCCAAAAAGAAATAAATTTGTATTCACAGACTTTTTTTGTTATAAACCCATGCTGTTGTGGAACTAAATACTTTTCAATGTATTGATATATTTTGGTGTAGATAATTTGTTCGAATAATTTTGACGGTGCACACATAATTGAGATAGGTCTATAATTTTCAATCTTCACTTTGGATCCAGATTTATGTATCGGAGTTGTAACGGCTAGTTTCCATTTCTCTGGGAACGTTTTGGTTGCAATAATTCTGTTAAAAATATGTATTAATGGTTTTTTGACCCATTGACTACAACTTTTTAAAATGTATGGAGGTAATCCATCCGCCCCAGCAGTTTTTTTGGTTTAAGTTTTTTTACTGCCGCATCATAATCTTCTTCTGTAATTTGTTGAATTGAAAATATATCATTATTAAAATTTTTTGTATCATCAAATTTAATATTGTAAGTAGATTTGTTAGTGTTATAAGTGGATAAGAAAAAATTGGCGAATGTTTTTGCGATTTCTGTTTTATTAATAACATTATTCTTATAAGTTAGATTTCCTACTTCAGTACAATCTGATTTTTTTGCATTTACATAATTCCAGAATAGACTTATATCGTTAGGCATTTCATTTTGTATTTTATTTAAGAAATTTTTGTGTTCCCTATTGATAAGTGATTTAATTTGTTTTCTAATTTCGACATATTTTTTGCCATTATTGTCAATTTGTTTTACATCTAGAGTTATTTTTACAATTTAATAGTGTTTGGATATTACTTTTAAAGCCATTTTTTAAATTAATTTGAGTATATACTATATGGTGAGAGTTTGTGTGATTTGTAAATATAAATATAAATTACTACTTAAATTCAAGTCTAAAAAATATTTTGTTGCATGTTTCAAAATTTATTATAAAGGTATTAATTTCAAACCCCCTAAAAATGATACGACACTGTCTGTTGTGTCTGACAGTTTCCCCTGTGATACAAAACAATCACTATTGCTTGCTGTCTCTACATTAGTATATATGCTCGAAGTGTGGAACCGACCTTGGAGAAATCCTAGAAGGGCACTCAACTAGGCCAAACTCAAATAATGTCAATAATAGACACAAGGTAGTTACAGTTTTGAAAAACATATTGGTTTAATGTTAGAAATGTCCATAACACTAACATTAATTTTGTAATGTTGACCTCATCCTGTTTTTTCTAGCCTGATGATGGCCTTCTAAAAGGCCGAAACTAGTCGCTATTGTATTAAAAGTAAAAATCTGTGAAATTGATTTTGTGTTTTCCTTCAATCACTGTTTAGTCATATTTGGATGATTTACTTCTTTTTAAACAAAAATTGATATTCCTTAAAATAATGAAAGTACGGATGTGTATATATCTATACAACTGTGTAATTTTTCAGTTTGTTCGTGAATTTAATGTTTAATCTAATTGTATGAAAATTTTAGGAATATACTGGTGAAGATGATTCCGATCTGTACTTGGAGGAAAGGGAAAAGGCATTAGAAATCGCCCAAACGGAAAAACGACGTATCGAACTATCGGTACCAGGAATTCTTAATCCACACGAAGTACCCGAAGAGATGCAAGATTAACAACTATCTCGCTTTTAAATAGAGAACTGTAATTAAAATATAAATACTTACTGGATGTCCCATTGAAAGAAAGAACACATAATCCTTTGTGAGGTTTATTAAAAAATATATTTGTATTTAAACCAGATTGCTTCAAAGTTTTGTATTGTCCCTAACTTGCCTTTAATTAATAGTGTTTACTAGGTACCAATGTTCGTTTTTTCCATATAATGGTTCTATTCTTGAATGTATTACAACTGTATTAAGTTTTTTGTACATCTAAAACTCTCTCCGTTCGCCATATGTTCCAACTCGTTGAAAGAGTTCGAAGAGTTTATGGTAATTCAGTTTTTATTTGATTGCTGTTTCTAAAGATTCTTAAAATAAAAAGTGGGAATATAAATTTTTGATAAATGTTCACTAAGCGATACATTTCAGTGGGACATTCGATACTTAGATCGATATTTTTCTATTTGTATCATCATCATTCTGGTTTTGAGAATGTACCAGTGTAAATGTGTTTTGTGCGGTCCATTTTCTAAATATTAAGGCGCTTTTTTTTATTTTTTTATATATTTTTTTACAACTGTACTTCGGTTTGACTTGTATAGACTGCGTGTTAATCTAGGAAAACATTTTTCTTTTTTTTTTGGTCGGGATTCAGTAATTTAATGTTCTTTGTGAGTTTTTTTCAAAATTTCGAAGTCCCTTGCAGAAAATGAAATGTTATACTGTTGGTTTAAATATGGAACTATGAACGCTAAAGGATCCACCTCGAGATACATGGGATTTTGGTTTTTTCAATAGTATAAAATATTCATTTATTGCTTTAACCATTTGCTATCACACACAAAAAATAAAGTAGTCTGTCATTTCTTCATGATTTCGTTTTTACCAAAATATGAGTTGTAAATAAGTTAAAAAAAAGTTGATTAAATTGTACTTATTTGAGAAAAGTGCGTTAGGTTTGTAGAATGTTAAGCAATTTGTATATGTACATATTAACGTTAATTTGTAGTAAAAATAATAAAAAAAATTTACTAGAGATCTTTATTTTCGCTGGGTCAAAACAAAAAAGTAAGTACATTGGAACATTACAAATATTAGAAACTTTTTCCTACTTTTTTTTTGGCAATAATAGAAATATTTCAGAAATTATCCCTTCTAAATTTATCGTTTTCGTGACAAATTGTGTACGAGGTAGACACTGTTCAAGTCACCGCCGATGATCAAGGTAACGTATGCGTCATATTTGATTTATATAAACTAAACTCAAGTACGAGCCAAGATATGAGATTGTACCAAACCCTAATCGCAGAAGATTCGTTAATAGAAGTCAAATATGAAACGTACTCAACCTTGAAAATCGTCAACGTCTTGAGCGTGGGCTATAAATATGGGCATAATATTAATAAGTTACATATAAAAACATTTTTAAAGTTATAGGTGCATTTAAATTGGTAAAACGGTTTTGCAAATTAAATAGCGTTTTTGCTTTATGTTACTGATTCCAAAAAAAATGTAGTGGATTATTGAGGTCTAACTCTTCGTTAACCTCAAATTAAGTAATATTTTTAGTACATTTTAATTCGGTGAATGACATCACATTTATTGCATTTTTTAAGATATTTAATTGTTCTTAAATGTTTATATCTTTTCTTTTATGTCCGTTATGGATTCAATTAAAATATGACTCAACGGAGCCATATTTACAGAAACATGTTGAATTTAACATGTAATTGGGGGACTTCGAAAGGATTAGCAGAAGAGATATTTATCAAAAAACACGACTTTAACATAATTATCAGTACGACATATTTTTTGCTAAAGAAGCACAAAACACACCATTTTTAATGGAGATGTAATTGGAAAAAATTTGAATGCATTTTTTTGTTAGCGTGTACGGTTTGACTGTTATGGTATGTATTAATTGATTTTAGACAAAATCACTAGAAACAGTTATGTTTATTATATCGTTAAAAGCGATTGTTTTCTAATAAAATAAATATTTATACAAAATGTTTAATTTATTCCTTTTACCTTTTAGAATCATTGATGTTAGATCAAATCGTTGATTGAGTATATAACAAGATACGCGGATCCTATGCTTTAAAATGTTCTTGATCCACCACTATTTTTGTAAAAATGAGTTGCCGTAATGATGCGCCTCTAGCGTGAGAAGCGAAAACTAGCCACTTTTGGCATTGTGTTATAATAATAATAATAATAATAATAATAATAATAAATCTTCTACCTGCTGGTTGCGTTAATTTTGTACTGACAAAAATAAAATATGAAATGTACTGATTTTTGAAATTCTTTATTTTTGTTTTGTTTAATTGTTACAAATTTCCAACAATAGTTTTATAAGCAATCTATTGCAAAATGTTAATTAGTTTCAACAAAAAATAAACAAGTTCCTCACTACACATTTACATTATATAAGCTTACAGGTAAAAAAGGAAAAAGTTTGTTTTATTCAGATATACAGGGTATTTCATAAGTTTCCAGTATGACTAACGTTTTATTGAAACCTCACCGTTAAATTTAAAAAAGAAACAAAATAAAATTAAAAATATTTAGTGTAAATTGTGACATTTTTAACAATCACTGTAACATCTGGCAGTAAGTAAACGAAACGATTTTTTAAAAATTATAATTTAGTAGGGATTTATTAATAACTGAAATTTTTTAAAATATTTTATTATCAAATTTTACAATGATTGTTAAAAGTATCATATACTTCACAGACAAAATTAAATTAACAATTAAAATAAGATTATAAAAAATTACTACTATAGTTTGGAAGTCATTTCAAGGGTAGGTACTTATTATTTTTAAGATATAGAAAGATTTATTACGAATAATATTGAATGCCTATATTATTTTGGTGTATTATTTTTTTATCAACATATAAACGACATGCATAACTTACAATAACTAGTACCTATTATAACATTGTATTATTTAGAATTCGAACCAAAATTTAACGGTCAACATTTTGACCACACTTTAGGGTAAAATTACATAGTTATCTTGTTTGGTCCACTTGTGTTGAGTAAGTCCCATAAAATTTTGATTTATTAGTGTTCGCACTGATCGTGATTTTACTATAGTTAATATTTTATTTATACAGAAGAAAAATTTTTTGTTTTTTTTTACTTTCTTTAGACTTAATTCTAGTTGGCTCCTTTTTAAGATTTTCTGCTTGTACAATATTAATATTTATCCGAACTATCATCATTTTGGAAAATAATTTTAACAAATAATCTATGTGACTATCATTACAACAAAGATCGTCTTTTATTAAATTGAAACATTCTTGTTTTATTTGAGTTTTAATGTTTTTACACAATTTATATTTCTCATAAAAATTTGGAATATTTTTAAGTAGTATTTAATCACTGCATTAACTTTTGGAGAAGGTTTCTTTAAATAGCTAATTTGTTCTTTGCCAAATCGCAAAATTTGTAATTCAGTATTACTAAATTAATCCGAATTTATACTTGAACCCTAAAACCTAAAAACATCAAACCTGTTAGGTTAAACTAGGTTTAAGGATAAACTATATTTTTTACAACATAATATTCTCTTTAAGCAAGGTTTATTTAAATTCAATTCAAATTTTTTAAAAAATTGCGTCCGTTTTGATTCACACCTGGATATATTTTTTATTGCTCCTAACCGTTGATTGAATTATCAGTCAACGACCTAAAATTACAACTATAAACTAGACTCAAAGGGTCTACTCAAATCGAACTATTGTTGCTGAAAATGAAAACAAAATTAAACTTAAAAATAAAATTATAACCTATAATTAGGTTTCCAAGTGATGAACTATATAGGATGAGTCAGGTTATGGATCTAAGACAAATATACTGCCAAAAAATATTACTTTTTCTTAAACGAAATGAGGATTCATTAGAGCGTCTTGAACATACCTACATATAATACCAGACATAAAAATAAAACTTATCACTTACCTAGACGAGAAAAAACTATTGGACAACGTTGCTTTGATTACTTGGGTTCAAAAATTCCAAGTCTTGTACCTGTAGAATTACAAAAAACTAAAAAAATATAAATATTTTAAATTTAAAATTAAAAAATGGATATTGTCAAAAAAAAAGAGAATTCTTTCAAATTATAATAAATAATAACTAATGAGTTATTTTTTCAGAGGAATCTATTATTATTATTATTATTAAATATATTTTAAATTACTTACTGGAATTGCTAGCTCACTGATTTTTGTCAACTTTTTACTGGATATGTAATTTTGTTACCGGATATGTCATTTTTTTACTGGATATGAAATTTTTTTTACCGGACATGTCATTTTATACTAGACAGGTTATTTTGTACTGGATATGTAAAAAAAAATTTTCTTGCATTTTTTCTTACATTACATCACACACAAGTTGTTGGTAACCTAGTTACTGTCAACTTCAGTGATTATTGTTTATTAAAAAAAGAAATATGTATCAATGTAAAAAATTTACTGTAATTGTGATAAATAAACATTATTATTATTATAGGGAATTTAAAAATTGACATTATAGATCCCCCATTTTCTTTATGTTCCTTTACATTTCTACAGTTAATATACCTAACTGCATTTGACCGAATATTTTCCGGACATTATATTCTAATAAAGTTCAATGAATGATAAATGTCAATAAGTAAACAAAATAAAATACGAATCATCAGTGGAAAACTATAGTAAATAGAATCTTTGAATGAATAATAAATACCTATTCAATCAACGGTAACAAACACAGCGGTATACACAAAAGCACAAAAAATCAGAAGCGAAGTAACAACAAGATCTAGACGTCAACTGACAAAAATAAGAGGGAATTTAGATAGGCAATCAATAACGCCATCCCATTATAAGAGGGATTTTCGGCTACAAATATTTCCATTTATTTATTTATTTTCGATTTATTCATTCAACGATCAAATATACAGTAAAATAAAATAAAAATTTATCAAATATCAGCTTATTCCACTAATGTTTGCTAGATTAACGGAAGCCCATCGAATTTATCGTAACAGGTGTTCGTTTTTTTACTTTGTTAATTAAAATTTAATATTAAGAGAATATTTCAATTAATTGGAGAAATGAAAAAACGTATGTAGATGACTCCACTACGCAGTTATTGCTTACATACAATTGTAGTTAATAGCGTCAGTGTTTATTTACAAATGTTGAAGTTTAGTAAACACAAAAGTTTTAGATGAACATTTTTTTATAAATGTTTATATTTACCCCCAAATTGCAGATTTAACAGTTTTAAGAACTAAAATACTTCAGAAAGTTTATTGAAAAGTTTTCAGATAAAACATAATAAAAGACTTGATAACACTTGTATGAGGCTTGGTTTAGAATGGAAACTTAATTTCTTATATAAAAAATTCAACTATTGCATGCAATAATTATTAAAACCTAATTTGAAATCCTTTGTAGTCTGGCCTTGCGAGGTTTTGCCAATTGTTGAGTTCGCATCTTTCTATTTGACTACCAGGCGAACCAGCGGTTGATAGCCAATGAATCCTGCAATTTTAAAATATTTTTAAATTTTCATTGTTTCTTTCTAATGCAAACAATAAAAAAGTTTGAATTCTGTACTGACCCATAGCTATTAACGGATTGAAAAAATAAATAAAATTTGATTTGGCTTACGCCCAAAAACGAGTGACAAAATTCTGTTTATATTTATCGTAAATATTATGGTTATTTTCAAAAGATAAAAGGAAATGCTGATAAAAATATGTGATTAGAATAATGAAAAAACTACATGATTTGTAATATAGGAGTGAAAATACATCTCTCGACTAATTTTAGTACCATAAATTGTTTGAATTCCTTTTTTTCTGTTTATTTGCTCAAATTTCTTATTTATAATAGTAAGAATAAATAAAATAATTAACAAAAAAGCTGCAGAACAAGTAATTCAGCAGATTATTTTTTTTTCTTTCCGGCTTAGATACTTGGCGATATATCCAGTCAGCACAGTCACAAAAGGATAACCAAAACCATCTTATTTTCAAAAAACTCTAATCGTATATATCACACTATAAACAACTAAGTATAAACAAAATTAGTCTGATAGAAAATTATTCTTCAATTTTTTAAATTACCAAATCATTTAATCGAAAACGGGCATAACTAGGTATGTTAGATAATTACGATTTGTCTTCAAACTTACTTACATTTGATCTATATTAGATTTTACTCCTTGAAGTTTTCCTTGAATGGTTCCTTTCTTTGTGTTTTTCACCCAACCACTAATACCCAACTGTTCGCACATGTCTTTGCAATATTTTGGTAATGATACACCTAAAATTATTAGAGATGAGATTTGTAATTACGTTTGATTTAAGAAAACATTAAGACGCAAATTTCAATATAGGATGATTTGAAAATTGTACCGTAAACTCTAGTTTAAAATATAAGTATCTTTATATCCCATATATCGTAAAAATTGCACTTACCTTGCACTTTTCCAAAAACTTCAAATTCGACAGAAACCAGAGGATCCCCAAAACTCATATTTTCTTCCAAGTAAGCTCTGTTCTCAACACCCACCGACATTGGACGTGATGAATTTTCAATCAATTCAAACTGTAGGTGTCTAATAATGATACTGAAATATATTTAAGGAGCAATCGACGGTATGTACTATTTTTAACCTCGAAAAACAATTAGTTGGACGTTGTGCAACTAATTAATTTTTGTCTATGCTTATAAGAGATCCAGTAGGTTCTAAAAGATTAAGTAATAGTATTGGGTAGGATCAAAATAGTTAAGAAGTGCCATTCTACCGAAGCGCGAACGTAATGATAAAAGTGACTTTTTTCATGATGAAACTTTTAAAGGGTGAAAAGGATTTGTAAAAAGCACTTTGGTGGTTTTTGTGTATTTCAAAGATTTCCCAGGTAAATTTTTATCAGTTTTATTTTTACCAAATACAAGTTAACAATAAAACTCAGATAAATTTTAAATGATCAACCTGAGAATATTTTAACATCTTTAAAAATATCTCCGTTAAAAAAATTACAAAGTTTTGGTTTTTAATTTGTTTATTAATGTATGGCTTTATTTAGCGTTAATAAATAAATTTTATGCCTAGATAGTTTTTTTATAAGACAGATAATGCTCTGCAATGTCAATGAATAGGGGAAATTTGCCTATGATGGACTCCCGCCAATGATGGACCAAAGATTTTTATAGTCTATATAGAAAGGACAAGGAGTAATAAATCATTCATTTAAGTAGATTTCATAGACGTACCAAAATATATTTTAAGAGGGTATACCGTAAGGTACATTTTGTATTGAACGAATGAGTTGCAGCTATGCTAAAGAATATACGATTTAGGTCAGAGGTAACTGGATGTACTAATTTTAATAAAAAAGTGATAGAGGTACATAAATTTTAGTAAGTTTGATAAAGAAAGGCAACACAGTTTATTCATAATAGAAAACATACCAATCTGTAACAATAATTATTTTATATATTTTTGTTCTTTTTGTAAGAAGATTGATTCAAACTTTGAATATTGTCACAAATAAATTACAATGAAATATATTTAAAAAAAATTAATTAAAGTCAAGATAGCAAGATATCGTTACAATTTTTATTAAATTCAAAGAAGCAAAATGAATATTTTTTATTTGTAGGTATTACTCCTATATGTAGTGTTTGGGGAATTTTTCTCAGAAATTTTAAATGGCAAGTTGCCTACTGTAATCGGCTTAATACGATTACACCTATTTACAGATTATTCGATTATTAAGAGGGATTTTCCAAACAACCCAGCTTTCTTAGAAACATTATCGGGAATATTATTTTAAAAGAAAGTAGGTACATTAAATCAGTACTTAGTATTAGTTCTTTGAGTAAAGTTGTATGAAGTTGTATGGTTTTCATAATATTCTAAACAGTTGGAATATATTTAAAACATTTGTTGAATGTTAATTATGCAAGTACCAAACAATGTTGATAAGCCATAAGGACCATCTAAACGACCAAAGCAGGTCCATTATCTTTAAATGAAAAAAACTCTGATATTGAATTGTTATATATCATTGAAAAACAAGGAGCCAAGTGCAAGTGTTAATGATATTGTGGAATTAACGGCTGCTATGTTGTGTGTTGCTAAATCAACAATTTATAGATTACAAAAAGAAAGCAAGAATGGAACTCTTCAACCCCCTAAAACTCCTTCAGGCCGAAAACCAATTGAGATCGATGAGTCATTAAAACAAAGACTAAGGCGTAAAGTCCATGGATTTTACTTACGAAAGGAAATTCCAACATTTGACAAAATTATGACATCAGTGCAAGAAGATACGGACTATACAAAATTCTCCAGAATGACATTATGCAAACTTTTGAAAGATGTGGGTTTCAGATATACAAAACACAATAGAAAATCTCTCTTTATAGATAAACCGGAAATAGTTTTTTGGAGAAGAGACTATTTAAGAAGCATTCGACATGCCAGAGAACAAAATTTGAAAATCTTTAAATGCTGGATATACAGTTTTCAAATCTTGGCAAGATGAAAACATTAAAAGCGGAAGGCAGGCATTCGTGGAAGGTTTGTCGTTAGGTTTGCAGCCACCATCTGGAAAAGGAGAAAGACTTATCATTGTCCATGTTGAAAGTTCTGAAGGTTTTGTTGATGGTGGATTATTAACTTTTATTTCAAAACGCACCGGGGACTATCACGAAGATATGAATGGGGATGTCTTCGAGGAATGGTTTGTTCAAATATTGGATCTGATTCCAAAAGGGGCTGTTATTGTTATGGACAACGCAAGTTACCATTCACGGTTACGAGAAGCATTGCCCACAAGTCGTTGGCGTAAAGCAGAGCTTTTGGAGTGGCTTATTTCGAAAAATATTAAGTTTCCAAAAGATCCACTAAGGAAAGAACTTTACAGAATTGCAAAAATGAACAAGAATAAATACAAAACCTATATTGTAGAAGAAATATGCCAATGATGGACCACTTGGTTATTTATTTAAATAATTCTGTATTATTAAATAGAAAATGATTTGATAATGATTTACTCTGTATTATGGTAAACATGGAACTAAGTATATATTTTCATATACTGCAAAATGATATTTGGAAAACTAAAATAGTTATAATAACATTTCTTTAGAGGGTCCATCATAGGCACATTTTCCCTATTTTAAGATTATTTTATTTCAATATTCACGTTACTGGAAAAAGTATGTTTTCGTTAACCTGAAAAGTTTAGGTTAGTTGTAGATAACTCGACAATTTCCATTTTTATCTCTCTTGCTCCCTGGCGTACACCGCGTTGGCAAATTGAATAAGGATAGTCGGTCTGTACCTTTTAAACATTCTACCACCAGAGTTGTTGCGTTAACATCAAAAATTCCACCACCTTGTTGTATTGGAGCACAGGGACCGTTAGGTTTTCCCATTTCATAGCATTTTCCCTCATATCTATAATAAATATAAATGTTTCGACAAGTTACCTTCGGTGTTTTAAATAAATATTTACTTGGCAAAACCTTCTTCGCAGGGGTTGGGAACACAACTTGGTATTACTTTTCCTTTGGGTATAATCAAGTATTCACCAGTATTGCACGGTCCTTGACGATAAGCTGGATAACAATAATCTTTTTGTGGATAGTAGATGTAAGCTGAAACCCAAATTTACTTTTAGTTAATTTATTAACCGAACAGTCACTAGTAAATCTGCACAATATAAAAAACATTTTACTGTAGGGATATTGAAGGTTTAGAAAAAAGTTTACTTACTAGGTCCACAATCGCATATCCAATCATGATCTTGATTCCCTGGATATAAGAGCTGATTTTCTGGACATCGATTTGGAGCATACAATGGAACTCTTCCCTTAATTTAAACATAATCGATATTTTAAAGTTAAGAATATTATTGCATTTTTCTCCTAATGGCTAAAATAAAATATGAAAGTTGTACTCACTCCCAACTGATCACTGTCCAACCTTTGATTGGGCAATTCTGGGAATTCAATTTGCCCGAAAGTACCAAATACTAATGTACAAAAAAGCAAACATTGTAAGGACATCTTTTTCTAAGATCTAAAATATTGAAATAGGATTAAATAACCTCAATATTTATTAATTATTAATATTATATTATTTATTAATTAAAATAAATTGAGAACTCGAAAATATGATATTCTATTGGTTTTAGCAGCTAGATTTCCAGATATTTATCAAATCTCACAGAATACAATGGTTTAGAGACATACAGTGAATTGATGACTCCGTATACCAAAAAGAACCCTAAAAGCAAGGGGATATACAAAATGCCTTGGACAGACAACGCCAGAGGCAAACTGTGGAAGAGACCAAGGCCTGCATCGTGGTGTATTGCCAGTTGGAGGGATATTGTTAGATTAAACCAGATAAAGTTTGATAAATCTATTGGACAGATTTGTATCAAGACTAAATTATATTATTTATAATAGACCAGTTACAATAATTATAAAGTTATCATTGACAATTTTGAAGCAAAAAATAGAAAAATTACTGGTTTGGTTTTGTAAAAAAAATTGGTTTTCTTCGGGAATATTAATCGATTTAGAACAACCGAAATTCAAGAAAACCATTTATTAATTAAAATCAATGGAAAGATAATGGTAAGTAAGAAAATTGTTAGAGTAAGTAGTCGATCCTAAGTCCTAGATTTTAATTAAACATTGAGAGATTAGTTTCTATTAAATATACCGACATTTAGTTGTTTTCTGTCACTGAACTGTAATACAAAGTCAAGTACCTACTGCAAGAGGTTCATATTTATAAAAATTGTGTGTTATTTCCAATAGATACTTATCTGTTGATGACCTCTGCTGTAGTTTAACCTTTGATGAATATTATCATCTTGAAATTAGTTCACTTGTTAATTTTAAAAACTTGTACCACAAAAATGTTTGAAGTGTCTTTTTAGCAAACTCCAAAAAAATAACTACAAACCCTATACAATTAAAGTTTTTTAAGCAAATTAAAAATCACTAATACTTATCTCTCACTAAACAATAAAAACGTTAGAGATTTCATACCTAGATACTAGTTATTATTTTCCAACTAAACTTTTAAAACCTGCTACAAGATGATTTCAGTAAACACTAAGAACTTGAACTCGCGAATACCTATGTAAAATAGTATTTGCTGTATTTGCTGAACCCGCCAGCGGACACATAAATTCAAATAAGTAAAAACACGTTTTAGTTGTATGTTATTTACAATATACAGGGTTTTCCCGTACCGACTGGGATAATTAGATATATATTTGTGTGTTAATAATGAAAACACATTTTTTTTGTAATAAATTATACAAAATTAAGCGAGTGGTGGTGAATCCAAACAATGAGAAGGTCGTCGCGGACTTTTATATTTGGAAGTTTCTTATAAGAACAACTAGGTATTAATTGTAATAAAATTTTTATATATCAGTCTACTTCTCCTAATAGGTAAGATATGTACGTAATGATAACATTACGATTAATAACTTTTATTTGTTTCTCATTTGTTAAAGTCAGTTTCCAAAAACACAATATTAATCAAGAAAGTTTATTTTATCAAGTCACTAACTTGTAAAACTGACAGTTAACTTGCAAAATTTTTACAAGTTAGTAGTATCATTGTATAGTTTATACAATGGTAGTATTGGGTATTTACATTAGTGTGATTGGAGTAGGTAACTGAAGATTTTTTGTTGGTCTACTTGAATCAACTATCAGCTAGATTCAGCCCTAAGGTACTTTATGGGCAAAATGGTCTATGCTGAAAAGCTGCTTGGAAATGAAAGTAAATGCCCCTGTTCGCAGGTTTGTTTTCTTTAAAAAATTTATTGAAAAATATGACGTTTAGTTGTCATTTGCAGATTTCAAAAGGTAATTATTGAGATTTTTTTGGAATTTATCTAACCTTTTTACAAATGAGAAACAAATAAAATATAAAACAATACACGCAAGGTAACAGGTTTTACTGCCTCAAGGAGGTAACTGACAAGCCACAGGCCATTCGCCAGTAAAAACCCTCTTACCTTGCTAGTAATGTTATACAGAGTGAGTTTTATGTATGGAACGCCTCAATTATCTCTGAATATTTGTTATTTCAAATGGATCACCCTATTTATTTTTTTGTTATTGAAATCCCTGAAAAATACTGAATATTTTTCATGTAATATTTTCTATACCTAAATGTCATAATTTCGGAGTTATAGCTAACTTTTTATTATATCCGCTCAAGTTAAAATAATACATTAAGGTGGCTAGGATTCAATAAACTCGTTTAATATTAATAATGTTCAATAACTCATATCCTAATCAAAATCCCATAACAAAATCTAACTTCAGTACATTACTAAAAAAAATTAACAAAACAGGTGCAGTAAAAGGTTTATCCAAATCATAGCGCAAACAAATCTTTAATCTTTAGATATTTGAATCATGTTAAAAGAAGGTCCACGTTTAAGTGGTAAACAACTAAGGAACTATAAAAAACATAAAATAAAAGCTGTTACAGTAGATGCTGAAAATGTCCGTTTACTTCAACGCAACAAGCCATTCGATCTTTAAAACTTTGCAAAACATTTTGCAATATGCCTGACTGTTCAATTCTTCTTATCTCTACGGTAATCCTGTCTTTTAATTCCTGAATATTGTCAGGTTTTGTCTTATAAACAGTGTTTTTTAAGTGACCCCACAGGAAATAGTCTAGAGGATTCATATCGGGTGATCGCGGGGGCCATTCGATAAAACCACGCCTTCCAATCCATCTTCTAGGAAACACAGTACTTAGGTATTGCCTGAAATAGACTTCCTCTCAGAACAACTGACTGGAGGTCTTATGGAGGCCTATAACAGAAACTGCCCAGAGAAAAGGAAGAGGGCTAATAGGGACACTGTATGGTGGACCAAAGACCTCTCGAGTCTCAGGACAGAAGTGAGAAGACTCTTCAACCTGGCCAAAAGAACAAATGGCTGGGAAGCCTATAAGGCTAAAAGGAGAGAATATGGTTATGCGATTCGCAAAGCCAAAGAAAACTCTTGGAGAAAATTCTGTGAGGACATTGACAGCCTTCCAGAATGCTCCAAGCTGAGAAAAACTCTCCAGAGGGACACCATGGGTAGGGTAGGATCTCTGAAGAACGAAAAAGGGGAATACACAACGACCGGTGAGGAGACTTTAGATCTTCTTCTAAAATCACACTTCCCGGGATGTGAACCTGTCACGGAGCAGGGGCACATCTGTTCAGGGGCACTCCGTAGGAGGGCATCCAAGGACAGCTGGGCCCTTGCCAACAAAATCGTGAACAGAACCAGACTTGCATGGGCGATAAAATCCTTTCACCCATACAAAGCCGCGGGACCAGACGGTATCTTCCCGGCACTGTTGCAACAGGGCAGGGAAATCATCGAGGACCAATGTGCCGACTACTCAGGGCTAGCTTGGCACTGAGCTATATCCCTATGAACTGGAGGTCTGGAAGAGTAGTCTTCATACCGAAGCCTGGTAAGGCCACGTATGCTGAGACGGGCTCCTTCAGACCTATCAGCCTGACCTCCTTTTTTCTTAAAACTTTGGAAAAACTGGTGGACAGGTACCTACGGGACGGTGCTTTGAGGGTAAAACCTCTGCATCGAAACCAGTTTGCGTATAAGAGTGGGGTGTCCTGCGAAGTCGCGGTACACAAGCTGCTCCTGAAAGCGGAGCAGGCACTCTTAAATAAAGAGATAGCCCTAGGTACGTTTCTGGATATTGAAGGGGCATTTAATGTTGCCTCCTTCGATTCCATACTTAGGGCCATGCAGAACCGTGGCATAGAACAGGACATTGTAAGATGGACTGGTAATATGTTACGGGAAAGAACAATAATAGGTACGCTCTTTGGGGAGGTCTCAGCCACTAAGGGGTGTCCGCAAGGAGGGGTGTTATCTCCTCTTCTGTGGAACCTGGTGGTTGACGAGCTCCTTTGTAGACTTAATGACGAGGGTATCTATGCCCAAGCCTTTGCTGATGACGTCAGCATAGTTGTAAACGGTAGATTCGGGGCCACTGTGTCCGAGAGAATGCAGCTGGCACTGAGGATTTACGAAAAATGGTGCAGACAAGAGGGATTGTCAACTAATCCGGCAAAAACCTCCGTGATAGCGTTCACCCTCAGAAGGAACCTTGACTTGAGGGAACTTCGTATGTGGGGCCAAACGCTAAAGTTTAAAGGGGAAGTCAAATACCTAGGGGTAACCCTAGATAGCAAACTAACCCTTTCCAACCACATTAGAAACACAACAGATAAAGGCCTAAGAGCTCTCTGGGCATGCAGAAGAGCTGTGGGCAATACGTGGGGGCTTAAACCCAGTATGATGCACTGGCTTTATACGAGGGTGGTGGCACCTATCATAACCTATTGTTCTGTTGTGTGGTGGCATAAAGCGAGATGCTCAGTAGCATCTAGACAGCTAGGCAGGGTACAGAGAGTAGCCTGTCTAGCCATAACCGGGGCGATGAGAACAACGCCCACGGCGGCCCTGGAAGCTATGCTGGGACTACCTCCACTACATCTTATTGTGGAAAGGGAAGCACTGGCAGCTGCTTACAGGCTGAAAATAAACAACGAATGGGGCAGGGCGATCCCTAGGTACCATTCCACAATCTCGAAAGAGATTGAACATAATCAATTACTGAGCATGCCCTCAGATAGAACACCTATCTGCTACGACCTTTCCAAACCATATACGGTTCACATTCCGGATAGGGACGAGGCTCGTACCAAGATTAGGAAACAACATGAATCCGTTTGGTACACAGACGGATCCAAAACAAGCACCAGCACTGGGATTGGAATCTACAATGAAAATACAGGGAAGACGTATAGTCTCAACCTGGGTTCAGTAGAGACTATCCTGCAAGCTGAAGTGGTTGCCATCAATACATGCTCGGAAATCATCCTGAGCGAGACAGTCCCTAACAGGACTGTCAGGATCAGAAGTGATAGCCAAGCAGCTCTCAAAGCAATAGAGAGCGTGCACACTGCGTCACGAACAGTGAAGCACTGCCAAGGAACTGTAGCTGAACTGGCAAAACGCCACAAGGTTATCCTTGAATGGGTACCAGGACACACAGGGATTCTTGGAAATGAAAAAGCTGACCTCCTAGCCAGGGAGGCTTCAGAAGGAACCCTGATCGGACCTCTTCCCACATGTGGGGTCTCATACCAACATGTAAGGGAAACAATAGAGGAACGACTAAGGGAACAACATAAGAAACTCTGGATGGAACTGCCTGGACTCAGGCAATCCAGATTATTCATAACAGGTCCATCCAGGGAGAAAACTACAGAACTACTCAGCCTAAGTAGAACCCAATTGAGAAAGGCAGTGGGACTGCTTACAGGACACTGCCATCTCCGAAAACACATGAACATAATAGGACTCGCTGAGGACCTATTATGCAGAAAATGTGGTGAGGAAGACGAAACTCCTCTTCACGTAATATGTCACTGTCCGAGCCTTAAGTGGCTTAGACAGAGACACTTTGGCATTCAGTTTCCTGAGCCAGAGGAAATCGTGAAAGCGAATATCAGGGACATTCTAGAATACATGAAGGAAACGAACCTGGTATGATTACTTCAGGGGGGTACAATGAGCCTAGAGCTCCAGTACATGCATGAAACGCACCCCAGAAGAATAGAATAGAATAGAATAGAATAGAATAGAATAGGTATTGCCTTACCTCACGCGTATAGTGAGGTGGAGCTCCATCCTGTTGCAGCCAAATATTGGTGTTTGGGGTATTGTTGTTGTCTGAAAGTTTTAAATAATGAAATATCTAAAAAGGCAATTGAAAATACTTACTTGGATTTGGAAATAACCAAACCAACTCTGGTATAACACTGTTTTCTAATAAATTTAAATAATTCGCACCATTTAAGTTTCCTTCAATGAAGAAGGGTCCAATTATTTTGTTGCCTACTATTCCAGCCCATACATTAAGTTTTTCTGGATACTGGGTGTGGTGTTCACGCATCCAACCAGGATTGTTACGTGACCAGTATCTACAATTATGGCGATTTACGTTTCCGTTCATAACAAAAGTGGCCTTATCGCGAAACATAATATCATTTAAAAAATTTGGATCGTTTGGGTCGTAACATTTTTCCATCATTATGTCTGCAAACTCTTCACGTCTATCAAAGTCGTCTTCTAACAACTCTTGAACTAACCTTATTTTGTATGGATGGAATTTATTATTACGTAAAATTTTCATTACGGTTTTTTGCGAAACATCAATTTCTCTGGATATTTGTCTAGTGCTTAAATGAGGATCTTCTTGTAACATGACACAAACATCTAAAGATTTGTCTTCAGTTGATGCATATGGTTCCAGCAATATGGAGCATCTATCTTAGATGAGAAAAAATAATTACCTCGTACTGATGATGATACAATAATGTCGAAACCAGTATATATCATTTGTAAGAAGATAGAGATGGTCTTAAGTATTAATTTGAGCGATCACCATCACGTTTCATATTGAAATGTAATTCAAATTCCAGTAGAGCACACTGGAAGTAGTTGTTTTTTCTTTAGAAAACGGTCAAATATGTTTTAGAAATTGAAGATTTCCAAACTTCATGGGTGTATTAGGAAATATTTTGTAAATTGTTTTATAATTATAATATAGTAAATAGTTGTTAAATAATATACTATTTTTCATTTTATTTTAACTACTCAGAATTTAGGAGAAGAACACCAATTTCCATGGGTAAATCTAATCTTGTTGGAACGTGCCAAGAGTAACAAAGAAAAAAATACTGTCAAAACTTAATAATTAGAGTGTTGACATATTAAATATATTAATAAATAATAAAATATTAATAACTTAAATAAATAAATCGAACCAGTCTTTAATTGTAACAAACGTTACAATTATGATATTCACGACGCTATTAATAAATCTGCAACTATTTAAATTATTACTACTTCCTCACATTAATCTATTTTATCTCATAATTAACAGGATGCAATTATGAAGAGAATCTAATTTTTTATTCCAGCCTATTTGGTTCCACAAGGAAAATTAATTATATCGTTTGAAGCTTTCAATGTCAAATGCATTTGTGTCTACCTATTTACTGTTAGAGATTTTGTTCATAATCAAATTTTTTTTTGCATTCTAACATAGAGACAATAAACAAAGAATATATGACATTTTTTCAATATTTTGAGGTTTTTTTGGAAAATGCATGCATTTTATTTTCACAAATGCATAGTAGGTATTTAAAACTTTTAAAATCAGAAGATAATAAGTTGCTAAAGATTTATTTAATTTTTAATAAATTTATACAGTGTGTCCATGGATTGGCGTAAAAAATGTTTAAATGTTAGTTTTAGTGGAAAATATCATTCTTGATAAAAAGTTTTGCTTGTTCTGAGACCCCATAAAACATAATAAAATTCAAGTATTTCAAAATCCGTCTCATTTTATAGCCAGTTGTTGTATGAAAACCGTATGAATTGCACTAAGTTTGAAAATAATGTATTAATCTAGTAAGTGACGTTTACGATGTACCCAGTAACTGCCAACTTTTATAAATAATTTTCAAATTGTCATCCTTTAATAAATATATTTGAAAACAATGTTACCTATTCAAGAATTATAATCTCTATCAAAAATAACAATACAGAATAATAATGTAAGAAACACTAAGTAAAAAAAAAAATCTATTCAATATATCCTGCCCCAGCTTCAAAATATCTCTCAATTCTCTTTCTAAATTCTTTGTAAGTATTTCGCAGCATTTTTGGGGTAATTTCGTTAAAGGCATCAGTGATAGCTCGTTTCAAGTCTTCAATATTATGGTTTAAATTATTTGTGTATACTTTTTGTTTTAAGTAGGCCCATAAAAAAAATCTAAAATAGTTAAATCGGGGGATTGATTCGGAAAATATATTAGTCCATAACGTCCCATCCATTGCCCAGGAAAATATTCATCCACCCATCCTCTAATTAGCAAAGTCGAATGTGACGAACATCCATCATGTTGAAAGTACATCTTAGACCTTTGCTCCAAGGGAATATTTTCTAATTCAGGTATTAAGAAGTTGTCAAGCAAGTACAAATATACCTCCTTGTTTAATGTATCTTCCAGAAAATACGGTCCGATTATTCGATCCGGTAAAACCGCACACCAAACATTAACTTTTTTAGCAAATTGACTATTACAGTTAATACTGTAGCTCGGGTTTTCATTAGCCCAATATCGAAAATTTTGGGAAGAAACAACTCCGTTTGTTGTAAACGTTGCTTCATCAGAAAACAAAATATTATTATGAAAGAATCGGTCATGCATAAGTTTTTCACCAATCATCGCACAAAAGTCCAACCTTGTGTCATAATCATAATCTTGTAAGGTATGAGTGAATTTCAGTTTGAATGGATAAATTTTGTTTTGCTTAAATATTTTCTGTAAGTGACTCTAGCAAAAACCAACCTCCACTGCTCTTTTCGTAGACTCAACTTTTCCCTTAACGAATGCATAGCTAGTGCAGTAACTGCATCATCCTCCTCAACGAAAGCCTTTCTCAATTTCTTTTTGTCTCGAACAAATCCTGTCTCATCAAACTTCTTTATTAATTTTTTTAATCCACACCGCGTAATGGATACATCTGGATATTTTTCGTGAAATTTTGCAATTGCATACTGGTACGAAACTTCCCCAATACCATAACATTTAATAAGATATACACTTTGTTGAATAGTTAGATGTTTTTTTGGCGACTGATACATGCTGATACGCAAGATAATTGAGTATCACTAGTATCTAAAATTTTGCATTCAGACTAACCTAACCTAACTATTACTCTTAATAAATAATACGCTTAGAACAAAAAGAAACAGGAAGGAGTCTGTCATATATTAACTTTAAGAAAAATTTGCGACGGAAGTCGGCCATCTTGAAGCTCCTTGTATGACTCATTGTTTATGTTTACAGTATGCTGTCAAAGCAATATTTGCATATAAATGTCAAAAATTAGCGCATAGGCGTATCATTCGGTTTTTATAAACACAAAATGATTTACAACACTAAATGTATTCACATACTTGATTGGTTGAAATTTAATAAAAATAAAGACCCTAAAATAAATTTAATTTTTTTACGGTACGGCATTGGAAACGGAAATTAAAATTGACATTTGGCCGCCATATGCAAGCTCCTTTCTGGACTCAAGGTCATTTTGCATATACTCCTTCCTGTTTCTTTTTGTTCTAAGATAATACGTAATTCTTGAAAAGATTTCGAGGTTAGAGCAACTGTCACTTGCCGAATTTGAGTATCTGTCCAATGTCAAACTGATACTTATGACGTCATTAGTGCATGATACTCAAGTATCTGGCGTATCCGTCGCCAAAAAACATCTATTGTTGTCAAATATTTATTAAAGAATGACAATTTGAAAATTGTTTATAAAAGTTGACAGTTATACTTGGGACACGTAAACGTCACTCACTAGATTAATATATGCTTTTCGAACTTAGTGCAAAAATTCATACGGTTTTCATAAATAAAACTGGCTAAAAAAAACAGAGGGATTTTGATAAACTTGAATTTTGTTTTATTTTATGGGGCTCAGAGTTTACTTATTACTCTGAGGATACCCCATCCGTGGACACGCTGTATATGCCAATAAGATTTTTTTTGATTTACAGATGAAACTGGAAAATATTGATAGTTTATAATCCCGCCACTTATGATTCATCTATTTATTGATTGGTATCAAAGTATGAATACATTAAAATGTTGATATACACATTGACTCAGACTACTCAGACTATATACTCAGAGAAAGCGGAGTCAAAAGAAAAACATCAGGGGCCCGATCCTGGAAAATGTCACTAGTGACAATGACAAAAAATGTCGCTAGTCGTCAAACGTCAAATAAAAAAGTCGACCGCAGACACAAAATTGCTATTCTTGAAAAGGTGAGAATATTTAGTAACTTTTTCTATTTATGGTTGGTACTCCCGTTGAAACCGTTCTACCCGTTCTTCGTTTCAATAGTCAGGGCTGACCAGGGTTGCCAACCGTCCCGATTTAGCCGGGACAGTCCCGTATTTTTAAGAAAAGTCCCGCGTCCCGTAGCAAATACGAACGGGACATAAATATGAATCTTTGGCTTTGAATTAAAACTGTTTAATATTTGTATTATTTTTTATATGACTGCTTATCAAGCTTTATTAAAAAAACTAGGTATTAAAAAAATTAAACGTATTATCACAAATTTTATAACCTAGATTGCCTTAAAAACTAAAATTCACGAAATGTTCAAAAATTTTCCGGAGGGTGGGGATCCCCGTACCATCCGGTCCCATATTTTTATCAGGAAAAGTTGGCAATCCTGGGGCTGACTGACAAGGGGGTTGGACCATGAACGGGCTAATAAATTTCTAACCGAATTTTTGTCAAACCGAAATAGTTTTATAAATGAAACATCACTCAAACTGAATGGGTCCACTTCCTTCTTACAACCTCTTCTTCGTCCTCATTTTCTTCTAAATCATTTAACATGTTCAGAAAGATGTTTAAGTCCATTTTTAAAAACAATAGAGCTTGTAAAAACTTTCACCACCACGTAATTAATCGTAACTTTTTGAAGGTTAAAAAAATAAGGTTATCCTTCATGAAAACACCTTTGACAGTAACTTAATGCGCCGAATCGGAAAAAAGTCTCTCGCGACTTTAAAAGTCTCCACTACTTTACGAGAGACATTTAATGTCACTGCAACGTTGCCAGTTTGCAAGCGACATTTTTTGTCATTGTCACTGGTGACATTTTCCAGGATCGGGCCCCAGTAGAATAGAAAAATATACACAAAACAGTAATATCTACTTATTTTTACTGAAGCGAGATTAAAGAAAAACAATATGCAGATGAGCGGTTACAAAAATGCTATCAGAAAATTATTGTTAGCAATGTATATGTCATGTTTTCCAATTAATAAAATAAAACTCACTAAAAATATGCTTTTTATTTATTTTTTTGTGTCGAAATATTTACAGATAAAATGGCAAAATGAATACTTTACATAACATTTATATACAGCACTTATCTGCACTATTAACTTATTTTGTACAGTAGTCTCGTTTAATAATAAATCTTTAATTAACAATGTATCGTTTAAGTACTATCTTATTTTTAAGCGTACAAAATATTTTCTAAATACATTTTTGAAATACAGTTAACAAAACACCTGAAATAGTAATCTTTTATTGAGTACATGTCGTCTAGAATGTTAACTCAGCCATGGTTGCCACAGCATTGTCAAACACTGAATTTAACGTAATTTTTTCAAATTAGTACATTTCGCCTCTTATGAAGTGGTCAATGGATTTTTAGCCATATCCTCAATTCGTCATCTTAACCTCTCTTTTCTGAACTGAATTTTAGCAATAGTTAGTTTAATAAAATATTTTATCATTCTTCAATATTTATTTCAATCAAAATCTGGATAGGTAATTAAATATGTAACAATTTATTAAAAAAGGTTATATTTAAAACAAAACAAAAATATTCAAAACAGAACAAATCTTCTATAAAAACAAATATATTCAAAACAAAACATTGTTAAAAAATATCAAAAAATAAGCAAGGTGCACTTAAATGTCATCTGCTATTGCACTTCATGGCTGTTTTAAGTCAAGCCCCTTTTTTGACACTGGTCTTTACTTGGCTTACATTGACACTTTTTGAAGTCTCAGTATGACGTTGTGATGACTTTTTTAATGTTTATTCTTATGATCTTAATGGAATACGCATTATTAATAAATAAATCACATTTGGAGGTTATGTTACTTACCGGCGTAGGAATTTCACAATTTGGAATAAAAATATTCCTTATCTATGACTAATAACTTTTTTATAAAAATATACAACTAATATAGTTTGTCTTTAATTGTACCTGATGCAGTTTATGAATAGATTAACTGCGTTTCAACTTGAAAGGTTTGAAGACAGGTGAAAATCCGTTGGCCACTTCGTAAGTGCCGGAATGTAGTAGCCGTAATTTAAAAATATTGCTGTGGCCCTCATAGTGTCCGAAATATCCCATTTTGACAAAGTGTATGTACCACATTCACAAAACTAAGGATTTAATTTTGAATGTTTGTTAATCCAGCAAAAAATATGCCAATAAGTAAGTTTTATTATAAATTTAATTTGTTCATAAGAATTCCCTTGTGTACGAATTAAGAGGTAAACTAATGTTTAAAACAGAATTCATCTGTCCCTACCAGGAAATAGTCCAGGAATATAGTGTAATAAGACAGTCTAAAACGATCTCAGCATACCAAACTATATATAAAATAAATACAACCATACTATTTAAAAATCACACACTCATATACAAGTTTATATACAAAAAAAAACATGAGAGATACATTAAAAATATTCAAACTATTTTTTTCCAAACCGATTTAATCTCTTCAGTTGCAACCTCTATCATTTACCTAGAATTTTATAAAAATATACAAATAACAATCATTTTGGTTGGTTTACAATGTCATCTCTATATTACTACTTATGGTATTAATATTGACGATATGATTATTGCACGACATTTCAATTTCTTTTTGATTCATTTTGGTGTCGTTCAAATTGCAAGTTTTTGTGTTAAGTTTTTTCATTTTTTTCTTATGCAAAATAACCGTTATATAGTAACAAGGAAAGACGACACAATCTCCGCCAGATTCTTCGGCATCTATGAAGACTCCTCTAACTAACAAGGAATTGGAACAGCGGCATAGAATAAGAACCACGAGGCTAACCCAATGGGATATCCAACAGCTCAGCTCCAAATTATCTAAAAAATAAATTTGGGTTTACTTTGTATCAAATAAAAAAATATGAACATCTTTAAAGTGCAGAAATACTGATTTTATTAAAAGAAGGCTCCCCATAACTAGTATACGTATGCCTCTACTTTTTAAAATTCAATTATCTCTAATCCTTTCCTTAATAAGCTATCATATTCTTTATAGTAAAAAAAAAGAAAAATTTATAGATGTAATTAATGTAATTTGTAGATGTAATTAAATTTATTGTATTGGACTCTAAACGTAAGTGTAAAGGCACTGTGAATTTCAAGAGAAGGATACTTTTTTTCATACTGTACGGTAAAGTGCCATTTCCCGTACTCGTTTGAGTCCGGGAAATGGCACTTTACGGTACACTTGTACTTTACAGTACTCTAAAATTCTCCCAATGTTGTTTGAAATAATAAGTGAATCAACATTAACTAAGCTTTTATTCTGGTTTTTGAAGATTGACATTAATTGTACAACTGTTTTTAGCGCAAACGTCCTATCTTTGATGTAGGAAATATTGCAACAAACGTGTTGTTGATCTGTTAATTTAATATATGTATATATTATGTTA
The DNA here is from genome assembly GCA_035357415.1 of Ophraella communa. Classification (NCBI taxonomy): domain Eukaryota; kingdom Metazoa; phylum Arthropoda; class Insecta; order Coleoptera; family Chrysomelidae; genus Ophraella; species Ophraella communa. Next base: position 11,563,781 of record CM068995.1, on the reverse strand, counting down.
CTTGGAGATCTCCCTGGCAACAAACATCTAGTATAAGATTCGTTTTCCATAATATGCTCTGCCTCGGAATCTACACCGCAAAGCGCACAAACAAAACTGACAAACAAACACACCCCGTCTATTTGATAATTGACACTTATGTGCCTGTGCCTTTCGTCATTAAAAATAACGTTCACGAGATCAGCACAATCGAACACAACCAATATGTCAGTTTGAGTGACGTTAGATTAAAATCTTAAAACCGGGAATTTTAAAAATGCTTCTAAAGGTGTGTTCACCACACTGTTGTTGCCAGCAATATGTATTAATGGAGTTGTTGATGGATTTACAGTGTTTTCTGTAATCGCGGAAGACGTGTGGCTGTGATTTAGCACTTCAACAAAAGTTTCGCCCCTTTGGATAATTCTTGCAATCTTGTTTTTGACTTCAATCGATTCTTCTATATACTTTTCTGCAACTGAAGAGCTCTTTCATCCACCGTGCTGTTTTAGAACTTTAAGGTCAGCTCCAGCATTGGCCATTAATGTTGAGGATGTCCTCCTGAAGCAATGACCTGTATACTTTTCTTGTTGGTCTAATTTTAAGAACTCAGCTATTTTCTTAGGTGCTCCACCAACAGTATTTATACCAGCTCTTTGAGACAGACATTTTCCTTGTCTATAACCCACCAAAAGAGCTTTCAGGGAGACGTGTTGCCGTTCACATCCAAATAGTGAACCTCATCACTGGTTAATCACAGTGAAAGCTCGTCGAATAAGCATTTTTGTCTGGTTAATCTTAACTACTAGCTGAGTACCCGTATCCTCCATATCACTAACTTCTAAATTATAGATCTCTTCCCTTCGGCAACCTCCAGCAACTCCAAGTAATAGATATTCTTTATCTGGAGCGTCCCTCATGAAGCTTTCAATTTGTTCCTTTGTCAGCACCTTCGACTGGTTTGGCTGATGGTCTACATTTTGTTTTTTCAAAAAAGCTATCAATTTTGGGAAACTTGATATGTTGACATTCTCATTAACCATAATCATTGATTTTACCATCGAGTATTTGGACCATTATGAAGAAGGGTTGAATATTTTTGACTGAAAATCTAAGCTGTTAAAAAGAATATTCTTTAAAAAACTGTTCTTGCCACATCCAAAAAGTAGGTAAGCCAACATCACATTTTCATCAGCCCTACTTTTCAAATTGTGTTGTTCACGCCAGTTGCAAAACAGCGCATATTATTTTTCATATCTTTTCGCAGACTTAACTGGAATGATTTTTCCTATCCTTTCCGCAGTTTTCTCAGCAATTTCATCTAATTTCAGATCCATTTTTTCCGCAGATATTTAGTGTGTCCAGAAAAATTCAATATGTCTGCCTTTATTTATATTGTTACTTGGTAACCGCTGTTCATTATTTATTTATAAAGCAAATCAACCATGTTAAGAATAAATAAGGTAACATAATTTTTTCACAGTAGTCTACATGACTTTCTAATAAAATGATCAAATGTCATTTCAGTTTAATATTTTATTGCGTTTAAAACCAACGGCGCAATATGAAAAAAAAATATAGTACGATACACGTCCGTGAAGTGATTATTACGGTACTCGATTAGATATTCTTGACTCGTAATACGTAAGTCACTTCCCGGACTGGTAAATAACTATTACTCATGTTGCCAACCATTTAAAACAAAAATTTGCGTGCGTAAAAAGTTACATTACGATGCGCAAATGCGTTTTATAATGAAGATTTTTATAAGCGCAAAATATAAAAATTATTTTCAGTTTTTTGTTATTATGTTAAAAAAGAACTTTGTGATTTGTGTATATATAATTTTTAAATGTGATGATCATAAACACTTTTTTGTAATCTTTATACAAACAAAATTGACAAAATTATCTAAATTTTGAATCTAATGAATTGAAATTAAAACGAGGAATTTACAATGGATGGGATTATTAGGCTTATTGGGTTTTAAGTGATAACAAGTGATTTATGCTAAAAAACGATTTAAGCCTGACGAAACAATGGATAATCAAGATAAAGTATATATGAATTAAAAAATAAGAGTAAGCTGACTGTAATTAATCGATTTTCTTGTTTTTTTGTATAGATTTTTTGACATTATAGTAGTGTATAAACACATTATTATCATTAAGGAATAGTTTGAGTTATATTTAAAGAAGTTTTATTTTGTTCTAAGGTGAGAAAAAATTAAAATAATATTTAACCTCAAAAGCAAACTTTTTTATATAAAACAAAATAAAACTTCTTTAAATACGACTCGAAATATTCCTTAACGATAATAATGTGTCAATTTAGCACTATAACAACTCATAAACAAGAAAATACATGAAAATACATAGTATAAAAATCTTCAATGCAAATTAACTACAATAAGGCAACAGTTTGTTTGGATATAATGGCGACAGTGATGTTTCTAATAACTTCGTTTGATATTTACTGGATTCTAATACTATTTTAAATGTTTGGCAACATAGTCCCGTTCTGACAGCTGAGACGTGCACCTATATTTATACTGGACAAGGTATATGCGCATTTAAATCCTTCAAATAGTTGAGAGTCTACCATAAGAAAGTTCCAACTGATAACGATATTGTTTGTTTATTTACACTTCATCTTAGGACCAACTCTTAGAGGGAAAGAATTGTTCTTAGTACTCTTATGTTAGTTGGTATTTAGTTTTTTCCCACTCCTTGTGCAAGGGAGTTCACCACAAAATCTTATCGAAAGCAGGAGGTTCTTTGTGTTGAACTAAATGGTTATCAATACTATTACACTTTATTTTTGGTTTCTTTTTGGAAGCTTATGATCAAATTTGGAATCTGGAGAGAATAAATTATTCTACAGAATAAATTATTGTTTATGGATTATTCGCTTGCGGTAATTCGAAGGGATACTTCAAAAGTAATTCTAAGGACAGCCAAGTCTCATCTTATAGCGTATTCTATTGGGCAAAAAATGCAGCACGAGTAAGCAACCACGTCGAAATTTACAAACCATTGGAAAAAGCAGTGCAGGTTCGTGTAATCCATTGAGAAGTCAGTGCGACACTTTCTGCTCTGAGTGCAAAAAGTTCCGCACTAGATCTCATGGTCGTGCGGCACGAGTTTTTATATAGAATACAAAGAGTTTCTAGAGAAAATTTGGTGGGTAGAATAGAATTGTATCTTCTCCCCTATCTGTGTTTTGTATTTTTATATTTTGAATTTTTTTATTACTATGAAAGAAAATTTACATAACAATAAAGAGCAGGAACTTTTGCTTGTTTTATCATTGCTTTCTTTAAGGAATCGTAGTGATGAAGAATATTATTCCTTGTTTAAAAAAAATACATTACAAAATAGCCTATAATTATGTTGTATTAAATAGGAAGGTGGTAATTATATTATAATTATTATTATATACTTGTGGTTAATTTGAATAAATAATCTGAAATTTCTACAGATTAATTGATTACAATTTACTGCGTATTTATTCTAAAATGGGTTTCTGGAGTACCTTCAGTCATTTTCTAATTATAAATAAAAATTAACGTCAACATAAAATTAGATGATAAAATTAGGTCAACATAAAAATTTTAACATAACCTATCAAATCGATAAGAAATTTGACACTCAAGGCCAAATACAAAATCCATTGACACTGGAATAGTGCTGTACGCAACCATCGTCAGTTTTGCCCCCAGTGTCAAACTTCTTTTTCCAATGGAATATACTATTAGATGTGGTGAAGCTTCATGCATTTTGCGTTTAATAATATGTACACTCCGCGTCATATAAAACTGGTACACCTTTATTTTCCCTATGTAAACCTAACTAATCAATAAACCTAATCAAAATAAATAACAAACACTCACATGTGTCAAATTTGTCAAAGCGCATTATCGATGATACCAGCCCATCTAAGTGAATTTCATAAAATGCGAATAATTTCCAAAATCCTTTTCTGCATCTATTGCATGTCTTTCCGTGTTAAAGGGATTTTCTTATAAATAATCAGTTAATGCTTTGTGTAGCTCTATTCCAGTTAAAACTGGTCTATTTCCTATTTTTCCTACAACAGTTTGATCCTCGTCTTACATTTTTTTAAGTTAGTCATCTAATAAACCAATCAAATTTTATTTAAAAAATATTCGAACCTGTAACAATGTAATATTTTTGTATTTATTACAAGTCACACTATTTCTATATTTAAGCTAGTTACTGTTTGTTTATAAATGATATAATAGATTTTTATTTTTTCCAATTTTTTTTATTGCTATAAAAAATTTAATTTTATCACTACATCTACTAACATTTTTTGTTGAGCTGGCATCACTGCACTAGAAATTTTACCGTAACAGCTGATTTAGCATTGACACTTTTTAATAGATCAATATATAAAACTACAAAAACACTATTTTTGATTATAACCATTGTACCAGTTTTATATGACTCGCACTAATCCTTACTCTGTGGAAGTCCATCTTGCTAAGAATATTAAACAACGAAACTTTTTAACAAAAATTCCAAATTTATTAAAGTTTTATTAAAAAGTTTCAATGTTTAATGTTCTTTCTGTTTAATTAAAATAAGCTAGAAGCTAACTCTAAAATATTCATTGCGTTTCTTACATTATGGAAAATATAATTTTAGTTTAAAATAAAATTGCTTTAGCTGACCCTTACATACTTTCCTTATATTATAGAAACTAGACCAAAACGGACTTTATAATTACTTCATTTGCCGCCTCCTTTAGTAGATTGGGGGAGGCAAAGTTCACTTAAGGGGTAAATCTACTTGGCGCCCATTTATTATTTTATTTATTTCGATTAGAGGCATTATAACCTGCCACCTGACACCTAAATTCTAACCTAACCTAAATTTTAATAACCTGTTTGTTTTATTGATCTTGGGTTGAAGAGAATCGCTAATCGCTTTTAAAATGGAAAATTTCTGTAATTACTTTTTGGATCATAAGAGACAATTCTCATTACTTTATATGTCTAGATTACCACTTGTAGTATTCTGAAATTTGCTCTATTTTTCCTTTCCATTATTTGTTTTAAATTGTAGGTTGCATCTTGATGTTCTGCTTTCTTTTTTGAAACAATATTTGTTTATTAGGAGTTTTTCTGCCTGTTTTAGTATACGTTCATTTAAATAGTGCCAATGCGTATAATTAATGATTGCGGGAGGATTGTGTATAAGATTCCGTGGGTGAAGAATTTTTATGATCTTTCTAAATGAGGTGGTTTCTGCTATCTGCAGTAAATTTTCGATTGAAGAGGCACAGACAAAATGGTAACAAAGGAAGAAGGAAATGGGCATAGGTCAAAACACTGTCACCATATCTACAAAGAGTATTGACACCACCTTTATAGAGCTTCACTGTAGATGGATTGTTGAGTGGTCTGACTAACCTCGGTATATCATGCCAAGGATATGCCGACTACATTGTCATATATGTAAAGTGTGTTCAACAATATAGTGCCTACAATAAAAGGGGACTGATGGTGATAATAAACTTCTTAGGTACTTTTATCTCAGGTATTGGCAAGTTTGGGTAAAGGATTGCAGGTCAGGATTAAATTTGCAAAAATAATTTTTTAATAGAAACGCATATTAAAGGATATTCACGATAAAATTTAATAAACATTTAAATATGTTAATATATCTGTTACCGGCAAAGTACGTGTTGCAGTCATTCCTAGGTTTACCTAGACAAAGCCCGCATTGCCGGCCTACTTTAAGCAAAGTCCGAAATTATTCGATATTTCGGACATTGCCTACACTGTAGTACGACACTCTTAGGTTTGCCAAATGTGTAGCAGGCAAACTACGAAACAACCTGCCGCATTACTATCATACTGTCAATTTTCTATGTAGGAGTACAAGGTCCAGTTTGCGATAGAAGAAAAACATAAATAAAATAATTATTAGAAACGCAATTTTATTTTTTAAATTTTTGTCTTTAATTTTTGCTGTTTTGTTAAGACTGTTTATTTTTATATAAGTATCTAACCGAACCTAACCTAACCTAACCTAACCTAACCTAACCTAACCTAACCTAACCTAACCTAACCTAACCTAACCTAACCTAACCTAACCTAACCTAACCTAACCTAACCTAACCTAACCTAACCTAACCTAACCTAACCTAACCTAACCTAACCTAACCTAACCTAACCTAACCTAACCTAACCTAACCTAACCTAACCTAACCTTAACTTAACCTACTACTTTTAGAAAATGTATTATTTTCTAACAATAGCAAATCTCTATTACGATAATTTTTAATTATACTCATTTTAACAAAACAACATCAAAACTCACAATTATAAACAAAACTTAGAAAATTATACCTGAATGTAGGAAATTTACGCAGAATGAGAATTCAGTTGTTACGTCGCCCCCCACCATCATATGTGAACACGTAGCGACAAGTTTCGACCACCTGCAATCGGGATATCAGTTTATTTCGGAGTTTGCCTGCTACACATTTGGCAACCCTAAGATTGTCGTACTACTGTGTTGGCAATGTCCGAAATATCGAATAATTTCGGACTTTGCTTAAAGTAGGCCGGCAATGCGGACTTTGCCTAGGTAAACCTAGGTATGACCGCATAACGTACTTTGCCGGTGACATATCAATTCAGTTTCACTATCACTATAGTCGTCTACATTAATTATAAGGGGTTCTATGTTAGTATGAAATGCCCTGTATGAATCCTCCACTTTTATAACATGGTTTATTGTTCTTTTCTAACAATCAGCGTCTGGGTCATCTATATTTTGCCGGAATAATAATAATAATAATAATAATAAGCTTTATTGTCGAAAAAATTTTTTAAATTTGTGGACAAAGCTGTTTAAAAAAAAAAAAGCAAATCACACAGAACAAAACAGTAATACAAGAGTATTTACAAGTAAATAAAACATAAAACATACAAACATATAAAACTTCACAATATAAAACATTGCGAAAGGTCAATTAAAAAAAAAATAATAAAAAATAAAATAAAATAAATGTATACTTTATGTATACATTATACAATGAGACTGATAAATAATAAGTAATATAAAAAAATTAAAATTTAAAATTTTAATTTAGTCAGAGTAACAACAAAAAAAAACAACAAACAACAAAATAGATAAATATCACAAATTAACCTTCCAGTGCGTGAGATGGTCCAAAATAATTTATGTAAAAAGTCGTCAACTGCATACAAAGCTCTCTCCACCAAGTATGATTTTAAAGCGATACGAAAATGCGGTTATTGATGAAATGGACTTTATTTCCAAGGGTAGATTGTTGTGCATTTTCTTAGCGTTATAAAAAATAGAGCTTTTGATTAGTTCCGTGCGAGGTTTTGGTAAATAAAGGTCATACTCTGCACTTCTAAGAGGGTAGTTATGAGATGGTCTGTCTGAGACTTCAGGTAAATGTTTCCTGAATTAAGGAAATAGATTCAAAGAAAAATAGGGATGGAAGTGTTAATATTTTATGTTTTTTAAAGAATTCCCTACAGTGAGTTTTAATGATCAGTTTCAGCGTATCCCGAACAGCTATTTAAAAATACGTTCAAATTGAGCCACACAACATGTACCCCAAAAAGGAAGTGCATATCGGAGATGTGACTCGAAGAGGGCAAAATAGACTGTTTTGGAAGCTGACAGGTGAAGCTCCTTAGATATTGTTCTCAGTGCGTAACAAGAAGAGCTTAGTTTTTTTGACAAAGCGTCAATGTGTACATCCCATTTTAGAGAGCTGTCAACGACTAGTCCCAAAAATCTCACAGAGTCAACGACCTCTATAGTAGAATTATTCAACATAATAGGTTGAATTGCAGATGTGTATGGTAAAACTTTCGTTTTAGAAACGTTCAAACACATATGGTTAGAATCACACCATGATTTGATGATGGTTAAGTCATGTGAAACGATTCTATGCAGTTCGGTGATATCCGGGTGACTCCAAGAAAAGCTAGTGTCGTCTGCGAATAAACAAATTTTTCCGCCGATGCTCAAGTCAGCAATATCATTGATAAATAGCAAAAACAATATAGGACCCAATACCGAACCTTGTGGAACCCCATATTCTATCTGCTTGCATGAAGACCTTAATTCATCAACTCGAACAAGCTGCAGTCTATCACTAAGAAAGGACTCGAACCACCTGATCGAGGTGCCTCTAAATCCATAGTACTACAATTTTTTTAAGTGTAGTATTTTATTATCCACGCAATCGAAAGCTTTCGAGAAATCACAAAATATTGTAGCTGTAAAGTGTTGATTGTTTAAGCTGAAGTAGACATTATTAAAAAAAAAATCATTGCATCATTTGTGCATTTACCACTTAAAAATCCAAATTGATTTTTAGTTAGAATATTGTATTTACTCACAAATGAAAGAAGCTTTTTTTACCAACCTTTTAATGATCTTGGATAACGTAGGAAGAAGCGCGATTGGGCGATAGTTAGAAACTTGATCTTTATCACCTCCTTTATGCAAAGGAATGATTATGGCTGTCTTAAGGCAAGTAGGAAAAATACCAATTTGGAACGACTCATTAATCAAATTAGTTAGAAGATCTAATACACAGTCCGGCAGATTTGCGAACATTTTGAGAGTAAGCCCATCTACTCCAGATGCGGATTTGTTTTTAATGTCTCGAATTGTATTACGAAGCTCTTCTGTTACCACAGGTGAAAAAAAGAAACTGTTTAAGTTTTCATTAACATTCGGTAAATAAGAAAGTGGATCAATAGTGGAAGTTATAGAATTAGTTAAGTTTTTGGCAACATTTATGAAGTAATTATTTAGGCTCTCAGGTGTAGTAGGAATAGTGCTGGGCGAGGAAACTTTATTTCTTAAATCATTAACTATGGACCATTTTTGGATCCACTCAGTCTCCTATTATAGTAGATGTCCTTTGCAGTTTTATAGTTTTACGATAAACTTTTTTATACATTCTCACGTATTCATGAAGAAATATACTGTCAGTAACGCATATTTTTTGAGGATGTACGCAAGCCCTTGGTAGTCCAGGGCTTATGCAGTTTGTTTTTGATAGGCCTAAGAGGAAATGATTTGACAGCTAAATTAGACAATGTTTTAATAAAAGATGCAAAGGCGGTATCGACATCAAGAGAAAGACAATCCCAGACGGTTGTTTTACAGAGATTTCTGAAGTTAAGAAAATTTTTATCCGTAAAAATTCGACAAAATTTGCGTGGAGCAATTTTTGTTTTAGAATTTACTAAAAACTTAGTTAATACTGCCTCATGGTCTGAGAAACCCGAACTAAAGACGGAGCAGTCTACAAAACTCGATTCAAATGACGACACAACATAGTCAATAGTACTAGAACTAGTTTTGGTTATTCTGGTAGGAGAGTTGATATGCATGTTAATACCAAAAGAGTCAAATATAGATCGAATTGTTTCTTGTTTCTTTATTATATTATTTTGCCGGATTAATGCAATTACAGAAGGACATACTGTAGGTATAGTATTTTGGGTCCGCAATTTGTTCTTTAGTTTTCTCCACATATGCTCAATAGGGTTGAATACGCAGTAGTAAGGAGGAAGACGTAGAACTGCAAGTCCTTTGGATGCTGCAATTGTGTCACATACATATATGTCTTCTGTATGTTAAATGTCCTTAGAACCTCTAAAAGCTGCGTTTTTTTATATCCTTCTTCAAAGTACATGTTTCCGCTTTTGTATTTGAAGAGCCTGGAACCTTCTTCAATTGGCGACTATGGTAACTAGTATTGCCCATAATTATGACACTATGCGAGGGAATATTTGGCAGTAGAGTGCTACCGATCTTCGAACAATTCGGCTGTAGTATCTTGGTGGTAATCCAACGACGAATCTTGAATGTTCTTCGGCCGAAACTCCCACACTGTTTGGAATCCAACCATCTTCTGATCCAGCATAAATAATCGTGATCCGTTTTCCTTTGTTCGATGGAGCTTTTGATTGGCATCGCACTGTTCCATCGGTCCATCCTTTTGCCGGTGTATCGTGGGTATCATACCAGGTCTCATCCAAATAGATTATTGGGCTTTGTAAAGACGTGTAATTACTTCTGGCAGTCAAATATTCAAAATGCCATTGCCTAATCCGTTGGGATTCCATAATAACTTACCTTTTGTCAATTTTGCAGTATTTGAAACCTAGTTTGGATAAAAGTGTCTATAGGTTTCCAATTGATATCCTTATTATCTCAGTGGAGCTCCTTAGTCTTGTTTGCAATGATCTGATAGTAGGCACCAAGTTTTCTTCGTACATCGAATAGATAGTTCTTCTTATCAAATCTTTATCACCGTCATCAGTTGTTCTGGAAACACCACTATCGTTTCGTTTTCGTCTCGGATGAATTGGCCTCGAAATGTGAACTCTCACTGATGATTCCGGTATCCCTGTCAAATCGCTGGTTTCTCTTACAGCAGAAGTAAAAGCCCAACCCCTTTGGATAAAACTCGTCGTTGAACAGGAACAGTAACACAGGGCGCCGCTGATGCAGTTTCCCAAGGACGAAACATTTTTCACAAAAATTATTGAACAGCACAGACTAACTCTCACTACGGGAACACAAATATAAATGATTATACTCAACCCAAATTATACAAATATCAGAACCGATCCTGTGTGCAAATTTTGACCATAAGCAATAAACCGTGACAGACGATCGCAATAAAAGTGGTTTATTACCATCAGTCCTTTTTTATTGTAGGCACTATATTGTTGAACACACTTTAGAGGTAAATTTAAGAAAACTTTGAGCACACACACTTTGTGAAATAGTATAAAAAGGTCTTGATTATACCAAAGAATGGTGTAACATCAATGCCACCTAGACCAATCCAATAAAATAATAATTTAGTAATCTATTTTATTAAATATGTACAAAGTCTTCTGAATAATTTATTTATTTATTGGACTAATCTAGTTGCTTTTTCAAGAAAAACACAGTTACTTTTCTTTCGCTCCCTGTACACTCGGGAATCAAAGAGAATTAAATAGCAGATAAGCTGGCCATCATTGAGAATAAGAAAAAATGGAATATTGGGATAATCTGTCAGGGACAAAATTCTTCGATTTTTATATGAAAAAGAACGAAAATGGCTGGCATGGGTGATAGTATTTTTTTTGCGTTTTGTAATATGCCTTGGTGCTTGAGGTTGTGGAAGTATCTGTTATTTTGAGAGGTTGTGGATGGGCAAGAATTTTTCGGCCGACGATAAAATAGGATTGTGATTTTGAGCGATGGGGAACTAATCTTCATTTATTAGACCAAACCGTTACATTCATGGTGAGCCGTTGTTGTTGTATTTGTATTTTTTGCATGACAAACTAGACAAACTGTATCGTCTGCATAATATAATATGTAGCTAACTTCTCAGAAGTGTACTAGATTTTTATTATAAACATCAGCACAAAATATTGGTGATAGTGGTGATCTCTGTAGCACACCTCGTTCATTTGTGTATTCTCTTTAATATTCGTGATCTTTTTGTAAAGATGTCTTATAAGGTTTGTTCCAAAAGCGAGTTTTAAACATGTTATTAACATTTTTTGATGCGCAGGCGTGACCAGAATAATGTACCAAGTAGGTTCCAAAAAAATGTGCCCTGGAACAATTCTGAAAAGTTCAGTTTCATTATATTGTTGTATCGTTTCTTTAATATAGCTCTCATTTTTTTGGCGCTGTCGATCTTGTAATGAATCCTGTTTAAATTATAAAAACTAGTTGAAAATATCCGAAAATTCAACTTTCGAGACACTCTCAATAAAAAAGCATCCATTTTGATTACAACAACAATAATATATAATACGTACATAAAAATCAATCATCAAACAAATAACATACTGTAATAGCAATGTTATTTAAAAAGTGCTAAAAGAAGCCATTTTCTTTAAAAGCGCAAGCGCGAAACTATAAGCTCTCTTTTTATTTTTATTTATTTTTTATTTTTTATTTTGGAACCCAAAGAACGAGTAACGATCTCGTTTTGAACAAGTTACTATCCTTGCGGGAACACAATTTTAATTTGCTATGAACTTGTGCTCTGCTGGAACGCTTATTTTATACTGCGCAGACTCAATATGCTCATAACAGTTGAAACTTGCTTCGGGAACAAACTTATTATGTAAAGTACGTTTCACAATAATTCGTTGACTCGGTACCTGACCTTAGGGGATTAGTAATGAAAGGTTATAAATTTCTCACTGTACAGTAAACATTAACAGATCCGTAATCCGGTTTTCAAAATAGATTTAAAAAAAAACTCAGTAACATTTACTAAAACTTAAATTTTATTTTGTAAAAAAAATCACGAAATTTTTTAAAAACAAATAAACAAATTTTAAGTTTATTTATTAATTGAAATTAAACAAAACTGTTGAAACTTACGTATACGTATACGCTTTGGTCTATTTCATCTAATTGGCAGATGTTGTCAAAAAATGTTTCAAATAAAAAATATGTAGTTTAATCATGGCCACATTTTAAAAATATTTTGTACTACAGGGTATCCCAAAAAATTGATTTAAATAAAACTAAGTTAACATTTACTAAAACTTAAATTTATTTTGTAAAAAAAAATCACGAAATTTTTTAAAAACAAATTTTAACTCTATTTATTAATTGCGATTAAACAAATGAACTAATTCTACATTATTTACAACTATTCAATTTAAATGTAGTTCAGTATCACTATCGTCTTCATTTATTAATAACTAAGGGTGCTACAGTTACATTAACATTTCGATATGTACCTTCAACCTTAATAACATGCTGAATCGAATTTTCCAGCTATCAATGGGAATATTACTTGTCAAATTTCTGATTAACTCTATAACACTTGAGTTTAATGTGGGTGAAACGTTTTCCAATCTAACTTTGGATTTTAGCTGATGCCACATGTGTTCTATAGGATTGAACATGCAATAATATGGGGGAAGCCGTAACACTGTGTGGCCCATATTTTTAGCAATAGTATCACAAACGTATTCTTTTTCAATACCGAACGCTGCTACAACTTGTAAGAGATCACGTTTTGTGTACGATTCTTCAAATTAAAGGTAATTTTTTAACAAATACTCTTGAATTTCCCATTTATTGTTGTTGCCATTTGGTACTTTATTTAATTGACGGCTATGATAAGTTGCATTGTCCATTACAATTATACTTTTTTTCGGTATATTCGGCAATAAATAATTCTCAAACCAATCTTCAAAAAGTTCTGCTGTCGTATCTTCGTGATAATCTAAACTTGAATCTTTAACATTCTTTGCTGATAACAATAAAGCGTTTGGAACCCTTGTTCCAAACCTGTTTCTGATCCGGCATGTATTATTGTAATTCTTTGTCCTCTATTTGATAGAGCCTTTGTTTTGCAATTTCCCGATGAATCAACAAAACCCTTCGTTGGAGTATCATGGGTGTTATACCATGTCTCGTCGAGGTAGATAATTGAAAGGTTTTCACTTCTATATTTTTGAATAGCTTGTAAGTAATGACAACGCCACATTCGTAAACGATATGACTCCATTATCACTTGTCTTTTATTAATGGTACAATATTTAAATCCCATTTAAGAAATAATTCTCCACAAACTTGTACGGCTACAAATAATTCCCGTGTCGTCTTTAAGTAACCGTTTTTTTATACAATCTAGGGTTGGTATCATTTGTTCTTGGTATAGGACATATATCGTTCGTCGGATTATATCTTTTTGTATTTCATCAACACATTTGGTATTATTAACGTCACTCCGTTTTATTCTTTTATTATTGGCTTATTGATAATATCTTTTACTGTGGATATTGGGGTTTTGGTTAACTTACATGTTTCTTCTGCTGCATCGGTTACACTATAACCTCGATTATTCAATGTTTCAAACACATTTTTCACAATTTGTTTCGCATCCGGCGATAAATGCACTTTTTTTGCCCAAGGACGCCACATACTTAGTTATAAAAACAAGATTACTATCAGAGTATAATGTTTAGTACAAACTAAAATTCTAGGAGAGAATTTTAAAAACAAATTACCCCGAAACTCCCACTTTCTCTTCCAAGATGATTAAGAAAATCAAAAATCATTTACTAATGATTTACTATTGGTGGTCAGTAATAATAATTTAAAATTTTACCTGAAAAATAAAAAATCCAAAATATATCTTCCTGGACAAAAATAAATAATACCTTTCTGTAAATAGTTCACCGGTTTACGGCCAAAGTTCGAAGAAATATTAACCACCTTTTATTAGTAATCCCTTAAGAGCAGTTAAGAGCAGGTACCAAGTCAACGAATTATTGTGAAACGTACTTTACTTTTCTGTAAATAGTTCACCGGTTTACGGCCAAAGTGCGAAGAAATATTAACCACCTTTTATTAGTAATCCCTTAAGCGCAGTTAAGAGCAGGTACCAAGTCAACGAATTATTGTGAAACGTACTTTACCTACATTTTAGTGTTGAAGTAGTACTACACTTTATACATATTGAATCGTCGGCTTACCTGGCAAAAAATATATATTGAGAAGGTTCCAAATTCCTCTCCAAACGTTTACTGTACCCCATAAGGCAAATAAAATGAATGCATCGGCGATGAGTAGTCTAGTAACACCGGTTAATTTTTCGCATAAGTATTTCATTGCCGGTTGCAATAAAAATGCTAGTCCTACTGATAAGTATCCCAAAACCTGAAAATTTTACATTGAATATTTAAAATTATAATTTAACTAAAACAAAACAAAAAATTAGTTGTGTTTGTAATGGTTTTTACTTTTAAACAATGACAAAATAATTCGGAAATTTAAAATAGGAAAAATACACAAAAAATTAAGAATCAAGGCCGATTTCATGTTGTTTTAGTATTAAGTAAAAAAATTCTTCTATAAACATAACTTTAATAGAAAAATTAGCAAATTTATTCTAATTTTGTTATTAACGCCTTGTCTGTATATTCGTTCTGCAAAGAAGGAAATTATCTGATTATATGTAATTTTTACGTTAAACTGAAGGATGTGTGGTACATTTTATAAATGGTCTTTTTTAATATATCTTAAAATGAAGATAATGTAGTAGACAAAATAGAGACTGTTAAAAAACTTACCAAGCTGATCCAGTTTGAAAAAATATAATCGTCCGGAAAGAGAAGGACATCTATTAGCAACCAGACTCCTCTCCACACAAACACAACTAAAGTTCCCACTATTACTATAGAAAATAGACAGTCTAATATGTATAACGAGGTTCTCTCTCCCAACTGAAAGAAAAACAAAAAAATCTTACTACATATAATATAATAACAATTTGTAGGGTTGGAATAGTATATTGTTAAACAAGTGGGAAAAGTGATTTTCCCACGTGTTACACACTATATTTTTTCTACGACTGCAACTAAAAATTAAAATAATGTGGTAATACTTTATTCTAAATTATAAATAGTTAATGTTAAAAAAAATCCCAAAAATTAATTCATTTTATAGTTAATTGTAATTTTTGAACAATTTTTTAATACAATTCCACGAGTACCACTAGACCCAGACGAGGTGGATGGTTCAACAATTGTATAACTAGTATTAGTATTATTAGTCTCATCGGTTATCTCTGTACTACCACTTGTATGAATAAAATTGGTGATTTTATTAGCAACATCTAATTTGTTGTTAATTGATTGGTCTATGTAACCCTCCGCCACTGTGCTAGACCGCCAACCGCCGTGTCCCTTAAGGGTTAAAAGATCACCACCGGCCTTTACTAATATTGTTGCTGAGGAGCGTCTGAAGCAATGCCCATTGTAAAGCTTCGGATTAGGCAACTTTAAAAATGTTGCTATTTCTTTGGCCTCCAAATTTATTAATGCCAACCGGTTGCTTCGTGCACATTGCCCTTTTGATAGTTTAAAAACAAACGATTCAGGGTTGGATCGTAAGGGCGAAGTGCTGCATATCTTTTATAAATTTTATAAAATTCTCCGGTTAGAAAGGAACGTGGGACTTTATTTTTGGAGTTTTCAATTCTGACGAGAATCACTTTCCTCTATATCCATAATAACAAATTTTATGTAATTTATAATCTATTTTCTGCAGCTTTATCAAAAGCAAATTATAATTTATAAAAACTATGACGTTTATGACAGTAAACAGAAATCTCAAGAACCTAGACTGCAAGCCACCTATGTTATGACTAAAAAAAGTAAATTATCCATACATATCGTGGGATAAATGATTAAAGTCGTGGGATAGATTCATTTATCCCACGGCATTGGAAAAGTCTAACATTGTAGCATCGAAAAATGTGAGAATAGAGCTACATTATATAGCAGTCGTAGAAAAAATATTTAGAACACTATAGTGCATTAAGACCGGTCCAGACACAACGTTTATCAAACGATTTATTAATTCAGCTATCAAGTAAAACGGTCGGTGTAGAGTGCACCACAAAACGTACGTCTTGCATGATTGAAATGAGGTTGTAAGATCGAAAATTTGAAGTGCGATGCTTAATGCTATAAAAATGTATTTCTTATGTAAGGAGTAATGTATTTTTTCTATACCTATGGAATAATATGTCTATTATTTACGGCTTTTCTTTAAATAATAGTAGTAGTTATATTTACCTGTTGGCTTATGAACCATAAGCCAACAGATATTCTAAGGTTTTAATAATTGTCCATGGCAACGGAAAAGGTTCTACAATGAATGATATACAATACTTGTACTAAGTCTAGTACTTTTGGATTGTAAAGGCATATTTAGTACCTCTTTAAAACATTTGGATGACATTTTGATGAAATAAAATTTGCTGTCAACATAAATTTTTTGTATGCGAAAGAATCGAAACATACTTTAATTTAATCTGGTTTTATTTATTCCATAAGTGTAGAAAAAGTATAGTATTATACTCGCGATTATGGCTATTATTCACTCGGGTAACTGAGCCACTCGCCTTCGTCTCGTGGGCTCAATCTTCACCCTCGTGAATAATGGCCTACATAATGGACTAGTTTAGTAGAATCATATTAATCAAAATGATAGCAATATATATTTAGGATAAGATACCTACTTACTTACATTGGTATTGATTTTGCAAGTAATTTTTCTCATTTCGTAAAATTTAGCAATAAATAATTAGTAAGTTTTAAACGTACCGCCAACTAATAACCAATAATGAAGTGTGTTTAAAAGTCAACGTTGTCACAGTTTAGCTACGTTCGTTTCAAGTATTCTCAAAGAACTGGTGGCACAAAACACCGTGTTCTGTGATTAACTGATTGTACCAGTTGACAAGATATATGACAGGAGAGAAAATCGTGTTTATCTGTAATAAACAAACAAGACCCCTATTCTTGACGGTGATAGAATAGAACAGCCAATAGAAAGTGGGCGTGGTTCTATTGAAAATGCCAAAACCGTATTCTTGAAATTCGTTCTCTCACTGTACCGATAGAAGGGTTGCTCCCGGAGAGAACAATTACTTCTATTGGTTATTTTTGAAGGAACCGCTATAACACCAAGAGAAGGTGTTAGGGATTTTTATTTTCGAACCAAAAATAGTATAGAAGTAATTTCTTTCATAAACCAAACACAACCAAACAACAAATTAAACTAACGAAAATGACAGAATATTTTGTTTAGTGTTTTACTCCTTATTTGATAAAGTGTCAATCAGAGAACAAAAATATCGATATGTTTATCTCTTTTTAATGACAACAAATAAGAGATAGAGATAAGTTTTTCGGTTAATATTAAAGCATATCGACAACATCGCAAATTTTCTACCAATCTTATTGAAACACGTCACTTACCACTTATGACGTATGTAACCATTAAATTTAAATTTCAAAAGCCGATTATGGCTAGAGGATTAATTTTATAAAAATTTTATTTGCACAGTTGAACTACTAAAAACCTATTTTATAAGATGCGAATATAAAAAAAAATCACTTAACTAGTCCATTGCTCGTGGAATAATATACTATTAACGATTGGTTTTAAGGTTTGACATGAGAAAATTCACGTCTTAAAAACTATTTCCTCGACCATCTTAATCTTCGATTTTTTTTTGTTTATTTCTGCAACTAGCATAAAGCGGCCAAATAACCAAAAACTTCGTGAAACTTAAATTTAACAGATTAGTTGGAAACGTGTGGACGCGCTATAATTTTGCCGAACGATTTGTTTGACCGTTTCATCATTTGGTAAGAAGTTATGTCTGGGCCGTCCTTTAAACGATTTACAGAATGTTAATTAGATTAATTGAGTGAAATAAGCATTGCCAGCATTCCCTCCGATTTGCCGTACTACAACTACTTTCTCATTCGTATTAATAATCTAAAACTATTTATAGAGCAAAACATTATACAAGATGTCGATTTATTTCTAATGTTATAATATACTTTTTTCACTACTAGCCTATATATACCCAACTTTATTTACTTAGGTTGAGGTAGTAAAGTTGTCCATTATTAACCAAGGTAGAAAAATACTGGGACTACTTGATTAGCACTAAATCTTAATCCATTTTACAGAATGTGAGGTTAACTGATGCAAAGACAAAATGAAAAATATATTTCCTTACTCATTTAATAGTCCACCTACTTATTTAAAAATTAAATGCCATTGACTTATGACTTATCCATGTATTTTCATAACGATTTTAACAACACAATACTACAATATTGATTGCCTTGTCACTGAAATGTCATGTCATACGGGAGTGACTGGTGACCAGTCCAAAATAAAAATTAATATTTAAAATTTTAGAATGCCATTAGTGAAAAAAATGCAATATGAGCCACGGTAGAATAGTGTAATATTGTATGTAATAAAATTATATTTTTGAAAATCACTTAAAAATACACCATTGACAACAAAATTTGATTCGTTTCCATTAACCCTACTTTCTGTCTGTATAACCTAACCTAACCTAACCTAACTAACACCAAGTAGAAAAATGGGATTTGTATAGAATTTTGCATAATGAAAGTATATCGATGATATAATTTTCATATTTACTGACCATTTTCCCATATTTTTTGTCTAAAACGTTTTGTTTTATCTATCAAAATAAAGCGGTGGGGGAAGTTCATTTTTTTTATAAACAAACCAAGATTTCTCCCTATTCTTTTGACCGATTTTAGCAGACTTAGGCTCATATGAAAGAACATAATTTGCACTATGAAACGCTATTCCATATATACCATATTATAATATGGTATATTATTTTTTATATTTTTTAAAAGAGGAAAAATTTCTCTATAATTTAATGAACAGAATTGATCATCTATATTTTTTTGAACCGTTAACATTGACCAAAATATAGTTTTATTACGTTAAAAAATATCACGCCACTGTTTTTTATCAAAATAAAAATCAGCTTTTTAATGTCTTATTAGTTGCTAACAAAAGAACCTCTTGATTTTTTTGTTAGACAAACGGTTTTGGATTAAAAAAATAAAATAAGTTTACATGGGGCGCCCATATCTCGAAACATACTAATTTACATATTTGGAAAAAAAATCTTAATAAATTTGTCCAACAACAGCAGGAACAATAAAAATAAAAACAAGAATACAGAACTTTAAAAATAAACGTTAAAAATAAATTAATAGTTTTATCGTAAATGTTCAAAATGTCCATTATTTTGAATGCATTGGTCCAATCTCTTCTGAGTGGAGTTGACAGCTGCCTCAATTTCCGCTCTTGGTATAATATTTATGGCGTTTTGAATTCGGACTATCGCATGTCTTCTTAAGTAGTTAATCGAGTTTTATATACTAAATCCTCTATTCGGCCCCACAGATAAAAATCAAGGCAGGTTAAATCGGGGGACCGTGGTGGCCAGAAAAATAGACTGCCTCTACCAATCCAATAGTTAGGTCATGTTGCCTTAAACGTAAGGCTAAACGACGAAAAACCATTCTTGAATGCAGTCTTCGGAGGGAGGCAGTGCATACTGCCTAGAAGAAATCGCCGCATTTTCAAAACATTTAAAATTCTCAAATGCTTCTTTATTCGTAAAAGCCATGATTTGTTGTAAAAATACTTTTTACATAACATTAAATTAGATGTCAATGGCAGGAACTGTCAAAATGAATATAGGGGTGATTGACAATTTGATGTTTTCTTTCATTTTTTTTTCAGTTTTTTAGGTTATGGCTTGTTTCGTTTAAATGCGAAGTTAGTTAAGTTTGATTTTCAATTTAATTTATGAAATAATAGTAATTATTATTAATAAATTATGAACTAATGCATTCTCTCGCTAATTAAATAATTATTAATGATAAAAATAATATTTAATAATTTTATTATTGTGAGATGTAATATTTAAAAATAATTTTGAACCTTATAAATAATAAATAATAAATTCAATTCTTGTTATTTACATATCGGCTATTTATTGCTAAATTTATGCTAGATATCCTCTCTCCTTGATTTTCTCTCATTTTATTTGAATATATCTCATACAAATACACAAACTATTACATAATATAATTTTTAAATCTCGAAAAGTTTTAAAACGTGATATCGTGATATATACTCATTATTTGTTATTACTACATTATCATTCGACGAAATGAGGAAATAGCCAAATAAAAAAAACAATGCTTTGTTATATTAAACAACTTTTATATTGTTGATAGTAATTACCTATGATTACTTCGTTCATAAAATATCATTAAAAATCATTCCGGTTAAAAATATTGAAGTTTAACTTAGTTAATCGCCAATTTAAAATAATCCTATCATTAAAATTATAAAAATAAATCTATTGGAATTCATAAATATTCACTAAATAAATTGTAGACTTGAGCGAAAAAACCATATAGGAGGAAATTAATCATTAATCAAATTAATATTTTCTTCAAAACTCGGTCAAAAGTACGTACCTTCGTCCCTGATAGCAGGGATGAAAGTTTAACTTTTACTTTCTATGAGAAAGTTAAAATTGCGGTCATGATATATCCTCGGCTTCGTCTTGAGCATCATGACGCTTAGGGACCAAAGTTCAAGACCCTTTTGGTGTAAAATACTATTTAAGTTAATCTACCAGACCACTGTAATTTTAGTATTTACACCTTAATGAAACAATTTAAATACTATCAACACGTATTGCTACAATAAGTAAAATAGAAAAAATAAAAATCCCTAGAATGGAACATTAAAAATTTAAATACTCAGATGAAAAACAATCTTTACAATGATCATTTGGCACAGGAGTTAAGTGATAATATTAATAGAAAACAATAAATCTGTTAATTAGACAAAATTGTTTTTTTAATAATACTACCTACTTTTTATTTATTTTTTGATAACACAATTATAAGGACATTTTAACTAGATTTTTTATTATCTTTTTTGTGTCCAGATGAAAAATAATTTGTTTTGTTTATCATCTAGATGAAATAAATAGGACCAATATATTGTACTAACTCTTACTTTTTGGAAGTCCAAACTAAAAACTCGTTTTAACGCAACTTCATTTAATTAAAAAAATTAGGTTTTTAATCACAATAACAGCCGTTTCGCTAGAATTAGCATCGTCAGATTGACATATTGAATGATTGATGTTGATTAGGTACCTAGTATTAAGGCTAGACCAAGTAAGGAAGTAATAAGACATAACAATATTAAAGCCCAGATGTTATTAGCCCTAAGGAATTATCATGGATGCACTGTCCCTTAAGATCAGTATAACTGTGCAATGATATAGAAAAACCAGGAAAAAACTATATCGTGCTGATCTTAACAATACCTAACTTAATATATTTGTGTTACAATTACATCTTATCTACGTATAAAAAAAAACTCAATCAAAGCAAACACTTTAATAGTGGAGAACTTCCAAGATTTATTTGTTCATTAACAACTTTAAATTGTGGATCTGCTAGGTGTCTTTTTATTTCAAGTTCTTTAAGGAAATCTAAATTTTGCTTTTTATCACAAGTGTGTAGTATTGGTGTGTAAGAGTGAGGTTGGATGTTCAAGTAGGTGTTTTACATAATTTGACTTATCTGGTTGTTTTAGTCTATACCTATACTCTTTTCATTGAATCTTACTTCAATATTTCTTTGTGTTTGACCTATATATACAGCATTACATTTTGTACAGATTTTTTTAATTTGGGTAATTTTGTTTTTACATTTAAAAATGTTTATTTTGTGTTTTAAATGATATTAATGCTGATGTTGCCGATAATATAATTTTTGAAATTGTATTAGAAATATTTCCGCAACTTGTAATATTTTTATAACTTTTAATTTCTTTAGTTTGTTTAGGAAATATTAGTTGTAGTGACACTTCTGTTCTTTCTTATTAATTAGTGTATTTATCAAAAGAATTAGATAGCCAGTAGATGTAGCTATTTGATTTATGATATCAATTTCTTTATCAAAGTTAATTTAGTCCACTGGAATTGAAAATGCACTATGTATCATAAAATCATAAGCTGCTTGTGTTGGTTTTCTGTATATTGAATAATTTAGTAAATTTTTAACTTTTTCATTCTTAAATCTAGAAAATTAATTGAATTATTTTCTTCTAAAGTTTTTTTATTTTTTCTTATTTTACTTACAGGTAATTGTAAATACGTAATTGTAACATAAATATATTAAGTTATTTTCTATACCATTGCACAGTTATACTGATCTTAGAGTCCGTTAATGCCGAAAATAGGGAGTTATCGCACACGCTTGCTTAACGTCATAATTTTCCTTATTTTAATCAGGCAAAACCTTAATACTGCATGGTACAAATAGAGTTATCGCCACAGCAATTGTGTAACGTAAAAAGTTGACAGTTGCGAACGTACCTCCTTTTTTTATTTATGTATGAATGTATTATTTATGTATGAAACAAAGATTAACCAGAGACAGTCCCTATGAACTAAGTTCACAAATTATTTCATTCAATTATTATTTCAATTGTAATATAGTTTTATTATATATTACTCTTGTTTTGATATAGTTTTATTATTTATTTTAAGTTTGTATCAGTAAGTAATTATAATAAATGTTCTATTTTTGTAAAATATTGTACTATTCTTTTTATTGTAGCAATGTACAGTTGTGCTAATGCGGCAGGTATGGCAAAAAAATCCACTTACCTATCTCCAAAATACTTTAAACATTAAATAATGCATAAATTTATATGTACCTAAATTTAACATATATTATATCAGACCAAATTATAAACCTTTTCTGTGGACCAAATAAAATCAAATAAGAATGTTAGGCTTAGGTTACCTGTGAATTTATTTACTTTCCGGTTAAAATTTAACTAACATTGTGACATCATAGAGAAAAAGAAGAATTTAAGTTATTTTCGTTTATTTTATTTGAGTCCTTGACATGTCCCAAATAAAGTAAATGCGTTAACTTATTAAAATTTCCTTATTTCAAAGTTCTTTGTACGCAAGCGTACCTGTCATTATAAGGAAAACTTTATTAAGGCAACGCACAAAAGTGGTGTGCGATAACTCCCTAATGTTGACAAAAAAGCCGTAATATGATGCCACTTGCTCTGAGATCCCATTTGAAATATTGGGACTGAAAATCCCTCCATCGCTTATTATTTTACTAAAAATTTTATACACGAGAGAGGAAAGAATATGTTTTTTATAAATGCATTAATCAAAATGAAATCAAATTCAACTCGGTATTCGCCCTCACGAATCCTGATGACATTATTTTCACTCGCACGTGGTTATTATTACCTTAATTGACATGTTTATTAACATCATCCGCTGTTATTCATAAAGAATGAAACCTCGTTAACTTCAGTTATGTTCGACACTGAAATCGAAATATTTTAGTAGATGATATATCCAGTTCTATACAGGCAAAATATTTTTACACGTGTTAAAATTGAATATTTTTATAGCAGAAAGGTGTAATTTCCAAACATATGCACTTTATTGTGCAGAATCATTTTGCACATTGCTTTTTTACATTTTTATATCACAAGAAAGAAAACTACCAGACATATCGTCATAAAATGGTTTGGACCAAATTGATTTCCAAATGAACGTTAGGGTGGTGCTTTTACGCACTTTCAAATTTGCATCCTGATCTGAGGGATGAGTAGAAGTACCTTCCTCCTACTGATGATGACACAATAATGTGGAAAACGGTCTGCGAGTAGCATGACTTCTCTTTCATCTTCAAAACATTCAGAGATGTTGAGTATCGAATTGGTCTATCCCCAACAAGTTTTCTATTTAAATTTCTAAACCTTAGAGGGTGCAGATGAACATTTTTTTCTAAAACCTTGAGAATTATCAAACTTTAATTTTACGGCTAAATCTGTCGATGACATAGTCTTAAAAACCGCCTCTAACAAATAAAATTAAAATTCGAAACATACATGCCAAACAATCATACTTAGTCTGTAGTTAATTTTTTATTAAAAATATTGAAATTTGACGTAAAATGTAAACTAATGATGTTAAGTGTTTTGTAAACATATTGACCTACATAATTGTGGTAGTTTGATAAATATTGAATAAAGGAAAAAAACTCAAAACATTCTTGTTGTAATATTTGGATTAATAATCTATCAATGCCATTTTTTATCACATCCGATCGTATAGAATTATTCTATAGTACTAATGTTGATAAAATGTTTAGATGTATTGAATATAATCCTTTCTAATCTGATAATTTTAAATAAGAAACAGGTTTGAAAAACTTAACCATATTAAAGGTATGGTAGAAGTACTGAACAATTTGGTTTGTATATCACAAAACCTGAAAAGGTTTTATATTAACTGAAATTCTCTCTCATTGTAAACTTTAAACTTTTAAACAGAACATTGGCAAGAACCATAGATCTTGAAAGACGTTTTTAACTATTACTGCTACTGCTAGTATCGGCCAGAAAATGGATAACTAATATAAAAAATATAAAACCATATGAATATTCAATAAAATAGATTTATTTCTTGTTGTTTTGAATTATTGCAAAAATTAATTTTACCTACGACCGCCCCTGTAAGCGGTCAATAACACCCAGTCCTCAATCAATGATGCCTTATTACGCACGGAAAAGAAAACGTACAGTTGTAAATAAATCACACGGCTTCTCTAGCAACCACTTAGTAACTGTCAATAGATGTCGGTATTTTATTCAAAATCTCTTATTTGCATATTTAAAGTTGAATTTCATACTATATATAAATGAAAAATAACATTTATTAGATATAAGATTGCATTTAATATTTTGAGTTATTTGGAATTAAATATTTGTTCAGTTTCATCAATCCACTTCTTTTATTTGTCCAAATCTCAGAGTAATAAGTAAACATAGAGGTGCCACAATATAATACAGTTTGTAGTCAATAGCAATGAACCTATAATTGAGAGAGATGGAAAATAAAATTGACATCTAGAGGTGTAGGTAAACACAGTCGTACAGTGGCGTGTAATTGGTTAGAGTATCACCATAATATATAAATAAATAATTTACACACATTTAAAATAATTGGCGCCATATTTCTAACATATTTTTATCCGAAGGAATTCTAAAAAGATATATATGTATTTCATTATTAATTTGATTTTGTTATTTGTAATAAATTTTAATTAAAATTGCTAATTCTACGCCAATTAAGTGAATAACTTACCGGTGATAGGTTAGATTATCATTTTGCGAAGTACCACAAATTGTACACGCTTTTTTGGGTTTTGACCATTTTAAATATTGAAAATAAATAAAAACACTTTATAAAGTTCACTTAAATACACAAAATTCAGGAAAAATCGAACAAAGCTCTAATCACATCTAGACAATAACAAACAAAGGCACTGATGCCAAATTTTCGGTGTGGGTGTTTGATACAATTGGTGCAGAGCTTTTTTATCAGTATTATCGAAAGGTAAGAAAGTGAATATTAAAATGTATTAAAGAATATTTTCCTTGACTAAAAATTCCCTCTTAAAAGTAAAATTAAATTGTTGTAAATTATACTATTACGTTTTTTTTCCTACTTTGTGCTTACAAAACACAACGTCTGGCAATGCTCTGCTGGTAAACAAATCTGTCTCGACGACAAGTAGTAGGGAATATGCCTACTCTATGTTTACTTATTACTCTGAGGTCCAAATAGATCATAATATAATAAATGTAAAAAAAGGAAAACCCAATGTCAATGTCACAAATTTTTATTATTATAAAAGTTGAAAATCTAAAGCGCAACTTGTTTCGACCTACAATAAGGCCATCATCAGGCTACAAAGAAGAAAACAAATTACAAACAAATCAGAGATTAGTAAGTAGGTACAATTCCTTATCTATAAAAGTTACAAAGTAAAAGGTTAAATATAGGTAATCAAGAAGATTCTACGATTGCAGTTGATGTTGTAACATTGAAATTATAACAAATAATGCATTGTAGCCTGATGATGGCCTTATTGTAGGCCGAAACTAGTTGCACTTTAAATTTTCAACTTTTATAATAATAAAAATTTGTGACATTGACATTGGTTTTTCCTTTCTTTATTTAAGAAGTCACATTGGAGATATGGATGATTTGCTTCATTTATAATAAATGTATTTAATTACCTAACGTGTGTGGTAAGAAGTATTTTACGCACGAATGGAGAAGTTGCGCACAAACCCGCGTAATTCCGTGAGTGTATAAAATGATTTACGCACGAGTTACGTAGTATACTTTACCTACGACCTACTTGTACTTTTATTAATAATTAAAAATACTTGAACAACAGTAACAATAGATATTTTTGATGTTTTTATTTTATAACATTTAATTACTTCATATTAGTTATAATTATTGTTTATAGTAACAGTACCTACAGCTATTAAATAGTAATGGTAACTCATTTACAAAATATCTCATAAGCCATCGTGAGTTACAGTCCGAGAAGATTATAATATAGATTAAAATTATAACGCAACAACTTTTTGCTTATTTTGTTTATTCGAATATTTTTTTTTATTTTATTTTGCTGAAATACCTTAACGAAAATTTAACTAGTTTGTTGACAATTATTGTTTTTCATTGTTTTTAATAGTTTAGTTGTGTGTAAAGATGATAAGAATAGTGTGACATGCTTTTTGCAAGTCAATAAAAGTATTTCCATAAAGACTGAGTTTTTCTTTTATAGCATTCAGTGTACTTTGGTATATTTTCATTATATTTGTCCAAAATGTTATTGTTTGGAATTGCAACATCGACTAGCAGCACTGATTTAGCTGTCAACCACCACGATGTTGGGTCTATCGATGATGATGAACCTATCGTGGTAGAGTAAAAAATTTGCATTCTCGAGCACTGCCTCTGGGTTGTATTTGTAATATGGTGTGTAGGTATTCAACAGTCCGTGTTTATTAGCCAGTTTCTGATGGATAATGTTACACAGGGTCCGTATTATTGATTAAGGGAGTGAACTTCCCGAGAGAAGATATATTTTGTCTTTGTCACTGCAATGACAAAGTGACCAAGCAAAATAAAGATAAAACACTTGTTCTCTCGTAAAGCTCTACTACCTCAGTCAAGAATAAGGGCCCAGTTGGTTGTGCCTGGTAAATAATCCGTGTTGACTATCGGTGAGCATCCTTTATTATTATTATCAGTATAGTAAAGATTTGAAGGTTTTAATTTTTAATTGTACTTCTGTTGTAAGTAAAGTTTATACATTTTATTTTTAAAAAAATAATTTTCCAAGTTATTAAACATAATTCGTGATTTTGTCATTATGACAGCGAAAAACCTTGCGCTAAGAAATTCAGCGACAAAACGGAACCCAACTCTTGAAAGCATGGCAAACCAATCTGTGACAGCGTCTTAGTTAATTTTTTCCGTTGAATTGCATAAAATAAACTGTATTCAAAATTGTACCGAACTACACTCGAGCTTTTTCGTGTCGAAGAAAAGTTTACATTTATGTTGAGTTTAGTTGCCTTCCAGCAAATTAACTGAAAAAACTGCCAGAATTTTTTTTTCGTTGAGTTGCCAGGCAACAAAATTCTCATCGAAATGTCAAGTTTACTTCGATAAAAAAGTTTTCGTGTAATTTAAGTGATTATTTTTTGACGTTTCTCGAAACCAATAGACATTTTCAGTTTTAGTAATTCATATACGTTCTAGCAAATCAAAACATTAGTATAGTGGGAATAATCTACTTACATTATTCCAGCGAGAATAATTCAATGTACATTGTTTTTATTGAATGACAACCAAATGACAACGTATTTTCTTGATCTGACGCGTCTGTCATAAATTTTCAAGAAATTCGTAAAATTAATCCCAAACGTTTAAGTGAATCATCAGTCGATGAAATAAATGATATAATCATTGAAAGTGCATGTAAGAATACCAAGCAGCGCGTCGATTTGGAAACAATTCCAATTATTTGGCAACAGGTTTGAACAAAATCTGTCAAATTATTTTCTAAAAGTGATTTTGATTGTAACGTCAAAAAATAATCTATCGAATACCACACGAGAGTTCGATAAATTAGATAATAATTCTCCAGGCATTTTCTCAAACTTGTTGCCATCTGGCAACAAGTTTTCTAAAATCTGTCGAATTATTTTCAATTTATTCTCACTCTCTTGTGATATTACTACAGACAATTTAATTCACGTATAAAAAATCCCATAAGCCGCGTGATTTTGTCATTATGACAGCGAAAAAAGTTTGACCTAACTTTTCCAGCAACAATAACGAACCTAACTTTTGAAAGCATGACAGCCAGCATTGTAAACAAATTTTTGATGACGTTATGTCAATTTTTTTCAAACTTGCGTTGTCAGAAAAGTTTTCATACTAGCATGCAGCAAAATATTAACAAAAGACACGAAGCTCCTGAAAATCAAGCTATTTTGAATAATTGTGTTTTTAACAATTGTACTTTTCCGTTAAATTAAATAAACTAATTTACATCTCATTTTTTAATTTATTGATTTAGATATTCATTAAATTGTCTTACCGAATTACACTCTAGCTCTTTTTTTTGTCGAAGTAAACTTGACATTTACAATTCGAATTTTGTTACCATTAGGTAATTCAACTTAAAAAACTGCCAGAAAAAATTAGTCGTCCTACGGACTCGTAATTTTTCCAGAGGCAGTTTTTTTCGTTAAATTGCCAGGCAATAAAATTCTTATTTGTCGAGTTTACTTCGACAAAAAAAAGCTCTCGTGTAATTATAAGTGAAAAAAATTATAGTTTTAACAAATGACAAAAAAATCAAACCAAATCAAGTATTTAATTTTGCCCAGGGTGTTCTGTAGGTCTATTCGCTTAAAGTAGAGCTGTGAAATGTGCAATAATATTTTTATGAGCATCACTTTTGTGTAGTATAAAAAGAATTCGACAGGGTATTGTACTATAAATTTATCACCTTTAGTAAATGTTATGATAAATTTTTCCTAATTGAAGAACAAATATATTTATGAGTTTATGTATTTGTGGCACGAGTAGATGTTTTTCTACTCACCGTTCTAAACATGGTAACAACTTCGAAGTATCCCTTAACATCATCGTTCACAATGACGAATGGAGGAGCAATTACATTTCTCAATGTTCTCGTCGATAAAAGTGCTACAAGTCCAACTCCTGTAGAGGCATATAAAGACATAACGTTTGTCTTATAAGGTATGTCCAACAGTCCCCACGGACCCCTCCAACCATTGACACAAGTAAAACCAAAACACACCGTATACAATCTCGACACTACGTAATATAATACTCTGCTTTTATCCGGATGCAATTTTTCTTCAAAAATTTTCTGAAAAAATGTAAAAAAACCGTGCCCTACTAAACCTATTAACACCGAAATGAGTCCACCAAGAAGCGGAGAATAATCGGTTAAGTAAATGTCCATTAGTCCCCACACACCTCTCCAATATCCTACTACGCATGGACATATAACGAACGCAGAAAACAGAAAATCTAAAATTGTCAGGAAAGTATTGTAGGAATTATTAAAACCGCGAATCACAGCGCCGGGTAACCCCGCGGTACTACCCCTCATTTTATCGAATCCTACGCTTACATTTGTAAACTAGGCACCTTTCGAGAAGGACAATACTATCTGGCGATTTTTTACACTACTTTATCAACAAATTCATTTTATGGTCACCCTAAGCTTAGGATGGTAGTAGGGGGGTACCACGTGATGTCAACATTAAATAATGGATAAGATAATAGATTCTTGCAAATACTGGTAAAGGCATTTCTAGTGTTTGTTCTTTTATACCTAGCATTTGGAAATATTTATTTTGCAACCATATTATAATGTACCTACACACATTTAATAATTTAATAAATGTTACTAATGTGCATATTATTTAGTAAAATACAGGCTATTACTGTTAACAATCTGTTAAATTACGACTACAGAGGAAATCGTTTAATA
This sequence comes from Ophraella communa, assembly GCA_035357415.1. Taxonomy (NCBI): domain Eukaryota; kingdom Metazoa; phylum Arthropoda; class Insecta; order Coleoptera; family Chrysomelidae; genus Ophraella; species Ophraella communa. Next base: position 11,533,381 of record CM068995.1, on the reverse strand, counting down.
ACAAATTGTTTAATTTTCTTGGATAGCTACTTCAATTTGTTCTCATTTTATATATATTTTTTTTATTTAAAAGCTATTTTGAATTTACAACATTGTCGCATGTCACTCAAACAAAAATTATGTTTATTACTTAATTGTCTACTATACAGGGTCCGGCAAACTTCTGTCGTAGTTCTATAACTCTTATTGTATATAACTTACATATTTATTTATAAGGTATATGTAAAGGGTAATTAAAATCAAACATTTTCAAATTATATTCATGTATTCAGGGTGGTTCATTAGTACACTAGACAAATGACTTAATTTTTTGCCAGACTTTTAAATCCGAAATAGTTAGTACTATACACTCCCAATTTTTGTTTGTAAAACTCCCAGACATCTCGGAGAAAACCACCTTTTCCCAAAAAATTTGAATTTGTACATCCCTTTTTAAAAAACCGCAACTTTATGGGATTTGAAGATAAAGCTGTCAAATAATTACCAATGTACAATGTCAAAGGACTGAAGATGTTTTAGACTGCGTTTAAATTTTTTTGTTTGTACTGGGTGGTCTTAAATAAATTTTATATTCCAAAAACTTGAATTTCCAAGAATAATAAAAAACTCTTCGTTTTAACTTAACTTCCAAGTTTAATTGAAAAAATTAGGTTTAGAGTCACAATTACAGCTGTTTCGCTAAAAACTAGCATCGTCAGATTGACATATTGATGTTACATTTTGTTTGTTTGTAGCTAGGTACCTGATGTTGATTAAGTAGTTAAGGCTAGACCTAGTATGGAAGTAATAAGACATTTCAATATTGAAGTCTAGATGTTATTAGCCCTAAAGGATTAGGTATCCTGGATGTATTTCCCTCTAAGATCAGTATAACTGTGCCAGGAAAAAACTATATTTTGAGTATCTTTTCAGCCTGTCTAGCCATAACCGGGGCGATGAGAACAACGCCCACGGCGGCCCTGGAAGCTATGCTGGGACTACCTCCACTACATCTTATTGTGGAAAGGGAAGCACTGGCAGCTGCTTACAGGCTGAAAATAAACAACGAATGGGGCAGGGCGATCCCTAGGTACCATTCCACAATCTCGAAAGAGATTGAACATAATCAATTACTGAGCATGCCTTCAGGTAGAATACCTATCTGCTACGACCTTTCCAAACCATATACGGTTCATATTCCGGATAGGGACGAAGCTCGTACCAAGACTAGGAAACAACATGAATCCGTTTGGTACACAGACGGATCCAAAACAAGCACCAGCACTGGCATTGGAATCTACAATGAAAATACAGGGAAGACGTATAGTCTCAACCTGGGTTCAGTAGAGACTATCCTGCAAGCTGAAGTGGTTGCCATCAACACATGCTCGGAAATCATCCTGAACGAGACAGTCCCTAACAGGACTGTCAGGATCAGAAGTGATAGCCAAGCAGCTCTCAAAGCAATAGAGAGCGTACACACTGCGTCACGAACAGTGAAGCACTGCCAAGGAACTGTAGCTGAACTGGCACAACGCCACAAGGTTATCCTTGAATGGGTACCAGGACACACAGGGATTCTTGGAAATGAAAAAGCTGATCTCCTAGCCAGGGAAGCTTCAGAAGGAACCCTGATCGGACCTCTTCCCACATGTGGGGTCTCATACCAACATGTAAGGGAAACAATAGAGGAACGACTAAGGGAACAACATAAGAAACTCTGGATGGAACTGCCTGGACTCAGGCAATCCAGATTATTCATAACAGGTCCATCCAGGGAGAAAACTACAGAACTACTCAGCCTAAGTAGAACCCAATTGAGAAAGGCAGTGGGACTGCTTACAGGACACTGCCATCTCCGAAAACACATGAACATAATAGGACTCGCTGAGGACCCATTATGCAGAAAATGTGGTGAGGAAGACGAAACTCCTCTTCACGTAATATGTCACTATCCGAGCCTTAAGTGGCTTAGACAGAGACACTTTGGCATTCAGTTTCCTGAAAGCGAATATCAGGGACATTCTAGAATACATGAAGGAAACGAACCTGGTATGATTACTTCAGGGGGGTACAATGAGCCTAGAGCTCCAGTACATGCATGAAACGCACCCCAGAAGAATAGAATAGAATAGAATCTTTTCAGAAATCTACCCGATTAACGATGATACTCTGTGGTGCAAATTGTACGTAATATTTCTGTAGCAGAATCCAAAAAACTTCTCCTTTTCGATACCAAATAAAACCAAACTGACAGATAACATATATATTTTTGACAATGACATTTAACAACCGGATTAAAAAATTGGGTATAAATCAAACAACTTTCTACACTCCTACCGATTGATATTGATATATCAATCTTCAAAGATGCTGGCTCCCGAAGAGGATTTCAAGACTTGCGAACCGAACGAAGCAAGCTAATTCTTTGGACACTTCATTTTGAACTTCTAGCTTTACTAGTCGTTGAACTGGTCCTAGGTGTCTTCCTCCATTTTTAGGTCTGATCCATGCCATACGGGGAACTCCGTCACGACCAGGAACCAACTCTTCAATCCATCCGCTTCTTTTGATCATTGTCTACTAATACAGCTTCACCAATGTGTAATGTTTCGAACTTCTTTTCTTTGCTACGCTGGACCAACATTCCTAAGTATTCCGAGCGAAACCGCCCCTTTAGCTCTTCACGTAGTTTCTTAAGCTTGCTGAATTGCTTCCGTAGTTTTGGTGCATTAATATTGTCCAGTTCCGGAACTACTGTCTGTATAGTCGTTTGCATAAACATGGATGGTGTTGGAGGAATAAGGTCTTAGGGTCTTCAGTAACATATGTTAATGGACGAGAATTCATGATGGCTTCCAATTCACATAAACATGTTTCCATTTCCACATAGCTAAGCTTTGAGTTACCTAGCATTCGACGTAATAGATCCTTAAGATAGCGAATAAGCCGCTCCCACCATCCACCCCACCACGGTGCGTGCAGCAACAGGGATGAATTTCCATTTGATTTGTTTTGCTTGACTTTGCTGTTGAACTAATTCCCAGTTAATCTGCTGGAATAAATTTGCAGCACCTTGAAAATTTGTACCATTTTCTGAATAAATAGTGTCTGGTCTTCCTCTCCGACTAATGATCCTAGTTAAAGCTAAAATAAAATCATTTGTCGTCAGAGTCTTCACTATTTCAAGGTGGATTCCACGATAAACGGCACATGTGAACAACACAATCCATGCTTTGTTATCGTTTCCCTTCAAATATACTGGACCACACAAATCAATTCCAGTGATCTGTAAAACTGTTGAACCCGCTATACGATCTAATGGTAGTGAAGTTACTTGAACGTCCACAGGTTTAGCAGCAAATCTCCGGCAAGTAACACATGATCAAACAATTTTACGAATAATTTGACGACCTTTAATAATACAAAACGTTTCTCTTATTTTTCCTAACAAGAATTGAATTCCAGCATGACAATATTGCTTATTATAAAATAAACATACTGCTGAACTAAAGGATGTGATGTAGGAAGTAAGATAGGAAGACGAAAATTTTCCTTGTCAGGGCGATGAAGCAACTTGGTTTTGACTCTTCAAACTCTATTTATCTCCATTAATTGCAATCCCTTAGACTCTCCTCAACAGCCGAAAGGTTGGTGGTTCGCCCACCCGGGGGCGCCAATAATTTTGAGTATCTTTTCAGAAATCTACCCGATTAACGATGATACTCTGTGATGCAAATTGTACGTAATATTTCTGTAGCAGAATCCAAAAACTTCTCCTTTTCGATACCAAATAAAACCAAACTGACAGATAACATTTGAGCAATGTTCTACACATCATATCCCACACGTGCTCAATTGGGGATCAAGTCGGGAGATCTTGGTAGCCAAAGTAACAATATAATATCATTATGTTGAAAGAAGTCTATTGTGATTCTTGCGACATGTGGTCGGGCATTATCTTGTTGGAAAGTTGGATTTGTCAATATAGGGTAAAAGATGGGGTTCTAAAACTTCTTGGATATAACGCTGCGCGTTCATGTTACCTCTGATGAAGATTAAAGGTGATCTCTAATTATAAGCTATAGCACCCCAAACCATAACTACAACAGTTTCATGAACATGCCTTTCAACAAAAAACTGTGGATTTCTCCTTTCCCACGTCGTCTTCTAACCCTCGCTCGACCATCGTGCATGTCTAAACAAAATCGAGACTCGTCACTAAAGATAATACTGTTTCATTCCTGATCCCAGAGGGACCGTTCTCTGCACCACTCAAGGCGATTACGTCGGTGTTCTGGAGTGTGGTCAGTATGAAAACAGGCCAAAACGTCTTATTCGTCGGTAAACACTTCGCATGCCAATAGGTCTTCCGTGTTCTGCAAAACCATTCATTTGCAATGGACCTGGTAGTGGAGAAACGGTCGCCTAAGGCCAATAATCTTAGGCGGCGATTTTCACGGTCTGTTGTTCTACGGGGGCGTCCTCAGCCCCTTACTCTTTGCGTACGGCCTTCTCGAAGCCATGCCTGACAATACCTAACCACGGTGTCTATACTTCTTTGCACTCTAATTGCAATTTCCCGAAAAGAAAACCAGCTTCCCGAAGTCCCGCTATACGACCCCTATCAAACTCACTAAGTTGACGAAATCGTACAGGTCTCCGTACCCAATCGTAAAGAATGTCAAGAACCAAAATCCGCAAAATTTGGATTTTTACTACGGCTACAATATTCATTTTTGGATTGTTAGTGGATTTCAAAAAAAGCAGTATAAAAACCGGAATCTTTAACTGATAAGGCTGAAAATTTTATCAATTGTTTATTTCAGTAAAATAAATAAATTCGCCAAATTTTATTAATATAAAATCATTTAAACTGGGTGTTCGGATTTTTATGTCACTTAGTATACTATTATAAATAATTATGGTTACATATCTAAATATTCAGTACAAAATTTATTAGATTTGATAAATAAATTAAATAAATGTAATTTACAAAATAATACTAAATTAGTATCGTTTGATGTAACCAATGTAATGTTCTTTAAAATAACCTAACCTAACCTAACCTACCTAGCTACAAACAAACATCGGCAGATATGTTAGTTTTTAGCGAAACATCTGTAATTTTAAACCTAATTTTTTCAATTAAACTTGGAAGTTGAGTTAAAAAAATGAAGGGTATTTTTTATTCTTAGTAAGATGGACTTCCAAAAAGTAAGGGTTAGTACAATAAATTTACTTGAATTTCCAGTTTTTTTTCAAATGGGACACCTTGTATAAATATTCATCATTGGATATTGGATTTTATCTCCTTCAACTTTACTATTTACTGTCCCCAGCTATTTTACATCGTTTAAAAGTTTTTGGAAATAAACACATTTTTTGGTTGTAGGTTGAAATGTCATAATAATATTAATTGTTTCTGTAGTTCAGATTCATTTTTGCTGGTTTATTATGTTTTTTAATCTTTGTGCGTTAGGTAATAATGAATTTTACTACTAATGAATTATTTGACATGGTTTTTGTTTTGGGAGAATCCCACAGAAACTGTATTAGCAAAAATAATTTATAACCTACGATATCTTGAGCGACGCGTTCCAGATAAAAAGAGTTTTTCTACAACCCTATATAAAATAACGTTATTTTGTAATAGTAAACGTTGCAAGTGAGAGAATATATTTTCGTCTCTAGTGACGAAAGTGACGTTTATATTTTTAACCATTTTTTTGCGCTTGTATAGGTATATAATGTTTTTACGATTTTAAATTATTAATAAACGCAAACAAGAATTATTTTTATAATTAGAATACAACTTTTTATTTAATAAATATATAAATTAAAAAATTAAATTGGATTTAAAAACCATTTTTATCTAGTGCCCTGGTTTCATTAGTTTGACGTTTCACCATTTTTATCTAGTGCCCAGGTTTCATTAGTTTGACGTTTCTTGTGAATTGTCAGTTTGCTCTAGAAGTATTTATTTGAAATCATGAGCTCCGATTCTGAAAGTGAATTAGATTACAGTCATACACCCGAAGAAATAAAAAATCAAGCAGAGGAAACTTCATTAGATTTACTACCAATAAAATCTAAAAAAAGGTATGAAGAAATATATACAAAATTTATGGAATGGAGAATTGAAAATCACGTAAATTCATTTTCGGAGAATGTGCTGCTTGCATATTTTGAGTTTTTGGAGAATAAATTTAAGTCATCGACCCTATGGTCTATTTATTCTATGCTAAGAACCACATTATCAATTAAAAATGATATCGATACCTATTAGTAAATATCTGAAGTTGCGATCATTTTTGGAACGGAAATCTGATGGTTTTAAGAGTCAAAAATCAAAAATATTTTCATCCGATGAAATAAACACTTTCTTAAAAAACGCACCCGACTCTAAATACTTAATGAGTAAGGTAAGTTATAAACTTTTTTATTAAGACAATAAATTCTCATTATTAAACATTTGTAGGTAGTCTTAATTTTTGGAATTTCGGGAGCTTGCCGGTGCCACGAATTAAAAGATTTAAAAATAAGTGATGTTAAAGATACCAGCAATATACTCATAGCAACAATAGGTAATACAAAAACCAAAGTACCGCGATCCTTTCATATTTCTGGATTATTTTACGAGATCTCTAAAATGTATATAAATCTTCGACCACAAGATATGAAGTTAATTCCAGATTCTTTATAAACTACCAGAACGGAAAGTGTACCAAGCAGGTGGTGGGAATAAATAAATTCAGTAAAATTCCTATGCAAATTGATCAATATCTAAAATTGTGTGATTCCCAAAAATATACTGGCCATGTATGTATGTATGAATGAGTTAGGGGTGATGATTACACTGCGACCCATAGGATCTATTGTGTCTCCCCTTACTTGCCATGTTCTGATGTTTTCTCAGATTTATAGCAGCTCTTCGAGTCCTATTTTCCTGAGGAAGTTTAGGACATCGTCGGGCTTCAAATCAGGTAGATCCCCTTCCTCTATTTCATGTGCTCCTAGGTATCTAGCCCTAGAATTTTGCAAGGCAGGACATTCTGAGAGTATATGTATTGAGGTTTCATCCTCTTCCTCACAGAATCTGCACTTTGCTTCATCTGCTAACCCTAGTTTCTTCATGTGGCTTCTTAACCGGCAATGCCCGGTTAATATTCCCGTTAGAATACGGAGCCTTTTTTTACTGAGGTTGAGGCAGCTAAGAGATCTCTTCTGGTCATAGTTCCCCAGTAGTATCTTAGATTGCCTCAGTCCTTCCAGCTGATTCCAGTACTCGGATTTTTCTTTCTCCATTTCCTCTCTTAGTTTTCCTAAGATTACTCTACTGCTGATCCCACACGATGGTTCTGGTCAAAAATGTGGGGTTTTAACTCCTTTTTTTGCCAGCTTATCTGCTGTTTCATTCCCCTCTATTCCTATGTGTCCCGGGACCCATAGGAGGGTGACAGTGTTCTTCTGGCCTAGTTCATTTAGTTTGCCTAGGCATTCCCAAACCATCTTCGAACTGATTATATTTGAACTCAGCGCTTTGATGGCTGCTTGACTATCCGACATGATCACAATCTCTTGTCTGCGATAGTTTCTTCTAATATTGAATTCCACACATCTTTCGATGGCGCGGACTTCTGCTTGAAAGATGCTCGGGTATGTGCCCAAGCTTTCTGAGTATTTGGCTCTCGGTCCAAAAACTCCTATCCCAGTTCCTTCGTCTAGCTTGGAACCGTCCGTATACCACTTTATGGTATTCTGGTTTAAATTCTGTATGGTGTCTTCATCCCATTCAGATTTATTACTCAACTTTGTGATAAATTTTCTCACAAAGTTGAATTTCTTTGACATATCACCTTGGGGCATTTCCCAAGTTTGATCAAAGTGAAGTCATCGAGGTTTTTCCCTGATAATTCCTTCTTTGATCATTCTATATATTGTTTTCTTCCTTACACTTTCTAGCAGAATGTGCAGTGGGGTCAAGTTTAAAATCACCTCCATTGCAGCAGTGGGGCAAATTCCCATTGCTCCAGTGATACATGAACAGGCTAGTCTCTGAATTTTCGAGAGGTTTTTCCTCGTCGTATTCAGATTAGCCCTTACGCCCCAAGCCACTGCCCCATATGTGATTAATGGTCTCACTATTGCTGTGTATATCCATTGCAAGATACGTGGGTTACATCCCCAGTTCTTCCCTGCAATGTTCCTACACACCATGAGGGCCTTGGTTGCTTTGTGTATTACTTCGTCTTCGTGTTTGTTCCAGAGTAACCTGCTATCTAGGATTAGCCCTAGATATTTTACCTCTGTTTTCCACTCGACAATGTTCTCCCCTATTTTTATGATTTTTAGATTAGGTTTCTTTTTCCTTGTAAAGGCTACTAGTGTGGTTTTGGTGGGGTTGATGCTGAGTCCCACCGAGTCACACCATTGTTCCGCAATGTTCAATCCTCTTTGAACAATATCACAGAGGACGTTTTCATACTTCCCTTTTGCCAGGATAACCATGTCGTCGGAATACCCTTGACATGGTATGCCTTCCCTAGTCAATTGACAGAGCAGACTGTCCACAGTGAGACTCCACATAAGCGGGGATGCAACTCCCCCCTGGGGACAGCCTCTGGTCACATTAATGGAGATAGTGTCTTGTCCTGCCTTCATTTCTGCGATTCTTGTAGATAGCAGTTGCGACATCCAACTGGAAGTCGTTCTATCTACTCCTTTCTCAATCAATGCTCTTTTGACTGCCTCATGTGGCGTATTGTCAAAGGCCTCTTCTATGTCTAGAAAGGCACATACCACGGTCTCTTTTTTGTTGAGTGCATCTTGGATTTCGTCCGTCAACTGTGTTAAAGCGGTTTCCGTGGACTTTCCCGCTTGGTACGCATGTTGTGTGATTCCCAAAAATATACTGGCCATTGTCTAAGTCGAACTTCTGCAACATAACATATTGTTATGTTGTTATTTTTAATTGAAAATAAAATTTAGTTTCATTGTGATTTTTTATGATAATTATGATATACTCTGGGTTGTAGAAAAAGTATAGTGTTTTACTCGTCGAAAGTATTTTTTAAAGCTCAAGAACATTACCAACCTCGGCTGGTAAACTCTTCTTTCGCTTCAAAAAATGCTACTTTCGTCACTCGTTAAACAATATACTATTTGAAAAATTACTCAACCGATTTAACCAAACTAGGAGTGTGGTGTATAAACCACCAGTAATCCCCAAAGACGCTATTCATGACGACAATCAATTAGCGGTTATTTTGGCAGTAACAGAAAATCCAAAAACAGGTAAGCAAAATATTTCTGAATTGGTGTGCATTAGGAACGAATATTAAAATATCATCATTATCATCCGTACAAAAGACAAATGCATCAAGAGCTGAAAGACATAGATTTTGAGAAGCGATTGCGGTTTTGTAACTGGGATATATCAAAACTTCGGCAAGATCCAGGATTTTTCGAAAGAGTATTATTTTCTGATGAAGCTTAATTCCTTAAGAATGGATTCGTTAACAGGCACAATTTCCATTATTATGCCAATGAAAATCCCTACATCAAAAAAACACACAGTCAAGATCGATGGAGTATAAGCATTTGAGGAGGTATAGTTGGGGAACATGTGATTGGGTCGCAAAAAGCCAATTTGAATGGCCTGATTTTTATTGGACAATTATCTTCCTCTTTTACTTGAAAACGTTCCCTTTTTCGTAAGACAATCAATGTGGAACCAACATGATGGAGCGGGAGCGCATTATTTACGTGAGGTAGCAGATTAATTACATCAACAGTTTCCTAATAGATGGATCGGCAGAAATGGTCCAAAAATATGGACAGCTCAAAACCTGATTTTTTTAAGTGGGGTTATGTTAAGATTCTTGTTTATCGAACTTCACCTTCAATACCTGAAGATATGAAGGAGCGAATAATACAAGCATTTAGATCTACGTTCACGAACGAGTAGATTTATGTATAAGAGAAAATGGCAGAAATTTCTAGCACCTCTTATAAAATAAAACTGGATAATTTTTAAATAAACTAGAATTGTTAATAATAACATTAAAAACATGTAAAATTGGTTTTAAAGCAATAACATTGTTCATTAAGACTTTATTGATTATCTACCATTGATGTTAAGTGAGAACAGCCTAGATTTTTACAGCTGTCCCATTTGAACAAACTGAAAAAACTACAATTCAAGTTTTTGAAATGTAAAATTTATTTAAGACCATCCAATACAAAATAAAAATTTTAAACGGAGTCTAAAAAAATCTTTAGTCCTTTGTCTTTGTACATTGGTAATTTAAAAGCTTTATCTTTGAATCCCATAAAGTTGCGATATTTTAAAAAGTGATGTTCAAATTCAAATTTTTTGGGAAATAGGTGGTTTTCTCTGAGATGGCTGGGTGTTTTATAAAAAAAACTTTGAAGTGTATAGCTGTTCTAAAAACGTGGAAACAAATATAGCATTCCATTTGAAAAAAATTAAGTCATTTGCGTGGTTTACTAATGGACCACCCTTTATAAATGAATATAATTTGAAAATATTTGATTTTAATTTACCCTTGACATATACCTTTTGAATAAATCTCTAAGTTATACATAATAAGAGTTATAGAACGACGACAGAGGTTTGGCGGACCCTGTATAGTGTATTGCAATAAAAAATATTTAAATTAAAACTAAAAAACCTATTTAAGTATTTAAAAAATATTTTTTTTTGTTTCAATGACTTGAAACCGCTATCGTTGAAATAAAAAAAGTTAATGTTTTAAATAAATAGTGGAAGTAATTATTCAACAGTTATTTGTTCTTGACTGTGTAATAATTGAAATACCTAAAATACGTTCACATTGTTTAGATATTATATTCTAATTTATTTGCAATGTACATAATATATTTGGTTCGTTTGATCACGTTTCATTAAACTTGCTAATCTTTTCCCATTAAGTGTTGTCTGATAATAAACGTAAATAATTCAATGGACCCTTAAATTTTTGAAGAAATGATAAAAATTTAAAGTCAAATGCAGGTTTTTGACCTTGGATGCATTAAGATTACGAATAAGATAAGCCGAAACAATAGTTAAAAATAATGTTTACAATAATAATTAGTTACAATAATAAGTTTTTTGATTGGAGTTTGAAATGTATAAAAATTAAGAAACAGTTGAAGAATGAAAGCAAATATATATGCGATAAATAACGACAAAAAACTAAAACTGCTGGTCAAGATAAGAGAAAAGACAGGATGATTCAAAGGTTTTTATAGCGAGATGAAGGACTATGGTAAACCCAAAGTTATGATGTTTGAGGCAGTTTCATCTCCTACAGTTTTAATATACCTACGTTATGAGAAAAACACTTTAGATTTTTAAAAAGAGTTTTCCAAAGCTGTAGAAGAAAACTTCTATGTCGATGATTATTTAGACAGTGTAAATAGAACAAGCTAAGACACTAGTTTCAGAAGTAATCGACATTTGGATTTTCTATAAGAAACTGGTGTAGTAACTCTAAACAGTTAATGGAGAACATTCTGTTTGAACTTCCTGGAACTGCAGACAAAAATAAGATTTTGAAAAAGCAGAAATGGAATGGAGAACAATAAGAAGAACTGTCTGGGAAATCGGTCACAAAACGAGAAGTTTTGTTTTCCTTTTAATTGAATCACAACACATTGTAAATAGCAGGCCTTCACTAGATGTGTACTTGGATCACGAATATGAGAAGGCACTTATCCCAAATAATTTTTTAATTAGATCTACAAGTGCAGTGCAGGTACCAGAATATTTTGACCACCAAGACATGAGTTCTAAAACCATTCTAGGAAGAGATGGGTACGCGAAGATCTTCTAGTATTTACCTAAAGGTCAAAGTGGTTCAGTAAAAAAAGCCAATAAAAGTGGGTGATGTATTTTATTAGAGATAAAAATTTAACAAGAAATTTTTGAACAAATGGAACTACAACCAAAACATTCCCTGGAAAAGCTGGAAGTGTTCGTGAGGTCGATGCCAAGACACAACTTAACCATATACATGAGACCAGTTACTACAATTTGCATTGTTGATGTTAACAAAAAACATATTTGAGGTGTTGTTGTTATGGATAGTTTAATTTTTTTAATTTTCAAGGCGCTGGAAAATGATAAAATGTAATTTACTAGTTATCTTTAACTTTGTTACTTTTCCTCTTGATCAACCAATGCACCTATCTCTGGTATTTGTTCTGAATTTTACAACTGGATGCAAATTTTACATAAATCTCCATAAATTATGGATGTCCCAAGTCCACAAAATTTGCTTCAAGGAATACAGACAAGACTGTCCGTCTCTTAATTCCTTCTTTGTAAACCAACAAAAAAGCAACAAGAATAATCAATTAACTTTTAGTTTACTTAGATCATTTTTCTTAATAGAATATTTGGACCAAATGGATTATAGAATTAAATTTATTGTACCATTCTTACTTTTTGGAAGTCCATCTTATTAAGAATAATTAAAAACTCTTCGTTTCAACGTAACTTCCAAGTTTATTTGAAAAATATGTTTTAAATCACAATGACGGCCGTTTCGATATGAAGCATCGTCAGATTGACATTTAAGTTGCATTTTGTTTGTTTGTAGCTAGGTACCTGATGTTTAGGTAGTATTAAGGCTAGACCAAGTATGGAAGTAAAAAGTACATTTTACACATAGATAAGACATAATTGTAAAACACAAATATATTAAGTTATTGTAAAGATCAACATGATATAGTTTTTTCCTGGTTTTTCTATATCAATGCACAGTTATACTGATCTTAGAGGGAATTACATCCAGGATAATTCCTTAGGGCTATTAACATCTAGGCTTTAATATTGTTATGTCTTATTAGCTACAAACAAACAAAATGTCACTTAAATGTCAATCTGACGATGCTTCATAGCGAAACGGCCGTCATTGTGATTTAAAACATATTTTTCAAATAAACTTGGAAGTTACGTTGAAACGAAGAGTTTTTAATTATTCTTGATTATAGAATTACTGTAGATAGAAATTTATTTTAATTAACATTTAAAGAATATTTGGAAATTAATTTTGAATGGTGACTTTTATAAAAAAGTTAAAGAGGTTCAATGTAAGTCTTTTTAGTGAAAGAAATATAAAAAAATCGGTTTATTAAAACCATATATTTAAATTTTTGTAATCAGGAAATGTAAATAATGAGAGATTCCAGCATTGGTACTTAAGAGCTGCTTATATTTTGGGAATCATTTGATGTAATATCTATTGATGATATAATATCAAATAAGTATTTTTTAAAATATCTTAAAATATGAATATGAATTAGTGCACATTGCCATTTTCATTTTAAACGTCACCTAAACGAGACAAAATTCTGTTTTTCTGATATTTCTTTCGATATTCAGGAAATAAGGTCATATCAGGATACACTTTCAGTTGCAAATTCATCGCATCGTAAAGTTCTGGATTTTTCGAATGCCTTTCATTATCTTCCATTGGTGCAATATTTATATTAACCAAGAGTGGTTTCTGCACCGTTGCTACAACATCTCCGGATTCAGGTCTTGCTTTATTGATGGTATTCGGAATATTAAGAACAGTTGGAATGCTGGCAAAGAGTGGAATACCCGGATTGGTCTGTTGTTGATAACTCTTGTATGTATTTTTTGACAAATGTGGCATCCTAGTAACAGTGTCGATAGCTGAGTTATGTATAGGTAACGGTATTTTGTTAAACTTTTGGAAATTTTTCCAAGCCGGCGGGGAGAATCTTACATGATCTTTAGCCAATAAGTTAACTTCACTAATATCTCGAGGTTTATATGAATAAAATTTATCTGGCGTTGAATTATAAACGTAATCAGAATTTGCTGCCGCTAGTTCTTCCCCAATTAAATAACTGTCTGTTACCATATTATCGGTATACTTTTGTCTAGGCTGGTTAGTTATGTACGATATTATTTCTTGTATATTTTTTGGGTACTGATGTTGTTTGTAAAGCTGTCGATGCGTCGAAAGTGGAGGACTTGTTTTTGTGGAAAGGCGAGGAGCTAATGTTGTTGGAATGAACTCTTGAGGCGGCGGTCCTAAAACCTTTACTTCGAATGGTCTGCCAGGCTCTTTTACAGGATTTTTAGTATGCGCATCTGTGATAGAACCATTTGCATTTTGATATGGTTCGCTCAAGAAGATCAGGATATATGCAACCTACAATATAAGTATGAGTAACTAATCTTCCTTGGTAGTTTAACAATTAATTATAATTGTGGAATCAATTATTCAAATAACAAAAAATTAAGCAGTAACTAAGATAGTGGAGGATAAATGGAATATATAACATAAATTTTTTGTAAAAATAGGAAAATGTATGAAGAATTAGCACATTTATTAGAAGCAACCATATTTCAAGGAAGCTCATAAAATGCATAAATAATGATAATAGACAACTGAAACTAATATACAGGGATTCTAAACATTCAATGCAAATAATAATACGACGGTAATTAAAATCAAAACCAATTTCAATGGAATGAAACCTGCCTAAGTATCCCTAAATTAATGTATGGGTCTGAATAATGTAAATAAATATGTAGAACATTTTCAAAGAAATAAAAAACTATACTAATTTTTACAGTGAGAATTTTTAAAACAACAGAATAAGGAAGTGTCTTTAAAAAATGTTAAATTTTAATTGGATCTTAATATTTACTCACTTGGATATTGTTTTGTAGAATAACAATAGAAATTAATAGAATTGAGTTTTTAAGAATTATTTAAAACAAAATCAGTAAATACGCAAATAATTTGAATATTAAAATATAAATTAAATGAATAGGAAAAGTGATACATACCGTTATTATAAAGGCAAATCCAACAACAACAACACTTCCGCAAATGATAAAAATGCACTTCTTATTGTTAACTGTCACATCTTTGTGCAATCCAATATCTGACGATACTTTATTACGTTTCATAGCTATTTTGATAACATTTGATTTGTTTTTTTTTGTATTAATATTGCAAAGACCATACATCTACGATTAAAATGTTTTTATGCTCTTAAAAGTTTCTCTAGCGTAAAGTCATTTATGTATGACAATGCACAACTGGAGTGAACATGATACTTTTAATAATTGATAATAAGACATTTTTAAATTGTAACCATGTCGTGTATTTTAACGAAGAAAATATATTGCACGCTTTCGAAGTAATGGGAGTGAAAATTAGGATAAAGTTTTAAAAAATATTTGCAGATTGTAAAAATGTAACCGATAATCCAATACATACCGAAAGCAAACTTTTAAATCTTGTACAACATATTCTAATAAACCTTAAATACAAAAAGGTATCGATCATTTCCAGTATAAACTGGACAAGACAAGACAAGTAAATATCGTATGTAAGAAAGTTACTTCAGAAAGATATTCAAAATGGATAAGTCGTGGAAAAATTTCAATTAGAGTCACTTCTAAGAAATCGCGAAGATACAATTACAAGACTAGCCTGCGTAGACGACAATTTGAAAGAGTCTTTGTTCGCTGAACTCGATGAAGAAGTAGTAAACAAAGAATATTAATACCGAGACAAATATTTCGAATACCAAGTTCAGACAAGATAATACAGTAACTTTGTCGCCTGAAAGTATGGGGTAGTATGCGTCAAATCCGGTAGTTCTGATTTTTTGCAGACTTGTTTATGATGTTGGCCCTTATGAATAATCCAAGTTTGTGACTTCGAGCGCCGAACGCAACTTTGTCAAAAATCGAAAAAACCGCGAAAAAATAGTTTTTTTTTAAATTTCGGCGAAATTTATTGTACCAACCTTTACTGTGTGCAAGTCCATCTTATTAAGAACAGTAAACAACTAAACGGTTGAATGAAACTTCCACTATTTATTCGTAAAATACGTTTTAAATTCAATTACAGCTGTTTCGCTAAAAACTGGCATAGTCAGATTGATATATTATAAACCATCAAGGAAAATATTGATATAATTACCTAACTGTTGTTGTAAATATACATTAGGTATATTATATACACATATATGTCTAAAAGTTTGGAATATTTAGAAATAATATATCTACGCCTATGGTTTTTTAAAAACTCTTGTTGATATTTATTTTAAAGCATTTTTAAATCAAAATAATACTAAATTTAAATTGATTGTACTAAATTTGATTCGTTTTTGTATTAATTTTGTATTAATTCCAATTCTTGTTTAAATTTCATTTGAGCTGTTTAAAAATGCCCAAAGACATGATATCATATTTTAATAGGTCTAGAGTAATTGCTTTGTTACAACAGGGCTTTAGTCAAAGTGATATCGCGAATATTGTTGGTGTTACTGATGTTGGTGATGTGAAGGATCGTCCCAGAAGTGGCAGAAGTCGATGTACAACACCAGCACAAGACCGGCAGATAATACACTGAGAAAAATGGATTGAAGTCGACGTAATAAAATATTATGCAAACACTGTGAAATACTCTGCTTACAACTAATAAAATAGTGCGCATTACTCTAAATAGTGACAGGAATGTATATTTATTCTGCAGGGCATTAAACTTCATTGTGCAAGAAACCTTATCAAAACTTTATGTTCAAATGTCGTATCTTTTATCGTGCAAGAACTATTATGCATAGTAAAATTATGGATTTAACATCATAATTTACAGTGATCAAAGCACAATAAATTATGACGTCTTAAATTCACCATATAATATAGTTTTTTGCATAGAAAATTACGGTGCAAAGAGTTGCACCATAAAATTCGATGCAATGCATGTATATATTTAAAACTACGCAGAAAATTTTATAGTGACATTCCCGATTATTTACATAATAAGTACATTAATCCTGAGGAACAATAAAATTTAGTGCGTATGCACGTTGAAGAATCGTGCCAGGTTGAAAAAATTATTGCTTAGCACAAAAATGTTTGAAAATTCACTAAAATGTATTGTGCGTATGCACTAAACATTACGTGCATTTTGAGAATTCATAAAAAAATATGGTGCGTATGCATATAAAAATTACATGCATGCAACAAATCGGGGGAATCCGGGGGGGAATCTGTCCCCGCGCGCGCCGACATCGACACCACCGCACCGCCGGATCCAACCAAACACCACACACCATTCTGTGCTGTGACCTCCGCGCGTGAGTGTCGTTCAATACTTCTATATTAAATATTGCTGTGTTGTGTTGTGTGAAATGGACGAGTTACTGAGAAAGTTATTATTAATTAAGTTTATGTTTAATCTAGATTAAGATTAACTTTCTTATGGAAAATAAATGTTTGTATGATTTTAAGATTTTTTAAATTACCTACATAGTACATATTATATACCTGCTCTAGACTCTGTGTGATTAGATTATTACTATGTGAATTTCAGCACTTTTTTCTGCACTGTACTGTGACATGTGTGGATATTTTTTAGGATTAGCAACAAATATTTGCACGGTGTTTCTAAACGGTGAAATTATATTCATAATCAGATTAGTCTTTGGACAGGTAGGCATCTTCAGTCAAAATTGACAGTCCAAACAAAAAAAAAAAATTTTACACAAAAAATCGGGCGTTATTTTGACTCTCCTTAAACAAATCGTTCACTACGAGTATTTTTCGGTGAAGTCAAAAAAAACTACCAATTTTTTTTGTTTTACCTATCTTTTCTGACTGACACAGAATACCTCTCCGAACACTTTATTTGATTATACAGAGTGTAATGTAAGGGAAAGCTTTTCGAATTTTTAACAATGTCTTTAGTAGGCCATCATCCCAAACAACGTACAGCAAGAATTTTTTGTCGAAAACGAAAAAAAAATCGACTCTCCATACAAATAAAACAAATCAGTTTGTATGAAGAGCCAAAAGTTTTTTTTTGTTTTCCACAAAAAAATCAGGACGATGATCTGAAGACATTGTTAAAGTTTTCGGAAAGTTGTCTCTTACACCCTTTATTATTTATTTAATCGTCCGAAAATACCGTGTAGAGATTAAGTGCTGATCCTGAAAAATATCAATCCCGTCACGATATTAAATAGTGCGGAAAAAAATACTAGGGCACGTAAAAGGATCATGCCCAGCTAAAAAAGCACTATGAAATTTAGTGCAGTCGCATATAAAGATATGCTTCCAGCAGCAAATAATAACATGCGCAGGCACGATATATTATAGGGTACGACCTGGTACGCATCAAAAAGTAAAATGCAAAGGCACATAATAGGATTATGAATGCATTATAATATAAAATGCTGTCAATTAGGTATTTTAAACAGTGCACTTTATGTTTTCGTTCATTAGAGTTATACAATATGATGTCTTGACCTATATCTTATAGTGCGAGCAGCAAATAAGTTTGTGACGTCGCTAATTGGCGGAGGAACCATAATTTTATGTGCACCACGGCAGAATAACTTTATGTGTAGGCACGATTGTTGAAAAAAGTGTGCATGCACAATAGTTTATAGTGCCTCATTTTTCTCAGTGTATAAATAGCTCAAAGAAATCGACAGGAATCTACAAGTGGCACATCCAGAGAAATTGCTAGACTTGAAGGACTGAATATCTCAAGGCAAACAATTACACGAAGATTAAATGCGGTAAATTTAGATCGCAGAGGACCTCTACGTGTTCCCAAACTAACCTATCAACAAAAAATTGTAAGGTTGCAATGGGCTCAAGAAATGTTACACCATGTTCCTAACTGGAATTACGTGATGTGCTCTGATGAATTAAGAATTGGCTTGGTTTCTGATTCGCGAAGAACGCTAGTTTGGAGAGTCCCAGGACGACAAGCCCGATTAGAAACAGCCCAACCACGTGTTTCATTTGAAGGTGGGAGTATTATGGTTTGGAGTGGTATTATGAGGGGTACACGGACGCCTCTCTTGGTTTTGGAGAGAAGAATCACTGGTGCTGTGTACATCGAGGAAGTTTTAAATCCTGTTGTGCGTCTATTCCGGGGGGCGGTAGGTGATGGATTTGTGTTTATGCATGACAATGCACCTCCACATCGAACAGCTGCAGTACAAAAATTTTTGGAAGAAGAACGAATATCCACATTAAGATGGCCATCAAATTCCCCTGACATGAACGTCATTGAACATGCCTGGGACATTCTTAAAACACGCATTAAGAAGTGAAACCCTCCCCCAATTACTCTACGAGAACTGAAAGATGCTGCTCGTGAAGAATGGGAGAGAATGCCGCAAGCCCAGCTCGACCATTTTATCGATAGCATGCCGCATCGCCTACAGTCATGCATACATGCCCATGGAGGAAATACTGATTATTAATTTTATTTAAAAACCTTTTTTTGCTTATTAATTTATTTAAAAAACAATTGTAATACATTGTACATTTTTCACCTGAAAATAAATCATTTTTTTTTGTATGTTTATCTTACTTCGAGATTTATTTAGTATTGGTTAGAGTTGTAGCAAAATGATGTTTACTTATATCAAAAAAATTATTTATAAAAATTAATAAAAAGATGAAATATTCCATTATTCCAAACTTTTGGACATATGTGTATATATAATCTTGTTTTTGAATTTATTTTATAGTGTACGTTTACACAAACGCAATCGTTCTCAGATAATTTTTATATGTTCTTATTTTGTTAAAAATGTTAATGCTCTTAGTAATATTGATCTTAACAATTATTTTAATTAATCTGTAAGGACTATTTATACATACAACAAATAAGACACAAGGAGCTCTCTTATCTATTGCTAAATGATCAACAGCAAAGTGTTAAATGAACTCACAACTTCTATCTTCCGCATTTTTTGATATTTTTATCCGTCTTTTAAATAATAATTGTTATTTTGAATTGAAAAGTTCAAATACAGCTTTAGTTCATTTCGTTCGACTTCCAAATAGTAGTAGTCATGAAAGTGAGTCGAGGTGGTATTATAGAGCAAAATCCACAAGTTTCTGTCTATAAATTTGACTAATTTATAAAGAAATAATTCCTAAATATCATTAATATAGGACAAATTATACATAAGTTTTCTATATTCTATTCAAAAATGCCATTGTTGTTAGTTGCGCAGTTACAACAGCAAAACCACTTTCTCTCAATTTCTCCTCAAACGCAGCATGTAGCGCATACATCTGGTGGCTTTTAAATAAATCTTTGTAACAATGTTTATGTAATACAATTTTCACATAGTCCAAAAATTAATTAAATCAGTCTCTATTTACGCTAAAACAAATACAATCAAACTTTTTTTAAGGCTGTTCTACCGCCTTTCCGTCCAGCAATCTTATAAAATAGGTTTTTAGTGGTTCAACTGTACAAATAAAATTTTTATAAAATTAATCCTCTAGCCATAATCGGCTTTTGAAATTTAAATTTAATGGTCACATACGTCATAAGTGGTAAGTGACGTGTTTCAATAAGATTGGTAGAAAATTTGCGATGTTGTCGATATGCTTTAATATTAACCGAGAAACTTATCTCTCTCTTATTTGTTGTCATTAAAAAGAGATAAACATATCGATATTTTTGTTCTCTGATTGACACTTTATCAAATAAGGAGTAAAACACTAAACAAAATATTTTGTCATTTTCGTTGGTTTAATTTGTTGTTTGGTTTATGAAAGAAATTACTTCTATACTATTTTTGGTTCGAAAATAAAAATCCCTAACACCTTCTCTTGGTGTTATAGCGGTTCCTTCAAAAATAACCAATAGAAGTAATTGTTCTCTCGGGTAGCAACCCTTTCTATCGGTACAGTGAGAGAACGAATTTTAAGAATGCCGTTTTGGCATTTTCAATAGAACCACGCCCACTTTCAATTGGCTGTTCTATTCTATCACCGTCAGGAATAGGGGTCTTGTTTGTTTATTACAGATAAACACGATTTTTTCTCTCCTGTCATATATCTTGTCAACTGGTACAATCAGTTAGTCACAGAACACGGTGTTTTGTGCCGCCAGTTCTTTGAGAATACTTGAAACGAACGTAACTAAAATGTGACAACGTTGACTTTTATACACACTTCATTATTGGTTATTAGTTGGCGCTACGTTTAAAACTTACTAATTATTTATTGCTAAATTTTACGAAATGAGAAAAATTACTTGCAAAATGAATACCAATATAAGTAAGTAGGTATCTTATCCTAAATATATATTGCTATCATTTTGATTAATATGATCCTACTAAACTAGTCCATTGAACGTCAAATAGTTCTTTCTAATTTAAATGCTCAATGTGATTGAACTTGTCTTGTGCAAATGTGTATTATTGCGTTGATATAATGTAATTTTTCGTTAAATTAAATATGACAAGAGAAATAACTTTTGCATATTTTTGTAGAAACGGGAGTATGACGGCACCTATATCATGAAATGTTTAACTTTTAGGTTAAGAGATATATAGATAATAGATAGATAAAATAGATAAGTATAACATACATAAAGTATAATATACTAATATAATAAACAACACTGCATATAAAAGTGGGGGGCGAGGTTTGTTTATATCACATAGGCGTAACATAATACAAATTGACTGGTTATTTGGTTTTAAATCATAAAATCACTTTACTATGTTTTTATCTCAACGCAATTTATATATTTATAGAAGAAAAAATTCTCACATTTGTCATGAATATCAAAATTGCAATTTACAGACATCAGTTAAAAAACCACTAGTTCTAAAATCAGTAACAAACAAATAAACAAACAACACTTCTTCTCATCTCTCAAAACCGGGAGACAAGATGGAAATTCACTCTTATTTTTTATTAGCCTAGTCTTTGATCTAGATGTAGTAGTGCCTAGCAATAATAGAGACAGCAATTTATTTATACCAGGGACCCAATTCTTGAAATTGTAGGAAATGTAGTATGTTTTTCATTAAATATATATTTAAACCAATCAGGTTCTCAGATAACAAATGTTATTTATAGTTTTAGGTTGGTACACATGGTACTATGCATGTGGCAAGATTAATTTATTTAAAAAATGATTTGAAAGTTTAAAAGTCAGATTTCAATATCTTTATTATTCTTTATAAGTTTAGGTTTGGATTCAATAACATATCAATTTTATTTTGAATTTTGCTAGTGATATTTCTATTTTTACCTTCATTTCATTTCTAACAGCAGATCTCCTATTTGGTGAAATCAAATCAATCAAACACATGTATTAAATACCTAGCCAGTTGTTTACTCAAACGGAAGTTTTTTTGTAAATGAAGCTTCATCCAGTGGTTCAAATAGATTATGAAATAAAAACCGTCTCCGTTCTTGCAAACGCTGCTCTCACGCGTTGACCATTGCATTTTCCATTTTTTATGTATGTTATGTTTTAGTTATAATAATTTCGACAAAAACACAGTTATATAATGTTACGGAAACAAATGTTCTGTGATAAAATTTACTAGTGAATTCTACTTCTCCTTTAGAAAACTTGGAGAAATAATTCCTACTGATTCAAAGGAATACGCCACATTATTAGAAACGTCACTGTCTTTATTATATCCAACCAAACTTTTGCCTTATTGTGGTTAACTACGAATAAATAATAAAAAGGAAGGAGTATAATATGATTTGACGATGTCCGCAATGGTTCTTGCATATGGCTGACTTGAAGTTTCCGGTTACCAGTGGTGTCACACACAGGGTATTATAAACTTATGTGTCGTATTAATTATTAAAAAAAATAACTGTTTTCCGCTTGTAATTATCTGTACAGTAATATACATTGTCATAAAGTTGTAGGAATTTAAATTTAGATTAAAAACTTCTAAGCAGGTAATTATAAATAGTTGACTTAGTTGGTCTATATAAAAAATAAAGGAACGTCTATGATAACAATGTGGTTGTCATTAAAATATTTTGTTAATTTTTAATAATTCAGATAAATAGAACCCTACAGATGAAAAGTAATTCCCATTCAAGAGTTGGGTTAACTACTTAAATCAGAAAATAATATATAAAACAGCATGAAAAAACTATACATGTCAAATGTCACGATTCGAATGAGTCATATTTGGTTCTTCAATATGGCCGACTTCCGTCGCGATTATTTGCTAAATTAAAATATGACAACATTCCTTCCTTTCTATTCTTTATTCGTAGGTGGTTAATTTGCATTGAAAATTTTTATATTATGTATTTTCATGTTTTTTTTTGTTTATGAGTTATTATAGTGCTAAATAGACACATTATTATCGTTAAGAAATATTTCGAGTCGTATTTAAAGAAGTTTTATTATATGAAAAAGTTTGCTTTTGAGGTTAAGTAATATTACTTTAATTTTTTCCCACCTTAGAACAAAATAAAACTTCTTTAAATATAACTCAAACTATTCCTTAATGAGAATAATGTGTTTATATAGCACTATAATATCAAAAACTTTACAAAAAAACAAGAAAATCCACAATACAAAAAACTTCTATGCAAACTAACTACCATAAGGCAATATGTCAAGCAATGGTGACAGTGACGTCACAATAATGTGGCGTATTGATTCCTATTATTAGATTCAAGAATAGAAAAATCCTGAATCGAGAGAAAATGACGTAATTTTCTCTAGAGAATCTTTTCCTACAATTTCACTAAAAATATATATCATATTTCGAAACTAATTAACCCAAAATTATGCTTGAATTTTAGCAAAAGAAGCATTTAGGATTTAATTAAAAAATATCAGGAGCAATCTCCAGTTTTCCAAAAATTAATATTGGATAAAAATTTTAGTTTTTAATTTTATTAAACTCGCCAAATATATCTAATAAAAAATTTAAAAACTAAGTTACAGTTACACAAACAGTATAAATTTTGGAAATATATATAGATTAACAGAAGCAAACATGAGCCCTGGGTGGGCGTGTCCATGTTGCTGTAGTTGTATGTTCGTAGTTACAATCGATATTTTGAATCGATAACCAAATAACAATATCATAAGTGCTATCACTTTCATAAAGCGAGTTTTGTCAAAGCAATCCTCATTTGTCAAATGTATGGTAATCATTGCTTCCTCTACATCATCGCTCCACAAACGTCTTGGTCTTCCTCGTTTTCTTCTTGTTTGTAGAGTCCATTCCCAGATCTTTTTTGGCCATCTTTCGTTTGACATTTTTTGCAAGTGCCGATACCAGTTTTATCTTTTGGTTTCGACTGTGACGATTATATCTAGGTCAATTTTCATCTCTGCCCGAATGTCATCGTTTCATACTCTATCAATTCTAGTAATCCGGCAGCATCGTCTCCAGTAGTCCATCTCCATGGCTTTTATTTTTGATCTGTTTCTCTGGTAACTCCCACAGTTCGGCGCCGTATAGTCCTATAGTTTCTACTATGGTTTTGTAGATTCTTCTTTTGTTTTCTTTTGTTATTTTTTTGCACCATAATAGTCCGTGTGATTGTCTTGTAGCTGATCTTGCTTGGCCCATTCGTGAAGCTATTCCGTTATTACTTCCTGAATTCAATGTTATTTGGACTCCTAGGTATTTGTATTTTTCCATTGTCTTTATCGTTCCCCTTTCAATTTGTATGCTCTCCGGCTTTTCTCAGACCACCAAGTCTTCAGTTTTTTGCATGTTGACTGAGAGGCCCCACCTGTTAAATTCTTCTTCAAGTTTCCGCAGCATATACCTAACTAATATCAGTCTCATCTTCTGCTAGGATGGCTTGGTCGTCAGCGAAGTGCAGCGTGTACACTCTTTCATCACAAATAGGGACGCCCATGTTGCAACACTCTCTTCTCCACACTGAGAATGCCTCGTTTAGATATATCTTAAAAAGAGTAGGTGCTATGTGTTTAAGTCCCTTAATAATGAACATTTCACTAGTCAATCTACTACATATCTTGATGTTTGCTGTCATATTTGTGTAGAGTTGTTGCACTGCCTTCATGTTTTTCTTGTTTATTCCTTGTTATTCCATTGCCATAAAAATAAAAAATTATCCGAATTTACGATTCAAATTATTAGAATTTATTAAAATTTCCAAAAGTAGTGTCCAAATAAAGTCTTCGATCCTGGTCAATATAGAGAAACCCCAAAAACAATATAATTAATAACAATCCTTCGGTCATAAATATCGATTATATTTACAATAACCAATGTAAAATCTTTAACATGATTGACTGGTTGTGATAACCTTTCTTTTAGTTCGCGTATTTTCCGGGTCTCATGTTTGCTTCTGTCGACGTAGCATGATGTAGTGGTGGAAGCAGAAATGTGAAATATCGCGATATCTACCGGTTACAAATAATATTATTTCGAAACAAATGACTCCAAAACTCATTTAGGCTTAGATGTTAGAAAAAAATTTGTAAATAAAAGGATATGGAAAAAACTAAGAAACAATCTACATATTGACAGAGTTAACTATTAGTTTTATTTTTTTTTGTAAACGAGGACCTGCCATAAAAATTTAAAACCTACAGATTATTCGGAGTTTAGTTTTGAATACCTCTGAAATAAATAAAATAATTTTATTAAAAAATAAAGACAAAACAGGCCTCTCGAGTTACACAAATTTATTAAAATTATATCAATAATGTTGTCTTTGTTTAAACAGAAAAAATTGAAAAAATAAGGAACAATCTGTAGGTTTTCAAATTATGATTTTTGAAAATCGACAAAACTAAATATTAGTTTTTAATTTTTTTTTAAACAGGAACCTAAAATAAAAATCTACAAATTTCAGATTATTCGGAATTTTCTTTTGAATGTCTCTGCATAAATTTAAATGATTTTATTCATAAATAGCCGAGATGTTAGGAAAAGCTAAAAGAGTCCACCGATAAAACAGACTAAAGCTAGTCTTCGAATTGTGGAGGACTCTTGGTGCAGTGTTGGACATTCCTATATGATCTTCCACCATCTCTCCCTGAACTATTTCACCAGAAGAAAAGTAACCATTATCATAAAACTAAAAATTAACCACATATAATTTACGAACGGCTAGCCGCTTATTCATTCACTATTAGTACGCTCCTACTAAAGGAAATATTCAGAAGGCCCTTTGTAATTAGAAACCTTACTTTTAAGTTTTAAAATGTTGTTTTTAATGAAATATTTCAAGTATTAAACTCAAAAGTTGAAAAAATTAATATTTTTATCATTTATCGTTTAAAACTCGGTTAGTAGAGATTACAAGTAGTTAATAATGATTATTGCCGCTATTTTTAAATCAGATATTTTCTTGAATGCCTAAGAAATAAAAAAAAACATTTTTAATATGTCTTCAATACTTTTTGACAGCAGTTAAGAAACGATGAAGATTCAAATCCAAGACTCTTCCACCGTGCCAGTTGGAAAATTACATCTTTCTTAAACTACAAATCTTATTAAAGGATTAAACTTAAAAAGTGATATTATGTCGTAATTAACAATCTTCCCACAGGCTATATTTTAAAATGTACATCATGTAAAGGAAAAATTGGGTTCACCTGAGTTTGTTATCTGTTAATGAATGATAGTAATGAATCTACAACTAGATTGTTAAAGTAGCAACTAATAAATTACTAAATACTAAGGCTCGGTAAGCTATTATAGGTAGGCCACAATGTCAGAAGCCATTTTTCCAAATGATAAATAAATAAAAATTTAACATTTTTACTCACATGTGGTCAAGGATGTAATACAATTACCGGTAAAAATTTCTTACAGCACTACTCAGGCTTAGAAGAAGCAGTGATTAGAAACATAATAGCCTGTAAGGAATTCGCTAATTCAGTTAAATCTGCTTATGGTCCAAATGGAATGAATAAAATGGTTATCAATCATATTGAGAAACAATTTGTTACAAGTGATGCCGCAACCATTATGAGGGAATTGTATGTTGAACATCCAGCAGCTAAATTAATGATCATGGGAAGCCAAATGCAAGATTCTGAAGTTGGAGATGGAACCAATTTTGTAGTTATACTTGCCGGAGCATTATTGGGTAAGTTATAATAATCAGAAGAGTAAAAATGTTTTTAATTTTCTGATTTTTAGAACATTCTGAGGAATTAATTCGTCTTGGTGTAACGCCTACTGAAATTGCAGAAGGTTTTGAAAAGGCATTAGATAAATGTTTAGAAATTCTTCCTAGTCTTGTCTGTCATACAATCAAAGATTTTAGAAACAATGCAGAAGTGACTAAAGGTATAAAAACATCAATCCAATCTAAACAATATGGCAATGAAGATTTCTTAGCTGAACTAGTTGCCAAGGCATGTGTATCTATTATACCAGAAGAAACTACTTTTAATGTGGACAATGTCAGAATTTGTAAGGTTTTGGGTTCAGGAATACACAGTTCAAAGGTAAATATTTTCATTAAACAATATTGTATATTAAAATATATAGAAATTATTTATTATTGCAGGTTGTGCAAGGCATGGTGTTTAAAAGACAAGTTGAAGGAGAAATAACAAAAGTTGAAAAAGCCAAAGTAGCAGTTTTCAACTGTGCAGTAGATATTATGCAAACTGAAACCAAAGGTGAATAGTTTTGTAAATATTGTATTGCCATTAATAATATTAAATGTTTTATATTTTTAGGTACTGTACTTATAAAATCAGCAGATCAGTAATAGTTGCAGGAGCTAAATTTGGTGACATGGCCATGCATTATGATAAATAAATAAAAATCTTAAAATATCTTGTTGTTTACTTCTTTCAAGATTGTAAAAGCTCTGGATATGTGATTTTTCGAATTAGATATTTTTATTGTGATGTAGTTTCCTTTAACCTCGATGTTTTCTGACCGACGCTCTAGAAGTGCGTGTTTGATGAGATTTGTGGGATAAAATGTGAAGATGGATACGAGATTACAGTATATGCGGATGACGTATGCCAGATGTGGACGGCAAAGGGAGAGACAGAGATAGAAAGAAAGGCGGAGAAAATGTGTAGAAAGCTTGTAGAAAGAATATAGCTATGCGGATTGTAAGTGAGATTACTGGTGAAGGGACGCAGCAAGGCAAGGGAGTTGGAGGTGATGGTGAAGGGAAAGAAAATAAGGATGGAGGAATCAGTGTGTGGTTGGCAGCGCAGAAGGCGAAAATTTGGGGGGCATGGCTGGGGAGATTGATGTGTAATGTGAAAGGATCGGGAGAGTTATTGGTAGAACGATTGAGCAGAGTATACTGGGGCGGAAGTGTGAGGTGGTACAAGGGTACAGGACAGTGGTAGGGTTAGCTGCAGCAGTGCTGGCAAGATCCTACCCATTGGATGTGATGGCTAGAGTCAGGAGACTACAGTGGAGGGGCGCGATGAGAGAGGAAGTTATGGATTAGAAGTACGAGAAAATTGATGAATAGGAAAATTGGCGAAGTGAACTACTTTTTTACACAGGGCATAGGTCAAGAGCAGGATATCTTCACAAGATTGGGAAGAAACTGAAGTGTGTGAAAGGTGTGAAGTGGAGGATGATGTAGGACATGCGTTGAAGAATAAAGAAGTAATGAACTTGGAGAAAAAACTCGGGAAGGCGGTGTATTAGGAAAATATGGAGAAGATAATGTTGAGAGGGGAATGGGAATAGATGGAGGTGAATAAGGCAGTGGATATTATGGTTAGGAGAAAATAATATTTTTGAGTGGGGCAAAGTAAAAGGTTAGTGTGTGAGGGACCGCCAGCCGTCTTGAAGTATGCTAGGGCAGTGATTCCGAGATGGGGATAACGGCGAGTTTTTGAGGTGGTTTTCATTGGTAAGCATAATCCCAGCGATGATGAATCCAACACTGTTCGGGTACAGAGGAGGAAACATCGATGTTTTCTAAGATTTTATTTGTGAGCTCTACCCTTCTGCAAGCTCATGCTGAGCCGAAGATATTGGCCACTTTAATTAATAATTACAGATTGTTTTTTTAAAAATTTATTAATTTGTATAATTGTCCAACATCGAAATTTTCTCTTAGTTTAATAACAGCCTTTATCATTGAGAATCGGAACCAAAGAGGATTGGATCTCATAACTTTACTCAGTTCCAAAAAATAATTCTTCCTATTTTTTCCTCTTTTGACGAGCCCACTGAATAAAATTATCATACCTTTGTTTGGAAATCGTAGGAAGGAGTTCCAGGCTGACCTCAGCAGCAGCCTCCAAAATACTTTCCGGGAGGTCCTCATCGCAGTTATCCATTTAATTTTTGTTTTCAAAACTTTAAAAATCACCTCGAAAATTATTCAGACAAGATGCGATTGTGACAATTAAATATTTGAAAGTATCAATACATGTGATTTTGTTGTTTCTTTGAGTAAGGTGTTCTAATAAATTATGATTTTTTTAAGAACAACCATTTTAAAAATTTTTATGTAAAATAATCCTAAATTTTTTACTATTTCTATATAGTACAATAAGATAAAGGTAATAATTCCATAAATTGTCGAAAAGGTTATCGGAGGATGTTCATTTAAAGAAAATGCATGTAAGAAAGTGTTGTTTAACGCATGCTTGTAGAAAGATTTTGTATAATTTTGATTAACAATAAAGCATATTTCTCTCTCTTTTTCTCCAATGCCACATTTTAAGTGGGAATGTATTTTGAACAATAGTTTTACTAATTAATTTGGTAAAACTTTTGAAAACACCTTTGAAACGCTCTTAAAAAATAAAAATAAAAATACCAAATCGAAAAAATCAATTTAGAAATATTTTTCAGTTAAAAAAGAAGTTAGTTATACAAAAACAAAACACAAAGTAATTGATATTTTACTCACCTTAAAAAATTTGTAATTAAAAAGAAACGCCTCCGATTTGCAGTCCAGAGAAACTAGCATTGGTGATGAAGAAACGTTTCCCATACCGCCTAACCACATTAGAATCACACAACAAACGAAGGTTGCTATTAAGGAGAGTATAACGCCAAAATCGTTTATGGTGCTGTCGTCAGTAATCCCGAACGCCTCTTCAAAAAAGAAGGATCCGGACCTCCAATTCATGACTCCAGTGACATAAAAAATCAAAAAGTAGATCTTATGGAGTACCCAATTAACGCACTTGGTGAAAACATCCTTCGAAGGCTTTTCTATTAGTAAATCATGAAAAAACTTTTGACTCATTGCGAATACAAAATGTACAAATATGGACAACAGAAAACTTTCAGTCATGGGAAAGTAATCGCTGTAGATGTCTAACAGTGTCGACGTGCCTGTCCAGCAAGCTACGATGAAGAAACATAATACAGTACTAGTGAAACACATATCTATGTATTTTAGGATTCCCCATTGCTCTTTTTCGTCGTGACTCGAAAATGTAGAATCTTCGAGAAGGGGATCTCGAGTTTCTGTTCCTTCCACGTCACGACTTGATGACATTTTCATAAAAGTTTCATTGTATCTTCGCTACCTGTAAAAATAATAAAAAAGTCATGTATGTATAGTATTTTTCACAGTAAATGGTATTGGCTTATTAACTACAATAAACTACCCGATTTAATCTCAGGGTCGAACTTAAGAAATTTGAATTTTGCATAATATAGAAAATATACAAGTAATTTATTTAAATGTTACAATTCTATTCTATATTTAGTTCAGTGTCGCTATCGCTATCCTCATCTAAATTAATTATAATTGACGCATTTGATTTTACAGAAAGGAATGAATTTTTAACATTTATAAGATGACTAACAGAACTTTTCCAACTCTCGGTAGGAATGTCATTCATACAGTTCCTAATTAATTCTACCACACTACCACTTGAAGTCGCAGAAGTATTTTTTCTGCGCACACTCGATTTAAGTTGGTGCCTCATAAGCTCTATGGGATTTAACACGCAGTAGTAGGGAGGTAGTCGTAACACTGTATGTCCCAATTCTTCTGCAATTGTATCACAAACATACGTTTTTTTTAAAGGAAATGACTGCAGCACTTGTTAAAGTTCTTTTTTTGTATAATTTTTCTCAAAATATATGTCATTTGCAGCCATGAAGTTTTGAATCTCCAATTTCTTATTCTTTAAGCCTGGAAATTTTTGCAATTGTCGACTATGATAGCTTGCGTTGTCCATTACTATTTTGGGAACAATTTTTGGTATGCCATTAATATATCTTATTGTCAATTCTTTATCTCCCATTTTTAAGCGGCTGTGTAGTTCATTTCTAAGGTCGCTAAGTTAGTTTACTTGTAACTGTGTCATATCTTGTTTTATACAGAGTGGAAAGTTTAACTGGAACAAATTGTGTAATTTAATAAATAAAGGTTTGTCGCAAAATTCCTGAAACACGTCAACTTTTATTTTCTATGGGGCATAAAATAAAGAGGTTTGTTTATTTTCTTAATTATATTAAGGGTTGTAGCGACCCCCAACTTTTTTTTAATGAAAGGGTAGGTTGATCTTTTTTTTATTTTAAAGCTTTTTCAATTGCAAATACAAGTAGATATTTTTTTTTGTTTTTTTTTACAAGCAATGTGTTAGAAAAAAATAAAATACCGAAATGTTTTTTAATACTACCTACTTTAATGCAATAAATGTTCAAAATGCCCTCCATTTTGTTGCTGACAATATCTTAATCGAATATAAAAATTATCCCGAATATTTTCCAATTACTACGTCCGTGTACTTACACTTTGTTTTTACTACTTGATAAGCCTCAATAAGAAATCCTTCCTATTTCTAACCTGCTATCAGGTATTTCACTAATTAAAACTTAATGTGATTGAGTTGTCTTCAGGTATTTGTTTTAAATTTCTACAACAAATTTATAAGCCAATAAAATAAGAAAATGTCTTATTTAACCGAAACGCACCGTATCGAAATTTTACAGATGATCGGATATGGGAACAGAAGTCGAACACAGGCTGAAGTTGCTCGTTTGTTTGCTGAAGTTCATCCAGAATTGCCTCCAATTAATCTAAGTACGATTAGCAAAATTGAAAGTCGATATCGAGAGTTGGGCCATGTAAGAGATATTTCTCGAAAAAGGCCTTTACAAATCGACGAAGAAACTCGGTTGAACATGTTGTTGGAAGTTGAAGAAAATCCTGTTACTCCAGCTAGGGCAGTAGCTCGCGTTCATGGTGTCAGTCACACAAGCGTTTTAAAAGTTTTCAAAGATGCCAAAAAGTGCCCATATAAGATGCAAAACCTTCACGAGCTTAACGAAGACGATCCTGATCGTAGACTTGATTTTTGCGAACGATTTATGGCATTTATCGATGGTGGTCAAATTCCTTTGGAATGGGTGCTGTTTTCTGATGAAGCTACGTTCACATTACAAGGACACGTAAATCGGCAAAACTGCCGTTATGTAACTGGAGAAACGTACCTTACTATGCTTCAAAATGAATTGGTTCCTACTTTAAGGATTTTATTCCCCGATAAATTGGATCCCAATTTATTTGACCAACAGATGTGGTTTCAACAAGACGGAGCACCACCACATTTTGCTTAAATTGTACGGACCTATCTCAACGAAGTGTTTCCGAATAGGTGGATTGGAAGAAGGGGCCCAATTGAGTGGCCAGCAAGATCACCCGATCTCACCCCATTAGATTTTTTTATGGGGATATTTAAAAAGTAAAATTTATACTACTAAACCTAACGACATAGCCGAGCTTCAGCAAAGAATCAGAGACGAAATTATTCAAATAACGCCGGAAGTATTAGGAATAGTTTTTATGATCGATTGGGATATTGTCAGCAACAAAATGGAGGGCATTTTGAACATTTATTGCATTAAAGTAGTATTAAAAAACATTTCGGTATTTTATTTTTTTCTAACACATTGCTTGTAAAAGAAACAAAAAAAATATCTACTTGTATTTGCAATTGAAAAAGCTTTAAAATAAAAAAAGATCAACCTACCCTTTCAGTAAAAAAAAAGTTGGGGGTCGCTACAACCCTTAATATAATTAAGAAAATAAACAAACCTCTTTATTTTATGCCCCATAGAAAATAAAAGTTGACGTGTTTCAGGAATTTTGCGACAAACCTTTATTTATTAAATTACAGAATTTGTTCCA
This sequence comes from Ophraella communa, assembly GCA_035357415.1. Lineage (NCBI taxonomy): Eukaryota > Metazoa > Arthropoda > Insecta > Coleoptera > Chrysomelidae > Ophraella > Ophraella communa. The sequence continues at coordinate 11,500,467 of CM068995.1, read as the reverse complement.
GTTAAACATTCCACTCTGTATAAATGCTTTAATTTTGGGGCAGTGTGGCTTGAAAGTGCTTCATCTCTTGATGCCAAAGTTACTCTTAGCGGGCGCTTTTGACCGTCACGAGGTTTTCCTAATCATAAATGGGATAAAATTTCATGATTTTTATTAGGCAGAGTTTTTTTCAAAATGCATTGTGCTTTGTTTTCATCGTTTTCATTGTTATCTTCTGGGATTCCCATTATCAGAATATTTTTTCTCTTTTTTTCCGTTCCTCCAGTTCTGCAGAAGTATTTTCTGTAGGGGTGGTTTCCACTTTATTTAGTTTTATTTTAAGTTCCCCGTTTTCTTTTCGGAGGATTTCAATTTCGGCGTAGCAAGTATCTATTTTTGAAGACTGAGCAGTGACAAGGTTATGCAATTCATAGACTTGAGGTTAGATTAGAGGCGGGGAGAGTTCCTATCGTTTCAACCCGCTAAAGATATGCACAGTATGCAATAAAAATGAATTAGAAACTCTAAACCACATACTTTTCGACTGCCCAATATATGTATCAATGAAACCTGTGAACGCAGAGTGTCTCAAAGATGTAAATTCACTTATAAATGCGCTTAATATCACTCCCCAAAGTTAAAACTATATATTAACCATATATAGAATATTATAAAACTCAAATCTTTCATAATAAACGAATAGTTTTTAGTACCATCCCTTTGCACGAACTGTAAGATTTATAGAAGATATTCCTTAAGACTTTTTTTTATAGGCACATTGTTATGATGTGCTCCCCAACATTCTGTCTTTGTGTTAACGCTACATATTATTTATGTTTACTTATATTACATTGACTTTTTTGTTTTTTCTTAAAGTGCATTGTAATTCAAACTCCTTGTTAGAGTCTTTAATATTTTTGGCAGAAAGCCACATAGCGTTTGGGATCCAACCATTTTCTGATCCTGCGTGTAATATTGTGATTATCTTCCCTTTATTTGATGGTGCTTTTGTTTTACACTTATCAGAGGAATCAGACCACTCTTTGGAAGGGGTGTCATGCGTGTCAAACCACGTCTCGTCGAGGTAGAGTATTGGCGGATTTTCAGACCGGTATTTTCTTATTGATGTTTTATATTCAGATCGCCAGTTTATTAAACGTGTGGATTCAATTATTATTTGTCTCTTGTCAATTTTGCGATATTTAAAGCCCATTGCAGACAAAGCTCACCAAAGAGTAGTAAGGCCACAGTTGATGTGAGTTTCGTTATTGATGAGCCGCTGTTTCAGACTTTTGATTGTAGGAACACGCTGCTCATCTTTTCCCAGTCGTCTAGATTTTTTGTGACACGCTTTTTTCTTGATTCCATGGAATTTTTAATAATTCGTCTAACTGAAGTAAGAGGCACCTTCGTCAAATTACTGGTTACTCTTGCTGCACCATCCGCGTTATATCCTTGCTGAAGTAAGGAACTATACACATTTTTATAATGATTTTCGCGTCACAAGATAAGTGATTCTTCTTTAACGAACCACTGGAAGAAGCACTATTACTTTTTATCCACTGACACCACATACTACCTATTCTGTACGTTGGGGTATAAAATATTTGCTATTAATGTCGGTAATAACAAATGTTATAAAATTATTGCACGCCGTAACACAAGTGAACACTTCCAATGAAATATAAAGACTAAATTGAATAAGAAGTGTAAGCTGTAATCCTCTACAATCCCTCTCTGAGAAACAAAAGTACCTGAATCAGGTCCTTTTACATTTATGATGTGCATCTCGGATTTTACAACTTAAGGGTCTAATTGGTTTTATTATAATCCTTCAGTCAATACCATTTATGGTGAAAACTACTATACATGTATATAGAGGAGAATTTTATACTTATTTTGGTCAATTAAAAAAGTTTTGGCTAATCTAAGATATACTTTGAGCACTTCCAGATCTGTTTTGATTAATTACAAATCTGTTTAAACCAGCATTAGATTTATAAACCAATTTTAAATATTTTAATCGACTTTAACCTTTTTGCAAATTCTACATAATATAGAGAAAATATATTCAGGATAATCCCTTAGGACTAATAACATCTAATAATGACATTGTTATATCTTACTCCAATTCTTGCGGTATAGCCTAAACACTACTAAATCAAAATAGCTAGTATTGAATCTTGAATCAAAGTTTTTGAATAAAATAGCGGAAGTTTTATTAAAAAGTTATGTATTTTGTGTTCTTAAATTCTAAATAATCAATTCTACATTACTGATAGATTTTTTATTCAGTTCTTTTTTAGTCCAATCTATTTTTACAAATACCCCCTTTAAGAAGTTTAAAGGTCAAGATACATCAAAAATGGAGTCCAATGCATTATAGCTATAATAATTTAATCTTTGACACAAGAAAGTTATAATTACATCGTTAAGAAGCTGATATGTATACCATTTTTATCAGTAATATTCAAACCAACTTTGTAACTGTTAAATAAATTGATTTCCAGTATGTAAGTTAAACCAAACTTCCTATTTTAACTTTATAGTTGAAAAAAAGAACCTTTGTTTAAGATTTGTATTACAATATTTACTTTTCGTAAAAGTATTTGTTATGGTCAAGATAAAAATCGTGACGTGGTATTTTTCTATTATATTTCTGCGTAAATCTCTGTAAAATATACTATATAATATAATACTGACAATAATTTATAAATAACATTTTAAAAGTTTGATAAAAAGTAGCAGAAAAGACTTTTTATAAATTTAAAAATATAAAATATCTTACCTTCGAATGATACTAGTGTGCCTAGTTTCTCATAAAACACTACTAATTAAGAAATAATTATTCCTCTAAATTGATTAACAGATTGGAAAAATATTCCACAAAATTATGAAAAAATGTCTTATTTATTCTTTGATAAGGATAAATAAGGATACATTTGACGTTTAGAAGTAAGGTTAATATCAGATACAAATTGAAAATCATCTTGGTAATTGAACAGAGTTGAAACAACTTTACATATTTGATAGAATCTTTCGAAAATGACGCTTAATTCATTATTAATTTTACGATTAAGTGGTCATTAAAAACTGAAAGGTATAAAATAATACTAGGACCGAATTTACTATTTTTGCACACAATGTGATGCAGTATGAAAATAAATTACTTTAGTTTTGTGTGTTACAGTTTTGTGTGTTTCAAATAGAAGACTATTTGGTTATTGGAGAATGTGAATATTAATGAAAAACGAAATATATAAAAAAATAAAATATTTTTAAAGGTGTTTTATATCTTTTAAAAACAGACGAAATGTTTTGTTTCAATTTCTCTTCTGATGGATACTGATGGTGGATACTTCAAACAAATTTTCTCTAGTTTTAAGGCGAAGATTTTGATGTACTCAATATCATTTTTAAAATAAGTTTATTCTCTGTTTTCGTATTTTTTTACTAACCAAATTCCCTAGATTAAGAATAAAATTTTTTATTTAAATCATCATAAGCTATATCCTGTTTTGTTTTTTTAGTTCCATTGTGAGATTATTTCGTTATGCTGGGGCTGCATTAGCGGGCTGAATATGCCTGTAAACGTGATACCTACATCAATACAGTGTTCTCCAGACTTTGGAGCAAGACCTGCCTGTATTTTTATCCAATATGAAATGGAGTAACGAAAAAAAAATACTGCTCATTCAATTTTATGAATCTCAGAGTGTCATGTGGAATCCCTAACTAAATAATCCGTCACGATGCATGGCGTTAACTCGACAAGAATCGCATAAAACAGATTCATGAAGATTAAAGACAGAAGATAAAGGAAAAAAAAAAAGAATATTTCTGAAAATGTGTTGAAAGCTACCTTAAAACTTAAAAATAACAAAGTAAACCAACGATATCTCAAATATGATAAAATAAATGATATTCTTATGAGAGGCCTCAAATAAAATGTACATATTAAAAAAATATTTTTCTGCTTGCATTTTAGGTTGTACTTATTATTGTAGTCACGGGGGTGTGTTGATATCATGAGCTTTAATGGCATTCACAAGTGTAAAATGCCAAAAGAAATCGCGAAAGAGTATGTTGGGCACTAAGTTCGCAGAACTTCGGCTACGTTGCTGGTGCATTCTAGCGGAGTATTCTGGTTGAAGCAACACAGGGGATGGAAATCTTCCGCGGTCGCGGAAGGCTATATCAAGGACTCGAACATCGGTAATAAAATATTTCCAAACGTTTTCAGAGTGTCAAGTAATATTGAAACTAATATTGTAAATTTTATTAAAAGGGAAGTAAAAGTACCCTGATTGTAGTTGTAAAGTACCTAATAAACAAGTATCGTATAATTTTTTCATTCAAAACTCCATCAGTTTATGTTTACCCAATGTGATTGTCAATTCGGATCAACTAATTCATTCAAATTATTATTGGAAACGTTACATAGCAACAAATATTTGCATTTGTAATAAGAGTTTTTATCCTGTAAATTAACACCGAAATGATATTTTCAGCATTGTTGGCTAAAACAAGAAAACTGAAGTAAGTTAATTTGTAAGTAATTTGTAAATAAAGACCTATATCTGTTCCACTATACATAAAATGTATTATGTAACTATTTACATGCTGGTCTAGCCAAGTGTTTAGTTAACAAATTAACGAGATTATAACTTTATTCACAGTGAAAGATATTTCAAAAGTTTGCCTCGATTTTTATAAAATTAATATTTATTATTTTGTATTGGTTATCTATAAATGTTATTTTAGAACACATTTTTTTATGAAAATAAAACGCAGTAATAAAGTAATATATAATATTTACCTAAAAAAAGAAATATATTTTCGTACACTACCGACACACATTTCACATGCACTACTGATAGATAACTATAAAATATTGATGAATTAAAATCTCTTATATACGTATTTTTTTTTAATACATTATCTCATATTTTGATGGAAATTGGCTATAATCTTTAAATATTTTCGCATAAACAATATAAGCCTTAATTGGATTTAAAGCCGTATTTTTTTATTTATCTATAAAATCACAGATCTAGGTAAGTATAGGATTTATTTAATGAATAATTTTCATATCTTTGCCTTTTTAACAAACAGAAATAAAGATAATCATTATGTTAGTTTAAATATGTGTCGCGTATTGATTATGATACACATATACGTTACCAACAAATCTGTATATGATTAACGGAAACTTTTTTTATGAACTGCCAAATAGACTGACCAAAAATCAATAGTCCAGATTAAATTTTTCATTTTCGATACCTACATGTAATTTTTTTCCCAAAATAGGATACTGACTAACGAAGCAAATTAATTTTCTTACAGAATGACCATTTTATGTTGATGTCTGAATGATATAGATAACTCTACCTTTCCCTAAGACAGTCAAACAGGGTCCCAGCTGACATGGTCACGTCATTTAAACGTCGATATTAGGTAATTATTGGTAAATGACGTCGACGACCTTACATCTTCGTCTCTACGACGCCAACGTGACAAGCTAGAACAAACATATACGTCATTTTGACAATGTCGACCTAAAGTGATGCAATAATGTATTTAACAATAAAACATGCACATTTGCATGGTGTAATTAAAAATATTATATCGTAACTTTTTTGCATTTTCTGATACTTAGCAGTAAATTTATATTTTCAATATAATGAATAAATGAATGTAGCGTGCGGGGTGGCTGATGCCAGGCAAATAGGCCCTTCGGGTCCTTTTTGCCATATACTTGTTAGGCGCCCTCTCAAAACGCCTCGACCTTCGTATGAAAGCTATGACAGGGAGGGTATGCAAGTCTTCTTCCTCGACTCTTCGCACACCAAAGATATCTTGTCTGAGTGGTGCGTAAACCTCCTTCCGATGAAATATGTTCTATCTAGTTTTCTTTAAAATCAAATAAGTTAAATCTCTCTTTTTTTTTTGAACTAACTGATACTCCAGCTAAGATGGGTAAGTGGTTTCTCTACTGGCAAATTTGTGCCCAGCTCAGCCGTAGAGGATAATGCATAACAAATAAGGTGAGTCGCGCCACCGATTTTTCGGTCTAAATCGGAAACCCCCGATGTTCCAGGCACTGACCTGTCTTACTGGAGAGAAATGAATCGATTCCTTTGAATCTCAATAGTAAATCAATTAATAAAAGGTAAGTTGAAATTTATTTAATTGGTAATTTGGTGAGTAGGTGATTATTCGAGTAAGACGCAAAATCAGAACTGTCAATTATATTAACGAAAATAACCCCCGCTACAATACTCAACAATGGAGACTTAATAATTAATAAGAACAACCAATTTAGCAGATAAAAATCCAACCAAGGTAAAGTAGCAGATATAGATCTAGGAATATATAAATAACACAAACAGCTACAACCTTGGTGAATTAATAAAAAAAAAATAAAAACATATGAGTGATCACCCAGCGCAATATCATAAGTAATAGACAGAAAAAGAAAGATAATATACGTAATACCTATAAATAGAACCGTATGAGACCAAACTCAACACAATAGTTTGGTCAGTCTTATAAAAAAAATAACTTAAAATTAAGTTTGAGCTTATCTGGTTTACTGAACGCCAGGGGCGTCAAAGATCTCGTCGTATGGCTTCGTTAATCGCCTGTTGCTTGGATGATAGCCAGCTCCCACGATAACTGGTTAAGTCCAAAAGCACACCAAGTCCATGGTAAATATTCTTGTTGAGTCCAAAATTTCCCCAGGTCCAATAAAAATTCTCGCCAGATCCCAAAAATGTGCGCCAGGTCCCAAAAATGTACGCCAGGTCCCAAAAACCCCTAATAACTCAGATTTAGGGGTTAAACAGCCAGTCGGCGATGTTCTTTCGCTAACACCCTGTAGTGAATGTAGTGAATTTCGTGATGTCTTAATCGCTCCCACACTTCTTTGAAACGAACTCTCAGTAAATGCTCGAAAGGAAAAAAGGTACCACTTAATTAAATCCCAAATATGGAGAAAATCTAATCGCCTACTCAAAAATATCACAATAGAAATAAACAAAATGAGGCTTAGATTATAACGCTGAAGTGACATTCAAAATCCCATTAGGATGGCTACAAAATTGCCAGGAGAATGTTCACCTCACAAAATGGCGTGACTTTAGTCCCAAAGGTTCACTGATAGCACCTGTTGTTCCTACCACCGTCGAAAACGAATGCAACTCCTCACTCCTTGACAAGACTTCTCATGTCAAGTGAGCCAACATAAAATCTTCGAATCCATACCAATTGCAAGGCATTTATTGGTGACTACACATAAATGAATTTCGATAGAGATAAAATTAAAAGACAACCATGATTTGATTGAAATAAAACAACTTACTTAAATAATATTTGTACCTAACTTAAGCAAAATTTAATAACAAAAGTACCTTTCTCCCTGAACCACAGAACAAACCCAGATAGGCAACACGCTCTGCGCATAAGTACTACTGGGGTACGCAACACGCTTTACATATTACTTGTTGATGTTAGAGAGTAGTACATGAAGAAAAAAACACGTGACAACATCCCCCCTCCTAAGAAAGGAGAAAATCTTCCCGAAGATTTGCGACGATGACTCCAAAATATTAATGTGTTAATGTGTGGTTCCTAAAAGGAAATCCTGGGAAAGAGAGAAGGTCACTAATAAAAAAAAAGAACCAGAAATATAAACTTTAAATATAAGTAGAAAGGTAAACAATAGGCAAGCTAAGCTACACGTAGTTTTGAAGAAAGTACGGTAGATACAAAATACATGACCAGATTTCTATAAAAGGTACTGGACAACCCAAACATATACGTGACCAGATTTCTATAAAAGGTACTGGACAACCCAAACATATACGTGGACAGGTTAGATGACACAAGTCCCAACTATACAATATAGAAGCCGAGGGTGGTTCCTGTTGGAATTGGTCCCACAATATTGGACTGCGCAACCCTTAGCTGCAAAGGGAGCCTCATTTCCAATTCGACTGCCTCCACATTACACGGTAGCAACTCCTATCACCCCACACTGCAATGAAAATCGATCACAGATTAAACGCAACGCAGTTCAGAGTACTGCAAACTCAACAATAATATGGTATCCTGAAGGGATAACCAACAAAAGAGATACTTAAAAAACTAGTAAAATGGAACTAAGTCCAGAAAGAGAAATAATGAATGGATCTCTAATCCCATTACACTGCGACCCAATCCTGTGCAGTCTTATATCCCCAAGTCCTCTCGTGATAAAAACACCCTACACCCTCAACGGCGATGGTTCCCTAATCTGGCGTGTCCATCAATGTAGATGCTTCACCACTCAAAGCCCTGGTTCAACAATTTCCTAACGGATGACCACACAGCCAGGCTCGCACCCATAATAGTATTAGCCCGTAACAAAAAAAACTAGAGAACACGGAATCTACTTTTTTAACAGGAAAGAGAAAAAACCTCCAGATAATTCCGTCATGGGAATACTATTGCAAAATATGGAGTCAAAATCGGGATAATCAAAGCGTCATAATCGGGATAATCAAAGCAAAAAAAAGCAAAGAAAATAAACTTAAGGGAAAAAGGAAAGAAAGAAAGGTAGAGAGAGAAAAAGAGAGAAAATACATGGCCTACTTCGTTTTGTGGGATGGGGCTGGAACGAATAAATCAGCACATAACTCAGCTAGTTATCCTGCGGATTGTAGATGCGGTATAAAAGAACAGCCAAGAGCCTCGCACTCACATAATGTGGTCCCTAAGGCACGAGCAACCCCTGCTGAACTCACCTACAAATCTGACACAAAATGACAACGAAACTAACTGCACCAACCTCGGGTGACGGAATTCTCAAACCCCCAGTCACCGGGCACGAAAACAAAGACCATCTAGAGACAGAAAGAAAAATAAAAACATACAGGGAAAAAAAAAAGAGTCAACAATGGAATTGCTGATTAAACTGGATTCAAGTAAGGAAAGGTAACGAACATGTTTCCCACTAAGTCAACCAAAATTCCTCGTTAAATCCCAAAGTGTGGTAGGAGAGAAAAGATAAGATGAACGTAGATCCTCCGAAGCGGAAGATTCCCCATACCACTACGGTTTTTCCTCCGGACACCCAAACCAATGGCCCGGTCGAAAAAAAAACTAAAAGGTTTGACCTCCAAAATCCACAAAAAGTGAAACAGTTACAGCAACGGCATAAAAAAAAAGAGACCAAAACCATGAGGGTAATCTAAAGTCGACGAAGCAGACAACTAACAACAAAAGGTAAAGGTAAGGTAAAGGCAACGTAAGATAAGAGAGGGTAAAGCAACGTAAGGCAAGATAAGGCAAGGTAACGTAAGGTAAGGTACAAGGTAAGATAAGGAAATTACTCGGATCCAGAAAGTGGTTAGGTTGGAGGATTTTTACCTCCCCGCCTGGACTATCCTCGGGTGAATGGTATTCTTCGGCCCCCAATCACAGGGCACAAAACACAAAAAAAAACAAAGACAAAGAAAATGAGAATTAACAAAATCAACTAAGTGAAATAGGTCATTAACTGAGAACAATGATAAAAGTAACAATGAGAGAAACTAATTCAACGAAGGGAAGATAAGCAGGACAGAAAAGGTTCCTAAGTACCCCGTTATTTTAAGGTTCCAAGTTCGGATCACAAAATGGTTTGAGGTCTTGGACATGCCAGACGCCTTTTTGGTTACCCTGTTCGTCCTGCAACTCATAAGACCAGGAGCCACACTTCCTTTTTATGGTAAAGGGACCTACATAAGTGGGAGCTAATTTTGCGCTGTAATATTTTAACGCGTCCGAAAGAACTTTATTCCGACGCCACACCAGATCTCCGCAATTGAAAGACACCGGTCGCCTGCGTAAGTTATAGCGATTAGCATTGTGCGTCCTTGCTGCCTCGATACGTTGTTTCACTTGTCGGTATAACTTAATAAATCCATCTTGACGCCTTTTAACGTACGTATCCAGAGTTGGCGTTACTATTGATGACTTCGCTCGATGATCTGTCCCATAGAGTTTATGTTCCTTCCCAAAGATGAGGAAATACGGGCTATACTTCGTAGTTTCGCTTGGAGATGTCCTTATGGCGCAGCCAATTTCCTTCAGATGCTCATCCCAGGTCCTATGATTATTTTGGTCCACATAGGTTCGCAGCATGGTCTTTATTATCCTATTATGGCGTTCTGTCGGGTTAGCCCGGGTGTTGTAAGCCGCAGTGAAGAAAATCTTGGTGTTGTACTTCTCGCAGAGTTTACGGAATTCATTTGACTTCATCTGCGCCCCGTTGTCGCACGTCACGGACATTGGTGTTCCAAACAGTAGGAAGAAACCTTCCACTGTCTCCGTTAGTGATCTAGCGGTAGCCTTCCGACAAGGATACAGGAAGACGGACTTGCTGAAGTAGTCTGAAACCACTAAGACGTATTGATTACCACGTTTCGAACGTGGTAGTGGTCCGATGTAGTCTAAGCTGATAGCCTGGAATGGCTCCGTAATCTCCGGTCGATCTCCCATCAATCCCGCCGGCGGTTTTGCTCCACCTTATTTCTGGCGCAGCATTTGCAAGTCTTCACATACCTAGCCACGTCAGCTCTCATTTTGGGCCAGTAATAATTCTGACGAACTTTCCCTAGGGTCTTGAATACGCCCACGTGTCCTGACGCTGGAATATCATGACAACGTTGCAAAATGAACAAACGTTCATCCTTCGGGACTACGGTTTTCCAGTTGTCCATGGTAGAAGTCAAATCCGGGACGGTTGGTTTCATTAGTTTAAGCAGTACGTTATCGTGTACGCGCCACAAGGGATACTTGCGCGGGTGATCTTGCACCCTTTTCAACATGGAAGTATACCATTTATCCGATGTAATCGAGGTGACCCTACAACAAGTGTCTAACGAATCTATTGCGTCAGTGGGCTCTGGCACAGCTCTAGAAAGGAAGTCGGGGACTACGTGGTCTTTCCCCTTCCGATGGATCAATTGATAATCGAATTGCTGCAGTCGCAATTGCCAACGTGCTAACCTTCCCTGGGGATCTTTCAGGCGGTGTAACCACAAGAGAGATGCGTGGTCCGTAATTACTACGAATCGAACGTGGTCCAAATAATGTCTTAACTTTTCCACTGCCCAAATGACTGCTAAGCACTCCTTCTCGGTGACAGAAAGTTTCATCTCCTGCTTAGACAACGATCTCGATAGATAGCAAATCACCTTCTCTCCATCTTCGAATTGTTGTGAAAGGACAGCACCCAAGCCATAGTTGGAAGCGTCGGTGTGTAAATAAAAGATCCTCTCAAAATCTGGCGCTGACAAGATAGGGGCAGTAACCAGGCATTCCTTCAAAGCATTAAACGATTCTTGACAATCACTTGTCCATTGCCACCTAGCGTTCTTCTTGATCAGTTTCAATAGAGGACCCAAAAGGAAGAGAAATTTGGCACAAACCGCCTATACCATGAAGCGGTACCTACAAACCGTCGTATTTCGTTGACATTCCGCGGTGGGGGTATATTTACTATGGCCTCTATCTTTTCCGGATCTGGTCGTAATCCCTTGTCGTCCACAACGTATCCCAAGTACCTAAGCTGGGGCTTGCAGAAATTGCACTTGTCCTTGGAGACTACCAGGCCAGCCCTCCTTAGACGGTCGAATACCTCCTCTAGCAGTCGAAGATGATCCTCGAATGAGTTGGAAATTATTATGATGTCATCCAGGTATACCATAACGTTCGGCTCCAGCTCTGGGCCCAGAATAGTGTCTACAATTCGTTGCCAAGTAGCAGGGGCGTTAGATAACCCGAACGGCATTCGGCGGAACTGGAACAATCCCCTCCCAGGTACGGTAAAAGCGGTGTACTCTCGCGACGCCTCGTTTAGAGGCACTTGCCAAAACGCTGATCTGATATCGATGGAACTGATGTACCGTGTATCTCGCAACCGATCGAGTATAGTGGATATATACGGTATGGGATATGCGTCCTTACGAGTTGCAGCATTTACTTGCCGATAATCGACACAAAACCTGAAGGTGTCATCTTTTTTTCGTACCAAACACACGGGGCTGGACCAAGGACTAGTGGATCTTTCTATCACCCCTAGGTTTAGCATCTCCGTTATTTCATCATCGATGATTTTCTGCTTGTACGGCGAGACCGGATAATAACGTTGTTTAATCGGTCGGGTTCCTGGCTCTAGTATGATCTCGTGCTCAGCTACTTTGCAACAACCGAGTCCTGTACCCATTGCAGCTATCTTCTGTTCTACCAATAACTCCAGTTTTTCCTTTTCCTCGGAAGTTAGATGATCCCTTCCTTGGACGAGGGCTACATCGATGTTGACCGGGGTGTCCGAAAATCGCCAGACATCTTGCTTCAGATCAGGGACGATCTCCATCGCTCTCCAAAAATCTATCCCTAGGATGAGTTGGTGGGGAAGTTGAGGTAATACCATTATGTCTACGATGCGGGTCTTTTCCATGAGCGTCACGGGCGTTTGTATATAACCCATGCTGGTACACGATTCTCCATTAGCCACAGTGCAAGTGGTAGGTTGTTTGATGAGACGTAACCCTAACCGTAAAAGTAACTCATACCCTGGTAATCCTACAATTGTGCGACTAGCACCCGAATCAAGTAGTCCTAGCATAGGGTAACCGGATATTTCTATTCTCAAATAAGGTCGTTGGTCACCTTGCGCGTGCGCTATTACATAATCTAAAAGAGTTCTATGAGCTAAGTCGTGCGGATTGGTCGCTAATGAAGCATGGGGAGGAGAGTCGCGACTTAACGGTTCTCCCTTGATCCGTTTCCCGAACCCGAACATTTGGGACATGCTTTCACGGTCACGTTTGGAGTTCCGCAACGGTAACAGTGGATTTTCCGCGGATTTGGGCAATTCCGATTTATATGGCCCTTCTGCTGACAATTCCAACAATTTGCCTTCCCATTAGGTGGTCGATCGCGAGTAGCGTCTATTTGATCAATTACCTCCATCGAAGGTATCGGTTCCGATGTTCTGGGTCTACTCTCCACGAAGGCAAAATCCGGTTCCACGAATTGGTTCTTTCTCCTGGACGGAGGAACATACGTGTCGACTCGATGTTTCTTGGTCTCCAGCTTTAAGCATTCGGTCTCCAACTCCTCTAGAGTGGTCACTACAGGAAGTTGGGTAGTATAGAACGGTGACAGGTTTCGTGATATAATATCCAGCTGGACTTCTTCGGTCAATCCTCCATGACGTCGGAACAACATCTGCATGCAGGTTAGGTAATCGATTATACTTTCCGAAGTATCCTGCGTTCTATCAAGCATCTCTCGAAATAACCGAGTCCGATAGTCTGGTGGCTCGAAATGGCGTCGAAGCAGGTCTGACAGGCTGGTCCAATCGATGAACCTATGAGAGTTGGCTCGATACCAGTGCAGGGCTTTGCCTGAAAACAGGTCGATGGCACTGTCGAACAGTTGTCGTTCTGAAAGGTTGCGAGCCCTTCGCAATTCCTGAACTCGCTCAAGAAAATTGTGAATGGATGTTTTCCCTTCTCCGTCGAATTTGAGGTTCCACTTATCAATGGTATGTGGCTTCGTTCTTGGTGGTGAATACGATTCCATCGTTGGTAGCCTGGAGTGTGAAGCTGTAGGTGTGGAAGTGACGTTATCCCCCGGTTCCTGCAGGATGTGGCTCAATTCCGGATTCTGTCTGCTCACCGATTCCAATGTATCCAAGGCTGCTAGTGTTTCCATGATCCACTTGGTTCTCTCCGCCCGTTCGCGCACGTCCAATCCATCCTCCGGTATCCGATTAACCCGGTTGTAGATATGCACCAATTTGGAGAGTGTGGAGTTGTATTTCAATTGTGAATCCTCGCTTCCAGCGGTCGGCATTGCCTCTTTTGCCTGTTCCAGAGAGGTTTTAATTTGCTTGATTTCATTTTCAAATGCGAAGGGGTACGGAGGTGCGGTGAAGGTGCCCAATTTCTCCATCTTTAAGATGGGTCGCAAGGCAGCTCGTAATTGGTCCACCGTTTGTTTAGAATCGGCCACTATTCCCCGTACCGCAAGTTCATACATTAACATGTCTTTCTTTAGGTAAGAGATATCCATCTTGTAATCCATGGTTTAACCAAAATTACGATAAAATTCAACGATAGCAACGATAACTCAAAACGATTAAAATAATAAATTTCCCCGCAATAATAATTACGACAGTAGTAAAATACAAAGAAAACAAGTTGTACGACAGTTACTACGGATATCGATTATGTTCTACAACGTAAGCGTACGATACAGTGGTTTAAGATCACTAGGGTGTTAGCGGAAACTCAGTAAATGCAAAATTAACTTTTAGCAAGGGAAAAAGGTAGTAATAACAAAAAAACAAAAAAAAAGAAAAATCTGCTGTAAATACCTAAAGGTTATCAAAGTTACTCCGTCTTACTCAGCTCACCAATTAAATACTTTTCAATAATAAAAGTGAAAATATTACACAACAACAGAATGTTTCCACCCCAATTAACAAAATTAGCCCAATTAAAAGAAAATTAGCCCAATTAAAAGAAAATTAGCCCAATTAAAAGAAAATTAGCCCAATTAAAAGAAAATTAGCCCGATCGAAAGAAAATTAGCCCAATTAAAAGAAAATTAGCCCCACGTTGGGCGCCAAAAATTTGCCACGTCCTTCCGATGAAATATGTTCTATCTAGTTTTCTTTAAAATCAAATAAGTTAAATCTCTCTTTTTTTTTTGAACTAACTGATACTCCAGCTAAGATGGGTAAGTGGTTTCTCTACTGGCAAATTTGTGCCCAGCTCAGCCGTAGAGGATAATGCATAACAAATAAGGTGAGTCGCGCCACCGATTTTTCGGTCTAAATCGGAAACCCCCGATGTTCCAGGCACTGACCTGTCTTACTGGAGAGAAATGAATCGATTCCTTTGAATCTCAATAGTAAATCAATTAATAAAAGGTAAGTTGAAATTTATTTAATTGGTAATTTGGTGAGTAGGTGATTATTCGAGTAAGACGCAAAATCAGAACTGTCAATTATATTAACGAAAATAACCCCCGCTACAATACTCAACAATGGAGACTTAATAATTAATAAGAACAACCAATTTAGCAGATAAAAATCCAACCAAGGTAAAGTAGCAGATATAGATCTAGGAATATATAAATAACACAAACAGCTACAACCTTGGTGAATTAATAAAAAAAATAAAAACATATGAGTGATCACCCAGCGCAATATCATAAGTAATAGACAGAAAAAGAAAGATAATATACGTAATACCTATAAATAGAACCGTATGAGACCAAACTCAACACAATAGTTTGGTCAGTCTTATAAAAAAAAAACTTAAAATTAAGTTTGAGCTTATCTGGTTTACTGAACGCCAGGGGCGTCGAAGATCTCGTCGTATGGCTTCGTTAATCGCCTGTTGCTTGGATGATAGCCAGCTCCCACGATAACTGGTTAAGTCCAAAAGCACACCAAGTCCATGGTAAATATTCTTGTTGAGTCCAAAATTTCCCCAGGTCCAATAAAAATTCTCGCCAGATCCCAAAAATGTGCGCCAGGTCCCAAAAATGTACGCCAGGTCCCAAAACCCCTAATAACTCAGATTTAGGGGTTAAACAGCCAGTCGGCGATGTTCTTTCGCTAACACCCTGTAGTGAATGTAGTGAATTTCGTGATGTCTTAATCGCTCCCACACTTCTTTGAAACGAACTCTCAGTAAATGCTCGAAAGGAAAAAAGGTACCACTTAATTAAATCCCAAATATGGAGAAAATCTAATCGCCTACTCAAAAATATCACAATAGAAATAAACAAAATGAGGCTTAGATTATAACGCTGAAGTGACATTCAAAATCCCATTAGGATGGCTACAAAATTGCCAGGAGAATGTTCACCTCACAAAATGGCGTGACTTTAGTCCCAAAGGTTCACTGATAGCACCTGTTGTTCCTACCACCGTCGAAAACGAATGCAACTCCTCACTCCTTGACAAGACTTCTCATGTCAAGTGAGCCAACATAAAATCTTCGAATCCATACCAATTGCAAGGCATTTATTGGTGACTACACATAAATGAATTTCGATAGAGATAAAATTAAAAGACAACCATGATTTGATTGAAATAAAACAACTTACTTAAATAATATTTGTACCTAACTTAAGCAAAATTTAATAACAAAAGTACCTTTCTCCCTGAACCACAGAACAAACCCAGATAGGCAACACGCTCTGCGCATAAGTACTACTGGGGTACGCAACACGCTTTACATATTACTTGTTGATGTTAGAGAGTAGTACATGAAGAAAAAAACACGTGACAATAGGTGCCAAAGAAGTGGTAAGAGGTTTCCTCCTCGCCACAGTTTGGACAGTCTGGATCTTCGACTACGCCCAAAAGGTGTAGATGTCCACAGTGGCCAGTAAGGACTCCGACAAGCAGGCGCAGTTGTGATCAGTAACCAGTAACCACTTGGTCCTAGCTTTTTCAGGGTGGGCGATTGTTTATTTCGCCTGCCTAAGGCCACTGCAGTTGATCCATTGTTCTCCTAATCCTCTCTCCACCCATTCCTTGAGTAAAGTTGAGGTTTGTGCTCTGCTTAGTCCTATTATTGGCTCGGGTCCGTAGCAAGGTTTGTTGGCTCCCTGCCTGGCAAGTTCAGCTGCCCGCTGGTTGTCTACTATACCTCTATGTCCCGGTACCCATAATAGGGTTACATCCCGTCTTGAGGCCAGTCTGTCTAGGGTAGAGTTGTCCCATTCTTCTATTAGTTCTGCTACTTTGACGATGGCAAATATTTCTAACTGCAAGACCAAGAGCATAGCTCTTTCGAACCCCTACGTCCTCTATCAGAACACCTGCTCCTGACGTCTCTTTCATACGAGAGCCATCTGTATAACATACTATGCTCCCTGGGGAAAATTCTAGTTGTTCGTCGCCCCCCCTTTGTGGGATTACGACCTTGTACTTGTTTTCCGTTCTTACTTTATCTGCTTTTGGGACAGCTTTGTAAGCCAGGAGCAGAAGCTCTGTTTTTGTCCTTTGTGCTATTCTTGCGTGTACTTCGCCACGCCCTTTCCCATGCCCATTGTCTCTAAGCCTTAAGCGCTATTATTGATCCATATGGGCAAAGACAGCAATCCCAGAAGGCCATCAAGCGCTGGTGTGGGTGTTGTCCTTAGCGCTCCTGTGACTCCTATGCCTGCAACACTGCGCAACACTGCGCCAGCTTGCGGGTCACCCATTGCCTCTCCACCGCTGGCCACCAGACCAGGGATCCTCGGTCTAACAATTCCAGTGTAGAACCAAAGGAGAACCTTGGGATTTACTCCCCAATTCTTCCCTACAGCTTGGCGCAGTGGCCACAGTGAGTTCACTCTCAATGAGGCATGCTCTCGCTTTGTCAAAGGTGCCTTCTACGTCGAAAAAGACAGCTAAGGCTACTTCCTTAAATTCCAGCGCTTTTTCCACCCTCTGCACTATGGCATGGAGAGCTGACTCTGTCGACCTACCTTGCCTGTAAGCGTGCTGGTGTGGGTAAAGGTTAAAAATGAGTTCTCAATTTCATTTCGAAATAAATGCCAATCAACATTTTTCATAAACCATAAACATCTTGCGTTCCACTGGATAATTTTAAGGTAATTATTATTTGTGGTTTTTTAAGCCATTTTAGACTTTTTTAAGGTTTTTTTGATCTCCTTTAGATTTTTAAATCGAAAATAGATTTTCTATAAAATTTTTAATTCTGTTTTCAAACTCATTTTCATTAAAGTTAGCAACTTTGAACTCGATATAGAAGATCCTTGAAAATATTATTGGACTAAATCTTTTAAGGGGGAGGGGGTAAAGTATTTAATTTTTTTTTTGTTTTTTTTTTTTATTTTTTTAAATGAATGCTTAATACTTTAAAAATATTGTCTCAAAATTTCAAGTGGATCGGAGTAAAATTGACCAAGTTACGAATATTTTTATACCTGTCGGATTTTAATCCCTACTAGACCCAAGCGCTCTATTGTTGCCTGGCAGATGTTTAGCTCTCTACTATACTTTTTCTGTATATTTTGTATACTATATACTATATATCTGAGCAAAGATGCTTCACGCAAAACAACAATGGGAGCTTGAACCAACTTATTTGGAAAATCTCACCCAAGCAATTGAGTGGAATCCTGTCATCGTTGAAATTGCAGCTTATATGGCAGCCAGTGTCTTCAATGAAGGTTCTTTTGCTTTACTAACCTTCATGGAAGGCATGGTAGTGGACCAAGTACTCATGACTGGGCGCGATCAACTGACTCCATACGTATAAGCCGAACTGATCAGGAAGCTTAGAGACAAACCAAAGAAGGCAGGATTCTTCGTAGACAGGCGTAAAAAGATGCTTTAGACATCATGGATGATAGCAACATCCTTTATGGACCTGGCATTGATGATTCAGTGTGAGGTAAGCCGATAAAATTTGCTTATAAACGTTTTATACAAGATTTTTTAGTGTTCAAAAGTTTAAAGCATTTTTCCCACAAGTCGGTGGACATTATAACTTCAAAACTACTGCACTGATCGTTTTGAAATTTTGAACACTATTTCTGTCCATCATTTAAGAGACCCTGACGAAAAGTTTTTTTTAATTTGTTGATAATTGTTATTTTACAATAACAAATTAGGGGGCTTTTTTCACGAATAATCGCGTTTTTTCCTTCAAAGTAGGTACTCCAAAAAAGTAAAAAAATTAAATTTCAAAAAACCCCCACGTCACCTCCTGGAGAAAACTGTTATCTAACGAATGAACTTTGATTTTTTGATTTCAGATGATCCAGCACCAAGTTATGATGTCCACCGCAACTCTCCTTTTTTCGAGGCATGTCGGAATAGTTGCTGCCATTACCGTATTTGTTAATATTTTTTTGTGAAAATTTTACAGAACATTCTTCAAATGTTATACTTCAATGTATCATTGGATTTAATAAAGAAATTTCAACTGGTTCCTCACAAAAAATTCATAAAGATATGCCTTTTTTTCAACGAATTAACTTTACCCCCCCCCTTAAAGCAGTGCTGAGTTGGTTCATAAATTGATCAAATTTATTATCAGCCTCAAAATGCGCCTCAATTTAAATACTGGTCCAGCACAAAAACTGGTATTATATTCTCTTTAAATCTTTGGGAAATTGGGGGAAGAATCGCTCGTTTTTCTTTTTTTTTGGTTTAGTGGTTTAGAAGAATTTGATAGCTGGTTAAAGGAACTTTTATTTTTTAAGTTTTCAGATGGATTAGTTTGCAGTAGTTGAGAGTATGGTATACTTAAAGAAGGGAATTATTTGTCATAATCAGATAATGGAGCAAACATGTTTTATTGAATCGGACTCGTTATTGATTAATATTGTTCAGCTTCTTTAAAGGAAACATCTACATTAGCCAAAGCTTCCTTAGTCCTGGCTTGTTTTTTGTATTCAGGACACTCTTTATAAGTGGAATCGTGGCTTTTATTTTTGCAATAAACACAAAACACATTACATGAAAGACAATCCGATTCATTCTCTGAATCTCATTTTTTACATATTTTTCTCCTTTGCACTGGGATCCTGAATGACCATAACGTAAGCATCAAAAGCATTGCATAACCGGATTAACAAACACATCAACCGGATACCTAACTATATTAATATATCTGTATTGAGGAATTAGTTTTCCCGTAAATGTCACTATAATCATTTGACGGGAACACGTTCCAAATTGTCTCTTTTTTAACCACTCTAGTCATTCGTTTGACTTTTTTTATGGGATGACTTGACTTTAAGTAAAGTTTATTCGCTACTAGTTGTATCAACATTACATACTAAACCTCGCTTTTCTATCAAATGGGAATATAGGGAACCAAATTATTCTCTTTAAAAAACGACTCCTCTACAAACTTATTAGCCACATTATCTGAAGTTACTTCAATTTTTAAACGGTTACGACCAACATTCAAAATTATCGTAATCTCGTAAATTAACCAATTTCTCCCCTAATTTCATCGGATGTAAACGTCCAATATTTAATTCAAGGTGCTCAACAAAGATATGGTACGGACCTGTATCACAAGATCGGAATCGATTTGAAATATTATGATAAGGGCGGTCATTAACATTGAAATTGTCAGACGAGTTTTTTGCAGTTTTATTATCTTCTTCGTTAATGTTTTGGTTATTATTATTGGAGCATTTTTATGTTCCAATAATATTTATTAATTTCATCATCATCACAGCTTATTACTATATCTAAGTACTACATTATTGTTACCTAACGGTGGCGGTTTAAATGCCAGTCATATCCAGGCCTCCGGACGCAAGGCCGAGACGAATGCTCCCAAATACCAAAAAGAAGGAAAATAAGTCTCTACTTACAGTAAGAAAGCAAAATAAGCCACTAATTTAATATTAAAAACACCAAAATTAATTAACAATCACTAGTGAAAAGCGTATATCTCGACAGTCGATACCGGAATGGAAAATTTAAAATTTAACAAAGTATTGCTATCTTGATACCTAAATCGTTAGAGTATTGTATTTAAATAATGATTATTGTATAGTACTCGTTTACTGACATTGTAATATAATTTTTCTCTAAATATGGCGGCGTTATTTCGTAGGTATCCAATTCTGCCAAATTGGTTTAGCTCTTATTCATTGTAAATGGCTAACACCAGAGAAATCAAAATGTTTTTGGTCATCTATAAAGTACCACTAAGCATTATAATTTGGTGCTTCTCCAGACATCCTACAAAGTAAGAAAAGTTTACTTCAAACAAACTACCACGTCATTCTCAAATAGAAGATTATTACCAGTTACATTCCCAAACTGTTAAGTCACTATACCGGTGTTTAATAGCGTCCATACCAACATTTTGGTATCGTCCAAACCCGGCATTTCCTCGGAGTAATAAGTAAACATAGAGTAGGCGTATTCCCTACTACTTGTCGTCGAGACAGATTTGTTTACCAGCAGAGCGTTGCCAGACTTTGTATTTTGTAAGTACAAAGTAGGAAACAAAAACGTTAGAATATAATTTACAACAATTTTATTTTACTTTTAAGAGAAGATTTTTATTCAGAGAAAATATTCTTTAATACATTTTAATATTCACTTTCTTACCTTTCTATAATACTGATAAAAAAGCTCTAGACCAATTGTATCAAATACCCACACCGAAAATTTGGCATCAGTGCCTTTGTTTGTAATTGTTTAGAGGTGATTAGCAATTTGTTCGATTTTTCTTGAATTTTTGTGTATTTAGGTGAACTTTATAAAGTTTTTTTATTCATTTTCAATATTGAAAATGGTGAAACCCCGAAAAGCGTGTATAATATGTGGTACTTCGCAAAATGATAAATGATAAATTTAAATTAAAATTTATTACAATTAAGAAAATCAAATTAATAATGAAATACATATATCCTTTTAGATTTCCTTCCGATAAAAATATGTTAGAAGTATTGTGCCATGCCATATAAGTGTAGATATAAATTCCTTACCAAAATATACGTATTAAATTATTTAACTTACATTTATATAGGTAGATAAACAAATACTGAAAATAATTTCAGATACAAGGTGCAGTCAATGGTTCACGGTTTATGTATTGGCGTAAAAGAATCATTCTGCATCCTGCTCTGCGGGATGAGAAGAACTACTTACCTCGTACTGATGAGACACAATAATGTCGAAACCGGTCTACGAGTAGTGTTCTTCCCGTTGGTTTGCAAATCGATAGAAATGGTTGCAAGTATCGACGAAGTCGGTCGCCATCTCATTTTCTATTGAAATGTAATTCAATGTCCGTTGGGGCATATAGCCCAGGAAGTAGTTGTTGTTTCATGGAAAACGTTCAAGCTTGGTATAGAAACTATTAAGTTTCTTTACCTTGGGTGCAGGTAGAAACAATTTTCTACTTTTCATATTTATATAGGTATTATGGTGATACTCTAACCAATTACACGCCACTGTACGGCTGTGTTTACCTACACCTATAGATTTTCCATCTCTCTCAATTATAGGTTCATTGCTATTGACTACAAACTGTATGTTATTGTGTTGTTGTGGCATCTCTATGTTTACTTATTACTCTGAGGGCATTTCACATCACTCAACGGCAGCAGCAAAGCATCAAAAAAGCCTTCACATCCCCAGGATCCCGATGTTCGAAACCAAGAGAAGTCCTCGCATGCGACAACTCCTATAGAGGCTATAGGAGCAGTCGCGTGCGACGTTCGTCTACCCCCTGCTACCTTCGAATCATATTTAACGGATGTTCAAAATGCAGACGAATAAGTATGTGAGAAAATGTACCACGTGACCACTCACCGTTCTCACACATCGAAAATATGGGTATGCTTGAAACCGAGAGAGTAGGAGAGGAGAGTAAGCATTGGCTTCTATAAAATATGTTGTTTCTTGCAGTTGGCAACTTTTTTATTATTTGTGTTGGTATAATAGCATGATACTACAAAGTTACACGTAGTAGAAATTCAAATAGTTATTCAGAAATCATAAAAACACTTAAGAAGCCAAGAGAATTATTGAGCATATGCCATCGGTTTTAGTACACACTTTTGGTGATAATATGGTCATTTTAAAAGTTTTAAATATGTTTACCCTTTACTCAAACACATAAACAACCATTGAGGAAGCACTACCTGTATTATTTAAGAAATGGACAGGCAAATACTAATTTATCACTATTCGTAATGCTTTAGCCACTCTCTTAGTTATTTGTACATTTAAGGAACTTTGGGTATCAGAAACGTATTAATTATAATATTTAAGAAAATAAGATTTCTCGAAAATGAAATTATTAACATTTTAATAATTAATTAAGGTTAAAAATGTAAAAGTAACACGTCTATTTGAACTAATTCGCGTTTAAAAGCAGGGAATGTATCGTTTAAGACAAAATTGTTATAAATTAAAATAAAAAGCCGAAAATTCGTCTTCTAGTAGAAAATTTCTTGACTTTCGAATTGTAGCAAGCAAAAAACAATGCAATGTTTAAGAGGTAAGAGTTTTTTCAAAAAAACCGAAGCTCAACAAATCGTTAGTAGATAACATAGAAAGTCGAAATTTTTGCAGCAAATTTTCTTGACAATTTCATGGTGACAAGCAAAAATTTCTACTGGTTTTCTTGTTGTAAGCAAAAATGTGGAAGTCATTTTTCGAGGTTCTCAAAACAATGGTTAACTTTGACATTGATTATTTTGATAACTAAGCAAAATATATAGTAGAGATACTACAATTTCATGATTATTTTGATAACTAAGCAAGATATATAGTAGAGATACTACAATTTCATCCTTTTTTTAATATACAAGACTAGAAGATATCACTAATTTTCAGCTTTTTCTGCACTACTTATTCAAAATAAATTTTTAAAAGTTTTTCTGATGCATAACTGCGTCCATTTATTAATAAAGAACACAAATTTGCTTAAGAATTAATCTGACTTTAGAAATAGGTAGACAAATAAATCTTCTTCATATAAAAAAAATTTAACTTTTAATTAATTAGAGCTAATAAATAAATATAAACACATCAAATGGCAATATAAAATACATAAAAAGAATTTTGACATAGCACCCAACAAATAAAAATTGTAAGATATAATTAAATTACATAATTAAAATTTGATTGCCCAATACCACATGGTTCAAACATAAAACACATTTCTTTCAAAGTGTAACAAAATATATATGTTATATACTAAGATATACTTTAATAGATTGCATTGAAACAATAAATTATAAATAGATATTCAAATTTGATCACACTAATATCACCAATAATAAAGTAAAAACTTTAATCAATGCTATTATATTTAATTATATTATCACAACTGTATTCAAATCTTTAGATTGGACTTTTTTCCTACGTGTTTTTTGGTTCAATAACATTTCCCTATTTTCTCTCACTTAATAATCGATAGATACCTACTTAGTTCCCTAACACCGGTCATAGTGGAGCACCTAGTCACCACATACGAACAGTTGATATATTAGTGCATCATGAACATTTAAAACAATAGTTTTTTCTCTTTGAGAAAACGCACTTTGTTTTAAATGAGCCACTTGTATCACTACCGAAAATTTTCTTGGAATAAAATAATAAAAATATAGATCACAATAAACCACCAACACTAACGAGTACGTATATTCTATGTATTAGGATATAATCAAATCCTTTTAGCTGTCAAAAGCTAGCTTCTATTTGCCGTATAGCCCCGGCAGCTCAGGCCATAAACCACAAAAAAGAAGTTGTAATTTTTATTTCGTTCGTGTACGCCGCTTGCTAGTAGTTATTGTGTTTTTCTTGTCTGTGTATTTAATATTAACGACTTGTGTGTGTACCTAGACTTCTTTTTGGATTTACTTTGGACTACTGATTACTTTTGCATGTTGCCAACACAATTTTATAAGGGGCACGAACATTTAGGGAATTACGAGAGTGGGAGTTGTTTCGCGCATGCGGATTCAATTTGTGCCATTAACGAGATGGGTCTATTATACACATAGGGTTACCTTAATCCCTTAACACGACCACAATTTGTCTCGTTAAAGTCGAAAAACAAAATATTCTATCGTATTATGACTACTTATCCCTTACGTAAGAGGATTAAAATATGATGATTAAATGTTTTAATACCGATATAAATAAGTATGTACGTTACTGATTTAGGGTCTTGTTTACAACATATTACGATTTAATGACTTTTTTAAGTCGCCAACTGCAAACAAACGAACTATAATGTTAAATCGTGAATAAAAAAAAAGATTGGACCTAAAACTGAACTACTACTATTTATAGGGAGATTAATGGAGTATTTTCCATTGGCGCGTGCAAGCTGCCTTCTCTTTTCAAGAAAATATTTAAACCACTACCACGGAAGGCTACGGATGCCATAAAAATGAAGTTTACTAAATATAACCTTGTAATTAACGCAGTCGCCTTGGCAAAATTGCAAAATACGGTAGCTGCATAGAATTTATATATTGTTGATAGATATAAGATTTATAATAAATTTTAAAAGTCTATCCTTTTTTTCTGCTGCATTATAGTGAAATTATATTAATAAATACATGTTTTCAATACTTGAATAATACAATAAATCACTATTTAAAATTTATGGTACTAGCCCTTACTTTGTGGAAGTATTAATTACACTAAACAAAAAACTTTTAATGAAACTGTCTCAATTTATTGTAAAATTTAACTTGTAAAGTTAATTTTTACAATAAATCGTGGAAGTGTTTCTTAAATAGTGTTCTTAATAACTATTTGATTAAATCATGCAGGGTAGCTCGATAATCGTATATGTGTGTTTGTTTACGTCATGATAATATATGATTTTTACCTAATAATAAAAATATTTAATCTGATAATGCTTAAAATACACATACTTTTGTATTGACAATATAATATTTAATACAATTGATTTAAATATTTAATAACTACCGTTATCTTTTAAAAATACTTTTTGTAAAGAATTACTATATTGATTAGAGATATGTGAATGTACTTATTAGTTCTTTTCCACTTTAATCCCGTTTATCTATATTATTATTTGGTTTTATGTCAAGTAATAAACTTGTAAAAACTTGTAATATGATGGAAAATAATTTATTTGATCCTCTTGTACTAGTATATATAGAGAATTTGAATATGTTCCAAAATTTTCTATTCTTTATCCTAATTACGGATTGAATACATTTCTGCTGGAGCTAGAAGATGCGCCATTAAAGGTGAATTTCGGTTGAAAACAAATTACAGTAAAACCCGTGTCAACGGCCACCTATCAAAAGCGGCCACCTGTGCTAACAGTCAATTTCAAAATTTCCCAAACCGATTATATGGAAATTCCCATGATATTTACGGACACCTTTATAATGCGGCCGCGGCCAAATAATTTCAATTTTTTAAACCCCATTCTTAGAAATTTACCTGTTAATATCGGCCAAAATATTTTAGTCTATTTGTTCATGGATACCCAATATATTAGATATTTAAGTAGGTATTTACCTACCTAAAACGGGATGAAATTATCTGCATTATTAGTAGCTCGATCTTTCTGTTACATATACATATTTCGTTAGTTTAAAGCTTTCTCTGTGTTCAAAAGTTTCTTAAGTTGCTATAAAAATATGTCACAAAAGAGGAAACATTTGTCGCTAAAAGACAAAATAAATATAATCGTCGAAAATGAAAGGTATGGTTTAAGTTCGCGAAAAATATGGGGCTGAAAAAACTCAAATTAACGATATAAAAAATAAAAGTGAATTAAAAAAGAATGTCATGCCTTTTCTCCTCCACATTTGTCATGCCTTTTCTCCTCCACATGGTATTCATTCTTATTTCAATTATTGCTGTACTTTTCTCTAGA
Organism: Ophraella communa; assembly: GCA_035357415.1. NCBI lineage: Eukaryota > Metazoa > Arthropoda > Insecta > Coleoptera > Chrysomelidae > Ophraella > Ophraella communa. The sequence goes on along the minus strand of CM068995.1, from coordinate 11,474,059 downwards.
TTTATATCATATATCATTTGTATTATTGTATACTTTAATATTTAACCTAGTTCTTCTTCTTTACCTATAGTTGACAGCAACTGTAATTTGAATTTACTGGCTAGTCAACAATTTTTAAAAAATTTTTAATATGCTATTTTTATTTTTATTACTTAATTCCATATTTGTACTGACTTGATTTTTGTTACATGTGTCGATCGGCCTTCACTAATTTTTGATCCCAATTCCTTATTAATTAGTTTCCTTTTTTAAATTTGACATTTTCATCCATAGACTTTATTGTTCCATAATATATGCTCTTCCATAGAGTTTCGGTTTTCATGATTTCTTCTGGACTTTTATGTTCTGTTAGCCGCCATTGCTTTCATAGTGTGCGTTTATTACTTTGATAGGGCTTAATTATAAAGTTTTAGTGTGTTTACTCATCTTTTACTAAGAATTTCGATCATATTCATGATCTGTCGACCTTTTCATTCTGATGTCCATGTAGGGCTTTCTCTGATACCGGAGTCACTGGTATCTCCTGTTAATCTCATTTTGGGGTTACTTCTTTTTGATGTTTTACCACCCTTAAGTTTCTATCACATAACAGTGGTAGTCATTGATTTTTCTATCCATATATTAGTACTTTTTTCTTTACTTATTCAACGGCACCACATACATTTGAATAAAATATTTAAATTCTTAACTGATTCCTCAATGATTCATTTTCCAATGAATCATTTTCATACCTCTTTTTAATATAATCATTTCCCTTATACATTAATTTTATAATCTTTATGTCACATATATTTTTTCTCTTTGTCACTGGTTTAACTTACCCCATTCATTAATTAATATTTAATATAAAATTTTGTTGGTCCGATCGAACATATGATCTGTTGAACATTTTATATAACTAATTTAAGGTAGGTCTGCTGTTAAAACTTGTAATTCTGCATAATTTTACCTCACACATTTGTTTTTTATAGCCTGATGATGGCCTGCTTGTAGGCCGAAACTAGTCGCTGTTCTTGTAAACGTTACTTTATGTAATAAAAACCTGTGACACTGATTTTGGTAATTTCCTTTATTCCTTTATTTAAAAAAGAATGTTGAAGAAGGTCGAAGGTGCTAACTTGGAGCAAAAACGAAAGTTTCCGAAATCAGAAGGATTGGCAATAATGGATCAAGTCGTCTACAATTGGTTTTACAAAGTCAGAAATTAAGCAATTCCAATATCTGGGCTGCTTAAAGAAAAAGCACTCGAGGAACAAAGCAGTTTGAAAATGGACAATTATGCTGCATCAAACGGTTGGTTGGAAAGTTTCTGCAAGCCTCATAATATAACGTTTAAATCAATTTGTGGTGAGTCTGCAGGGGTAAATTTGGACGACATAGAGGATTGGAAAACCAAGTTACCATATTAAGGAATTATTCTCCACGGGATGTATACAATGCTGACGAAACAGGACTATATTACCGAGCCATACCTAACAAGACATTTGCATTAAAAAATGAAAAATGTGCAGGGAAGAAGGCAGCAAAACAATGTTTGACTATTTTGCTATGTTTAAATATGGAAGATCCATTAATAATTGGAAAAAGTAAAAATTCCCGCAGTTTTAAGGGTAGTCATGTTGATAAATTACCCTTAGAATGGGTTTCTTACAAAAAGGCTTGGATGAAAACAGAAATTATGATAAGATGGCTGCATAAATTTGACAATAGAATGAAAAAACAAAATAAAAATGTGCTTCTTTTCCTGGATAATGCCACGTCACATCCTAAAGTTTCATTAGAAAATGTTAAAATAATCTTCCAACCATCCAACACCACATCACATTGCCAGCCCTTAGATCAAGGAATAATTTAGAATTTCAAATTCATTTACGAAATTTTTTCATTGGAAGACTTCTAGCGTTAATTGACAGTGGATGTGATTTCAAAAATGGCGAAAAAACCATAAATTTATCCAATGCACTTATCTGGATTACAGTTGCTTGGAAAAAAGTGTTTCCTGCTACAGTTAAGAAATGTTTCGGCTTCTCCGATATTATCCAAGAAGATCCACATTTTGATGATGAGGATAATATACCCCTTACCCATCTTTTCCCTACAATGAAATTTTAAATTTGGATGAATTTACTTCCTACAAAGAGCCCTAACTTCAGTATTACGGACAATTCTGACGTAGACAAAGCGAAGTGTGTGACAAATTGAGGTACTTAGAAAATTATTAATTATGCAAAAATAATGGTGAAATATTTATGGATGTGTCTCGAATTTTACTTAGTTACTCCCTCAAATTTTTCTCGATTTTTAAAAGCTGAACGCGCACTCTGTAACTCGATAGAGATAGAAATGGGAAAGAAATAGCAGAAAACCAAAAATTTATTTCTATCAACAAATCTAAAACATTCGGGCAAGTTCGTATATAGAGAAATGTGTATTACTGAACCTGAAAACATTTCGATTTTAAACCTATGTATCTATCAGTAATTTTGACATCTTAAATGTCAATATTGTCATTCTAAGCTGTTATTACTTATTTTGTTCTTTGTTTTTTGTGCTTTGCTATTAATTGAGTGAAATGGATTTGGTAATAGCGAATTTTATAGAAGAGGCAGAAGAAGAAGAAGAGAAATGCGATGGTAAGGAGACATCCAAGACACGACAAATGTCTCCGAACTAAGAGTTCGGACAATGTTAACTAGGTAGTTGTGGTAAAATCAAAATAAATGTTAATAATCCCAAATAAAGGCTTTTTTGACAAGAACATGAGAAACAAAAAAAACAGTGACAACTGCCGAGAATTAATGCCAACCCAGATACCGCGTTAATGTATAGCATCAATTAAATAATGTCTATATAGATTAAAAATTTCTTGTCTACAAGAAAAATTAATAAAATACATCCTCATTTTTAATTAAAAAACTTTTAATAAAAAACAATACCTAACGTAACCTTACGGCATGAATGCACAGAACGCGGCCCGCCGGTCGAATACTGGTGGCCCGCCGTCAGCAGAAATAATACTCTCATACATTTGAAAAATATTGAATTCTATTCCAGAATAAAACAAAAAAAATATGTTCGAAAAGTAATCGCCACCGTACCACTAGAACAACGCAGAGCAGCCAATTCAGAGTGGTACCAACCATTTTTTTGTCGGTTGTCTTCCAAGAAACCAGAATGACTTCTTTTTATTCCCGTATGTAAAAAAACAAACTGAGAGGGCAATGTTTTTCGACACCTGAAGAAGCGGTTGCTGCATTCAGAATGCATGTTTTGAAGATACTTCAAACCGAGTGGCAAAAGTGCTTCGACAATTGGTTCAAACGCAAGCAAAAGTGTATAGATACTCATGGGAAATATTTTGAAAAACAGTAAAGTGATTTTTGATGGATAATATTTGTTTTTGCTCTCTAATCCCGAGATATAAAAGGCAACCCTCGTACATGGAGCAACTTAACTCAAGACACAATAGCAGCAACAGTCGTCAAATTGGTCAAAAATAATCTGGATAATAGTGTTATATTTTTTTGGCTGGGCATTACTTGTTAAAAGTTTTTATCTCTTTTTGTTTTCAGTTGTAAAACATGTTCATTTATTTATTTTTATTTTCGGCATAACAGGAGCTTTGCTTCTCTGCTAACACGGATTATTTACGCAGACACCACCAACTGTGTAATATTATCCAACAGAAACTGGCCAAAAGATATGGACTGTGTTGAATGCCCATATCTTTATATTACAAATACAACCCACAGGCAGTGCGCTAGAGAATTCAGATTTTAGACTCTACTACGATAGGTCCATTCCAAACAATAACATTTTGTATAAATTTAATAAAAAGATAGCAAATTCATCAACTGGACTCATTCCCAGACGTCTTAAAGAGAGTCTTAAAAACTCAGTATTCATAAAAACACTTTTATTGACTTTGACAAAAATGTTAAATACATGTCACACTGTTCTTAAATTCTTAAACATGCAATTTTTGAGCCTAATCCCATTTAAGTTTACGCTCAGGATAGGTAAATATTACCAGCCAATGCTCAGCAAGTGCATAAGTCTTTTGATAATAATATATAATAGTAAATCGGTGAGAAGCTAGCTCCTAGCTCCTACCGTAGAAATACGACAAGCAGCTCATTTGGCAACAGCGCATCAAAATCGACTGTGCATTCATACTCGACCAGCAGGTTGTAGGTAAAATTGAACGCTCGCACATGATAATACTACAAATTAAATACGGGGGAACCATGATAATTAGTGGTTGATAAAAAACATTTTAAAGTTAATTTAATAAAAACCAAAATATAAAATGATATAAAATATTATTTAAATACTAATCTATACTTAATAAATGTTCATAGTGTGTTAAAATTGACATATCAGTGAATTTTTAAAGCAAATTGGGATATATCCTTTGGAGCTGGGGGGTAGATGAAGATATCCATGAATGAAATTTTGCACAGAGGTAGAAAAAATAATTCTCTTTCATCTGGCATATTCAAAAATTACTTACAAACGTTCCGAGTGGCCGAAAAATGGATTTTAAGGGAATTTTTCACGCAAATTCGGATATATCCTTTGGAGCTGGGGGGTAGATAAAGATGTCCATGAATGAAATTTTGCACAGAGGTAGAAAAAATAATTCTCTTTCATCTGGCATATTCAAAAATTACTTACAAACGTTCCGAGTGGCCGAAAAATGGATTTTAAGGGAATTTTTCACGCAAATTGGGATATATCCTATGGAGCTGGGGGGTAGATGAAAATGTCCATGAATGAAATTTTGCACAGAGGTAGAAAAAACAATTCTCTTTCATCTGGCATATTCAAAAATTACTTACAAACGTTCCGAGTGGCCGAAAAATGGATTTTAAGGGAATTTTTCACGCAAATTCGGGTATATCCTTTGGAGCTGGGGGGTAGATGAAGATGTCCATGAATGAAATTTTGCACAGAGGTAGAAAAAATAATTCTCTTTTATCTGGCATATTCAAAAATTACTTACAAACGTTCCGAAAGGCCAAAAAATGAATTTTAAGGGAATTTTTCACGCAAATTGGGATATATCCTTTGGAGCTGGGGGGTAGATGAAGATGTCCATGATTGAAATTTTGCACAGAGGTAGAAAAAATAATTCTCTTTTATCTGGCATATTCAAAAATTACTTACAAACGTTCCGAAAGGCCAAAAAATGAATTTTAAGGGAATTTTTCACGCAAATTGGGATATATCCTTTGGAGCTGGGAGGTAGATGAAAATGTCCATGAATGAAATTTTGCACAGAGGTAGAAAAAACAATTCTCTTTCATCTGGCATATTCAAAAATTACTTACAAACGTTCCGAGTGGCCAAAAAATGAATTTTAAGGAAATTTTTCACGCAAATTGGGATATATCCTTTGGAGCTGGGGGGTAGATGAAGATATCCATGAACGAAATTTTGCACAGAGGTAGAAAAAACAATTCTCTTTCATCTGGCATATTCAAAAATTACTTACAAACGTTCCGAGTGGCCAAACAATGAATTTTAAGGGAATTTTTCACGCAAATTGGGATATATCCTTTGGAGCTGGGGGGTAGATGAAAATGTCCATGAATGAAATTTTGTACAGAGGTAGAAAAAATAATTTTCTTTCATCTGGCATATTCAAAAATTACTTACAAATGTTCCGAGTGGCCGAAAAATGGATTTTAAGGGAATTTTTCACGCAAATTCGGGTATATCCTTTGGAGCTGGGGGGTAGATGAAGATGTCCATGAATGAAATTTTGCACAGAGGTAGTAAAAACAATTTTCTTTCATCTGGCATATTCAAAAATTACTTACAAACGTTCCGAGTGGCCGAAAAATGGATTTTAAGAGAATTTTTCACGCAAATTCGGATATATCCTTTGGAGCTGGGGGGTAGATAAAAATGTCCATGAATGAAATTTTGCACAGAGGTAGAAAAAACAATTTTCTTTCATCCGGCATATTCAAAAATTACTTACAAACGTTCCGAGTGGCCGAAAAATGGATTTTAAGGGAATTTTTCACGCAAATTCGGGTATATCCTTTGGAGCTGGGGGGTAGATGAAGATGTCCATGAATGAAATTTTGCACAGAGGTAAAAAAAACAATTCTCTTTCATCTGGCATATTCAAAAATTACTTACAAACGTTCCGAGTGGCCAAAAAATGAATTTTAAGGGAATTTTTCACGCAAATTGGGATATATCCTTTGGAGCTGGGGGGTAGATGAAGATGTCCATAAATAAAATTTTGCACAGAGGTAGAAAAAATAATTTTCTTTCATCTGGCATATTCAAAAATTACTTACAAACGTTCCGAGTGGCCGAAAAATGGATTTTAAGGGAATTTTTCACGCAAATTCGGATATATCCTTTGGAGCTGGGGGGTAGATGAAGATGTCCATGAATGAAATTTTGCAAAGAGGTAGAAAAAGTAATTCTCTTTCATCTGGCATATTCAAAAATTACTTACAAACGTTCCGAGTGGCCGAAAAATGGATTTTAAGGGAATTTTTCACGCAAATTGGGATATATCCTTTGGAGCTGGGGGGTAGATGAAGATGTCCATGAATAAAATTTTGCACAGAGGTAGAAAAAATAATTCTCTTTCATCTGGCATATTCAAAAATTACTTACAAACGTTCCGAGTGGCCGAAAAATGGATTTTAAGGGAATTTTTCACGCAAATTGGGATATATCCTTTGGAGCTGGGGGGTAGATGAAGATGTCCATGAATGAAATTTTGCACAGAGGTAGAAAAAATAATTCTCTTTCATCTGGCATATTCAAAAATTACTTACAAACGTTCCGAGTGGCCAAAAAATGAATTTTAAGGGAATTTTTCACGCAAATTGGGATATATCCTTTGGAGCTGGGGGGTAGATGAAGATGTCCATGAATAAAATTTTGCACAGAGGTAGAAAAAATAATTTTCTTTCATTTGGCATATTCAAAAATTACTTACAAACGTTCCGAGTGGCCAAAAAATGAATTTTAAGGGAATTTTTCACGCAAATTGGGATATATCCTTTGGAGCTGGGGGGTAGATGAAGATGTCCATGAATGAAATTTTGCACAGAGGTAGAAAAAATAATTCTCTTTCATCTGGCATATTCAAAAATTACTTACAAACGTTCCGAGTGGCCAAAAAATGAATTTTAAGGGAATTTTTCACGCAAATTGGGATATATCCTTTGGAGCTGGGGGGTAGATGAAGATGTCCATGAATAAAATTTTGCACAGAGGTAGAAAAAATAATTTTCTTTCATCTGGCATATTCAAAAATTACTTACAAACGTTCCGAGTGGCCGAAAAATGGATTTTAAGGGAATTTTTCACGCAAATTCGGATATATCCTTTGGAGCTGGGGGGTAGATGAAGATGTCCATGAATGAAATTTTGCACAGAGGTAGAAAAAGTAATTCTCTTTCATCTGGCATATTCAAAAATTACTTACAAACGTTCCGAGTGGCCGAAAAATGGATTTTAAGGGAATTTTTCACGCAAATTCGGATATTTACAAAATAAATTCCTATAAATTGCTATAAATATGTCTAGGAACATAAAAATTGAAAGTTTTTAACAAAACTGTCACGTTTTATTAAAGAAATAGATTTCTTAAACCAATAACAGCTGTTTAGCCACAACTTCATGCCCCAATATCTTTTTTTATTCAACTATTTCCCGCAAAAAACATTTTACATCTTTATATATAGGTAGGTATATAAAATAATTCTTAAATGTTTGGTCCTTTTGATTAAATAATTGTAAATAGGTCTATTTTTATGTATGGATAAAATTGAAAGAGTTTTTAAATATTAATTGTTTATATCTTGGCTAAAAGATAAGTCAACCCGACATCTTCTAAATCGATAGTAGAACAACATTAAAATATAGGGGAATTAAACACGTGCCTAAGAGTGTACCTGCTACCCTTCTAAAAACATTAACTTTACTTAATTTATTTATTGTAAGGACATCAAAAAATGTTCTCTAGGCAACGAATTGTATTTCTGAATTAAATAAAACTGTAGATAATTTAATATACATCAGTGACAATGGAGGAATAAAAAATGTGTACAATTAAAACTTTATTGTATTTTATTAATTACTTCTATTTTAGATTTGCTACTTTCGTACAAAGAAGCAGTTTGTCTATCGTTTCTAAAGACGATTCCAAAAATATCGCGACAGCTCCAGTAAAATTCGGCTATGTGGGGATATTCGCCGACGATCGCGATCTCCGATCGGCGCGCAGTCGGAGAATTCTAGTAGAACAATTGCTAAGCGGATTCCGTGTGCGTTGTTTGTTAGTCCCAGCGGTGGCTGGGCCACTGGAATCTATTTCTCGAACTGGGTAATCGCTAGCGTTCGAGTCGACGGTAAAGATAGATGGGAAAACCGGAGCTGTCGCGATACTTTTGGAATCATCTCTACTCTATTCTCTTTCTGCATCGTACAAGTTCAAGTAGGAAACGATCTCATGCTGAGCGGTAGATTTAAGCAATGATAGTACAATAAAATTATTCGTCCTAGTCCAGTAGAACTAGACAAAACCTATTAAGTTTATATGTAGCTATTTACGATTATGTATTTGGTATGTAAAAATGGATTTTTCCTGTCCAAGAAACAAAGTGTAGAGTATTTAGTGGTGCAATTAAAAAAACCTATTTCGAAAATATCGTTAAAGCATTATTATATTTTTATTTAAATAGAAACATTTTTCCACATTTCAGTTTATGTAAAAGATGAAATTAAACATCACATTTTTTTTCATGTGAAATATATTGTTTTAACTCAGTGGAAGTCCACCTTACTAAAAACAATTAACAACGGAAAGTTAGAACAAAACTTTTATTTAAAAATTTAGATTTTTTAATTCAATTACAGCTTTTCATATAAAACATCCAGGATAATATTCCATTAGGTCTAAAAATATCTACGTTTTAATATTGTTATGTCTTATGACTTCCATACACTTGGTCTAGTCTTAACACTACTTAATCAACATCAGACTTTAATATTTTTTATGTGGTTTTATATAGAATTTAAGAAGTAATACTATTAATAGGTCAAGAAATAAACTGGTACATTAAAAAATTGTTTTTATTAAAATTATATTTATCATTGCTTTTTAACAATAAAGTAATTATGTTTACATTCAAAATAAGGTAAAGTGCTGGTTAAATGTCCAGATACAAATCAGGTACACTCTTAGGCACGTGTTTAATTCCCCTATATTTTAATGTTGTTCTACTATCGATTTAGAAGATGTCGGGTTGATTTATCTTTTAGCCAAGATATAGACAATTGATATTTAAAAACTCTTTCAATTTTATCCATATATAAAAATAGATCTATTTACAATTATTTAATTAAAAGGACCAAACATTTAAGAATTATTTTATATACCTATATATAAAGATGTAAAATGTTTTCTGCGGGAAATAGTTGAATAAAAAAAGATATTGGGGTATGAAGTTGTGGCTAAACAGCTGTTATTGGTTTAAGAAATCTATTTTTTAAATAAAACGTGACAGTTTTTTAAAAAACTTTCAATTTTTATGTTCCTAGACATATTTATAGCAATCTATAGGAATTTATTTTGTAAATATCCGAATTTGCGTGAAAAATTCCCTTAAAGTCCATTTTTTGGCAAATCGGAACGTTTGTAAGTAATTTTTGAACATGCCAGATGAAAGAGAATTGTTTTTTCTCCCTCTGTGCAAAATTTCATTCATGGACATCTTTATCTACCCCCCAGCTCCAAAGGATATATCCGAATTTGCGTGAAAAATTCCCTTAAAATCCATTTTTCGGCCACTCGGAACGTTTGTAAGTAATTTTTGAATATGCCAGATGAAAGAGAATTATTTTTTCTACCTCTGTGCAAAATTTCATTCATGGACATCTTCATCTACCCCCCAGCTCCAAAGGATATATCCGAATTTGCGTGAAAAATTCCCTTAAAATTCATTTTTTGGCCACTCGGAACGTTTGTAAGTAATTTTTGAATATGCCAGATGAAAGAGAATTGTTTTTACTACCTCTGTGCAAAATTTTATTCATGGACATCTTCATCTACCCCCCAGCTCCAAAGGATATATCCCAATTTGCGTGAAAAATTCCCTTAAAATTCATTTTTCGGCCACTCGGAACGTTTGTAAGTAATTTTTGAATATGCCAGATGAAAGAGAATTATTTTTTCTACCTCTGTTCAAAATTTTATTCATGGACATCTTCATCTACCCCCCAGCTCCAAAGGATATATCCGAATTTGCGTGAAAAATTCCCTTAAAATCCATTTTTTGGCCACTCGGAACGTTTGTAAGTAATTTTTGAATATGCCAGATAAAAGAGAATTATTTTTTCTACCTCTGTACAAAATTTCATTCATGGACATCTTCATCTACCCCCAAGCTCCAAAGGATATATCCGAATTTGCGTGAAAAATTCCCTTAAAATCCATTTTTCGGCCACTCGGAACGTTTGTAAGTAATTTCTGAATATGCCAGATGAAAGAGAATTTTTTTTTCTACCTCTGTGCAAAATTTCATTCATGGACATCTTCATCTACCCCCCAGCTCCAAAGGATATATCCGAATTTGCGTGAAAAATTCCCTTAAAATCCATTTTTGGCCACTCGGAACGTTTGTAAGTAATTTTTGAATATGCCAGATGAAAGAGAATTATTTTTTCTACCTCTGTGCAAAATTTCATTCATGGACATCTTCATCTACCCCCCAGCTCCAAAGGATATATCCGAATTTGCGTGAAAAATTCCCTTAAAATCCATTTTTCGGCCACTCGGAACGTTTGTAAGTAATTTTTGAATGTGCCAGATGAAAGAAAATTATTTTTTCTACCTCTGTGCAAAATTTTATTCATGGACATCTTCATCTACCCCCCAGCTCCAAAGGATATATCCGAATTTGCGTGAAAAATTCCCTTAAAATCCATTTTTCGGCCACTCGGAACGTTTGTAAGTAATTTTTGAATATGCCAGATGAAAGAGAATTGTTTTTTTTACCTCTGTGCAAAATTTCATTCATGGACATCTTCATCTACCCCCCAGCTCCAAAGGATATATCCGAATTTGCGTGAAAAATTCCCTTAAAATCCATTTTTCGGCCACTCGGAACGTTTGTAAGTAATTTTTGAATGTGCCAGATGAAAGAAAATTATTTTTTCTACCTCTGTGCAAAATTTTATTCATGGACATCTTCATCTACCCCCCAGCTCCAAAGGATATATCCGAATTTGCGTGAAAAATTCCCTTAAAATCCATTTTTCGGCCACTCGGAACGTTTGTAAGTAATTTTTGAATATGCCAGATGAAAGAGAATTATTTTTTCTACCTCTGTTCAAAATTTTATTCATGGACATCTTCATCTACCCCCCAGCTCCAAAGGATATATCCGAATTTGCGTGAAAAATTCCCTTAAAATCCATTTTTTGGCCACTCGGAACGTTTGTAAGTAATTTTTGAATATGCCAGATGAAAGAGAATTATTTTTTCTACCTCTGTGCAAAATTTTATTCATGGACATCTTCATCTACCCCCAGCTCCAAAGGATATATCCGAATTTGCGTGAAAAATTCCCTTAAAATCCATTTTTAGCCTACTCGGAACGTTTGTAACTTTTGAATATACCAGATGAAAGAGAATTGTTTTTTCTACATCTGTGCAAAATTTCATTCATGGACATCTTCATCTACCCCCCAGCTCCAAGGGATATATCCGAATTTGCGTGAAAAATTCCCTTAAAATCCATTTTTCGGCCACTCGGAACGTTTGTAAGTAATTTTTGAATATGCCAGATAAAAGAGAATTGTTTTTTTTACCTCTGTGCAAAATTTCATTCATGGACATCTTCATCTACCCCCCAGCTCCAAAGGATATATCCGAATTTGCGTGAAAAATTCCCTTAAAATCCATTTTTTGGCCACTCGGAACGTTTGTAAGTAATTTTTGAATATACCAGATGAAAGAGAATTGTTTTTTTTACCTCTGTGCAAAATTTCATTCATGGACATCTTCATCTACCCCCCAGCTCCAAAGGATATATCCGAATTTGCGTGAAAAATTCCCTTAAAACCCATTTTTCGGCCACTCGGAACGTTTGTAAGTAATTTTTGAATATGCCAGATGAAAGAGAATTATTTTGTCTACCTCTGTTCAAAATTTCATTCATGGACATCTTCATCTACCCCCCAGCTCCAAAGGATATATCCGAATTTGCGTGAAAAATTCCCTTAAAATCCATTTTTTGGCCACTCGGAACGTTTGTAAGTAATTTTTGAATATGCCAGATGAAAGAGAATTATTTTTTCTACCTCTGTGCAAAATTTCGTCGGCTTAACATGCAAATGTCGTAAGTCCACAATTGGTCAAAAATAGACTTGAAATGTTGTAAGTCCCAAAAAAACCAAAAAAAAACTTTTTTTGTTAATTATTTTCCATAATTTGGTAAATTAGATATGTTTAAACATTTGGTAAAAGTTTTTGTTTAAAAAAATTTAATATACCAATATATATAGGAAGTTTTTTAGCTCTCCTGTAAAATTTACAATTTAGGACTTACTACATTTACATGTTAAGCCGACGATTTCATTCATGGACATCTTCATCTACCCCCCAGCTCCAAAGGATATATCCGAATTTGCGTGAAAAATTCCCTTAAAATCCATTTTTCGGCCACTCGGAACGTTTGTAAGTAATTTTTGAATATGCCAGATGAAAGAGAATTGTTTTTTTTACCTCTGTGCAAAATTTCATTCATGGACATCTTCATCTACCCTCCAGCTCCAAAGGATATATCCCAATTTGCGTGAAAAATTCCCTTAAAATCCATTTTTCGGCCACTCGGAACGTTTGTAAGTAATTTTTGAATATGCCAGATGAAAGAGAATTATTTTTTCTACCTCTGTGCAAAATTTTATTCATGGACATCTTCATTTACCCCCCAGCTCCAAGGGATATATCCCAATTTGCGTGAAAAATTCCCTTAAAATCCATTTTTCGGCCACTCGGAACGTTTGTAAGTAATTTTTGAATATGCCAGATGAAAGAGAATTATTTTTTCTACCTCTGTGCAAAATTTCATTCATGGACATCTTCATCTACTAAGACTTATTAGTATAAAGTTATAATAAATTTTTAATATTACGATAACTCCCTCGTAACTGGCGGACGGAATATGCAGCGGAGCGGAGTTGCCAAATCAATTTTACCGTATTGGAGCTAGGAGCCTACTTCTCACCCGTTAATAGTAATAATTTGACTAGGCTACTTGCGTTTAATAATCTGCAAGAAAAGAATGTAAATGGATTTCCAAACACAAATAATAGAAAAATAATGTTGCAACATTTATTATAAACAACAATTTCAAATAGAATTATATTTAAATATATTTTTTATTAACTAAAATATAACAAGAATATATTGATAAGCATCTAAATATTATATGCGTTAGTTTCACACCACATTGTCAAATTCCAATTATCTTTTATTTTAATGGTAGCTTGTAAAGCTTTGTAATTTGATTTGTGAATATAGGCATATTTTTGATATTATGCGATATTTATGTACCCAGACCGATTTATTAAAAAAATTATTTTACAATCTTCAAAAAAACAAATTTAAGTAAAAATTATCGTTATTTACATTTTGAGTTACAATTCATTACCATGAAGTTGAATAAATTATATTTGTTTGTTTTTAAATTTGCATAATTTTGCAATATTATAATTAGTATCATTACTTATTAGTATGATTAGTTTATAAGTAATTGTTTTTATGATTAACAACAGTATGGTTGGAGAAATAAACTTTTGGATGATATTTCTTCTACTTTTTCTAAATGTAATTAGACATATTTTTTAAATTAATTACATTATATATTCCTAAAATAAAATCTAGGTTAAAGTTTTGTTACTGTTTATTCAAGGTTTTATATTACTTTTAAATGGCATATTCCTTAGTTTATATTAATTCATAATAAGAAAATACTTCTCATAATGAATAAGTGAATTATTATTGTAAAACTACCATTCGTTTCAAATTAAAAACGTTTGTATTATACACTTTACCAGATATAGTAAACATTTTAATTTTCGGTTCTTTTACCATCCATTGTTAAAATTAAACTAAAGACTGAAAAACGCTTAAAGTTAAAAATTAACACCAGATGTCAATTAAACTAATTTAGAGCAGTAGAATAATCAATAAACTAGATAAAATAATTATTTTTATTTAATTTTACATAGTTAAAAACAAGGCACTGGATATCTGATTTTGTTTATTAATCTTTTTATAATATATGAACATTTAGGAAATCTCAAAATAAGTTATGTAGGTACTTCAAACATAAAAATGTTATAAATACTATCACAGCAAAAAATTTTATAACAAAAATATTCGAATAAAAATTCAAAATTATTTTCAGGGTTATGACTTATTGTTTAATTGTCAAAAACAATAAAGGTTGTTGACAGCAAAAGTTATTAAAGTTAACATTTGGTGTCCATTGATAAAATACTATCACTGTTGACATTCAATAGGTATACTGTAAAGGGGTATCCATTCATACAAAAATATTTGTTATCGCCAATGTTACTTCAAGCAAACCAATATCATCACCCACACTTAAACACATACAACTCCATCACTATCCATATAGCATTAGGAAGTTTTAAAATAAAAAAAAAGTTTTTTTATAGAATTACGAATCTTTGAAATATTCAAATTTGGATTAATAATATATTATTAAAACGATTACTGAAATACTAAAGTATTGTAAAATTGAGACAATCCTGTATTAAAGTACAATCACAGAATTAGAAATCGATTTATAAAAGTCATGATGAAATTTCCTTGTATATAATCTTAAGAAAAGTAGCAGCAATAGAGAAGCAAGATTAAAAATTGAAAATGGCATGCAGTCAAGGGAATATAGGTTGTTAATTATCGTTTGCTCTAGCTCTGTAGATGTTGATACTTGTATCCATTGTATATTTTAAAATGGAAAACGAATACTGTATTAAATTAGCTTGTTCGACCTGCAGATATCTAGACCCAAAGGCCTATATTTCTAGTTTTTAGCCGAATTTAGCAGTATTTTATATACAATACTATGTCTTTTCGTTTTTATAACTTCAATACTAATCGGTATAATACTTTATTTTTAAATATTTTTAAATAAATTATTATTTGTAATACCATTGTGTTACATTATAAAATAATTTAAGTAAGTAGAGTTTAAACATTATTTTCAACGTATATAAAATCTGAAATGTTTTATCACAAAAATTTTGGTAGAAATTTTAAAAAATGTCGATGTAATTAGTACTACTTCTAATTTGATTCGGTTTCTTCTCTTTCTGCAAAATTTTCTACCGGAACACCTAAATCGATACACTAAAACAAACATTTTTAATATTAATTAATTACATTCAAATACAGACAAACATATAACTAAATAACTTACATCTGAGATATTTATCCTAGGAGAATCTAAAGTTTGTTCAGGATAAACCCAGGGTTTATAACCAGGATTTTGCTGCGATGATTTCCATAGTTCGTACCCTTCCGCTGCCTTTTTTAGCTGCTTTACGACTTTAGGAGCAAATTTTTGAGTAATTTTATTAACTAGCCAGGGAGGAAGCTTTCCTCTAGGATCCGTTTGAGATACATATCCTAAGAAACATCCAGTCGAACAATCTCGAATAACGAATCCTGTCAGATGAGAAATCGCCCTATAAAATTTAGTTGCACAGTTAATATTTACCAGATCAAATCAAAGTAAAGATAATTATTATTATTGGTGGAGGTCAGATATCGAGATTTGTTTTTTAATATTAATAATTTTTCTCAAGGTCTCAAGGTTTGCTGAATATGAGCAGACAGGACTACTGACTGGATACAGTCGCCTTATGGCATATGAAAATAATTGTATTGGCAGAGATTGCGGACTGCACAGAATCTGGTAGGCTGAGGATGAAATAGCGGAGCATATGTTGTGTAACTGCCAAGAGCTCAAGAGACTAAGGATCAGTAGATTTGCTCTGCATCAACTCGAGCCCAAGGACACTGATGAGCTTCATCAGAGGCATAGGGCTGATAGGACTATTGATTTCAACTTAATGGTTCTCGTAAAAATAGAAATAGAATATTGAAGAAGTCCATTCTTATTTGAAGTAGGTACAGCTACATACTTACCTAATAAAACCTTTTCTACTAGCATAATCCTTATGTTGAACAGAATGATTAAGTATTAACTTTTCATTTCCCATGTCTAGCCATGAGCGCTGCAAGACGAAGTCTCGATTTTTAACTGGAGCTGGACAAGACACTAAAAAATAATAGGAAAGATACTATATTTTATTACAACTGAATAAAGA
This sequence comes from Ophraella communa, assembly GCA_035357415.1. Classification (NCBI taxonomy): domain Eukaryota; kingdom Metazoa; phylum Arthropoda; class Insecta; order Coleoptera; family Chrysomelidae; genus Ophraella; species Ophraella communa. The sequence goes on along the minus strand of CM068995.1, from coordinate 11,457,649 downwards.
CCGAAACTAGTAGCGCTTTTTACAATAATTTTTACATTAAATTATTGTGGTTTGACTTGGGTGTTTTATTGATATTTTGATATCAGCCACATTTAAGATATGGATCATTCCATCGATAAAAAATTAAAATAAAGTCAACACTAACTTTCGGTAAATTCATTGGGTTGGCGGTTATGAATCTCATTTTCATTCGAAAAATATAATTAATATTCGCAATAACTCAACTATAATTTTACATAGTTGTCACATAGTGACTTCACTAGCCGCTAATTGGTGGGTTAAAATTTTAATTCTTAATTATTGTTAATCACGAAGTATAGATACAAGAAGTTTGAACGGTATCAATTTAATATAAAATGTTCATTTTTTAATTAAAATTAATTAAGAATGGAGTGTTAAACCGATATCCGGTTTAACATGCAAAAATATATTTAAAAAATTTTTGAATCAAATGTTTTGGACGAAAACTGGAAATTGAGAATTCCTAAATGTTTGCAACTTTCACTACAGATACGTCACCAACTCATATATAAAGTAAGCCACTTTCTGATTTAGATGTTTTATGAACTTATAGCTAATAGCCAGTTACGAAAAGGCCAATCTAATTTGAAGAACTTTCAAAATATATGCGTGTTCTGTATCTTACATTTGTCTACAGTTTATAGGAGCTTGACGTTCTTTTCAAATTTGAATAATGTCAATATCATATAAATCTTGTTTTGTATCATAGTGCACGAACACAACAGTTAGAACACATAAAAAAATTGTAACCGTGCCTGCAATAAAACATAGACGAAAATTGTAGTTTGAGGATCAAAATTTTTAAAAAGAAGACGACAGGATTGCGGTTCTATGTCGACCCTTATGTAGCTAAATTTACTTTTGGGATATCTACGTCACAGAACGAATGACGGACTATTTAAATCATCCAAAAGTTGAATTTTCAAATCGATATTAAAACCGTGTGATAATAAATACAATAAAATTAATTGATTTCCTAGTATGATTTTGTACCGCTAACTATTCACATTGAGAAAACATCATATTTTTGTTAAGTTTAACACCCCATTGGGAAAATGTTATGCTGTTCATGGTTATCATACTGGCCAAAAAACAAGTGAGAATCTAGGGAAAGTGGCTTTATTCAAAACAAAAAAGTTAGTAACCCCAAAATAACATTAAAAATATGTGTTAAGCCACTAATTCTAATAATAATAATATACTACATGAAATATATAGAGGTTTCATTAGCAACAAGACTTCCCGTGTACAAATTTAGACAAGTACTTCTTGAAAAGTAGTGCGCTACTCTACCGACTTACCAACAAAAAATTTGTCCATTACATTGATAACATTCGTTCGGTTCCTGCTATCTATACTTTGTTTTATTAAAAATCAATATTTCTTAAAATTAAAACGATGCAATATGATAACAATTAATGATAATTATATTTAACTTACAAGCATAATATCCTACATCATTATTTGGATTCAAATAACCAATTTCTATGGATGCTTGCATATGTTCGTCCCATTCTTTCCGATATCCTGGATCATGCAAAACATCGAATAATGTATTAGCACTTACATCTTGGAAGACTGTTTGAACTTTTACCATTTTAAAGTTTGTATTAGGGGTTGTTTTGGTCCACACCTAAAGTCACATTCTACATATTGTATTGAATATTTAACAATATATTTCCTACAAAAACTAAAGACTTTACAAAATTTTCATATAATTATAAAAAAAAGTTTTGTGGTACTAGTTAGTCTTAGCCCTTTTTCAGAAAGGACCGATAATCAGTGCTGATGATCGGTCGTCGCTGATCATCGATAACCTTCTTTGTTTGCTCATATCAGAGACAATCTCGAGACACACAAATACATATGAAAATTAGTTCGGTAAGAACATAAGAAGAATTCTTTGTCTGATATACTGAAACTGCATAAATACGTGTTTTTTCAATAAAGTAGGAGGTAGAGTCAGGTGGCGGTAGTGCCGCTGCAATTCAATTCCGTTAATATTTAATTCCATGTAATTGACTGTTGACATTTGCGATCTGTTTCTCTCTCAGACACGGAAAGATATAGGGAGGGACTCGTAACAATTACAGTGACTGTACTACTAACAGTGGCGACAAGCGGCGATTAGCCACGCCCATACACCATTAAGGGGCAAACTTTTAAAAATCATTATTATTAAAGTATTTTAATAAAATATATTTTATTTTAGTACTTTATGAGATACTATAACTAAAAATTGGGTGTTTGGGAGTGTTGTCCAATCAAAATCGATATTATATAAAAAATTTTGAGTGAAGTTATTAGGTCTTTTTTTTAACGTTTGAACTAAACTTTTTTCAATGGCAATATATGTGGTTTCTGTTTAATGTTCTTCTACTACTAGACATCACGTGCTATGATATTTTGACTACGATTATAGACAGCTTTGATAATGGAAGCAAACGTGGCAAACACATCTAGCCAGAGACAAAATATAGGGTAGGGTGGGCCACAAGTTAAACAAAAATTATATTGCTATTAATTTACACTTGTAACTAGTCGTGCCATCTCTGATTCAATAGACTAGTCACACATTAATAGAATTCATTGACGAAACACAAACTGCATCATTTAATGCAGAAATCTTGAGGCGTGGTATTGGTTTTGCACCAAAAGTATTATTTTCTACCATTTGTGGAGTGCAGATAGTAACTTTGTCTAATTGTATAATTTGAGTGATTAAAACTAGAGGCGTCATCTATTAAATCGATTGATGAACACGTCGATCTTCTTGCGTGGTAGTAAAGTAAACCTTTCATAGAGGTCGGTTATAAAAACATTATGGATTATTCCTACTGAGCATTGCTTGTAAGAGGTAGCGCAATATTTAAAGTTATAATTTTTGTTACAATGTTTCTGTATGGACCTAGTATAATAGTAAATGTTTAATTTAAATTATCTATGGTTTAAACTTAAATTATAATTTACAAATTTGGGATTTAAGATTATTATTACCTACTGTCGAAATAATAATCAGTGAACGGGACTCCTATATATCAAATATTTATTCTGCTACATAATTATGTGTAAATATTTATTTATCAATGGAATGTTGATACGTTACGACAGTAAAATTGTAAATACTAGTTAATCTAACTACACTGGAGTTGCTTTTACTGGAATGTTTTGAGGTGATTGTACATATATTAATCATTCATTATTAACCATTAATCATAAATATTTATAGCAGGTTAAAATTAATTGATCATGAAAATAGAAATTCTTAGATTAGTCAAGTCCAGCGTGATTTTGTGGAAAAATGTGTCTATAGAGAGAGAAAAAAATAATAATTTCTTCGAAAACAATCCCAAATTAGCTATATAAATGTATAGAGTTCTAATAGAAAAAAAATCCGTTACCCTTATTTGGCCCACAACCTGTTAACATGATATAGACACCAGTAAAGTAAACCCACTAGTTCCGTTCAAGATAATGGTATTTTATGGTTCTGTTATGCCATGATAAACAGAGTAATCGACATCTACTGTAAGGTGACAATTCAATAATTTAACAACATTTAAAAAATACGTAAGTAGTTTTACCTTAGTTTCGTCAACTTTGTGATACTCCAGCTTCCAATCGGCGTGATCATCTATCAACATCTTCAACATATCGAAATCCCCATCGTCCGCGATTTTTACTATACCTGGCTCCATTTAACTGCAAAGTACATCGGCCATATTAATAGTTTTAGGTTATAATTTCGACCGTTTAAAAATGCATTTAGTTTTTCATGCTGCGAAGTGTATTAATGGACAATTTATTGATTTTTGACATAATGTTTTGTATGAGTTAAGTTTTCGGTAGCGTAGACGCACTGGTAGTGTTGTCGTTCGTCGACATTGCAAATATATTTATAAAACGTTACTTTAGTACGTCATTCCAGGATTTTGTTCGTTGGTGATTATACCGAGACGATTCCATATATTTTAAACCAAGCGACACACATTTGTGGATTTATTTATTTGAGGTAAAAGGATGTTGATTTAAATTTTTATATTTAAAATTAATAATTCACCGGTATGAGAATTTTATTAGGTAGTCCAGAACATTTTTTTACATTTTTATTTGTTATTAACTGGAAGCATAAACACTTATCAATAGTTAACGTAGGTACCTACTTGTTATTACAAATATACTATAGTAAGTAATAGTAATTATAATTTTTATTGTAGACAATATGTGACTCATAGTACACGACTACCTACTTTTATCAAGCAAAGATACAACATGTATTTTGATAAGGGTACCTGTCAAACTTAAAAATAAAACTTTAAATAAAATATTAATAATTGTTTTTATTGTTTCTTATTGAATAACTGCACAGATTCTATTCATTATCATAATTTATTTTCCATGTTTATGTTTCTTTTAAAACACCACTTGCACATTTGCTATGAAACACATGTAAATTTAAATAAACAAAACATGCAACTGCTATAAAAAAAACTTTGATATTGTTTAACTTATGATACAAGAAAATTTAAATCGATATTTCAGTGCATCTATACATTTGTACGAGTCCATTCTCAAGGCAAAAATTAATCTCTCAAACTGTCTGTACCTATTCAGGCTTTTACTTCATAACCCTGACACTTACAAAGCTAAAATAAGAAGCAAATTAAAGAGGAAGGTTTATTCTATGTTTCTGCTGTGATACTTTTTAATTTTACTTTTTTTTTTTAATTTGCTAATGAAGTTTACGATATTAGCTATTTTTTATTTAAGGTTTGTAAAGAGATAGCATTATTTTGAAAAAAAATTTTACAGCAGAAACGTTGCTAAGACATTTATTTATCATTTAGTTTCAGTTTTTAATCTAATAGTGAAAAAATAGTCTCTAAATCATCTAAGAGCCACGTCTGCAATGGAATTTATTCACTTTGTTTGTCACGGGATAGTGCTGCGATCTACACATTTCTTGTTCGCTTCTCACAACTAATAACTCATATTCGACCAGGGTCGTACTCAGTGTCAGTTTAGAGTATAATATAAAAAAAAGGATTTTTCAAAAAAATATATTGTAATTTACAATCTTATATATGTTTTATTTTGTATTATGTTTGTTTTACATCTTCGCACTCAATGTTATAGACACATAAATCTTTATTCCAGCTAAAACTATTAATAATTTTATTGAACGGCGGCATTTAAGATAAAAACTGCGATTTGTCTGATAATCTCGTCTTATAAGAAAAGTTGTAGTTAGTGTTTACCTGTTAAAGTTAATAGTAATATCCCCAAAAAATGATTATTGAATATAACAATCACATAAATGCATATAACCATTAGGACGAGAAGATAAATTAACAGATAAACAAAAATTCCTACCTTTATTTAATGATCACCCTTTTAATCCTTTCAGAGAAATCGCACAGGTATACCTTTCTGATAAGATGGGATTATCGGTCGCATCGTAGTGTGCCCAATAAAATTTGTCTGATATATAACATTTGTGGTTGCTGTAAGCAGGTAAAAAGAAAAAGCAGTTTTGCATTAGATTTTGTCAGAGTCTGTATGCTTTTTGATTCATTGTGTGTTATATTATTGTGTTGGCATTTTTAAAATTTAAAATTTAAGTTTACAGTTGAAGTGCAGTATTGTAGTGAAGTTAAAAATTATTAAAAAATTTGTAAAAATGGGCGATTATAGAAAGGGAAAAAAATCCCGTTTGTATTTGTCTGCTGGACGAAAGAAGCAGAAACATATTTTAAAATATAACACGTAAGTTATGCGTTTAATATCGACATTATGGCATGTTCATTTTTATCGGTTAGGTAAATTTTAAGTAATATTGATATTATTTCAGATGTCGCCAGGCTGGTCTCCCCTATTTGAGTATAGATACATTATCTGCACTAAACAACGAATCCACAAATATGTTAAGTATTTCTTGGTAGACCTAATAAAATATTTTAATATGTGGGTAAGTATATTTAAAAAGATATAATTCCAGACGTAATATTATACCAACACAATATATTTCCACATTTTTGCCTAACGACAAAAATATTCTTGAATATGTGAAATATTTTTGAAATATAAATAGGGTAAAATAATGATTTTACTAATAAGTAATAAAAACTAATTTCGCTAGAAAAATAATCATAATTGTAACACGTTGTTTAAGTATGTAAGTGATACCAATTTTTGTCAAACTGTTACCTTTTTTCGCATTATTCATAAGCTGTGTTCGATTCAAAAATATATGACAAAAACTTTTTACATTTATACTAAGTAATTAATTTAGCCAAATATCGATATTTTTTCTTAAATATACATCAAGACTAATATTAAAATATAATTTCTACGTAAATATATTAAAATATGACTAGTTAATTTAGCTCCAATACAATCAGGTTAAAAGTTATGACGTCATCTATGACTATTACGTCACATATTATATAACGAGGAGGGGGACTTTCAGTTTACATGTATAGGTATTTATTATTGTTGTTATTGTTATTATTGCTTTTAATTAAATTTTTTATTTAAACAGCTTTGTTCACAATTTAAATTATTGTTACAATAAAGCTTATATTTTTATTAATATCGTTTTTATGAGTAAGTTTTTTTTATTTAAATGTTCATAATACTAATAAATTGTGTCAACACTTTCATTCTTACGTATAAAACTTATACGTTATAAGTTTTATATTTTATTCCACGCAAGTCATTAGTCAATGGGCTTTTGTAAATGCACCTAATACCTTTCAAAACGGAAACCCATCGAAGTAGGGAATGAATATATATCCCAAATAGTCAACTGAATTATTTTACACGATGCAAAAATATCTTAATTCGTTAGGTAGTTTATCGTTATAAATTCAATGGAAGGGATGCGGCTAGGTACCCCGTAGTTCCCGACCCCGCATAGATCCCTGAACAGTGTGTAGAGAATGGAATCTTAACCAAAAGCAAATATGTTCGTAAATAGTTGTATTTTAAAATAAGTATTTAAGTCCTAACAATAAAATACAAATAAATCAAATAACTATAAGTAATTTAAAAAGTAAATTTATACTTAATGGTATTCTATTCTAGAGTATAATCATTTATATTTGTGTTCCCGTAGTGAGAGTTAGTATGTGCTGTTTAATAATTTTTGTGAAAAATGTTTCGTCCTGGGGTTGGGCTTTTACTCCTGCTGTAAGAGAAACCAGCGATTTGACAGGGATACCGGAAACGATAGTGGTGTTTTCAGAACCACTGATGACGGTGATAAAGATTTGATAAGAAGAACTATCTACTCTATGTACGAAGAAAACTTGGTGCCTAGTATCAGATCATTGCAAACAAGACTAAGGAGCTCCACTGAGATAAGGATATCAATTGGAAACCTATGGACACTCTTATCCAAACTAGGGTTCAAATACTGCAAAATTTACAAAAGGCAAGTTATTATGGAATCCCAACGGATTAGGCAATGGCGTTTTGAATATTTGACTGCCATAAGTGATTACAGGTCTTTACAAAGACCAATTATCTATTTGGATGAGACCTGGTATGATACCCACGATAGGCCGGCAAAAGGATGGACCAATGGAACAGTGCGATGTCAATCAAAAGCTCCATCGAACAAAGGAAAACGGATCACGATTATTCACGCTGGATCAGAAGATGGTTGGATTCCAAACAGTGTGGGACTTTCGGCCTAAGAACATTCAAGATTCGTCGTTGGATTACCACCAAGATACTACAGCCGAATTGTTCGAAGATCGGTAGCACTCTACTGCCAAATATTCCCTCGCATAGTGTCATAGTTGTGGGCAATGCCAGTTACCATAGTCGTCAATTGAAGAAGGTTCCAGGCTCTTCAAATACAAAAGCGGAAATCCAGGAATTTATGCTCCAAAACAACATGTACTTTGAAGAATTATATAAAAAAAGCAGCTTTTAGAGGTTCTAAGGATATTTAACATACAGAAGACATGTGTATGTGACACAATTGCAGCATCCAAAGGACATACAGTTCTTCGTCTTCCTCCTTACTACTGCGTATTCAACCCGATTGAGCATATGTGGAGAAAACTAAAGAACAAAGTGGGGACCCAAAATACTATACCTACATTATGTCCTTCTGTAATTGCATTAATCTGGCAAAATATAGATGACCCATACGCTGAATGTTGGAAAAGAACAATAAACCATGTTATAAAAGTGGAGGATTCAAACAGTACAGGGCATTTCATACTAACATAGAACCCCTTATAATTAATGTAGACGACGAGAGTGATAGTGAAACTGAATTGATATATTAACATATTTAAATTTTATTGTGAATATCTTTTAATATGCGTTTTTATTAAAAAATTATGTTTGCAAATTTAATCCTGACCTGCATTATTTACCCAAACTTGCCAATACATGAGATAAAAATACCTAAGAAGTTTATTATCACCATCAGTCCCCTTTTATTGTAGGCATTATATTGTTGAACACACTATATACTTGCTGTATAGTGGGATTCTGAGCACATTTGTAAGATCTAAGCAAAAATCTGTAAAAATTAACATGGCAAAACCCTCGAGCAAACCCTATACCTTACATTAGATCAGTCAAAAAAACGTTAATGATTGAAGTTGGGAAGTGGAGATTAAAAAATTGTTTTGCAAGCTTCTTTTCTATTATCTGAAACATTTTAGAAAAAAAAAGTGGGGAACTGGTACTTTTTGGTAAAACTTTTCCAGTTATAAAAGTAGAGATAGAGATAGAAGGGATTAAGGCCGCCTTCGATCAGTTGGGCGAGTTTAAAGATGAGATAAATGTCATCTAAGCCTTTGTGAAGTAAGGGGAGAAGATAGTCGCTGATCCTCGAATATAAGAGCAATAAATATTCTAAACCTGCTGGTGCCAGTTTAGATACGGAAACACTCCTTGGGTCCATTTAAACTAGAATAAAGAAGAGGTAACTTTGCTGAGGCGTATATCAGCAAATTGGTTCTGTAAATTTAATTATGTGAACATTAAATTAAAACTAACCTTTTTAGTTCAAATTGCCACTCAGACTTACTCAGATTTTATTTAAACTTAGTTTGTAAATATTTACTTTAAATGACATTGACTTTGGCAGTAAAATGGCAATAACCTTCAAAAGTAGATTATCTTAATGTAAAATGACATTTTTCAATGATTCACAATTTATTATATCTATTTTGTAAACTAGGTAGATCTGAAAAAATCGTAAAGTAAGTTAAAATAATGGTTATGCTGCATGCAATAGCTTTACATCAAAATCTTAATTTATTGGTCTAAAACTGAGATTGATCGTTGTATAAGATCTTATTTTTTACCTTTTAGATACATACACAATTAATACCTGTAAGTATAAATATAGAAAGATGTTATAAACAAGGTGTTACCTGTAAGTTTTGATTTGATGTAGTTACAAGCCGCTTAGTGTAGTTTCAATTTGACTATCCCTATATCACAAAATGTTTTGACGGTAAAGTTCGACTTATTTTAATTTGAAACTCTGATATGACGTTACACGAAAATGATGACGTTTTGCACCACTTGAAAATTTAAAATGTAATACATATGGACAGTTTAGTGTCAACGAATGAAGGTATTAAATTTAATTCGTGTCTCATTATCGAAACGTTATCTATATTGCCTACATGTTCGGAATCAAGGTAATAATAATTGAAATTTGTGATTCGCTATAACTACAGTATACGGAGTCGTATTATTTGGAATACCAGGTTTGTACAAAAAGGTTTTAGATTACATTTAATACCTAAATATTTCTTAGTAGCGAAACATTTAAAAGTTTGAAGCTTATAAATATGTTTCTTCGCCAAAGTTTCATATATATTTATTTATTTAGAATAATATATTTCAGAATTTGCAGTTGCCAGCAATAAGCTGTATGTATCTTTAATTAATAAAAAAAACACGAATTATAACAAAACACATATAGAATAAATATTGATCTAAGATAAAACTATAATCCTTAGAAATGTATAAACTGAAACATAAATTTATTAAGAAGTAAGGGCCGGTTTTTCAATCGCTTGTTAAAAGCTTCTGTTACTTGACCAAAAGTTAACCGTGACCAACAGCTAAAGTTTCTGTTAAAGGTTATGGCGTTTTTCAATGCACTATCTAACTTTTAGCTACGAAACTGCCAGCTATCATTAAATTTGCTGGGTTGGTAAAATTGATTTTTTGGTTTGGTTTGTTAATTTCTTAGAACGGTAAATAAAGATATTGTTTTGTGTTCAATTTAGTTGAGTTAACCTAAGTTTTTATGGTTTTAAATAGAAAAAGAAGATCTTTGTTTTTATTAGTTTTATTTATTTTGTTGAGTATTATTTTAAAAATTTTATATTTTCAAATGGAAACACCAAAGAAAAACAGGATATCTAATTTTTCACTATCTGATAAATCCTTGTTATTAAAATTAACAATTAACAACAACTATTGAATGCAAAAAGACGGATGCCGTTACTTGGAGAGAAAAATATTTTTAGTTATAAAAGAGAATTGAAATAAAAGCTTACCTCTCTGTGGGTGTTTCAATTTGATTTTCGATTTGATCTAATAATAACATAACAGTTTCCTTTGAAAGTCGAAATCTTACGCGAAAATCTAAATCATCAAACTCTTCAAAAGGGTTCGACCTTTCTTTAACAATATATGGTCTCCTTTCATATTCAAGTTATTCCAATATTTCTTCATCATCATCACTCATACAAAAATCAAATATCTCATTTTTCCGTTAAACAACTTGCTAACTACTAGTTACAAATCCAAACAGAGACTTTGAAGTGTTTGCTAATATAACAGAAACGTTAGCTTGTAGTCAACCTTAACAGTTAGTTGAAGAAACACTTTGACTCCTTGTTAAGGGTTAACTGATAGCTAAATTTGCTTAGCTGGAGATTGAAAAACCGGCCCTCAATAAATATAATTTAACTACAAAACTTGTAAACAATAAGTTAGGTAGTAGATAATATGAATAATAAATTAGGCATTATTAAAAACGTCAGTGTCGCCATTATATCCAAACAAACTGTTGCCTTATTGTAGTTAATTTGCATTGAAGATTTTTATATTATGTATTTTCATGTATTTTCTTGTTTATGAGTTATTATAGTGCTAAATAGACACATTATTATCGTTAAGGAATATTTCGAGTCGTATTTAATACCATATAATGGTAGCTATTATTCACGAAGATGAAGTTTACAACATGAGCCGTAGCCGAGTGTTGTAAATCATCTGAGTGAATAATAGCCATTACATGCGAGTAGAATACTATACTTTATTCACGACTTTCATATAAAATTTACTAGTAATTATTAAAAATCTTTATTTTATAAAGTAAAGTACAATGTCGTAGCAGCATCATCATTTGAGTTCATACTTAAATTACTCCTTATTTAAGTCAGAACTATCAAAAAGCCAATATTTGATTTTGATGTAAATATTGCTTTTATACTTTTTTTGCACAATATTGTTTGATTTTTAAGTTTTTATGTAACTAACACATATTTTAGGACAAAATTATATTTATTATTATAGTGCCAAATTTATTTAATCTAATAAAAATGTATTAAAATATATTCTAACCTTAACATCAAAAATATCATATAATCCGCCATCATCAACTGTACCTATCCTATAAATTTGGATTTTATTTTGTTAAATACTTCTTATTTAGCACTCTTTAGCAAAAGTACAAATCAAAATTGTTTTATATAAAAAAGTTTGCTTTTGAGGTTAAGTAGGTATATTATTTTAATTTTTTCTCACCTTAGAAAAAAATAAAACTTCATTAAATATAACTCAAACTATATTCCTTAATTATAATAATGTGTTTATAAAGAACTATAATATCAAAAACTCTTACAAAAAAACAAGAAAATCCACAATACAAAAAAACTTCAATGCAAATAGGCCACAGTTTGTTTGGATATAATGCTATGACTTATGTCAAGCAATGGTAACAGTGACGTCACAATAATGTGGCGTATTAAATATCGTGGGTATACTGCGAAAAGTGACCAAGTCAAATTTTAATACATATTATGTATTAAAATATACATACAAATACATATTAATACATATTATGTATTAAAATATGTATTAATATGTATTAAAATTTGACTTGGTGAATTTTTCTTGATAATGATATGATCTTTTGAAGTCACTTTGTAACAATAAGTCGAATTTAAGAAAATGTGACTTGGTCACTTTTCGCAGTATACCCATGATATATAACTTGAATTTTGTCTAAAATGTCAAAATTTATTTAAATTGCTCTTAAAACTGAATGACAGCTGTTTCGCTAAAAACTAGTATCGTCAGATTGACATATATTGAAGTTACATTTTGTTTGTTTGTAGCTAGGTACCTGATGTTGATTAAGTAGTATTAAGGCTAAACCAAGTATGGAAGTAATAAGACATAAGAATATTAAAGCCTAGATGTTATTAACCCTAAGTGTTTATACTGGATGTATTTCCCTCTAAGATCAGTATAACTGTGCAATGATATAGAAAAACCCGGAAAAAACTACATCATGCTAATCTTTACAATAATTTAATATATTTATGTGACAATTACGTATTATCTTTGTATAAAATGAAGACTTAATCAAAGTAAACAGTTTAATAGTGGAGAACTTCCAAGATTTATTTATTAATTAACTACTATTAAAAATAGAAATGAAAGATGTTTGTTTTTGCTGTTCAAATTATATATTTAGTAAAATCTCTAGTTGAAATGGTAATCTGTAATTTTGATGAACTAACTCATAAAATCAAAACCAATAATACGTTAAAATAATTTTAAATATCTCTGTAAATATCATTATGTCAAGGATCTAGTTCATTCAGTAACAAAATATAAGTAACGAAGTTCGTTTAAAATTCAAACATATGCAATTTTCGTCTTTCCAAAGTCTAGTCTATTTATTCACTCTAAGAAATGTGACAACGTAGCCTAAGATTTAATTTTTACATCCCTCGTCGACTAATTAAATTATTCTTAAAAATTCAAATTAGCGCATGCGCCTCAGGGAGGTGCAACCTTTACCAATTTAACATAGAATTACACGTTGTTAACTAACAAAGATTTGACAAGCGTTTATGCAACCGGCTCTTAGTTTGTCAAAAATACTTATCAAATTACTATAATTGATTCTTGTAAAAATGTTTTAAAACCACAGCATAATGTAAAACTATTTACGTACGACATTGAAACGAGCATAGATGACTCGTTCTTATAACTAACGTGTTAATTTTGTATAATTTGTATGATAAAACATTGGTATCAAATTACGGACTAAAATTCACTAAACATTAAGACAAATTGTGTCGGCACATGTCAAAAACGCCTAAGTCACGTCCAAACGATTTGAAGTTTTATTTTTTTATTCGATTAAGATTAATATGGCCGATATTTTGTCTTTACATCAAAACAGCCTCAGTCCATTAATTTCCAGCAAAATAAGGGTCAAATTTGATAGATTTTTTCAATTCAGCCTAAGTCACACACGGGCTTCAAATCATACTAACCTAAGTCCATTACAGCCAATCACAGTCCGTCTTGAATGTGTCATGGCGACCATTCCTTGTTTTTGTACGTGCTGTGTAGAACCACGCTCTGATTATTTTATTAAATTATGGATATTACAATAGAAGTTGTGCCTCCAGAATTAGCGAAAAGGAAGAATAAAGGAAGTACTAACCGTAAAATACAGCAGGAGAAAGAAAATTTGACTAAGTCCATCAGTATTACATCATATACACCTAAGTCCAAGTTGATTTATTTAATAACTTAATTTTTTTCTGACGGACTAATTTTCCTTTTTCATTATTAGGTGTTGCTAGATACAATGGATTTTTTTTATGGATTTTTATTAAAAAAAAGGGTTGCAATTTCAAAAAATCTTCATTTACCAAAAATCTGTTAGATGTGACTTAGGCGCTTTTAATATGTGCCGACACAATTATTCTTAACAACATTTTTGTAGCTTCAACCGAACTATTTACCCATTGTTTTACCATTAGTTCTATTTAGTCACCATATGGCTAAACAAAACTAATTGATTTTTTTGCACCGAACCGTTGAGTGATTTATATTTATCATTCAAAGGCCGAACCTACCATTCTAATTGCTCTGCAATAAAAAAAGGTTTTATACCTAACAGATTATGAATAACTATCTGACAAATGGTATTTCTCTCAATTTAGAGACCACCTTGTATATAAACCAATTTCATTGCTGATATCAATGTAAAATAAATTTGTAGCGATAATATTTGTTTATTAAGTACATTTACAAAACATTATGGTCTTTACGATAGAATTTATACAAATATATGACGTTTATCGGCACAGGATGATAACATCTTCTTTTTGTAATTTTAGAAGTGGTTTACAAATTTAAATATTCTAGTTTAATTTTGTGGTTATCGGAATACACATACATACATAATTTATATATATCAAGTTTATAGTCGAATCAATATAGGTTTGTTGCCACGAAATAGTTTTCTAACATGTTAATGATATTACTAGATATATTATTTTATTACTAGCATTTTGAAATATAGAAAAATGCAAAGAGCGCATACATTTTTATTTATACCTTTGTTTTTATTTCAGAAAATTGAGAATGTGTGATATAAATACCGGTTGTGATGCTTTAAATCAAAAAGTAGCCGAATGGCTATTTTACGATAAGAATGCAACTACATCAAATGCTATAAGAGGACTTTTAAATGAAAAGAAATTTGAAGAACTCAACAAAATACTTAGTACTCGATTAGCATTTGGCACTGCGGGCCTGAGAGGAAAAATGGGACCAGGATATGCTTGTATGAATGATTTGGTTATTATACAGACGGCTCAAGGTTTTCTAAAATATTTGATAAAAACTGACGAACCTTTATTAAAAGAAAATGGCATTGTAATAGGTTATGATGGAAGACACAATAGTAAAAGGTAAAAGGTTTCAACTGTTTTTTAATTTTACCCTTTTTTATTGTAATCTGTACACATCAGATCTGTTTTAACAACAACAGAATATCGTTCGAAGTTCCGTCATTTTAATTCGACATAACCTAACATAACCTAACCTAACCTAACCTAACAGCTGTTATTTATAAATAATCTGGGTTGGAGCAAGACTTTGTTAATAAAAAAACTTTCCTTTCAAAAAACCACAAAAAATTATTTTTGCAATATAAATAAATTCTTTTAATAGCACAAGCAATATGTCCCTTTAAATTTTTTCTTCTTCTAGAACTCTTTTTAAAAAATATACACAGAAATATAAACTAATGCCAGTAAAAACAAATTCTTTGTGGAAAAATGTATATTTTTAGTCTACCAGATACCGGTAAGTTTATTTAAATATCCATGTTTATATTTGCAGTTGGGCTGAATTGAGTGCGGCAATATTTATTCACGCTGGATATCCGGTTAAACTATTTAGTACAGTATGTCCCACTCCGTTTGTTCCATACACTGTTAGACAGTTCAAATGTGCAAGCGGCGTTATGGTAACGGCATCGCACAATCCAAAAGAAGACAACGGGTATAAAGTAAGTTTAAAATAAGAAGAAATGATGTAAGATAAATATTGAAATTTTTAGGTCTATGGACCAAATGGAGCTCAAATAATATCACCGGTAGACGAACAAATACAGAATTCAATTTTAGAAAATCTCATACCTCTAGAGTCCTCTTGGGATACTTCCATTTTATCAACCAGTTCCTTATTGATGGATCCAAGAGCTGATATATTTTGTAGGTACACTAGTGTCATAGATCAAGACATCCCAAAAGATAGCAAAGATTTGAACCGGCAAGCAGACTTGTTGTTTACTTATACACCTATGCATGGAGTAGCATATAATTTTATTGAAAGAATTTTTGACGTTATAAATGTGAAATTTAAAGTTGTACCAGAACAAAAAGATCCACATCCCGATTTTCCAACCGTCAAGTAAGTACATCAAATGTAACCTGAGTGGCTAAGTAGCTAAAACAACCCCCGTATCACAAGATTCTCTTGTCTTTTTGGAGTACTTAGCCAAAAGTACTTAGTAAAGTTTCCTTTAAATTTCCGCATATATAAAACATTTTCTAAAAATTTTAAGAAACCAGTTATTTTTTACGAAAAAATAAATAATGTTGGCTTTAATAACAAAGAAATTTTATGAAAAGCAATTTTGTGAGAATCAACTGGTGGCATTCGTTTTTAATGCGCTTTTATTCTTCACTTGTATGTTTATATACTTTCGACTAAGAGCAAGTGGTGACTGGACTATTTGACCTTGAACACAATTTACAGAATTACACTGAGAAACAAGTATTTTTATTTACACAAAGTTCACAAGAATTGTATCGCAGTAATTTTTTCAGAGCAGATTACCTAAAAATTATTGAAAAATGGATATTTTTCTAATGAATATCATTTAAACTTATAAAATTATTATTTCAACTATGCTTGTTAGATCCAATTTTGTCATCATACAAAAGTATAATCTTCTTCCGGCATTTATTTTAAAATGTTTCACTTTTGAATCAAAAAATAAGTAGGACATAAATGTATGGATATAACATGTTAATTTTTTTCCTCCTAATTTACACCATTCCTGATTTAAAAATAATTGAAATTATAAACACATTTCTTATAGATTTAGGGATGCTTTAATAATAAAAGAAAGTATTTAATTATTTATTGAAACTTATAAATATAAATATAAAGTGAATATTAAATATACAAAAATATATAAAAATAAATTATAATATATATTAAAACATTTTCATTTCGCTGCCATAGCAAAAAAATGAGGTCAATAATATTGGTATTATTGTAAAAAAAGCGTGAGGCGAAAAACGGTTTTATCCTGTTCTAAGTCTATTTAGTGGTTTTGGACTTTTGTTATTAAAAAAATGTTTTTTCAAAATCTTGTTAAAAATCCAGAACTATATAGTTTTCATATATTTATCAGAAACATTTTTTATCTTAAAAATGGTTAAAAATGTAAAATTTGCTTTTATAAATTGTTGTCTCCTTCTTCTCGGTAGATCCTATTTGTCTTTCATAACCATTTCTAGAAATATAAAAATTGTTTTAAACTGATCTTAAGAATCTTATTTGTTAGATTTCGTGGGATTAGTTGTCCAGCTGAATGATTTTTTATTGAAACACAAATATTACGTCACATTAAAAAGTATATATACCTAATCACTGTCCAAATTGTCCAAAAAAGGAAACCTTATAAATATTTCTTCATGTCCTCACGTTGGCTAATAGCCCACGACGGCCAGACATTCGTTATTTCATAAAAGCTGAAAGTTTTTCTGTGAATTTCCGCTAAACAGGTAAAAAGAACCATGGCACAACAAACTTACAAAGCTGATGAAATTCGTCAAGGTCGCGTATGACATAGTTTACATAGTGATTTGAATTGAAGTAGCAGATTAATATTTCAACTACAAAATATGTTATTCGCTTCATTTATTTACATATTTAAACAATTTTTACATTTAAAAATAAGAAATTGAGTAAATTTAAATAATGATTTTGGTATTATTTCAGTTTTTTACTGTGACATTTATCCTTACGTATTATAAAACAAATATTCTCTGTCGCGTCCGTTTGTTCCCAATAAAGTCAAAAACACCTCATGAAGAACGTTTACTTGTATAAGTACTTAATTTTTCAAAGTTTTGTTTAAATTAGCTGAAATATAATGTTGCAAACCTCAAGTGAAGTTACGTATTACGGGTTTAAGTGAAACATTAAATGAAATCTTCCCTTTGATTAAAAGAAGAAAAAAAAAATATTTCATAAAATAATAGCATTTACAATGTAAAAGAGAAAACTGTAAGTGTAGGTCTTTTAATCATTTAATTATATTTCTATTTTCATAAATAATGGTAATAAAATTGAGCTTTGTATTACCGTTGATTCAACGGTATTACCAATTGTTATTCTTTTAACTAAAAACTATTAAAGTATTTAAAAAGTTGATTTGTAATGAAAGCTATTTAATTTGAAAGTTAATGATTAATAAAACTACTATTGGTCTTTAATTTTGGATTTTATTCGATAAAAAAATTCGATAAATTTAGTGTATAATTTGCCACTATTTAATATGGGATAATAAGGTGTGGCAATTATAAAGTAAAGTAGGCTTATTTTACACCAATATTATAATAGAAAACTACCTCGGCTGGGGGGTGAGTAAGTTCATTAGCTCTGTCGTATTGTACAAAATTGTTTTTTTCAGAAAATTAGTAAATGAGCGCCACCGAAATCTTTTTATTGTTAATTCTGCTTTTATGTTTAGTTATAAATACTATGTTAAGATAAATATCAATCCCCGAAAGAAGATGACAGAGAAACTGTTGGGATAAGAAAAAAAACCTATATAGCGATTTCAATAGTGCTGTGACAGTTAGTAATAAAAACTTCGAATTTAAAACAGGTTAAATATAATAATTAATAAAATTACGAATATGTTTAAAAAAATTAAGAATAAATATAAAAAGAGAAATGACGGTTTGACAGTAAAAAAAATGAAATATAAGAAAAACCAATGGTACTATCAAGATAATGAATAAATTAATTTACAACATAATACATAAATGAACGATTTTAAAAGTTTCGAGAACATTACTAAACTAATATACGTGACTTATCTTTGTTTATCTGGATAGAAAAGCCTTCCTCGATGAGGTGATCACCTGACTTCGTCGCTGCTGTCTTCAGCACATATATTCCAGTTTCAGGTACAAAATAAGGGGTCAGTTTCTACGACTACTCGGTAGTATATTGAGAGAAAAAAACGTTGCCTCGATGGTTTCTGCTTAGGTGCAAAACATACACTATATAGCTCAAAACGTTTCCGAATAACAGCTATACACGTTTAGAATGAGCTGGTCGTTTAGCTGTATTTTATTCCATCTCTGAAAGTAATTACATTGCAGTCAGCACATGTTCTCGAAAATTCCAATATAGCGTACTCCGAAATATAAATTTAGGTACATTTATCAAATACCTATAAATGATACCTACATGGTAAAAATAAATGTATAATTAATATTCATATAATAAAAACTATTACACATTCAAGAAAAGTGCTTTCAACTCGCCATTTTGCATTTTCAATAAAAAAATTATCACGATAAATCACTACTAAATTTGTACTGTAAATTAAAAGATGCTTTGATTTAGCATATACGTTGATATGATATATTACTGTCGATATTTGTAGATATTTTTACTAAAACGAATTTAAAAACGTTTTGCTCACCTTCTGTTTCACAGCAGCGTAAAGATAAAAATGTCCACATTCTACAAAAAATTATTGATACCATAAAAACGCGATCTTACCGCGGTCGAGTTCAAACGTTGAACTAACGGTAGAAACTGTAGACTTAAATCCAAATATCCAAATACCAATCAAAGGTTTAGTCGTCATCTGCTCTTAGGTTATTAGTTCTAAAAAGTTAAGACTGTGTCTAAATCCCGGTAGCCTCATTAAAAAACCATCTTCGTATTCAACTGGTTAGTAAAAGAATATTTAGGTTCCATTTTATGTGCAGTTCACGTCCAACCAAATCACTTGTTCAATAACTATTTTGATTTATCTTTAAGATTTCCCAATCCCGAAGAAGGCAAAGAAAGTTTGGATTTGTCATTTAAAACAGCCGATGCTAATGGAAGTCCCATAATTCTAGCAAATGATCCGGATGCGGATAGATTGGCGGTGGCAGAAAAAAATCCGCAGTAAGTATTTATATAACATAAAATAAGATCGCTTCATATTTTTACTTTCCATCATACATTTCATATGCCCTTTCCACTCGTAGAAATATTTTAATTTTGCAGGACTGGAGAATGGAAGGTTTTCAACGGGAACGAAACGGGAACTTTACTGGGTTGGTGGATGCTAACCTCCTTCAAGAAAAATAATGCGGGTTTCCCTTTGGAGAAAGTTTACATGCTTTCCAGTACGGTTAGCTCAATGATATTAAAAACTATGAGCAAAAAGGAAGGCTTTAAATTTATCGACACTTTAACGGGATTCAAATGGTTAGGTAATCAATTCAATAAACAACATAAGTATGTTTTTAGATTTATATATTATTTTTAGGCAATAAAGCTTTAGAATTAGAACAACAAGGAAATAAAGTAATTTTCTGTTTCGAAGAAGCTATCGGTTTCCTCGTCTCCACAGAAGTTTTGGACAAAGATGGAGTATCAGCAGCTGCGCAAGTAGCTACAATGGCTTCATACGTCTACAGCCAGAATAAAACACTAAACGATAAACTAAATGAAGTGTACGACACGTATGGGCTTCATATTTCGTGTAATTCTTATTATATTTGTCACGAACCTTCAATTATCAAAGAAATATTTACGCAAATTAGAAATGCAAGGGGAAAAAATACGGTGAGTGCAAAACTATTTTTAGGTACCTAATTATTGTTCTAACCTAAACCTAACCTAACCTAACCTAACCTAACCTAATTATTGTTTTAGACTCTTTTGTGATAATACATGGTTTTTAAAATTCTATTATTTAACTCTAATATTATATTTTAGTATCCGGAATCGATATTGAATGGAAAATACAAAATAACGTCAGTTCGAGATTTAACTACAGGGTACGATAATAATCAACCTGACAACAAAGCTGTTTTGCCAGTCTCCGCTGCTAGTGAAATGATAACTTTTAATTTCGAGAATGGATTAGTGTGTACTTTAAGGACCAGCGGAACTGAACCAAAAATTAAATATTATACCGAGTTATGTGCAACACCTGATATGAAGTAAGCTTTCATGTTATAAACCCCATTCACAAACAACACGATTTAATAAAACTTAATTTAGGCAGCACAAGTGGTCCAAAAAAGAAAGTATGCTAATACTATTTCTCGATTTTTGCCACTCTGTATTTCTGGCGAATAACAATAGGCGACCTTATATACAGTATGATGCAAATGTATGGAATAAATATATTATTATTTTATATTATTTCAGAAACAGACGACTTTAAAAAAAATCTTAAAACACGTCAATTTAAATTTTTGAACTGCTATAGATGTGTTGGACATTACGTCATTAGTGATGGCGTAATGACGTCATCGACGATTTTTTTAAATTAAAACCGAGCTCACGTGGCAGCTCATTTGAAAGGTCTCCTTATTGCCTTTGCAACAATGTAATCATTTGAATATTTATTTCCACAGGGTTTCCCCATCCTGTTGGTACCACTTGGAAATAGCTGATTCAGCTGTGGCAACAGATAATTTTGAAGGAATTCCAGATAACTAGCAGCAGTTAGGTTTTCCTCAAAAAATCTCTCGGGATATTGTGTCATATACTCTTCTATCCAATGTGGATTTTCACTTGCCCAATATCGACATGTCTGGCGATTTACGTGACCGTTCAGCATAAAAGACGCTTCATCTGAAAAAAGTACCTTTTGTATGAAACCCGGATCTCTGTTACATTGTTCCATAACGATTTCGCCGAATTCGATTCTTCTATCAAAGTCATCTCCTAAATAGCTCCTGGACCAGATGTACTTTGTATGGATGCCACTTCTTTTTTAGCATTCTTACAACAGTTGATTGGTGGACATTATTATCTAGTGCTGCCTAGAACTGGTATGAGGATTTTCTTGAAACGCCAGTACAACGTCCAGTTTTTTGGCTTCGAATGTTCTACCACTTCTGGGAAGATCTTTATCTTTAACTTCTGCTTGAGTCCTCACTCTATCTCCATAACCAATCATGGTTAAAATCTCGATCCTTTCTGTTAGTTTCATTTTATTAAATGCTGTTATTAATGTCGGCAAAAAACTCGAAGAGTAAAAATTTGACGTCTATTAATTGACAGATTTACAGATCATTGACGAATAAAGACGAGTCAATGACAATATTGATTTAAATATTTTTTTTAAAATAATTCCGAGTACTTACTACAATAATTAATTTCAAATTATAATGTAACATATTGTTTTTATCAATGTATTTTTTTTTCGGAACCAACAATAAACTCTACGCCATCACTAATGATGTAATGTCCAACACATCTATAGCAGTTGATGGCCATTCAAAAATTAAAATTAACGTGTTTTAAGTTTTTTTTAAAGTCGTCTGTTTCTGAAATAATGAATTTATTCCATACATTTGCATCATACTGTATAATACCTAGTTGGATTACCTGAGAACAATCATATTCGCACTTCTGGGTTAAATCAATGGAATAGACTTAGTTACTTTTTTAACGTTAACGATATTTAACTTATATACGTAGATTACAGAAAAAAATATTCAGAAAAACTTTCGTCACTACTTGATTTAGCTGCGCTCACAATAAATTGATTTATTTTAATTCATTCCACTTATACAAGATTAAAAGCCTTCAAAATAATTGATAATGCCTTTTGATCTGCTTTTAGAATATTTCTGGCTAAAATTATATTTACCCAGTTTTATTTATAGTCGGTATTTAAAAAATATTTTTAAAATATTTATTTATTATTTTAATGGAGTATAAATCATCCAGTGTGTTTTTAGTTACTGATTATTAAACTTTATTTTTAGAGATAGACAACAACTTGTAGATATTCAGAAGGAAATGGTGGCAGCAATTTGCGAGGAAATGCTACAACCTAATAAATATAATCTTATACCCCAAGGTTCATAATACTATGAATGATTTTGTTAAATAAAAAAGCTTGTTATTGTTTTTTGGTTATTTTTAACTTAACCATGAATATTTCCGTATTTATTTTCTTTTGTAACTTATAAAACTGGTGTCTCTATTCACAAAATGTAGAAACATTGTACAACCTATATTAAAAATAACAGTGGCGGCTGGCTTTAAAGAACACAAGGGCAAGTGTCCACTTAATTACCAAGGTGAAAAAATTAGTACCTACTATTTTCATTTTTGCATACATTTTTATTTTATAATGGATGATATTACGTAGGTACCGCATGTAATGGCAGTTCGGCAATTAATTAGAAAGTAAGTTAAGAAAGTAATACGAAAAGATTCCACAAAGTAAGGGTCGAAACTTTAAATTGAAGTAGTTGTTTACAATACTTTTATCTAAATCTGTGTGAAATTGTGAAGGAATGTTTACTAGCATTATAATTGCGAAACCGCAGGCTTATTCTGTAAAAACAGCAATTATTTTACAACTAGCAACCATTGTACAACGGTCGCGCAATCAGTCGCAAAATGTGGCATTCTGTAAGGTAATCGCATGGCAGTTGCTGGTTGCTGTCAAGATGCACTTTTACGTCATAAAACTAGCGCCACTTGCAATCGGATAGCAATCAACGTAACTAGATTGTCTGCAAAATCAGCTGATGAACAACACAAATTTAAAAAATATTCTGCGGCCTTAATAATCATAAATGCACGAGCCATTTCTAAATACTAAAAACAAATGGCCTTTAAATTAAGCCCTTTAAATCAAGTTACTATTTGTAAATAATAAAAACATGTTTATTATTGACGATATACTATAATTTATAAAATACCTTCTATTTCTATCACCAAAACTTAATTAAATTATAAAACAACCCAACTACAACTACTATATTTGTGATTGCTATTTGACAGTTGCAATCGCGTTGTAGTTGCTAAAAAATTGCTTACAGAATACGATTTTGTACATAAAACAACTGAAAAATGCACTTTTTCAGTTAACCAATTGCTCACTAGAGGCAGTTATCAAATAAATTGCGATCGCGGTCGCAGTTGCTTCTTCGAGAATACGAAACTCGGGTTTGACAGCGACAATGGCGCAATTATCGGCAGTCGCAAGTTACAGAATAGGCCTGCGGGAAGGATGCAAAATTGTTTTTTTCATACTGTACGGTAAAGTGCCATTTTCCGGACTCAAACGAGTTTACGGTACACTTGTACATTACAGTACCCTTCAATTCTCCCAATGTTGTTTGAAATATTAAGTGAATCAACATAAACTAAACTTGTTGTTGTTGATGGATTTACAGTGTTTTCTGTAATCGCGGAAGACGTGTGGCTGTGATGTAGCACTTCAACAAAAGTTTCTCCCTTTTGGATCATTCTTGCAGTCTTGTTTTTGCCTTCAGTCGATTCTTCTATATACTTTTTCTGTAACTGAAGAACTCTTCCATCCACCGTGCTGTTTTAGAACTTTAAGGTCAGCTCCAGCATTGGCCAATAATGTTGAGGATGTCCTCCTGAAGCAATGACCTGTATTCTTTTCTGGTTGGTCTAGTTTTAAGAACTCAGCTATTTTCTTAGGTGCTCCGCCAACAGTATGTATACCAGCTCTTTGAGACAGACATTTTCCTTGTCTATAACCCACCAAAAGAGCTTTCAGGAAGACGTGTTGCCGTAAATTCTTGTACCTATTTTCTAAACACATCCAAATAGTGAACCTCATCACTGTTAATCACAGTGAGGCGATTTTGTCTGGTTAATCTTAATCTAGCTGAGTACCCGTATCCTCCACATCATTAACTTCTAAATTATAGATCTCTTCCCTCCGGCAACCTCCACCACTCCAAGTAATGCTATCACTTTGAGTAATAGATATTCTGGAGCGTCCCTCATGAAGCTTTCAATTTTTTCATTTGTCAGCACCTTTGACTGGTTTGGCTGATGGTCTACATTTTGTTTTTTCAAAAAAGTTATCAACTTTGGGAAACTTGATATGTTGACATTCTCATTAACCATAATCATTGTATGACTTAAAAATTAAATTTGTTTTTAAAGAATATTCTTTTAAAAAAACTGTTCTTACCACATCCAAAAAGTAAGCCAACATCACATTTTCATCAGCACTACTTTTCAAATTGTTTACGCCAGTGGCAAAACAGCGCATATTCTTTTTCATATCTTTTCGCAGACAACTGGAATGATTTTTCCTATCTTTTTCGCAGTTTTCTCAACAATTTCATCTAATTTCAGATTCATTTTCTCCGCAGATATTTCGTGTGTGCAGAAAAATTCAATATGTCTGCCTTTATTTACATTTGTTAAAGAACTAATAGGTCTTCAACTGTACCAAACCACCTTTATAATTATTGAGAAATCATACTCCTAACGCCACCTATCCGTTAGCAGTTCACTTAACTTTTTCTCTCCAATCACTTTCTACTAATACTTTTTTACTCTTTTTTAGCATTTTTTCGACACATTATTCTATTCATATTCAAAGTAGGTCATCTACGACTCCAAAACCTCTAACCTCGATATAATAAAAAGGAACAATTGGTGGTTGAAAAAGTAACAACTCAAAAATTCTAATCCATTCTCAAATAAAAAAGTAAATTAATTTATATATTTATAATGATAATTATAGAACCAACAGAAATTAGTTGTGCCATCTGAAGAAAAACTTTTAATTAAAAGAATGACAACCGATATCTGACCTTCAATTAAACAGGAATAGGTCACTGCCACTAAAAAATAATAGGATTTTTAGTAAGACGCAAAAAATCTTATACTGTTTTATTTTTAATAAATAATTCAATTAATTGGTGCTTCTGAATTTTACCCGAAGTTGTTGTGGGAAAACAGTCTACTAGTTTTACTTCGCTGGGAATTTTAAAATTTGACAATTTTCCTTTACAAAAGTCGAATATATCCGAAGCTGTGATAATTCGTTTGTTTTTCGTTATGATAAATGCACATACCTCCTCTCCTAGCCTTTTATGAGGCAGACCTAAGACCTGAAACAAAAAATATTATTTTTTGTTTCTATTATCTTACCATTTTTCTGTACTTCCATATAAAGATTAATTAGACTTAATACAGACTTAATAGCTCATAACCCTTAAATATTGACAACAAAATCCAAAAGAACATTGCAACCCTCTAATTAAAAGAAAATTTAATTGGTAATTTTATAACAAAGGCAAGGTAAAACAATAAAAAAAATGTAAACACTTTCACAAAGTAAAGGCTGGTACGATAAATCCTTGACTTTTGAATTTATTTTATTATATTTATATATTATGTAAGAACCATTGAATGAAAAAAGTAGAAATGATACCAAGAGATAAAAAAGCTGTAGGTACCGTCAAATGGGGATACTTAGATCAGGGGTCTAGCTTGCGACAATTCAACCTAATTTCTTAAATAATTCATCGTTGTCACGCCGCTGGCAACACTCGATTTCCCGCCTTATCCAAAAACATTAGGTGTATTGTGCTTAAAATATTTGCGACTTTAGTATTTTTTGTAATGTCCTTATTATTATAGAATTTTTGAACAAAATATGAACATCTAAAAACTTTTTCTGACTAGCACGAACAGTTTGCTTTATGGAACACCGCTCGCTATACACCCTAACCTCAATGCATTATAATAACCCAGATCAGGTGAAATTGCACTGTTGTCATATTTATTAATTTTTTGGTAATCATATAAATTAGAAGTCACAACACAGAGTAACATAGGGCACGTCCCAAGTTACCCATTACTGATAATAATATTATCACTGATAATATAGAACCGTGTTATAATAATATTGATATTAGTGCAGATACAAATTCAGCCACGAATGCTGTTCGCTTAGAAAATTTAGAACTTGACCAGTTTGCCTTAGTCGAATATATTTATTACCAAAACAATAAAAAATAATCAAGACAAAAATTTATTGGAAAAATCATCTCCATTACACCTCCTAACAGAGTATCATTGAGATTCCTACATAAATCCACGAGTTTTCCAAATATTTTTACTTTTCCTCCAGTTAATGTTAAAGTTGAACTTTGTTGAATTATGAAAATGTTGCAGCCAAAGAGCATTTTCCGAGGACGGCATATTTTTGTAAAATAGTTGAGTTCATATTGAGGTTCAAACTGTTGTAGAGAATGTAGAGAATCATAAATTTTGATTTTTTCTTTCCAATAAAGTTGAATTTTGTTGGATATTTGTTGGTAAATGTACATTTTTTTGCTTCGGTCTGATACCATGTTAAGATGCGGAATATAAAACGCACCCAAGCATTAAAATCACAACCTCATTGAAAGGGCGTATGGTTAGGTTAGGTTCTATGTGAGTGGTCGTTTAACGTCCCTTCCACTGCGACCTGAAAGATCTATTGTGGCTCACCCCTAGGTTATAGTCGTTCTATCAGCCCTATGCCTCTAATGAAGCTTATCAGGGTCGTTGGCGACACTTTCATGAAGTCATTGGGCTCGAGTTGATGCAGACCAAATTTATTGATCCTTATTCTCTCAAGCTCTCGGCAGTTACACAAGATATGCTCCACCGTTTCATCCTCAGCCTGACACAATCTGCAGTCCGCACTATCTGCCAGTCCAATTGTTTTCATATTAAGGCGACTGTGTCCAGTCAGTAGTCCTATTATTATTATTCGTAGGTCCTGTCTGCTCATATTCAGGAGCTCTTGAGACCTCTTTTTAGAGAAATCTCCCACAAATGCCTTTGAGTGCCTTAAACCCTCTAACTCGAACCAGTAAGAACGTCTTCTCCGATCGACTCAGTTCGATATTGTTCCTCTGGCTACGCTATTCGCTATGCCTGGAATGGCTCCAGGCCTATAAATATTCCGTCAGCACATTTCCTGGCTAGAACGTCCGCTTTTTCGTGTGGATAGGTTTCCCAAGTTCTGGCTCAGGTCCACCTTTGGTTTCCATCCATGTACCCCAGCTCCAACACCTCACTGATCAGCCATTATAAGATTCGATCTATTCGTCTTCCATTCGTCCCTTCCTGGGAATAGGACGGTAAATGGATTGTGTTAGTTGTATTTAGGCTGCATTGCATCTGGTACCATCTCCAATATCGGATGATTTTTTATTATCTCTCCGGCCATGGGTCTGACACTGCTCTGCCCTGCATCCTGACATTTCACTAGTCTTCTGTATGCACCAGCCATCGCCTCCCTTTCCATCCAGATATGGAGTGGAGGAACAAAGGCAACTTGAACAACTAATTGTCCCAAGTAGTGCTCCATTTGACGGTAAACTAAACTTTTCTCTATTGAAACGTGCATGATACTATCGATCGAATTATAAAAAAAACATATCAACAATGAAATATATTACCTGAACTTTTAATATATCTGGATGAGTTATCAAAAAATCTTCTATTTCCTTGGGATAAATATTTTCTCCTCCTCGAATTATTATATCTTTGATTCTTCCAACTATTTCTACGTATCCATCTTCGGCCAATATCACTTGGTCACTGTAACATCAAAACAGTTATAATGACAGGTGTTTAATTAGGGCAATCTCAACTGGAAATAATATTACACCAGATATTGCAGGTTTACGAGATACAGTTTATTTAAAGTTGGAATTTGTGATTTAAAGCAGTGTCGTCTTAAAAATTGGCTACTTTTTGATTTTTGGCAAGAAAATTACGAATTTTATGCTGAATTTAGCGCTAATTACATCCTATTAGTTAAAAAACAACATATATTTTTTGTCGAATGAGTTATGGCTAAATGGAGTAAAAATCTAAAAGGCAGTTCAATTTTGAATAAATAATGAATAAATAATTGAATAAATATTTTACTAAGTAAAAATTCAAAAATAAGAAAATTCCACGACCTAATGAATTTTCCAACAGTGTGATATATATGATTTATGTTTTTGCTTAGTCAAATTATGGTGGACTTGGTGTAGCCAGAAGGTTATTAGTACTTAGTACTAACTACTAAGTGCTTGTTTTGGCGTTATTATATTTACGAAACTCTTCTGGAAAACATACCCAGTTAGTAACCATCTATTTTTATCAATAACTTCTTTAGTCTTCTCCTCATCGCCGTAATATCCCATCATCGTGTTGTAACCTCTAACACATAACTCACCAGGTACACCCATTGGCACAATTTTACCTTCAGTATCTACAACTTTTGCTTCCAAGTGATCCTGTAATTTACCTACAGTATGGAGAGATTTATCAAGTGTATCGTTTTCTGTGGAAAAACATATCGATGCGGTAGTTTCAGTTGCACCATACACAGACTGCAACACAATAAATTTAAATTGCCAGCATTATTTGTAAATTGGTATATGCGGTTTTTAAAGTCGGTATGTTTTTATATCGCCTGTCTTACCTTTACTTTATTAACTTTTAAAACTTTTATCATATCCTTAAAAAGTGTTGGTGAGCATTGTGATCCTCCAGAAAGCGCTATTTCTAGATTAATACTTTCATTTCTTTGTTTTTGTTTCTCAATGAGGTCTACGTACATCGTCGGAGTTCCAAAAACTATAGTGCACCTAAAAAAATATGAATTATTTATATTCACCTATTTTTTTGCTTTGCTTTTACTGTTATTATTTTTAGGTTACATATTAATACATTAAGTCATTGTTTTAAGAGCTCTAATTGTTCTTTTCATCGCAGTTATATTGTAATATGTCTATTGCCCTGTCACTTTTCTTGGGATTACTTTCATTACGAACCTTAAAATTAATTCCCGACTTAACGTAACTGAACACAGCCCTACCCACCCTCACCAACGGAACGAATCTAGTGTGTGACAGTGGACTGAAAAACCAACTCTTAGGTTTATTCCAACCTAGCAGAGAACCGTTCTAAAATAGTAATTTTTGTGTGCAGTGGTATTGTGCGTTGCGCAGTGCACTAATTTGGTCTTGTGAGTGGTAATATTACTGTTCCAGAACGATTCTATGCTTGGTTGGAACAGACCTCTTATAAATAAGAACTGAGACGCTCACGCTTCCCTTTTTCCAACGAGCCATTGCCCATTGCCACGGTAAGACTAATTTATTAATAGCTCTCGGATACCGTCTTAGCTGTATGGTAAGTTGAAAAAAATATGTTATACCTATTCCTTTTTCCTTTATTTTTATTTTCCTTTTAATTCTATGGGTATTAAAACTTTTTAGAAACAGCTGCGTATACTAATTTCATCATAATATATTATTTTTAGGACAAATGAGCAATTTACACATAAAGCATTATGGGCGTGGTCCATGTAAAATTGTTCCCGAATATTATTTTCAAACAAAATCCTTTAATATAGTTAATCAATGCGAAATATATATATAATTTTTTATAAAATATGATTATTTTACTGCTAAACAACAATTATAAATATAAAATCAGGGAAATACATTTGATAACAAATTTGTTGTTTACGTTACAAGTCCGGGAAGTGACTTATTACGGTACGAGATAGATGTTTATGGACGAGGCGACGAAGGAGCCGAGTCAAGAATATCTAATCGAATACCGTAATAATCACTTCACGGACGTGTATCGTACTATATTTTTTTTCATGCTGCCTTTGGTTTTAAACGCAATAAAATATGAAACTGAAATGACATTTTATTAGGAAGTCATGTAAATCGCTGTGAAAAAATTATGTTACCTATAGTATAACTAAAATAAGTTGCTACAAAGGGTACCGCCTATTAGTGGCAAATTTTCCTTTTTCGAAACATTGTCTCCATAGGCGTGTATGTCCGTGTGTATTACAAATATTGTCGATCACATAATCGTTTTTTAAATTAAGTGCTTTTATTCTAAAATATCTGCCTTCTTTGAACTAAAATTTGGAATTTTATATAATATGAATGATAGGAAGCATTGTCCATAACGACTACTGAATTTGGAGGAAGAAGCTGCTCTTGAAACCATTTTTCGAATAAATCTACAGTCATATCCTCATGATAGTCGGCTGAACATTGCTTAATATTTTACGCAGACAGTAGTAACGCATTTGGTACAAAACCGTTTTCACTTCCGGCGTGAAGAATAGTTATACGCTTTCTTCTCGAACATGGCGCATTTAAATTACACTTTTGAGACTGATCTACGCAGCTATACTGAACAGTATCATGTGTGTCAAACCAAGCCCCATCTAGGTATACTATAGGCCTTTTTAATTCACGATACTTCCTTATTTTATCTAAATACTTTTCACGGAGTACAACAATACGCCGCGATTCCATTATAACCATTCGTTTTTCTAATTTTTTATAATTAAAACCGCATTCTAATAGTATAGCGCGTAAAGTTTCTAAGCTTTTATAATAATTATAATCAGGATAATCTCGTAATTTTTCTTGAACGATTTCTAAAGTCGGCACAATATTTTCTCGATATAAATTATAAACCGTTCGCTTTATAATATTTTTTGTAGCATCGTCAACATTTGAAAATTTTGTTTTTTTGTTTTCCGCACTTGCGAATGATCTATAACGTCACCGCGCTTAATAACCCGAGAAATAGTGTAAATAGAAATTTTAGTTAACGTATTAATTCGCTTTATTACCGCATCTGATTTTTTTCATTTTTCAAACACTGATACATATTTAAGATAACCCTCAGACACTAAAGGTGTAAATCTTTATTGCAAAATTCGCTACTAACCTAACATGTTGCTATATAACATAATTTTAAATTTGATCTGGATTTGCATTTTATGATTCAAAAGGTCTCCAAAACATTGCCACAATATATGCAACTAATTTAAGGTTATCAATTAATATGGGCAAAAATTACAATACATTATTAAAAATTAATTACCGAAACAAAGATATATCTAAAGTTAATACTTAACTGTCCCAAATAAAACTCTGGACCCTCCGCCTCCGCACTAGACACCGACTTAATGAGCTACAAAAAACTGCAGCAAAAAAATAACCCCGAGACCCCTGCACGCAACGGAATACAGCGGACCAATAAAAGCCGTCAACAAGACGCTTGCGTGTCCCACTTGTTTTCGCGCTGTACAACTACTAGTCTAGAGAGAGCTGGGTTCCGACGATACAAAGTGGATGTTTAACGGGACAAATATACTATACAAATTTGGCGCCCCTAAAGGTGCTTTAGTCTAAAAATTTATTTGGTTATGACTTTAAAAATTTAAATGTATAAGTATGACATGAAAATCATTATAGACCAAGAAATGAAAGAAAATAATAAAAAAGTACTGGGTGCTACTTTATCGTTGTAATGTGTAGGGAAAGTAAGGCAAGTTATAAATGGTTAATAAACAAAAAGTTTTGGCAAAATAAAGTGAAACGATTGATAATAACCTTTAAAATATTCACTAATAATATCACAAGAGCTTAAATTATTTCCTGGAATAATTTAAGCATGAGTGGTATTCGATAAGAAACTTTCACACCATGATTTGAGAAAATCATGGTGTGAAATTTTAACTTATAATTAGAGCTTAAATTATTTCCGGAAATTTTTTTGAGGGACCAATATTTTGAAAATTATAATTTTCTTAAAATATTCATGCCCGAAAGAAAATTTCCAGGAATAATTTAAGCTTGCGTGGTATTTGGTAAGAAAATTTCACACCATAATTTGGAAAATAATAATTAATCCAATCTGACGTCTGTCACAAAGCCTCATAATTACTAGTTTAAAAGGGTGCACCATAGAGGAAAGAACATATTTTTATTTGTCTCTACGTTGAGATTTCCGCGTACTATGTCGTTTCAGCTGTCAAAAAATGTCCACTTAAATATCGTGGCGCCACAAAAAAATTTCCGAAAATTTTGGTTAAAAAAAAGTAGGTGTGAAATTTTCTGTAGTAATATCACAAGAGAGTGAGAATAAATTGAAAATAATTCGACAGATTTTCTCAAACTTGTTGCCAGGCAATAGACACGAGAGCCCGAAGGGCTCGAGTGGCTATTGCCAAATGGCAACAAGTTTGAGAAAATGCCTGGAGAATTATTATCTAATTTATCGAACTCTCGTGTGGTATTCGATAGATTATTTTTTGACGTTACAATCAAAATTAATTTTAGAAAATAATTTGACAGATTTTGTACAAACCTGTTTGCTAATAATTGGAATTGTTTCCAAATCGACGCGCTGCTTATCATGGTATTCTTACATGCACTTTCAATGATTATATTATTTATTTCATCGACTGATGATTCACTGAAACGTTTGGGATTCATTTTACGAATTTCTTGAAAATTTATGACAGACGCGTCAGATCAAGAAAATACGTTGTTATTTGGTTGTCATTCAATAAAAACAATGTACATTGAATTATTCTCGCTGGAATAATGTAAGTAGATTATTCCCACTATACTAATGTTTTGATTTGCTAGAACGTATATGAATTATTAAAATTGAAAATGTCTATTGGTTTCGAGAAACGTCAAAAAATAATCACTAAATCTTTTTCAAATTTTTTTTCAGAATAGGTCTTGTGGTACTAAAATGTGTGCAAAACATGAACTCGATAGATCTAGTAGTTTTTGTTAAATTCTAATTATTTATCACATTTTTATAAATAAATAAAAGCGTTGAGTGACTTGTATATTTATCACTCAATGATAAAAGTCAGTTTCCAGGTGGATAATTAATTACTACAATATTCAGTATAAGCTCACTCTCTTCATTAAACCTCTAGGTACCATATTGATAAAAAATTTAGGTTTTATTAATGTTTATATAAGGCTTTCCAAATCACGTGACATAAAGATGGCATCTGTGGGCAAACCTTATAACATAACATTGTCAAAGCCACAGACCACATATAGGGTGTGTTCGGGGAACACGCTTTCGAGCTATGTAGCGCCAAGAGCCATATAACGCAAACGAGGAATAGTACTAGATAGCGCCAAATGGCGCAAATAGCGTGCTCCCCGAACACACCTATAATCAAAGTTTCATAAACCATTCTATAGGTGGTTGTTGTCAGTCATCCCTGTTTGATCTACTTCCACAACCAACCACAAGGCATGTAATAGGCATTTTTTCAACTTATAACGTTAACAAGTCCAAATAATATATAAAATCTATTTTATAAAGTTACAAAAAACTATATTCTCACAACAATAAAAACTTTTACACCAACTTAAATAAAGAAAGCAATATGACAACAATACAAAACAATACTATTGTTTGCCTACAGCCGCCATATTGAATAATTTTTGACAGGTCGTTGGAAAGCCTAATAGAAAAAATTGAATTGAGAGATCATACTTTTTTAGCTTATAAACACTGACTATAAACACTGACACTTTTTACTCTACAAAAAACTAAGGTAGTTAAGAAACCACGTTTGTAAAAAATGAGCTGTCTATGACCAACAAGACTGGAGTTGGAATTATTTTATTCAAATTACAGAGCAAAGAAATGTAATAAAAATGAATACAATCAACTTACTTTTCTTTGGAAATAGCTGTTAAACTTTTATCGGGATCGTATCCGTCAGATGGTAAAACTACAGTTGAACCATGGTTAATAGATGAACTTAGTGTCACTATTGTACCAAAAACATGGAAAAGAGGATTTTGAAGGCAGATTATATGATTTTTCTTGTGTAATTCAGTTCTCTTTCCACTGTAAAAGCCGTTGTTTACTATGTTGAAATGACTGTGACATGGTGATTTTGGATTACCAGTTGTACCCTAAATCATAATAACCATCAATAAAAACAAATAAATAAGATTTAAAAAGGTAATTTTTTAAATAAATATGATAGAAGTACAAAATTCAGTGAATAGTACGTCATGTGTTTTATATTGGTAAAAGGAACAGTTTTTGGATTTTGGATTTGTAGGTTGGATGAGTTAGTTACAACAGACAGTCAAAAAGTGCTTGCAACTCCCACTCTCTTTTACTGCATACCTTTCTGGTTTAGGTACAAATCTAATAATTTTTTTCATATACTCATCGTTACAATACCGGTTGTTTCAGAAATTTTTGACCAATTTTAACTGCAAATATATCGAAACTTAAAAACCATAGAGAGGTGCAGTTTTCAATGAACAATTTCTTTTTATATAAAGTTCTTTTTCAGTGTACATTTTGAATTAA
This sequence comes from Ophraella communa, assembly GCA_035357415.1. Taxonomy (NCBI): domain Eukaryota; kingdom Metazoa; phylum Arthropoda; class Insecta; order Coleoptera; family Chrysomelidae; genus Ophraella; species Ophraella communa. The sequence goes on along the minus strand of CM068995.1, from coordinate 11,422,786 downwards.
TAAAATCCTATATAGGGTGTTTTAAAAAAAGGTGTTTCATAAATGCAAATATCGTCGATTTTTTTAATGGAATACCCTACCCAACAAACACAAAATTACAAGAAAGATATTAAAACTTCAAAAAACGTTGTCAAGACTTATACATAAGTACCTAACTTGTTAAGACTAATATCTAGAGTGTCTTTTAAAACTTTATTTAGTTTTACAAACCATTTTATATAATGCTTAAATGTGATACATTTATAATTAGTTCTAATCACGTCTTAATAAGGTTATATGTTTGAAATTTAAAACTGTTATAATTTTACGATTTAGGGCCGGTTTTTCAATCTCCAGCTAAGTAAATTTAGCTATCAGTTAACCCTTAACAAGGAGTCAAAGTGTTTTTTCAACTAACTGTTAAGGTTGACTACAAGCTAACGTTTCTGTTATATTAGCAAACACTTCAAAGTCTCTGTTTGGATTTGTAACTAGTAGTTAGCAAGTTGTTTAACGGAAAAATGGAGATATTTGATTTTTGTATGAGTGATGATGATGAAGAAATATTTGAATACCTTGAATATGAAAGGAGACCATATATTGTTAAAGAAAGGTCGAACCCTTTTGAAGAGTTTGATGATTTAGATTATCCAATGATTTAGAATATCCAATTTTTCTCTCCAAGTAACGGCATCCGTCTTTTTGCATTCAATAGTTGTTTTAAAATGATTTGTTAATTTTAATAACAAGGATTTATAAGATAGTGAAAAATTAGATATCCTGTTTTTCTTTGGTGTTTCCATTTGAAAATATAAAATTTTTAAAATAATACTCAACAAAATAAATAAAACTAATAAAAACAAAGATCTTCTTTTTCTATTTAAAAGCTAAAAGTTAGATAGTGCATTGAAAAACGCCATAACCTTTAACAGAAACTTTAGCTGTTGGTCACGGTTAACTTTTGGTCAAGTAACAGAAGATTTTAACAAGCGATTGAAAAACCGGCCCTTAGTGATGACTATAAGTCTACTTTTAGTTGGTTTACTTTTATGTTGGTTGTTAAACTATACAATTTTTATAAATTATGACAATAATTGTACCACTTATGACTGTCGTAAAAGAGTCAACTGTTTGTTTTATTCAATAGAGTTTTATATTGTAAAAATTGTGTTGTTGCTTTTGTGGTTAAGTTTACAATTTTTTTAAAGTTTGTTTTATACTCAATACAACTATATAATTTAATATTATGTCCAAAAAATTGGAAATAAATAAGAACAAAAATCCTTACAAATATAGATAGGTCTCAGTTTTGTAAGCAGTTAAAAAATTATGTTAACCAACCAGTTAAAACACAAAACATTGTTTTAAAAATCTACTCAGCTGCATCATTGGTGCATCAGCCTCAGCAGCAGTTAGTAAATGATATCAATCAATCTGATTTAAATTCCTTCTCAACAGTGCATCAATCCTCATGCAGTCAGCCACCCGTCCTAATGGTGCAATAAGTCAATTTCTTTTAGCCTTCAGAAAAGAGCACCATCATCGATGATGTCGAGAGCGATGATGAGATTTTACAAGATTTTGAAGAAACAAAAAAGTGTGATGAAAAATTGAGCGAAAGCTCTTTCCGTGATAACTTAAGATTATGAGATTTCTATCCTCGACCGTTTCTACAACAGAATACATATCTATACAGTTATTTGTTACCCCAAGTACCTAATACTACCTATCAATTTGTTTATTTTATTTTAAGGTTATGAGTGACTGACATTTCAATGCGTTCCTGAGTGACAATTAAAAAGTTTTAATATTGTAATTACAACAGAAATGAGACCATTAAATACATCATACTTAAATGGGTTATATTGTAGTATTTTGCAACCTTTTAATAACTGTATAATTCTTACAATTATTGTATAATTACAGAAAATATTACGCAATCTCCTATAATTTGTAATTTCAATTTTCGTATATGTCTACTTTAGTAGTTGCTATAGTATATTTTGTAGGGTATTGCAACTTAACATTTTAAGACAATATGGATACCTTCTACAGATTTAGCCATTAAAATGATGTCCGCCATTGTTACACAAAATAATATTTTGGTTTACAGTATCCTTATTTATAGTAAAGACATGTTCAAATCATATTGAAATTGTTGCAAAATGTGTTTTTTTTTTCATTTGCAGATTAATTAAAGTGAAATCAAAATATGAATATTTTATTATTAATTATTTTTTTTTCTTAATATGCTTTAATTATGTATGGTATCACTTTTTCATTAGGTAGAAACAACACATTTACAGTAAAAAGTTAATGGCTTTCTAAATTTGCAAAAGGTTATAATGCCTATTTTTAGTATGCGGTATCTATGCATTATTAAAAGTATAAGTTCTTTAAACATATTATTCCAATGTTGTTCTTTTCCTTTGAGAAAATAAAATACTTTGATAAAGTTTAGATAAACAAATAAGTGCGTTATTTTAATAATTGTTTATTAGATAGAGATGTTTACACAAAAACATTGCAAGATAAAATAACAACACAAACTTGAAAGATATGTACCAAATTTTATTAAAAATTAACTTTATGAATTATATAATTAAAAAAAATCCTCAAGATGTTGTCCAAAAAGTTCTGAAAACAATTTCGCAACATTTATAGAGTAATTTCTTGGAATACTCGGACAATGTGACAGTGTGGTGGTGCACCGTCTTGCTGAAAGTAAAGTGAATTTATGATGCTATCTTATTCCAGTTGTGGATATAGGTAATTTTGTAACATGTATGTGTAGACATTACCAGTAATTTTAGTTTCTAGAAAGAAGAACGGTCCATATATTTTTTTCTTTAGAAACCCCACACCAAACGTTCAACTTTGGTGAATTTCTTTAGTATTCCTCAATTCCTCAATTATGTTTATTACATCTCCAGTAATCTAGTAATGTATCTAGTAATGTATCAGAAAAAACAATTCTGGTTTGAAAATCCCTTTCATATATTTTTGGTGTATCTGTATTTTATAAGGAGTTAACTTCAATACCTTCATACATCTCTGAATTTTGAACTTTCAGTTGTGGATGATACTTTGCGAAGAGATATTCGATTACTATGTTCTTGTCATGTTTCCTGAATACGTAAGAAACTATTTAAAAAAATATCACCATTATGGGTTTGATATTTCTTCCTTTCCATAGATCCATTTTGTAGAAATGCAGTGTACCATTTTTTAATGCTGTTTTTGAAGGTGGATGTTTCCTAAATACCTGACAAAATCTTCTTTTGGTAGTAACAACTGATTCATACTTAGCATACAATAACACACTTTTTGATTTTTCACGTGAACTAAATCGCACCATTATTGAAAATAAGTCGAAAACAAATCGCAATGAATTACTTTGACAGTTCGTTGTATCAGTTTGTTGAATATATAAAAATCCCAAAGCCTACTTTTACATTGAAACCCGTACATGCCTACATAACAGCCTATCCTAAAAAATCAAATAACTATTTTATAAATCTGTAAGATAAACGCTTGGATATATCCAATCAGCGGCCACATTAAGAATTTGCAGTTTACATTTTATTTTGCACAAATATAATGAATAACCACAATATCCCTTTTGAACTGTTAGTCTGGTCCACATTTACGATTTTTCATAAATATTCAAAATATTATTATGTTTTCATTGACTGTCATTTGAAATTGAAATTAACAAAAAATTGTTGAAAAATTTTTGGTTTGTAAATCAACATTAGATATTTAATTAATAAAAGTAAAGGTTGTGGTAATTTCATTGTTTGTGAGATGTTGCTATAGTCTATATAGAAAGGACAAGGAGTAATAAATCATTCATTTAAGTAGATTTAATAGACGTACCAAAATATATTTTAAGAGGGTATACCGTAAGGTACATTTTGTATTGAACGAATGAGTTGCAGCTATGCTAAAGAATATACGATTTAGGTCAGAGGTAACGGGATGTACTAATTTTAATAAAAAAAGTGATAGAGGTACATAAATTTTAGTAAGTTTGATAAAGAAAGGCAACACAGTTTTTTCATAATAGAAAACAAACCAATCTGTAACAATAATTATTTTATATATTTTTGTTCTTTTTGTAAGAAGATTAATTCAAAATTCAAGATAGCAAGATATCATTACAATTTTTATTAAATTCAAAGAAGCAGAATGAATATTTTTTAATTAAATTGATTGTACTAACCCTTACTTTTTGGAAGTCCATCTTATTAAGGATAATAAAAAACTCTTCGTTTTAACAAAACTTCCAATATTTATTTAAAAATTGCTTTTTTAAAAAGACTCAATGACAGCCGTATTTGGGAAATTTTTCTCAGAAATTTTAAATGGCAAGTGGCCTACTGTAATCGGCTTAATACGATTACACCTATTTACAGATTATTCGATTATTGAGAGCGATTTTCCAAACAACTCAGTTTTCTTAGAAACATTATCGGGAATATTATTTTAAAAGAAAGTAGGTACATTAAATCAGTACTTAGTATTAGTTCTTTGAGTAAAGTTGTATGAAGTTGTATGGTTTTCATAATATTGTAAACAGTTGGAATATATTTAAAACATTTGTTGAATGTTAATTGTGCAAGTACCAAACAATGTCGATAAGCCAAAGACCATCTAAACGACCAAAAACATCGTTACCAAACCCACCCTTACAATAGAACGCATCCGAAACAGAACCTTACAAAAACGAACGCAACCATCCAACCGGAAACCACTGTCAACCCCATTATAAATTAAGACACACATTTCATTTCGACCCTTTCTTCCGACGAAACCCTTGAGAGAGTCTCATAGCCGGGATCTCTTTTGGAACTAATATTGTTACAACAGTTTAGATGGGTAATGCATATATGTACTTACATCAAAATGACCTTCACAAAAGTACAAAAGTTTTATTGTGTAATTGTTGGAGATCTCTTTTTGTAACTTTTTTCTCAAATTTAAATTTCTTGGCCTTTGAATCCACAATTTCTTCGGTATTTTTACATTATTGTAAAATTCTGGGACTGTACTTAATTAGGGAGATGAATTAGTATTTCTTATTTACTTACCGAGGTAAATTGAATATTACAAAGGTCATCGAAATCTATTTTATGTTGATTATTTTTTATATAATGAATGCTATCTGGATCTGCCATTCCTACAATATCACTGTATCTAAAAGTGCCCCTATAATAAAATAAAAATAATATTTAATTATGAAAATCATCCATATCTCGACTGTAAATGATAAATGAAGAAAAAACTTGTTACATATTTACTGCGATTAATATTGATCTATCTATTTTGATAATATATAGTATGCCATCTTTTTAATTTTTTTTATTTCCCTATTGACCTTAAAGGTCAATAATAATTATTATAATAATGTTAATACAAATTTTAAATAACAATTTATAATTTATGAAATAGCTAATTGCGTTGAGAAATGCTATTTTCTATGTTTGAGTTTTTACCTATGATGTATTTTCCTACATTTGCGCTTATTTCGATCTCGTATAAGGGACAGTCTATTAATACAGGGTGTACCAACCTTACGACAAATTTCGGTATGTGGGTTATTTTAAAAGATATCAAAAAATGTTATTAACAAAAATAGTAGATGTCTTTAGGGTCCATATTTTTAAATTACCTTAAACTATACAGAATGTTACAAACCAAACATATGATTTTTTAAATGGGAACCTCTGTATATTATACCAAGTTCGGACTGCTCACATTTCTTTGAAGCTTTTAATATAAGGTTTTGATACGTTATACTGAGTCCTTCAGAAGTTATGGATACGTTTATGTGAAAATCGTAGGTAAATCAACGCTCTGTATCTTATTTTACGTTGAAGAATTAAAAATATTTTGCCTAACAGAGTTTTGTAATATCACCGTATTCTATTAAATATTAATTATTTTCCCTTTTGTATACAGGGTGGACGATAACTCGTACCTTTCCTTTTATCTCTTCTTCCAAATGGAACACCCTGTATTTTATATCATTAATAGAATATTCGATTATGTAACTTTAATTTTTGTTAAGTCCCTATACCTACCCAAAGTTTATGAAAACAGAGTTATTTTGTAATATTTATTGTAATCCATAATTATTAACCTATTATGTGAAAGGAATAAACGTTGAATGTAACAAACAATCCTTAAAAATAATAAATTTTAATAAACAATTTATTCTAAATAAAACAAGTCTCCAAAATTATAATTTTAACCATAATAGTCCAGAACATACTCATGCTAAAATTTTATATGTTGGCAAAATTGAGCTTTAGTGCCGCATTCAAACCTAGCCTAATATTGTAGCAAAATGAAAAGAAAAATATTAGTGAAACTTCGTTTGACATTTACTAGATTCTAATACTATTTAAATGCTTGGCAACATAGTCCCGTTCTGACAAAACAGAGAAAATATGAACGTTGAAGAAGTGGATATTTGCTGGAAGCAAATTCTAACTACTTGGATCTGATCTGAGGGTATCTATTTGCAATCATCAAGTAATTGTTTCTACCGGATATCTAGCACCGAGAGGTGAAATGTCCTTGAATGAAAAACAAATAGTCCATGTCGATGACAAAAAGACAAAAAGAAAACACTATCTAAAAATTACTGCATATACAGTAAGTAAGCAAAGAATACCTTTAAGATGAATGTCAGTGTTACAGAATTTTGAAGAAAATTAACTTGTGACAATAACTTTGGACTTTTGCTTCAGTAAAAGTAATATTAATAAATACATTTTCTATAGCTTCTCTAGAACATACTAACCTTTTCTTTTCTTCCGTGATATGAATAATACTTCGTAAACTGGGCATTTTTGAGCTACATACTTTCCCTGGTTTACTGTTATAAATTTCGGGACACACATGGGTTAATAATTCATAGTAATTTTGTTTCCTAAAAACATCTCCACATATCAAACCTTTTATTCCGACTTTATTTATCAATTGTTGAACTTCAAATGGTTGGTAATAAGGATTCATTGTAACCTAAAAAAGCAATAATATAGTTGAAGATTGGAACCTTTATTTAATTTAGTTTAATTTAAATTAGCATAGTTTAAGCTTACCGTAACGAACCCTCCTCTTGCGAGGGCTACAAACGAAACATACCATTCTGCTAAATTTGGTGCCCACAAACCAATCCGATCTCCTTTTTTAAATCCTAGCTTGTGAAATCCGGCAGCTAATCTATCTGCTTCGTCCAACAAGTCTCGAAAGGTTAGTCTTTTATTTTGATGACAAGATATCACTGCTACTCTCTCACCATAACGTTGACTTGACAATTCTGATAATTGACCTAATGTGAGACAACTCAGAGGCTCTTCTCCAACGCAATGATAATAACTTTTTTTGGTGCTGAATTGCCGTATTCTACAATAAATATATGTCAATTATATAAATAAACGTAATATAGTAATTGAGCTTTATACATCGGAAAAATTTTACTGTTAACCGGTTTAAGTAAAATACTGGAATTAGGCTTATCTTACCCTTAACTTCAGAAGGGACGCATCCCAACTCGTGCCCACTAATCCCTTAAAAGGTACATGAGTAAAGGTCTCAATAATCTGTATACCTAACTCGTGCTCGATTGAAAAATTTACCTGTTCAAATTACCATCCCATCTTGTCTAAACTCGGGCATATATCGATTGCACACATTTTATTACCTGCATATTAAAATTTGATAACGTACTGTTATTTTCAAATTCACGATACTTTTATATTGACCATATTAAATGTGTTAATTTTATTAATTCGGTATTTTCCATTTTTTTCAAAATCATGCAGGAAGGCAGAGCATCAATCAATTGCCCCAAAAACCAAAAAAACTTAAATTAAAAAAAATTTGTAGCATAGTTATTCCATCCTCAAATTCAAATTCAGAAATTTGCCGCGTAAACGACCGTTGGCGGGTGGCCTACGTCACAACTCATGTGTCATTGAAAGCGCCATCATTTTATTGTAAACATGTTGTAAAAAGTGTATCTGCGAGATTGTGCGAAGTTTTTTATTTATATTTATTCATCTCTTTTCTTTATTTTTTGTTAATTTTCATAAAAATAAGTCAGTTAGACATTTTTTAATGTAAAAAGCACAAAATAAGTATTTACGCTGTTGCTTTTACATTTAGAAATTCAGCTGCATTGAAACCTAACCTAACCCAACCTAACCTAACCATGAAAATGTTTAAGGATGGTAAATTGTTTGATAATGCTTTCACAAACCCTACTGAGGACATTTTATGATTGCATAACACAAATAAAACCAATAATTCACAATAAAATCAAAAATAAAAGTCCAACTCTCTCAATTACCACACATGAAATGTAAACAAACTGTCATCGATATGAGTCTTAACGTCACGACCAATGAAGGTGCGTTTCGACTTTTATCGATTTTAACATACTTTCAATTTGATATTATATAAAAAATAATCAGAATTGTTGCGTTGTAATCAGTTTAGGATTAAATATTTATAATTTACTGAATTTATTTTTAATGAAAACACCGAATTATACATAATAATGTACTATATTATACATATGGTTGACCTTAAATAAATAAAATATCCAAAAAATTAGTACCTAGAACACAACACATTTATTAAAAAAGAGTTTATACCAAACCTAACCTAACGAAACGATACTCCGTTGATTATATCTCTATGTTTTCGAAAAGTATAAGTTTTTACCAAAATTAAGTTTCCCCCACGTACGCTTTCTTTTCGCGTTAAAACTATAGAACTCATATTTTTTCACTGGTAGCAGCTAGCACGCATGCGTAGGTAGATAACTAATGACGACACTGTACTGTCTCACTTGGGGCGCAATCGATGCAGACCTTTTTTTGGGCGCAGTTGATAATTTCCCCTAAACTCTATAGGAACGGGTATTATTGTTAAATTGGGTTTTCATGAAGTACTTACTAGAAAGGATTTTGTTTCGGGTGTGATATTTATGAGCTAGTTTTATTTCGTAATTGGGAGGGTTAAGAGCAGCTCTAAAAACATGTCGATTCGTAGTCAACGTGGAAAAATATTATTAATTGTAGAACAACACAAATTTAATCAAAGCAGCAAAAAGTTAACATCTGGAGAAATTAAGTGGGTGAGTGTGGATAGAAAGTGTAACGCATATTTTCGGACAATGGGTGATTCCTAACCTAACCTAACCTAACCTAACCTAACCTAACCTAACCTAACCTAACCTAACCTAACCTAACCTAACCTAACCTAACCTAACCTAACCTAACCTAACCTAACCTAACCTAACCTAACCTAACCTAACCTAACCTAACCTAACCTAACCTAACCTAACCTAACCTAAAATATCAACATTTACTTTCGTTAAAACAGTATCTTAGTATAATAGTATTAATAATAAGTAGGTAGTTCTAAGTTTTTTATGTGCAATTAATACGTTTTATAGTAGTTTTATTTCAAATAAATGACATTTGTATAAGTAGGTCTTGAAGATTTAATTATAATAAATAAGAATTAAAAACCGCAGTTCCGATGCACTCGGGCACGAGTTGGTGTATTAATTTTCTCATCCGTATTACAACCAAATCGTGAGATTTTGAAATATTGAATATTTGAAATGTCAAAATCGAAATGAAACGAAATGTAGGTATCCACAGCTACATGATTGAGTGAAAAGATCCCATGAGATCTGTTTTCAGTATAATGTTGGTTTTATTGGTTGTATTCAATCAGATGACCACAAATTAATTGATTTCATTGGATTTCTAATTGAGCAAAACATTTTTATTTAAATTAACATTAAAATATTTTTTATCAACCACTAATTATCATGGTTCCCCCGTATTTGAATGTATTATCACGTGCGAGCGTTCAATTTTACATACAACTTGGTCGAGTTTGAATGCACAGTGAATTTTTATGCGCCTTTGCCAAATGGGCTGGTTGTCCTAGTTCTACGATAGGAGCTAGGAGCTGGCTTCACTCCGATACTGTAAGGTTTTTCCAAAGGAGAGTATTGTTTTAAATGGCTGTTGGTGCTAATCCGAAAAAACAGTTTTTTTATTCAAAAAACTTAAAAATATGAGAGGAAAGAACAGATAATTGTTTTTAACTTCAAGCTATGGGCTTAAAATTTATTTCTATTATTTAAAAACCTACTTTATATGATATTTAACGTGTAGGAGAATTATTAAAAAAAACTATTTACACAAAGTCGGCCCACAGTTGGTTATAATTCAACCCACGTCAGAAACTGTAAAATTGATATGCACCAACCCAATCAGTGGTTATATCCAATCCTTGTTTCCGATCGCCCATATTCGGCTGATTACTAAATTTCATAACCACAATTTACTGGATATTGTAAATATATGTTAAAATGTTAAATATGTTAAATATATTACAATGATTTAATTTTGCTTTAATTTTTATGTTTGATTTATTATAGTTTATTTGTTAATATCCCACGTTGGTATTGTCAATTTATTATGATTTAAATTTAATGATTATTATTATTATATGATTTTGTTTTGTTTTATTGGTTTTGTCAAATGTTTTGATTGATTTTAATGATTAAATACTATTTAATTTTATATAAAGTTTACTTGTTCTTCTGTAATTCTATGGTTGGGCGCCTTAACAAAATTTTAACCAGCTCAGACTATTTGTTTTGAAATATAAATTTAAAATCTGACTCTTATCAGGGTAGGATTCAAATTAAAATATTATTTAATAATTAACACACAATAAATTTAATGTCAAGTATTTCAAAGAAATTTTACAAAAACTGTTAATTGGTTTTCATATGTTTAGTACAAATAAATAAATGAATAGCCTTATATGAAAAGAATGGAGATGATACATACAAATAAAATTAATTTACAGTCACAAAATAACAAATACACAAATACTAAACCTTAACTATGACACGTACCTTTTATTATAAAGTTCGTTCTCTAAAAATTGCTACTGTCTAAATGGAATGGCACGAAAAATTCGGATAGGCTTCTCCTCGTCTGCCTTCGGAACAGTAATACCACAATATGGCGGCTAAGGACCAGTTGCAGAAAGAATGCTCAAATTTAATCTTTCAAATTCTTTTGGAATCAGTCTTTGATTTGACAAATTTATTACTTTTGTAAGTAATTTAATAATGGTTGATTACTTTACTGTATGTATTTTTAATGTTACATGTATTAATTTAACATAAACAGCTTTTAATTAATGCAAAAATTTTTTCTTCTAGTTAGTAATCAATTAATACATACGATGTTAATTGCTCTGCTACCAAAATCAAAAGAGAGTGAATCATCGATTTTCCGGCCTTTTTATAGGCTTCCAGGAAAAATGACAAGTATGACATCAAAAAACGAAATTCCATTGTTTAAATGAAAAATTCTAACCAAAATTCTTGAATATAAAGGTAATGAAATTACAAAACTAATAGTATCTTTGTTAACTTATAGTGAGATCTCATCCTTATATTTACCAAAAAAATTTATTTCTTTAATTTTAAATAGACTTTTTCCTTATAAATTTATTATAAAAAAACAATAGGCAGTTTGCTGGAGCTGTCATATTTTCTAGACTTTAAAATTTGAAATAAAACTATCAATTGTACTTAAAATTACTATAAATCAATTAAACTAATCCTATCTTAACTAAAAATTACTATTTTTAAACCCTAACAACTAAAATTTAAACTTTTAAAAGATTTTGTTATTTGTATCTCTTACACATTATATAAGATAAGAGTCTCTGTGTTAACAAAGATTAACATTTTAAAATTTATATAAACACCTTACTCACTTATCTTACATACATTTTGTTACATAAAATGTCCTTTGTTAATGTTTATAAACTAAGTTTTTCAATAGTTTTGTGACTGTGCACTCTTTAAGTGTTCTATAAAAAAAAATTATGTGATTAAGACAAACATTACTGATATGGGAATTAGTTTGTATTTCACCACACCTGCTACATGTTTTTATTTGTTCTTGTGTCTTTTTTAGGTACTCATGAGCTATTGGAATACTTATTTATACAATATCGAAGACTACAATTTGTCTCTTTATACCTTTGTAAGTATTTAAATTTTTTATAATACTGATTTAAATACTTAACTAACTAAAATTACATGTTGATTTCTTAAACATGTGAAAACCATTAATACTTTTTGATTTTTATTTTCTTTTTGTTGTTTCAGATTGAACTTAGAATTTTAAAAGAGAACTAGGACAAAGATGAATTGTTATGTAAAAATGTACTCATTATGGATTGGAAATATTTAATTGTTATAAAATAGCAAAATATGGATCCTATTCAATATAAAATGCCCATTACATTCTTTGTTTATATTAAATGTATGTCTTGTGAAAATTATGAACTTGGAAACTTTAGATGTACAAAAGAAAAAGTAAATGCTGATTCTATTAAACTTATTAATATATCCTTTTATTGTAAATTATAAGGTAAGTTCTACTTATTAAATTTTTAACTATTAGATATCTATCTCAATATGTTGCAGACAATGTGAATCTATCTTACTTAAAGTATTTTAAGCATCATATTTTCCACTCTTTCTCTTTCTCTTTCTCTTTCTCTTTCTCTTTCTCTTTCTCTTTCTCTTTCTCTTTCTTTTTCTCTTTCTCTTTCTCTTTCTCTTTCTCTTTCTCTTTCTCTTTCTCTTTCTCTTTCTCTTTCTCTTTCTCTTTCTCTTTCTCTTTCTCTTTCTCTTTCTCTTTCTCTTTCTCTTTCTCTTTCTCTTTCTCTTTCTCTTTCTCTTTCTCTTTCTCTTTCTCTTTCTCTTTCTCTTTTTCTTTCCCTTTCTGAAAAATGCCCCTTCACTCACCATTTTTAAGAAATAAAACAAAATTTTGTAAGTATGGTGTAGCGGCTACACTGCTGCACGAACAGGATTGTTATAAAATGTCAAAAAATTGCTATAATGTTGGTGTAAGTAAATAGATAGTTAGGGAACACAATTTGTAATACAGAAATAACTAAATTTATATTGCAATATTGCCAGGTAGTCATTATTTTGTAATATCCAAAATTTTGAGAAGTGTATTTTGTATTTATAATCTATAAGTGGTTAAAATGTTATTAACATCGGTCATTAGACCAAAACCCAAAACTGATACTCTCCTTTAGGATCAGTTCGTAGAGCGCACGACTAAAGGTAAAATATAAATATTATAACCTACAAGTGAATCTTAATAAGGTATTTCAAATTAAAATAGTGTCATTAGTTGGATATTACAGTAATGTAAAGTCATCGGCTTAAAATTAATGTTGTTGTTAATTGATGAACGTACTTTTTTCATTCTGTGTACAAATTTATTGTACCAACCCTACTTTGTGGAAATCTTTAAATTACTTTTTATAGCAATAACAACTTTTTCTATAAGTGTGTTGCTAATTAATATAAAACTAAGCGTTTTCGGCTTGCAAGGCCATCATCAGATTTCTTTAAATTAATTAAAAACCACTAAGAAAGAAAATTAAAATTGTATAAAATATTAAAACCGTCGAAAACATTCAATACAATTAAATGAATATAAATAAAATAAAACATAAAGGATTTTTAGAAAGTTAATCTGTCATATATTTAAACGTAATGTAATATGACTTGTAAATATAAGGATATTTGGATATTAATTACTGTATAGAAACTACTTTTTCATGTATATTATTTATCTACGAGGTCATAGTAATTTTCTCTACAAGGTAACCTTTGTTTCCCATTATCACTAGAAATACTATGCAGGTTATAAATAAAGTTATTAAATAGTTCTCTACAAATGTTAACTTTAATCTGTAAATCTAATTAGGAATAGCGAACAAATTTTATTTTTACTATTTATTTAATATGATTATATACTTATATATTGTAATGATTATTATGATTTAATGATTATTTATTGATTTATTTATTTATAAATTTGATTGATTAATATATTTGATATTATTATTTAAATGTAATATAGCAACAAGATCTTCTTTTTCTCAGGGGTGTTTGGTTATGCAAGTTTCCAGTTGGATTATTAGGTAGGTATTTGAATAAAATTTGATTAAATTATAATTACAAATTTATTATAAAAAAAATTAAATTAAAACAGTAATCTATTGAATGACTGATAAAATAATAAGTAGGAAAATAATAAAAAAGAAAGGCCTTTTAGTAACTATAAAAGAACTTACTTGATGTTGAATTAAGTTAAATTAACCAATGTTATTTATGTAATGGCAAGTAAGATTATCGAAATACACTAATTATTGAATATATCAAGTAAATTCCTTTGTTTTTAAATTATAAAACTTAACTAACTACTACAAAAATTTTCAAAAATTTTATCTGACCTTGATGTAGAGTCCTGCTTCCTGATTGGTGGAAAAAGTCTGTAGTCGCTCTATGAAAAAAACGAAAACTAACGAAGTGAAACGTGGAATTTCCGACTTTGGTAAAATGTCGTGTTGTTAGATGTTTGGTTTCTTGTGTAATATTATTGTTCTTTGTTTGTTCCTCCAAGTTGATATAGTTTAGTGTTTGTTGGATTATACTTCCTTTAATGGTATTATTAATAGTAAGTAGGTACTCTTATAATTTCTTCCTTTTTTATACGCCAAAAATGTTTTATTTTCGCTTTTTGATTAGTTTTTAATGTCACTTTTTGATTGTTTTAACTTGTATTTCTTAATGTCACTATTTAACACTTTATTTTAACTACTTTATAAACTGTTTGTTCACTTTGTTCTATTTGACTGTTCCCATTGACTGATCTTCTATCTCTGACTTCCAATAATATACTCTCTTACGACCTCTGTTCAAGTCTTTTTATAGGTTTCAAACTTTCTAGAAACTTCGTTATTGTTCTATGGATTAGTTATTTCTGGAAAAGTATGTGTATCTCTTTCTTTCCTATTTATGTCTAGACATACTCACTTCGTCTACTGTCCGATCATTCCAGAACAAAATTATATCTTTTTTTTTACACATTATATAATCGATTTCGCGAAATTTCTAGCAAGTTTTAAATAACATATTTATGTACAAGATATAATATTGATACATTACATAATAATAATTATTTCTAAGTTGAAATTTCTTACAAATACACAAAATATATAATAAAACAATACAATATAATAAAAATTATTTGATTAAGTTATATTAAACAACTTCTGTTGATATTATAATCATTATACTATTGTCGAACATTTAAATATTACAATATATATATATTTATTATTAATAATGGAATAAATCATTAAACTTGTTGATTCTGTATTCTAAATACCTATTTGATGTTTTTTAATAGAACTTAAAAATTAACAGTCAACTTACATTCGATATTTCCCGCGCAGAGTCAGAGTTATCATTGTTGTTCTGAACATATTCAACTAATATTCATCTAGTGATTAAGTCGTAGATTCTCTTCATTACTTGTATCCACAGTCAGATAAGGAATATTTATGAAGATAAGTTTTGAATAAACACTTACACAGCTTGGGAAAATACCTTTTAAAATGAGAGAAGAAACAATAAAAATATATATGACTTTGAAATTAGTAGGTACCGGTTTATTTTCATTTATAGCGATAAAAGCATTAAGAAACAATTTACTTAATACTGCTTTAAAGATATCGAAGTTAGAATGATGTAATTTTATTGATTTTATATCATAAAATATTATTTTTTGAAGTTGCAAAGTAAGCAATGAATATTTACTTTGCAGGGTAATTCAGTACGGATGAAGACGGAGACTGAAGACCGGCCATATAACAGTCGTAACACTTAAAAAAATGGTTGAAAAGACCGAAAAATATTATTAAGTTCTTAGAAGGCATAATTATTATGGGTTACTGTAAAAAAATGAAAATTAACATTAAGAACACCAAACAAGATTGATATTTAGTACATATTTATGTACATTTTGTTTTATAACATACTATTAGATGTTGATTAAGTAGTATATTCCTTGTGGTGTATTCATTTTATTTTTTTTATTTATTTGAAATAAAAATATGAAAAGGAATAAGATGTAATTTTCTCAAATAAATAAACAAAATAAAATTGATTAAGGTTGTTTTATCGGTGCACTCTTCCAGCATTTTCCTAATATCTCGGTTATTTATGAATAAAATCGTTTCATTTTTTGAGGAGAGATTCAAAAGAAAACTCCGAACAATCTGTAGGTTTTAATTTTTTATATTAGGTCTCTGTTTTTTGAAAAAAAATTAAAAACTAATATTTAATTTTGTTAATTTTCAAAAATGAAAATTTGGAAACCTACAGATTGTTCCTTATTTTTTTTTCAATTATTTTTCTACTTACAATTTTTTTCTAAAATGAGAACTTAATAGCGTTTTGTGGTAAATCATTTCGAGAAAATAACATTATTCGGAACTGTTAAAAGTATCTCGCGCTCTCTCGCCTTCTTGCTAATGCTAACTACATCGAGCTAGTGAGAATTATCAATAACGCCAGGGTTGAACTCTACAATTTGAGTGAAGCTTTTATTTTTTCAATACTTTTTAAGGTTTTATAAGATTTAAAAAAACAGCTAAACGAATTTTTACGAAATTTTTACCAAAAATCGAGAATATGAAAATGTAATAATTAGATGTGTTTAAAAATAAAAAAAAAAAACAGAAAAAATAAGGAAACATATCTGATTCAAACAAAAAATTAAAAATATATATAAAATAGATGAGTGTCATTTATTATAAAAAATATTAAAAGTTTCCTTTTAATTAGAAGTTAAAAAATTTTAAAACAAAGTAAAAATTAATGAAATAATTGTAATAAATTTGTATATAACCCGAGGGAACTGTTTTATTACTATAATAGTAAACGGGGTGATCAGAAGATTTGAAAATCAAAAGAATTACAAAAGTTTATAAAAAACAAAACTTTTAAACAACAAATATGTTTAGTGGGTCAATTCAGTTTATTGGCTTTAGGTAAGAGGGTTTCTCAATTGAAATAGGTACACTTATAATGTATTGAACAGCAAGGTTGTATTATCTTTTAAATTTAATTATCTAAAGAGTAAAATTAAGGCTCTTTATTTGCTGCACTCTTTCAGTTCTTTCCTAATATCTCCATTATTTTTGAATAAAATTATTTTATTTTTTGCAGAAGTATTCAAAACTAAACTCCAAACAATCTGTAGGTTTTAAATTTTTATGGATGGTCCTCGCTTACAAAAAAAAGTAAAAACTAATATTTAATTCTGCCAATTTGCAAATATCAATTTTTAATTACAATTTTTTTTTCTAAAATCTAAACCTATATGAGTTTTGAGGTAATTCTTTTTGATATAATATTATTTGTAACCGGTGCGGTGGAAATATATCGCGATATTTCAAATTTCGGTTTCCACCACTAGAACACGCTACGTCTACAGAAGCAAACATAAGACCCGGAAAATATGCGAACTAAAAGAAAGGTTTTTGCAACCAGCCAATTACGAGCGATTGTTAACGATTGTACGTTACAAATTGTAAATATCATCGATAGAATAGAATAGAATAATTTAAGTGATGAGAAGAAGTGTTGTTTGTTTATTTTTGTTTTTTACTACTCGTTTTAGAACTGGAAGTTTTTTAACTGTTGTCTCTTTCCTAGTCCAACGTGGCACTTTTCTGGTACCTAAATTGTAATTTTGATATTCATGAAACCCTAAGGATTAAGTCACATAAACCCCACCATGTTCCCTTGTGTTTACTTCTTTGACAGTTTGGTTCTTAACAGTGATTGAAGGGTTTTAATCGAACCGGGAATTTATTGACATATTATTGTCTTAGATGAACTAGCCAATAAGATTGTGGAACCAAATAGTCAAATATTGATATGGAAAAGTAGAGCCATACAGCAACCATTTTTTTACTAATAAATAAATTATTTTTCATAGATATCTACCAAATTAGAATAGAATATAACATTTCTTTTTCTTCTATGAATGTATAAATTGTGTTGAGATAAAAAATATAGTTAAGTAATTTTATGCTTTAAAACCAAATAACCAGTAAATTTGTATTATGTTACGCCTCTGTGATATAAACAAACCTCGCCCCCCCTCTTCTACATGCTGTGTTGTTTATGTAGCTTACAAACAAACGCTGTTTGCTGATATATCGTTATACTTATCTAATGTATTTTTTTTATCTCAGATGAAGCCTAAAAGTCAAATATTTCAAGATATACTCCCGGAATTCTCCAATATTTATAATTTTAGCAGAGCCCTGAAAAAAGTGATGAAAACAGGTAGAGAGAGAGAGAGAGAGCTAGGGATTTTATTAAAAAATGAAATTGTCATATTTCCAAAGTTATTTAAATAATAAAAAAAAATAAATGAAAAAAAAACACAAAAAATACACAAAAATATAAAAAGTTGTATAAAAAAAGAAACAAATTAAATAAAAAAATAAAACATGAATAATTTTTTTTTATAATCCGAAAGAACAATAGAATTTATGGTTTTTAGAGACAAAATGGTTTTTTAATTTATTTAGTTGCAAAAATAGAATGTTAATTAACAAACGCATTTTTTTACAATTTTTTTTAAGAAACCGTTTTTTCACTAAAAATCATAAATTGTACTATCCAATATATTACAAAATTACATAAACAATACATATTTTTACCAATTTTTGAAACAATGGTGTTAAAAAATTTAAAAAAATGTATTGATAATTATTCTTTAATCTTAAATTTTGGCGTATTTTCGATTGTAAATAAAAAAAATTGGAAATTTGAATTTTTCCAATAGGGATCTATTTGCTAACAAAAACTAGGTGTAGGAAAAATATTTCTAAAATGCTACTTTTCTACATAGTCACCAAACAAATTAAGGTACTTATCGTAGAGGTGGACAAGCTTTGAAATTCCTACCTCGTAGAAATCTGCCGCTTGCGATCTCAGCCACTCAATGATGCACGCCCGGAGCTCGTCGTCGTCATCAAATAGCTGTCGCTAGCCAGTTCTTCATTTTCGGGAACAAGTAAAATCACTCGGTGCTAGATCGGGACTGTAGAGTGTATGTGGGAAAATCTCCCATTTGAATGAGACAAGAAATTCTGCAGTTCGTGAAATAACATAATTTTTGACGATAACTTTCCTCGGCGCTTGTTTTGCACTGCTCTCCTAAGTTTGCGCAATGTTTGGCAGTACCCATCACAGCTCATTGTTGCACCACATTCGACAGTCAATAAGCAGCACACCTTGCCTATCCCAAACAACAGTAGTTATAATCTTCCTCGCTGACAAGATTTGCAAAATTTTGTTGGGATTTTTAACGGAACTTGTGTGCCCCACTCCATTTACTGCAATTTTGTCTCGTTACGATTCGATCCAATAAATAATCACCATTTGTGTGGTAGGCGTCAAGAAATGTTAAGGCTGCTCCCATTCGCTAACCTTTATGGAGGTCTGTAAGCATTTTTAGCACTCATCTTGTACAAAATTTGTAGCCAAACTTATGAGTCGCAATTTCAAATAACAGTCCGTGAAACTTTGGCGAGAAGATTGTCTGTCACACTCGGGTGTCCACTCCTCTCTTCATCATGCACGTTGATTCGGCTATTTTTAAACCGGATACATCATTTTCGCATTGAACTTGTATTGATTCGTTGCCGTACACTTCGCACAGTTGCCGATTAATGAATTTTCGGTTTTTAGTTTTTTTGAAAACAAAATCCGTATTACGGATCGCGTCTGGAAAATTGTTGTGTCTAGTATACCACCTATTACTTTCCATTCTCAGATTTTTTATTACAAAATACAAAAATAAACAGTGTAATAATCCAAAAGGTACCCCCCTTCCCCGCCCCGGGTTGATATGAGGGAAAAAGATACAATAAGTCATAAAAAGTTAAATAACATATCGGAGCTCCCCCGTATCATTAATTCAAAAGAAACTAAGTAACCTTTGCGTAATAGCAGGATACTTGTCAGCGAAAAGTTATTTCTCAAGAATGTGTTTGTAAAACAAAGTATAACACGAAACCAAATAATTTAAAAAATTGCGGTGCTGAAATACAAAAAAAGTCACGTAGGAGAGCAACGATGTGTGAGCCAAATTTTTGCTGGTTCAGCTCCTGCGACGTACCGAAGCAGTGCCGGTAGCAGGGCAGCTAGCCAATAGAAAAAAGACAAGTGAACAGAATGAGGGAGAAAGGGTAGTTTCATGAGGTACTAGGGGGAAAAAGACTTTTGCTGGGGACCAAAAAACGAAGAATCAATCAATTCGCTTTGGACGTGTCCAGAAGCTAGATGCCTATCGAATCCTCCGTGTTGAGAACATGGGGGGAATTCGATTTGGAGCGTTCCATAGGCTAGATGCCAATCGAATCAAACGCGTTTAGGGCAAGGTTAAGTGTTTTTTTTGGGAAGTGAGCTAAGTGCTAATTTTCAATAAAATAATTAAAGTATAATAATTTAAATAATCGATCATCGGGCCGCGGAAACGGAGTAATAATCTTTCTGTAGTAATAATAATCAGTGAGATTTTATCCAAGTGATAAATCACAATATTAATTTTACCGGGGCGATTAATACAATAAGTGAGTGTGTGAGTGAACCTAAACTCGCTACAGGGAAAACTGGTGAGTCAATTCAGATTATACTAACACTTAATAACTAAGAAATTTTATGGGAGTTTGGATTTGTTTGATAAACGAATTTATATGGTCTAATTGTTCAGACGGATATTGTATCTTTTATCCTCAACCGAGTATATAGAGTTCACCGGGTCTCCACTGTCGGGACGTAGATAATATTCTCCGACAAAGAATTGAGTCCTCCGGTAAAGTAATTCATAAAGTAGCGACTAAGGATTAAATCATAAATAAATTGAATGTCACGCAAGGGTCCATCAGACCATATTTTAATTATTTTTGTTGATTAGTTTTAAATCTTGTTAATGTTAAATTAAAGAAAGTTTTTTTTTGTTTTTTCTTTTTCTTTGGGAGATGCACATAGCATTCCGCAAGAGTTTCATCTAAATTTACAATTGTATCATCAAACGTAGAGCTTAATAAATTTGCTAGGTTCTCCCGAGAATATTGTGTATCATTTCTCTAGACTCCAGACCTTTTTCAGAGCCCAGCAACAAATCCCGTCCTTCCTAACCGCCGAAGTAAGACCTCCCAACACCAAATACTGCGGAGGCCGAATCCACGAACCCTAACTTTAGCCTAACATCCGCTCGGCTAGGCTAAAGTTGATTAAAAACTAAGGTTAAAAACTTTTAGCGTATTACATCTGGTGACAACAAATAAGAAACCTTCATACGGTTATTACAACAGATTAAACCCAAAAACAGTTCTTTTATTTAAATTAGGTTATTGTAATTCTATTTTTTTCAGATCTGTTTACAACTACATTTGTCCCACATTCCGTTGTTAGTTGCATCAGCTCCGGAGCATTCCAGAAGGAATCAAATAGTAGCCCTGTTGATAAATGTGTGATATGTGGAAAAGCAGAACGATCGAAACAAAATCCTCTTTAGCAACCGAACCAAGAAACATGGAATGGCATAGCCAAAAAGGTAGAAGAGTGGAAGGATTTAGGAACCAAATATGATAATTAAGGATAATAAAAAACTCTTCGTTTTAACAAAAAAGCAGTTTTTAAATAAATATTGGAAGTTTTGTTAAAACGAAGAGTTTTTTATTATCCTTAATAAGATGGACTTCCAAAAAGTAAGGGTTAGTACAATTAATTTAAATATGATAATGTTTATAAAATAACTGAGATGAACTCTGTACCTAAAAAAAATCACAAAATATGTAAGCTTGATATTACTGGACAAAGATTAAAAGATTCCCGATTAAAAAGTAGCCGTATCACTCCGTTGATGCTATACTTGCGTTTTTTGCACAAAACCACTGGAAGGAAAAGCAGTTCGAAATAGACTTGGTGAACGAATTTTGCAAATCAGTTACATTTGTTGAGGATGAGCTTACCGAAACTAGGTTAGAAAGTTTAATTACATTTTAAAATGATTCTGGGGGTATCCTAAAAGCCGCTGCTTCAGATATTCGTTATCACAAATATTGTTGGAAGATTTACTGCAGACCTATTTACAACTTAAATGCGATGAATAACAAAAAAAGAACAGCATAAGCAAAGAGTTCAATGGGTCACACAGAATCAAACTGTTGCATTTTATAAGTTGTGTGAATTTGTTGTTGAATGCCTAGACGATAGGAGTCACTTGCAGGCTTATGAATACAAAAATGCACGGCAGTTAAAATGTTTAGTTCCTGCAAACTTTGGTTGGGAGTCAGAAAAGACCGGTTTGCGGCCTATTATATATACAGAATCTGCATTTCCTACGGTTTCCCAAAAGTTTCTTAAACACCAAAGTAATGAAAAACAAGAAGTCGACAAACCAATAACTGTAAATGATTCAGCAGTTAAGGACAGGGACATGGAGGAGGAAGGAGAAGCTGATGAACCAATAATTTTTATGGATTCATCAGTTGAAGAGAGCATCACGAATGATGAATAAATATTAATAATTTGTTTCGTAACTATTATATATTTTTAACCACCATGTATTGTAATTTAATTCCAGAAATACATGTTCTAAATATTTACAGATTTATAATGTACACTTAAAAGTTTAAAATAACAATTCCATAAGCAGGTAAGTTAAATTAAGCATGCTTCGTTTTTCAGGATGAAATCCAATATGGCGGCCAAACGACAATTTTTATAAAGTGGCTTCCATCTTTAAATTAATTAAAATAATGTTAAAACTGAGTATCAGTAATAAAAAAAGGTCCCCACAAAAAACACACTGGACTTAGTGTCTCTATCGGACTATATGTAGTTATTTTTTATTCAACTAAAATATCATAGGTATATATTATAATTTTTTTTTCTACATTGTACAAACATATAAAATAAAACTCTGTAACTCTTATATTTCTTTATTGGTAAACATTCTTTTTAATTCCCTTTTTGTGACTTTGCCTGTAGCCGTTTTTGGAAAATCCGTCAAAATTTTTACTTTTGTAGGAATTTTGTAAGGTGCTAAAGTTCCGTTGCAGAATATTCGAATGTCTTCTTCAGATAATTGTTTGTTGTCAATGGTACTTAAGCAAGCACATACTTCTTCTCCAAGTCTTTCGTGAGGCAATCCAATCACCTGAAATTGTAAATAGTATTATTCATTTCTAAAAGGAAAATAAACTACTTATTAGAAAAAGTAGAGTAAAACCAAGCTAGGTACTTTTCTTAAATACCCTATTTTTGAAAATTTAGTAAAATAAATAAAAATAATTAAATTTATTGTATTAACCCTAACTGTGGAAGTTGTCCATGTATAGGATACACAATAAACAAAAGCTGCTTTGATTACTGTTTAATCAAAACAGCTGTAATTTACAAACAAAGTTATTTTTTTAAATTAAATTGTCGAAAAAATTAATAAACTGTTAATTATTTAAAAAAAATTAAATTTATCAAATTATTAGATACATACATAAGCTTCAATGACAGACGGATGTGTATTTAAAAAGTCTTCAATTTCTTTTGGATAAATATTTTCTCCACCCCTTATGATCATATCTTTCAATCTTCCCACTATATTACCATAACCTTGTTCGTTAATAATAAAGAGATCGCTAAAAATATTCTCAAATATCATTAATGTAATAAAAACAAAATAACAAATTTGATAATTAACTTTCAACTCTATTAAAAATTATTCATTAAGTCTGTGTATTGTTTAAATTTTTAAATACGTGCATGTTTTACCCAGTATGAAACCATCCAGCCGGATCAATATCCTCTCGCGTTTTTTCTTCATTTTTATAATAACCTGAAAATAATGAATATCCTCTAACGCACAATTCTCCGGGAACGCCTCTGGGTACTATATTTTTATTGATATCAATAACTTTTGCTTCCAAATATTCCAGTAAGTATCCCACTGTATTTTTAATCTTCTCATCATCGTCATCTGGTAAAGTTTGAAATATTGAGCCTGTAGTTTCCGTCATACCAAAAATTGACTGATAAAATAAAAAGTTACAATTTAAACTTTATATTGCTGTATAAACTTACTTTCACTTTTTTGACTCCGAGTATAGATTTAATCCTATCAAATAAATACGGTGAACATGGTGCTCCAGCAGTAAGAGCAATTTCTAATTCTAATTTTTCCCTTCGAACTTCTTGAAGATTTGTCAAATCCACGTACAACGTTGGGGTTCCGTATATTGCGGTGCATCTGAAAAATAATTCAAACCAGGCGAATTAGCCAAAATGTATTAAAAAAAATTTGTTTGAAAACGTACCTTTGAAAGTGGTAAAGAGGCTTATTTTGAACGTAAAAAAAAATCGGGAGGACCAGGACCTTTGAATGATTTTTTTGAAATGTACAGAACTGAATTGAAAATATTTAGTGGTTTACACGATAAAATTTTAAACCAGATGGTTGGTAGCAAAACAATGTAATATTAAAGCTAAATCAAAGAAACCGTGATTAATGAGTCATTAATCACTGCCGTCACTAATAGGTACTAATGAGTTCAAAAAAACAGAAGTGTTAAGATATCATTATGTTTTGATTGTGGATAAAGGCTTTTTATAAAACAAGACAGAACTTATTTCATCTAAAAAAAATATATTTATAACTTTTTTTATAATTGTTAATAATTTAATTGACTTTCTACTCCCTAGTAGGTCGACCAGAAGTAATAATTTTGTTCTAGGTACCTTACAATTCAACAAATTGTACTTTTTTAAGCGCTCTTTCAAATATGGTAAGGAAAGCCAATAAGCTGAAAATGGCCAAAACAGCAGTAAAACGCGTTCTAGCCAACGGGGTTGATTAATTTTAATTTTACATTTTTACGTCATTACTTCATTCAATATTGTGATGTGTAATTATTTTAGGTTTTAATCGTATTCATAAACAATATTTCTTTATAAGTTTTTATATATTAAATACTGTAGCTTTTTTACATTATTTTTTATAAATTATCATTCCTATTTTCATAATTCAGTTATATTTAGTTCTGGAGATAAGGTGCGAGAAAAAAATAGATACTTACTGGTGTTTAACTAACGCATCCAACAGTTTTTTTACATCAAACTTTTCCGAAGGCAAAACAGCTGTGGTTCCATAATTTAAACAACTTACAAGACCGATAACTGAGCCAAGTGCATGAAACAAGGGGTTAGGAATACAAAGAATATGTTGTTTTTCACCAAAATGATTTCTTTGACCCAGAAAATAAGCATTATTAACGGCACTAAAATGGGAAATGACTGGGGCTTTCGGCAAACCTGTAGTACCCTAAAAAATAAAACCATATCTATAAAAACTAAGTAATTTTTAAATGTTTGTTTTTCATATTAAATTTGGGACTAATCTATTGCTACTAATTAATGGTTTTCTGTTTATGATATTAAACAATTTCGGTAGCATTTTTCTATATAAAATCCGCCTCTACAGCTTCTTGAAGTACGATAGAGAAAGTACAAATGGTACCAAAAAGAAGTCGTTTATCTCTATTGAGATTTAACGATCACAAAGAAAACTTTAAATCTAATAATAAAAATTTGGAAGAAAAAAGAGTCTCTTAAGCAAACGAATTCTCTATTAACCCTTAACCACCTTTCAGGCGGAAATAGATACCTAAAATAAAAAGATCTGTACTCTTACAAAGTTAAAAAGCCAACTCTACCTGGACACCTGGACAAATGTAATAACAAGAACTACCGTTTTAAAATAAGCTGTTTTCCATAGTTTCTTATTTCCCTGAAATAAGAAACACGCTCTATAAAAAGTTACTTAGCGTCGCCAAAAGCGTTGGCCTATGTGAATGTAAACATCATCCATAGATATACTAACAAGTCCGGTAACTCGTTTGTGTTACTGGAAATGTGTCGCATTTTTTGTGAGCGGTCTTAAATCATCGGCACAATTGCAAGATTATTTTATACGAGATTCAGTCAGCAGGGGAACGACATGTTTATTGGAAAGGCTCTAACGGAATATAACAAGGCCATCAGTAGGGCCAAAAGAGATTCTTGGAGAAGGTTTTGCCAGAGTATTTCGGATGTACCTGCCGGAACAATATTCCACAAGATTCTTTCTAGGGATCCTGCACAGGAAGTCGGCTCTATGAAATGACCGGACGGTTCGTTCACGGATTCCAAGAGAGCTCTTGCTACAGAACCACTTTCCTGGCCATCTGCCTCTGGAAGACCGGCTGGAAGACCGGCAGCCAATCCATCTTGGTTCGGTGATATGACCAAACATTGGGGGACTGCAACGAAAATGGTTACCCCTTCAACGGTGAAGGGGGCAATAAGCGCAGCAAGAGTAGGGAATACAGAGAAATCCTTTTCCTCTGCTTAAGAGCGAAACAGAACCAACTTTTTCTTGAAGAATGATATTTTATCGTTGGTAGTGAACGCTGTTGTACTCGGCCCTTGAAGTCCCATGTTCAAAATATTAAGCCTATCAAGAATACCACACAAATATGCCAATCGTGATAGCCATTCTTCATCATTGAACAAGTGTTTCATGTCATGATTTTGTTCACTTAAAAACTTAAAGACTTCTGACCTCAGTTCAAATAGACGAGTTAGGATCTTGCCTCGTGACGACCGTCTAATCTCGGTATGAGGTTAGAAAAGAGAAGAGAAAAGAAAAAAGCCGTTATTTAAGAGCCCTGGCCTTAATAACATGAATGACCTTTACGCTATCCATTAAAACAGACTTAAGACATACCCTTGGAAGCCAAAGCTTCTCGGTAACACAGTGAGTACTTTGGCATTCTGGAGCAACTTTTTTTATCCTTGCTCCTAATCTACTCAAACGACCCGACATAGCTTTTGCTCCGTCCGTGCACAAACCAACACAATTAGACCATGATATTCCCGCTTTCATAATGCACTCATGCATGACATAAAATATGTCCTCAGCTTTAGTGTTTGATTTAAGAGGTTTGCAAAATAAAAATTATTCCTTTACTTTACTTTGATAATCAAAACATATGAATACGAGAAGATGCGCCATATTTGCTATGTCTGTGCTTTCGTCTACTTGCAGTGCAAAATAATTACATTCGCGCAGTTGAAGTAAAAGCTGTTCTTCAATACTCGAAGACATCTCAACAATTCGCCTCTTTACTGTGTCATTGGACAACGGAATTTTCTCGATTTCCTTTGCTGCCTTTTCGCCTAATATATACTGTCTCAACCATATCCTTAGCGACCGGAAGTAAAAGTGTTACGCCAATTGTATGAGGCTTCCCTTCTTTAGCTATTCTATAAATGGCAAGGTACGATGCTTTGACGAGTTTTTTTTCTATATTTACAAATTTTGCCGTGCAGTGACTTTCTCTCTTACATAATTCAGATTTTCTTTGAAAAAAATCAATAGGTTTGTCAACCAAATCGGGATGCTTAGTAGTCTGGTGCCGCTTTAGTAAGGAAGGCGTCATGCTCTCATTTGAAAGTGTTTCTGAACATACATACAACACATTGTGGAATAGGATTATCGTTATTTTCTCTGTCAGGTTTTACTATAAATCCTAATTGTAAATACGCTGCATCGTACTTATGATTTGGCTGAGGTTTAATCTTCTTTTGACTGTCCTTAGAGGTGGAAAAGTTAGTGAAATATCGTTTCATTATGTCCACTAAAAACTATGCTGAATTATTACTAAAAACTAAAACTAAACTTCACTTCATGGAACACAATCGAAAAACAGCTAACATTGGCATCAGAATGAAACTACTAGATGAGAAAGTAACACAAAAGAACGTGACACCAGCTCATGCCACTGTCAAAACAAAACTGACGGGGATATTGTTATCTTGTTCGTGATCGTGATGAGTGGCAGGGGGTGAGGAGTGGGAGAAGGAATTGAGTCACTTGGGTTGTTTGTGTTTGCGTAGCGGCAAGGTTCGCATCAAACTCCGACTATTCTATGTAAAACACAGATGGAGGAATAGTATTTGTAACGCGGAAATGTCGGATCGTAACAGTTTTTATTGTTATTATTAATATATGACTGCGTACCACCTGAAATGTTCCCGCGTACCACCGGTTGAGAACCACTGCTCTACACAATAACTCGCCCGCCAGGCGGGCTAAACGGCAATACAAGGGTAGCAAGAGGACGGAGGATGATGATTTGGGTCGCTAGCGAGAGTAACCGGACAATGATTTAATTATAGATTAAAATGGGTACAACATATAATTTTATATGACGAGGTGTATAGTTATTGAATACCGTGTAGTCAGTTGGATAATGATAACAGTATCTATACATACCGAAGTGAACATAATATAACATGGATCGTCTATTTGAATGGATGCTTGCAAAGCTTTAATGAAACCAATGCTTTGTTCGTCTGCCATGTTCAAGACATCATCATAACCGAAAGTTCCACTAAAAAATATAAAAAATATATTCCAAATTATAAGATATCAAAAAATAAAAGTAGAAAATTGTAACATTGACAATGCAGTTCATCCCTGAAACTATCGGCCAAGTTTGAATCCAAATTGCTTTTTTTTTATTTATCTATAAATACAAAAAGATTTCACCAGACAGCTTAAGCTGGTATAAGGTGAAATGTGATACTCATAGGTCAGGTTTATGTAATAACCTGCGATACTAATGAGTAATGTAATAATCCGTGAATACTTTAAAAACAAAATTAAATATTTTACTACTTTCTAAGAACAATAAATAACTGAACGGTTGAACTAAACTTCCACTCTTTATTCGAAAAATGTTCGTTTTAAAATGTAATGTTACAGCTGTTTCGCTAAAAACTAGTTACATTTTGTTTGTTTGTAGCTAGGTACCTGATGTTTATTAGGTAGTTATAAGGCTAGACCAAGTATGGAAGTAATAAGACACAACAATATTAAAGCCTAGATGTTATTAGCCCTAAGGGATTATCCTGGATGTATTTCCCTCTAAGATCAGTATAACTGTGCAATGATATAGAAAATCCAGAAAAAAACTATATCATGCTGATCTTTACAATAACTTAATATATTTATGTTACAATAATGTCTTATCTATGTATAAAATGAAAACTCAATAAAAGTTAACAGTTTAATAGTGGATAACTTCCAAGATTTATTTGTTCATTAACTACTTTAAATTGTTGATCTGCTAGATGTCTTTTAATTTCAAGTTCTAGAAAATCTAAATTTTTTTTTATCACAAATGTGTAGTATATGAATGTCATTGGTGTGTATCGGTGAGTTTGGATGTTCAAGTAGGTGTTTTGCTAAAAAATTAAATAGTATTCTAAACAATTATGGTTACACATCTAAATATTCAGTACACAATTTATTAGATTTGATCAAAAAATTGAAAAAATGTAATTTAAAAAATAATGCTAAATTAGTATCGTTTGACGTAACTCATATGTTCTCAAAAATACCTCCTAAAGAATGTATAGTTCTAGTTAATCACAAGATGCAAGTAAAACCAGCGTATACTCCAGCGAGAAAGAAATAGAAGAAAAATCCAGCAACTCGTGCAACTTGTGATAAAAAACAAAATTAGATTTTGAAGATCTTGAAATAAAAAACATCTAGTAGATCAACAATTTAAAGTAATTAATGAACAAATAAATCCTGTTCTCCACTATTAAACTGTTTACTTTGATTAAGTCTTAATTTTATACATAGATAAGACGTAATTGTAACACAAATATATTAAGTTATTGTAAAGATAAGAATAATAAACAACTATTTTAACGCAACATTAATTTGATAAATAAATTAATTACTAAGAAAGAACAGAAAGTGTTACTACAACTAATATTTCCTAAACAAACTAAATAAAAATATAAAAATATTACATATTGTGCATATATTTCCAATACAATATCAAAAATAACATCTTCGGCAACATCAACATTAATATCATTTAAAACACAAAATAATGTTGGTACAAAATTGTTAAATGTAAAAACAAAATTACCCAAATTAATAAAATACCACAAACTTGTAATACAAAACAAAATTTGGATTTCCTTGAAGAACTTGAAATAAAAAGACATCTGGCAGATCAACAATTTAAAGTTAATGAAAAAATAAATCTTGGAAGTTCTCCACTACTAAACTGTTTACTTTGCTTGAGTATTCATTTTAAACATAGATAAGACATAAATGTAATACAAATATATTAAGTTATTTCTATAATATTGCACAGTTATACTTATCATTGGAGGTGATTTCAATGCAAAAAACCAAAAAATCTCAAAGAAATCAAAGCAGGAGTGCCACAAGAAAGCGTACCTTATATATACAAATGACATTCCAGTTACAGAAGAAAATGCTACCTTTGCTGATGACACTGCCATATCAGCAGTAGGAGAAGATCACAATGAAGCAGCAAGAAAACTACAAGCGTCAATTAACCAAATAAATAATTGGACAAAGATTTGGAGAATCAAATTAAATGAAACTAAATCTGTACACGTAAAAGCTAAAACTGCAAAGTATTTGGGTATTACACTGGATGCCGGACTTGGATGAAGCCTATGTCAAAAAGAAACGGGAAGAACCAAAAATAAAAAAATGTACTGGCTGCTTGAGAGAAAAGCCAAATTGTCAATATATAATAAATTACTTTTATATAATCAGATCATTAAACCAGTATGGACATATGGTATTCAGCTCTGGGGTTGTACCAGTAAAAGTAATTTTACTACTATACAAAGATTCCAAAACAAAGTGCTGAGGAATATTGTAAATGGTCCCTATATTAGAAATAGCGACATCTATAGAGATTTTGGGATGGGAACTGTGGATCAAACGATAATTAAATTTGCCAGGAGTCACAAGCAGAGACTTCATCGAGGCCATCCAACTTCTCGACAACACAAACCTTACAAGAAGACTCAGAAGGAAAAAGCCTTTTGAGCTAGTAATGTGATTAGTGATAAAAGCAGAGCATAGTGCGGCTCTAAGAATCACTACTGAGCGAGTTCTTGGTTATTATAACCCTTTTGTTAATTTAAGTTAAAATAAAACTATCCATTGCTCAAATGTGATCAGATTGTAGTAATAGTAAACGCAGTTGTTTTAATTTATAAAAAAAATTATTAATTTAAATGACGACAGTGATAGTGAAGTAGAAACAGAGAATCATAAATTATTATTGAATAACGAAATCCGTTAGCTTCCTAATTATATTATTAAAAGGAAGCTGTTGGAAGATAAGTTCGTATGTTGCACTACAACGTTTATTTGAACTATACCTACCAAGGACTTATCTGCACCTAATGTTAATCACCCAAATTTTTTACTAACTTTAACTTTTTCTGTTTTTTTATATCAGTTAACATCGGAGATACAAAATTGTTAAAAAAAGGAGAAGCTAATTCGATCTTAGCTAATATAAACTTACTTATATTTATTGTCCCCCAACATAATAACATGTTTTAAAGTGGGAACAGTTTGGTTATTAATTGTTCGTCCATTATTATAACCTTGTGTTAAACCTGGACATACAGATCGTATTATTTCATAAAGATTTCGGTTTCGAAATGAGTCAGGAGCTATTAGAGCTTGCATTTCTACTTTGTTTATGGAATACTCTAATTCTTTTTGTTCATAATATGGATTTAATGGTACCTACGAAATAAATAATTAAAATGACAAAACTTCTTATACTTTCAGCTTACCAAAACAAATCCGGCTCGAGCGCAAGCCATGAACGTAACGTACCATTCTACCAAATTTGGAGCCCAAATGCCAATCTTATCACCTTTTTTATATCCTAATCTGTATAAACCGGCTGCTAACCTATCCGCTTCGTACAACAGCTGGTTGTAAGTCATCGTTTTATTTTGATGGCAAGATATTACTGATGTCACATTACCGAAATCAATACATGTTTTCTCCAACAACTTTCCCAAAGTAAGCGGTCGCAATGGCTCCTTGCCGGTATGGTGCAAATAGCTCAATTTTCCATATTTTCTAATGCTGGAAGTATCAAATGATGAACAGTGTAAGTTGTAATATAATGGTTTGTTTGTATTTAAGTTCCATTACAATGGTATATAGTTCGAAAAAAACTGTGGTAATAATTTTATGTATAAATTTAAAACAGTAGCTCAAAATGGTAAAGATGTCAAATAAAAAACAATGCATTTGTTACCCATTGAAAATTTAAACTTAGTGTAAACTATCAGAATTGCAGAGGACTTAATCAATCCAAAGCTTTATGACTTTTCAGAAAATCATTGGAGGAGGATTTTGATATTATTTTGGCAACCGAAACTTGGCTGCAAGAGGGAGTACTCTTGTTTGAACTCAATAAAATTAAGAGTTTAGGAGAAATTTGAACTTTTTTTTAATTATAAGTTGATAGTTCTCTTCAGAATGTCTGTCTTTACAAAATATGGCGATTAGATCTAAAAGTTCAAATTTCTACTAAACCCTTAATTTTATCGAGTTCAAACAAGAGTACCTACATTTTCATTAGTAAATGGATTGGAAAATTTATTTTTGAAATTTAAATATTATTCAGATGGTCCCTATTAAAATTACGGATTATTAACCAATGGGCACAAGCCGTCTCTGCTTATCTGTACATAATGTAGATTCATTTATACCGTC
Organism: Ophraella communa; assembly: GCA_035357415.1. Classification (NCBI taxonomy): domain Eukaryota; kingdom Metazoa; phylum Arthropoda; class Insecta; order Coleoptera; family Chrysomelidae; genus Ophraella; species Ophraella communa. The sequence goes on along the minus strand of CM068995.1, from coordinate 11,390,144 downwards.
AAACACAGGACATGGATGTATGCAATCCGTCACTGGAATTTTATAGTATTCCAATGTATAGTTTAGAAATTATGTCAAAACAAAGGTTTTTATTTCGAAACTTTAGAGGTCTATAACTCTAACTCTAACTTCTAACATTATTTTGACCTCTTCTATTTGCTCCCGAATTTTTGGCATTAAGTTCCTGGACACCCTGTATAAACTGTTAGTGTTGATTCCATTCAGTTCTGATTTTGTTTTTGTACTTTTTTGTCTTAAATGTGGACTATGATAATTGTTTGTCATATTCATTACATTTTAGTTTGAATATATTAATTTTTCAGAGATATAATCCATGTAAATAAGCATGTTTGAATAAATAAATAAATAACCTGAAATAGATATAACATATATGAAGATGAAAAGAAAGCAAACACCTTAAATGATACCATAGTGAAGGCCCATTTTCCAGCAACCAAAAACGACGAAAGAATAAGCGAAGAAACTAGAGAGACAAAAAAGAAGAAACAAAAGAAGTGAAGATGCGCAAGAGAGGAAAAGCTAAAAGAAATTAACAGAAAATCTCCAAAGCAATAAAAGAAGATACAAAGTATATATGTAGTAATAGAGAATAACAAAAGAACCAAGAAAACAAATAAAGAGCTCCCAGATATTTCTATAGAAGAAATAAAAATAGGGTTAAAAAATACAAAGAAAAATGAAGTGCCAAAGAAAGACCATATAATTACAGACGCAATAAAAACAGGGGGCCAATACCTGCTGCTAAAATTAAAAAAGGTTTTTAATCCTCTTTCTATTCAATAGTTAAGTCCCCAAGAACTAGGAATTCCATTGTAATCCTGCTTATCAAAAAAAGGAGAACTACCGACCACTAAGCCTCAGAAGTCATATTTACAAAGTGTTTAGGTTTATAACCATTCGACTAAAAAAAAAATTTAATTTCTATCAGCCTGATAAACAAGCAGGTTTGGATTCGGAACGAATTACCACCTATACAGCGTTAAAACACTAAGAATAAAGATTATTTCTGTAGCTAAAATAACCTTAGTCAAGTTGGCAAAAACAAATTAAAAAATGAAATGCAGCAAAGATTTTTTGATCTATTTTAAAGGTGTGTTAATTTAATAAATGAAAGGTTTTTACAAGTATCTAAAAGCTAAATATATTCACCAATTAGAAAAGTCAAGTTGGCAAGAACAAATTGAAAAAAAAAATATTCTGTTGAAATGCAGCAAAATATTGTTTACCTATTTTAAAGGTATATTTTTTAATTCAAGAAAATCTCGTTTTTCCGCGAATTTTTATTTAAAAAAATTTATAAAAATTCATAGATTGAAGATTCAACTGAACAATATCAAAATCAAAGAAATAATTGAATGCAAAATATATATTTAATAGTTCTGTATCTACTTACATGTTCAAATTCCTTTTCGTAATAAAACGAGTGCTGAAGTTAAATGACATGTTGATTCAGTGCACTGTAATATTTCCAGTGAGTACCTTTCTTTAAAATGCAACTAATAAATAAAAATAATCTTTATACGTTATAAACAAGGATTTTATCTAGATTATACAATAAAAATTGATGAATTTAGAAACAAGTTCATTTCCAGGGTATCTGTTTAACGAAAATTATTTATTCTGTAGTTGTTAATTAAAAATGTTTACTATCATAATAAATTCAAAGAAGTGGATTTTTAAGAGACGCCTTCAGAAGTTACCCACAATTTTTTGGTGACAGAAAATAGCTAAAGAACCCTTCAATATAAATAAATAGAGCAAAGCACTGTTGTTACTATTCAGCTTACCAGCGCAACCCTTACCCGTATCTGCTAAGTTACTTACTAAACTAGGGATGCAAACGATACATCGATGTTTGTCTAACTTATTTTGATGTTCTTCCCTTGTTGATATCCTAGTACATTATATCTGTATTACTTAAAGTCAATATTATTTGTCTGTAATCAAGATGATTTAATCTCTATAGGTAAACGCTTATTGTAACTATACCGTGATTGTACGTCAACCCTGGTAACAGTTTTAAAAAACATCGGAAAAACATCGATGTATCGTTCTTAAACATCGATATTTCCAACATCAATGTTTCACTTTGAAAAACATCGATGTTATCATCGATGTTTTTTATGAACGATGTTGCATCCCTATACTAAACTCTACTGCTTGCGTGACTAGTGCGGAATGTGATGGAAGGGAAGGCTAGTAAGAAAGTAAATAGGCTGACTATTTACTTGCATGTCCTCGCTACTAATAAAGTACTTGTACACCTACTTACCTGGTAGGTCGTAATTGGGTTAGTTGTCACCTTACAAGCTACTGATACAAGCAACTAACCCATTTACTATACTAATGTAAACTTGGCATTACAGGTCTGCATTTTGCAATCTCTGGCCGTCTAATTATTTTCATATACCCATTGAGGAGACTGTCCACTCAGTAGTCTTAATTTTTCAGTTTATAGGTCCTGCCTATTCATTTTACCAGCCCAGAAATCTTTAATACTTGTAGGTGAGATGTAAAAGTAATTTGAAAACAAGTTTTCATAAGTATCTATACAGCTCAACAACTGAAGTGGATATTTTTTAAATTTCAGAAATTTGCGTACAAAAATAATAGATACTTTTTTTTCTTTTTATACGCTGTTATCTCTAACCAGAATTGTAGGAATTCGATCTCAAAATACTAACATTTTAGTCGTGTAGAAGAACTTGCAGTGACTTTAACATTGTTACTGCAGTCCATAAATCTGTTTACCTGAAAAAAAATGAAGCTACGGCGATTAGAAACAGTGCAACTCGATCAATTCTCAAGTACTTAGGGGTAATATTGGACGAGAGAGGAGAATATAAGGAGCATATAAAAATGGTTGTCAAAGAGGCAGAATATCTTGTAGGGTCGCTAGTAAGAATTATGCCAAATATTAGTTGACCAAGATCAAAAAAGAGAGAAGCTCTACAGGGCATCGTCCAGTCTACTACTAGTAAATATAAAAATATGATTATGCGGGTAGAGAGAAAGAGCTTATTGAGAGTTGCTAGTACTTACAGAACAACATCAATAGGGCACTTCAAGTAATCATTGGAATGATACCTTTACATCTACTGATTGAGGAACGATGTAGAATAAATCATAGAGGACGGGGAGAACTGGCAAGAATGGAAGAAAGGGAAGAAACTTTAATAAAATGGCAGGAAGAATGGGATTTATCACTAAACGTGGCACAATGTACCAAAAAACTAATACCAGTCATAAAAGAATGGAGAGAGTGCGAACATCGATGAGATTATTTCCTTACCCAGGTACTCACGGGGCATGGATCTTTTAGAACCTATTTAAGAGGTATCGGAAAACGGAGACAGACGTCTGTAGCTACTGCAGGGAGACCGACACTGTTTGAATGTCAGAGATGGTCCACACAAAGGAAAAATTTAAACATCCAAGAAGGAAATCTGACTATTGACAACATAGTTCAAAAAATGATTAATAACTGAAGGAATATACACGAATTTATCAGGGAAATAATAAGAACCAAAGATATTGAAGAAAGACAATAAAGTAAAGGAAACAAATGACAAGGATTGTTTCTGATGAAATACCTAAGGGTGGTACCAGAAACTTTCTTCTTAAAGAAGGGGAGGTTTTTAGTCGGTAAGAGTCCGGATTGCCGAAAAGATCGGTATCCTTGAGGATTTCCTTCGCTTCGACAAAAAAAAAACTCGATCAATTACTACGTTGGATACACGAAGGCTTAAGTCAAGAAGTTACATGTCTAAATGTGTCACAAAGTGTTGTCATTCATGTATGGAATCGATATTTGGAAATTGGGTCTGTAGAACGAGCTACGGTTGACTGCGGATCAGCGTGCATGCAGATATCGGTGGGCGAGAGAACACAGTCGTTGGAATTTTCAGAACTGGAGGTACTGTCTGTTTACGGATGAGTCCAGATTTTGGTTGAATATATGTGATGGTCGAATATTGTTGTGGAGATAAAGAGGCATATGTTATGATGGCCGCTCTGATTTAGTGGTGTTAATGAATATGACAATGACGGACTGCATTGGAACTTGGTTATAGAGCCATTAATTGTACCATTTTTTGGTGAAATAGGCGAACAATTTGTCTTTATCGACGATAATGCGCGCCCGCACCGTGCGAGAATTGTGACCCCCATAACCCTAGAACGGCTTACCAAACGAGTTTTTTATTATTCTTAATTTATTAATAATTTAAAAAGGACTATGCCAATTAGAGTGACAGCAGTAAGGCAAGCTGAGGGTGGACCCACACGATGTTAATTTTCGTGAAAGGACTTTATGACCTGCGCAGTAAATGATTTTACATTTTTCAATTTTTTCTGTTTTATTGTAACGGTTTTTTTTTCATGAAAAATTTGTTTGTTGCGTACGAAATCACAATTGAATACACCGTTGTACTTTTACTATTTTTTAAAGCACGATGGCGAAAACCGAGTTAAGGATAGATACAGAAATTCTTATAAGTCATAGAAGAAAAAATATGTATTTGAGACAGCTCAATTGAGCATTATAAAGATGGAGACAAGAATAAGGCATTTGCGGCTGTGGCCGTTCTACTTGACATTCGGAAATAATTAAAAAACTTGTTTACGTCGTTTCTTAAATTTGAATTGAGCATCATAAATGCACCTTGGGGAAGTCTTTTATCACAAATTGGATGCACCCATATTGTTCTGTTTTTCCTTTTTGTTCTTCGCTCTAATAATCGCTTAATGCACAAAGTGGCAACAGCGCGTCGTTCTGCTCGCTTCAGATACATATTATTTAAAACTGTTTCATACGCAACATGTGAACGGCATCCGTTTTGCGTTGCATACCATCAAGACTGATCATCAGGACGGACCATCAGTCCCATGTGTAACGGCTCTTAACCAATGACAAAAGAAAATTACAGTTTTTTGTGATATCTACTTCAATTGTTGAGCAGTGTAATTATACACACATAAATGCATATAAAAATTTTACGGTTTTGTAAAAATACTTTCTTCTTTTCACCTACAATTATTTAAAATTGTGTACTTAATCTTATAAATTTTTATCTTAGGTAGGTATCTCTTCAATTATCATCAAACCATATTGTTTGATCAGTTAGTGTGTGTCAATAATTGACAAAAAACTCAAAAGTTTCTTATAAAAATGTATCTATGATAACGGTCACAATTTAGGAGTATGTTGAAATTTTGATAAAAATGAGTGTAAAGTACAACCGTTATTTTCTATGAAAATTGAATTCCACAAATAATAATTTCGTGACAATAAATAAATGATTTTTTTTAAATTGTTTTTACATACAAAAAATTTCTATTATTGTTTTATTGTTAATAAACGAAATATAACTAGATACTATAAATTCAAATATCTTTATGACTGTTACCTGTAAATGTTCATAAAAACAAGGAATATCAAAGTTACCGACATACAAAAACATTAAAAATTTTCCCATTATCTTGTAACTTATTTGCTTTTGAATAACGATAAACATTATAATATTTTAAACAATGCTTGAACAGGACTATAAAGTTAACCATAAAAATATGGGTTAGATATTGTTAACAATAAGTTGTATTCGTATTTGTGAAAATGAAACATTTATTTTGTAGCAAACACCAAGGTTTACAACCCAATAGACGTAATGTTATATTTACTCTGTCTGTTTATTGCCTATGAACAGTATAGTAGAATCCACAAATCATGTAGAATCATCGGCCGTACCTGCGATTTGTCACCAAGGGTTACGAGGTGAATCTACACTATGCTAACATACGGCGCGATTGCCTGGGTTGCGTTCATAAAGTTTACTCTTTAACTCAGAGTTAACTCTATAGCGTTCAGAAATCTAAATATGATCGGAAGTACATTCAGAGTACGGCGTTCGTAAATTTAACATAGTTAACTCTAGAGTTAACTATGTTAACTCATATCAAAGAGGTGAGTAGAAATTAACTCGACATGCGCAGTGATGAGTATCTACTTATTTTAACGAAAACAGGAGATAACAATTTGTGTTCTATGAGGTATGAGATAACCTATAGAGAAAGATTCATTATCATATTATGCACAGATATTAAAGCATTATATAATACTTACCTCAATATTCAGCAGTAAGCTTTTGGCAAAAAAAGAAATAGAAAAATAAATTGCTTTCTTCACATTTTCTCCCATTTTTCTAAAATTACGTTTTTATAGTTTCAACTTTTTTGGTTATAATTTTAAAATAATAGTGGTCTATTCAACTGTTTACTCCCATCGTTCATAAAGACACCCAAAGTAGTATACTCATAGAGTTAACTCTTACTTAACCCGACTCTCCTTAACTCTACTCGGAGTAAAACTTTATGAACGCAGCCCTGGGGGTCAAAACAAACCAGCTGACAGTAGTCTGCCAACTAGACCATATACAAAGAACAGCAAGCCTAAACATAACAGGAGGCATGAGAACTACACCGACCACAGCGATGGAGGTGATCCTCGGTCTCACCCCTCTTGATATATATATATCAAGAAGGTGTTTTTGATGACCATGCTACAACTCCGCTCTACTGGAACACAACCTGAACTAGAATCTGGTGAGTCGAGGTGTAGCTTGCCTACACTATATATAAAATAAAACTCTGTAACTCTTATATTTCTTTATTGGTAAACATTCTTTTTAATTCCCTTTTTATGACTTTGCCTGTAGCCGTTTTTGGAAAATCCGTCAAAATTTTTACTTTTGTAGGAATTTTGTAAGATGCTATAGTTCCCTTGCAGAATATTCGAATGTCTTCTTCAGATAATTGTTTGTTGTCAATGGTACTTAAGCAGGCACATACTTCTTCTCCAAGTCTTTCGTGAGGCAATCCAATCACCTGAAATTGTAAATAATATTATTCATTTCTAAAAGGAAAATAAAATATTAGAAAAAGTAGAGTAAAACCAGGCTAGCTACTTTTCTTAAAATTTAGTAAAATAAATAATAGTTATTTATTTTATAAGACCTTAAAATTGTACTCTACCTCGAGAAGATAATGCGATTTTATCGTGAAATACAACATTTTTTTCTCTAGCAAGAGTTAAAGTTCAAGTGAAAAATAGAATTTTAAAGAAAATTGTAATTTTGGGCACAAAAATCGCAATTGCTAGGAATATGAATTACTCTGTCAACAAATGTCAAACAAATGTTACGTTTTGGTTTTGGCAGAGAATGTTGTTGGGTTTTGTGTACAATGTGATAAAATATGAAATGGACGGAAAAAAATTGACACAAGAAAAGGAAAACTTTCCATCAGATGTAGAAAATGCAGCGTTGGAAGCAGAGAGTTTATTGTTGCCACAAAAATCTGGGATGATGTATGAGAAAGAATACCAGACTTTTAAAAAGTGGAAAAGCATTAAGAATATCAATGACCTGAGTGAAAAAATACTTCTGGAGTATTTTTCTGAAAAGTCGAAAATAGCGATGCCATCATAATTATGGTCGTATTAATCGATGCTGAAGCGTACGTTGTTGGTGAATGAAAATTGTGACATTTCTAAATTCAGCAAGTTAACCACCAAGTTAACAACTAGGTCCGATGAATTGTACAAATTAGAAGTGTTTAATGTGGACACGAGAAAATCGGTGATAATCGTTTCATTATTTGATACTAAATCCAAGCAGAATTATTACAGATAAGAAAACTGGAGGGAGTTTCTTGGAGAAAGTATATTGTCCTGTGCCCCAAAAACGTACCTCACAGTAAGTTTTTTGTGAATTACCGACAGCAAAATTGCACTACTCAAGCGGTGGGGATTAACACTATACATAATACTAAATTCAGAAATGTACACGGGGCATTGTTTCCGTCGTTCTTCAGTTACTATCTTATATTGAAGAGTCAATAAGCAATAAGATTGCTGTATCCAAGTGTATACTTGGCGGACCTGAAAATCAATCCAGTACCTCGAATCAAGTGTTTAATCAAACGAGTACAAGTTGTGATGCTCCAAAAATAAATACTTCTAATAATTTTATTTGTTTTTAATCCTTAATGTGTTTGAATTTGTAAATTTTATTGAAGAAAAAAAAGTTAAAACATTTTGTCTACACTTGCAGTTTATCTACTCACAACAGTTATGTTGTTATAGCAACACTTTATTTAATATTAGCTCTGGACAAAAAAAATTATTAAATTTATTGTACTAACCCTAACTGTGGAAGTTGTCCACGTATATGATATAATATAAACAACAGCTGCTTTGATGACTGATTAATCAAAACAACTGTAATTGGTAAACAAAGCTATTTTTTAAATTAAGTTGTCGAAAAAATTAATAATTATTTAAAAAAAATTAAATTGATCAAATTATAAGATACATACATAAGCTTCAATGACAGTCGGATGTGTATTTAAAAAGTCTTCAATTTCTTTTGGATAAATATTTTCTCCACCCCTTATGATCATATCTTTCAATCTTCCCACTACACTACCATAACCTTGTTCGTTAATAATAAAGAGATCGCTAAAAATATGTGCAAATATCGTTAATGTAATAAAAACAAAATAACAAATTTGATAATTAACTTTCAACTCTATTAAAAATTATTCATTAAATGTCTGTGTATTGTTTAAATTTTTAATTACGTGCATGTTTTACCCAGTATGAAACCATCCAGCCGGATCAATATCCTCTTGCGTTTTTTCTTCATTTTTATAATAACCTGAAAATAACGAATATCCTCTAACGCACAATTCTCCGGGAACGCCTCTGGGTACTATATTTTTATTGATATCAATAACTTTTGCTTCCAAATATTCCAGTAAGTATCCCACTGTATTTTTAATCTTCTCATCATCGTCATCTGGTAAAGTTTGAAATGTTGAGCCTGTAGTTTCCGTCATACCAAAAATTGACTGATAAAAGAAAAAGTTACAATTTAAACATTATATTGCTGTATAAACTTACTTTCACTTTTTTGACTCCGAGTATAGATTTAATCCTATCAAATAAATACGGTGAACATGGTGCTCCACCAGTAAGAGCAATTTCTAATTCTAATTTTTCCCTTCGAACTTCTTGAAGATTTGTCAAATCCACGTACAACGTTGGGGTTCCGTATATTGCGGTGCATCTGAAAAATAATTCAAACCAGGCGAATTAGCCAAAATGTATTAAAAAAAGTTGTTTGAAGACGAACCTTTGAAAGTGGTAAAGAGGCTTATTTTGAACGTAAAAAAAATCGGGATCGAATCGCATGGAGGACCAGGACTTTTGAATGATTTTTTTGAAATGTACAGAACTGAATTGAAAATATTTAGTGGTTTACACGATAAAATTTTAAACCAGATGGTTGGTAGCAAAACAATGTAATATTAAAGCTAAATCAAGGAAGCCGTGATTAATGAGTCATTAATCACTGCCGTCATTAATAGGTACTATTGAGTTCAAAAAAACAGACGTATTAAGATATCATTATGTTTTAATTCTGGATAAAGGCTTTTTATAAAACAAGACAGAACTTATTTCATCTAAGAAAAATATATTTATAACTTTTTTATAATTGTTAATACTTTAATTGACTTTCTACTCCCTAGTAGGTCGACCAGAAGTAATAATTTTGTTCTAGGTACCGTACAATTCAACAAATTATACTTTTTTAAGCCCACTTTCAAATATGGCAAGGAAAGCCAATAAGCTGAAAACGGCCAAAACAGCAGTAAAACGCGTTCTAGCCAACGGGGTTGATTAATTTTAATTTTACATTTTTACGTCATTACTTCATTCAATATTGTGATGTGTAATTATTTTAGGTTTTAATCGTATTCATAAACAATATTTCTTTATAAGTTTTTATATATTAAATACTGTAGCTTTTTTATATTATTTTTTATGTTGTAGACTTTATAAATCATCATTCCTATTTTCATAATTCAGTTATATTTAGATCTGGAGATTAATGTACGAGAAAGATTAGATACTTACTGGTGTTTAACTAACGCATCCAACAGTTTTTTTACATCAAAGTGTTCCGAAGGCAAAACAGCTGTGGTTCCATAATTTAAACAACTTACAAGACCGAGAACTGAGCCAAATGCATGAAACAAGGGGTTAGGAATACAAAGAATATGTTGTTTTTCACCAAAATGATTTCTTTGACCCAGAAAATAAGCATTATTAACGGCACTAAAATGGGAAATGACTGGGGCTTTCGGCAAACCTGTAGTACCCTAAAAAATAAAACCATATCTATAAAACCTAAGTAATTTTTAAATATTTGTTTATCATATTAAATTTGGGACTAATCTATTGCTACTAATTAATGTTTTTCTGTTTATGATATTAAACAATTTTGGTAGCATTTTTCTATATAAAATCCGCCTCTACAGCTTCTTGAAGTACGGTAGAGAAAGTACAAATGGTACCAAAAAGAAGTCGTTTATCTCTATTGAGATTTAACGATCACAAAGAAAACTTTAATTCTAATGATAAAAATTTGAAAGAAAAAAGAGTCTCTTAAGCAAAGCAAACGAATTCTCTATTAACCCTTAACCACCTTTCAGGCGGAAATAGACGCCATGGTAAGATACTTAAAATAAAAAGATCTGTACTCTTACAGAAAGTCAGCTCTAAACCTGGACAAATGTTATAACAAGAACTACCGTTTTAAAATAAGCTGTTTTCCACAGTTTCTTATTTCCTTATTTGAATCGTCAACATTATTTCATGGGGACTTTAATAGTCATCATACTCTTTGGGGATCTACATTAAGTAAACGATGCGGAAACACACTGGTCGATGGTATAGATCAGACAGGTTTAGTGGTACTTAATAATGGAAAAGCGACGAGAGTTTCACGTCCTAATGAATTACCCTCTGCAGTTGATCTCACTATATGCACTCCAAATTTAGTTCACAAATGTAATTCTTGGGATGTACTACCAGATACATGTGGATCCGATCACTATACAATTTTCTATCAAGTTAACGCTATGATGAATATTACTAATATCAACCCATCAAGGAAATGGAATGAACAACATGCTAATTGGGAAATGTTTAGTGAACTGGTAGAAACAAATATTCAAAATACCTCGCTATCGGATTTAGAACCATTTGAAAGGTTTTCCCTACTAATGGAAATGATTGAAACCGCTGCTTGTCGAACAATACCTTTTCAAAAACAAAAAATTAATAATGTATATCAACCTATGTGGTGGGATAAAGAATGTGCACATATTGTTAAACTGCGTAAAATAGCAATCGGAAAGTATAATCGACTGTCCAACCTTGAAAACTATATTGAATATAAAAATATTCTTAGTAAAGCAAAATTAGTATTTAAAGAGAAAGCAAAAAACTGTTGGTTAAAGTTCATTAGCAATATTAACCGACAAACTCCAATTGCAAAAATTTGGCAAACTGTGAAAAAAGTTTCTAGTAGAAATCCTAGTTCCTCTAAGAATATTCCTTCACAAATCCTAGACCAAATATTAGATAACATTTGCCCAACATTTGTAAAAAATAACATTAAATTTGACAATATTAGTAATTCAAGGAAAGCAGATCAAACATTTTACAAATCCATAACTAATGATGAGCTTAACACAGCTATTAAGCACACTACAAGTACTGCTCCTGGGCTTGACAATATTACATATAATATAATATATAAGCTGGCTGATCTTTCAAAAGAATTATTAGTCCAAATAAAATCAATCAATGTTGGGTAGATAGATTAATTAACGGAAAAATTAAAGAAATAATTATTACTCTTATAGCAAAGCCAAACAAAGATGCAACCTTACCAACTTCCTTTAGACCCATCTCGCTAATGTCATGCATTTTAAAAACGTACGAACGAATAATAAGGCTAAGACTGGATCTTCACTTAGAAAAAAGACAAATTCTACCAAAAATGCAATTTGGGTATCGCAAAGGTAGAGGGACCACAGATGCACTTGCGCATCTGGTAAGTGATATTCAAAACGGTATGTCTGACAATAAAATAATTGCATGTTTTTTTATAGATTTCTCAGGGGCATATGACTCAGTATGTTTAGATCTGTTAACAGTTAAGTTGAATGAAATTGGACTTCATATAGATACAGCAAAAAAAATAACAAATATAGTATATCGAGATAGAACCGTGTTTATCAGAGACTTACAAAACATGTTACATGGACCAAGAGTGATAAATACTGAAATTCCTCAGGGGTCTGTGTTAAGTCCAACACTTTTTAATATTTATACTTCCGGGTGTCATAACGTGGCGATGTCACTAAACGGCAAGGCAAGGGTAGCAAGAGGAAGGAGGGTGATGATTTGGGTCGCTGGCGAGAGTAACCGGACTTATTAGTATATCTATGGACGATGATGTAATTATAGATTAAAGTGACCACAACATATACAGGGTGTACCTACCAACCTTATGACAAACTTTGGTATATGGGTTGTTTTAGAAGATATCAAAAAATGTTATTAACAAAAATAGTAGATGTCTTTAGGGTCCATATTTTGAAATTACCTTAAACTATACAGAGTGTTGTCTAACTCCGTTACAAACCAAACATATGATTTTTTAAATGGGAACCCCTGTATATTATACCGAATTCGGACTGCTCACATTTTTTTAAAGATTTTGATATAAGGTTTTGATACATTATACTAAGTCCTTCAGAAGTTATGGACACGTTTGTGTGCAAATCGTAGGTAAATCAACGCTCTGTATCTTATTGTACGTTGAAGAAAAAAAAGTATTTTGCCTAATAGAGTTTCGTAATATGATCAAATATCACCGTATTATATAAAATATTAATATTAATTATTTTCCTTTCTGTATACAGGGTGAACCCTGTACGTTTATATGACGAGGTGTGTAGTTATTGAATACTGTGTAGTCAGTTGGATAATGATAACAGTATCTATACATACCGAAGTGAACATAATATAACATGGATCGTCTATTTGAATGGATGCTTGCGAAGCTTTAATGAAACCAATGCTTTGTTCGTCTGCCATGTTCAAGACATCATCATAACCGAAAGTTCCACTAAAAAATATAAAAAATATATTCCAAATTTTAAGATATAAAAAAATAAAAGTAGGAAATTGTAGCATTGACAATGCAGTTCATCCTTGAAATTCTCGGCTAAGTTTGAATTCAAATTGATTTTTTTTATTTATTTATAATTACAAAAATATGTCACCAGACAGCTTAAGCTGGTATAACGTGAAATGTATCTAATACTCATGGGTCAGGTCTATGTAATAACCTGCGATACTAATGAGTGCTGCTATCCAATGTAATAATCCGTGAATACTTTAAAAACAAAATTAAATACTTTACTACTTTATTTAACTTTAACAGCCTAACTTCCTATTTCACCGAGCAGTACCTAAAAGGCTTAAAGATATGTAGATTCAGCCTTCGCAGTATTTGTTGGTGGAAGGTCCTAAGAACAAGCAGTTAAAGGAGAGGGTTTGGCTCCGCAAAGAAATATTTCTATACTAAACAAACCTATCTCGCCATCTCACTCGCACCCACCACACATATACTGTCTCGCGCTCGCTCCTACAGCGACCCTACATCATTGTCTGGCAAGGGGTTGGAACTATCAAAAATGTCTGGCTGATGAAGAAACATCATCTAATTATTACCTAAGTATTATATATAAAAATCAGCTTTTATACTATAACACACCTTTAGTACCGTTTACCTGCCAAAGCCACGGTGACCCAAACTTCATAATAGTCCATCGTTCTTACCTCTTTTGGGAGCATGCGCTGACAAACTTTCAGCTTTTATAAAATAACGAAGGTCTGGGGTTCACGGGCTTTTAGACTAAAAGAATTCACGGAAAGATGAAATACACGCTGAGACTTCCCCCTTATTTTTGTATTTCCAATACAATTTCGGGAAAATTGAAATAAAAAATCTGGCGTAAAAATAGTTTTCCAAAATTTCAGAGGAAGGTAATGGAACTAATGAAAGAAGAAGTATCTAATATTACCGAAGAATACTGGCAGAAAAGGACTGAAAAAGTAATTTTAGTTGAAAAATTAAATTTTTGTTCTACAGTAATGAATTGGTCCACCAGAATCGGAAAGTGAATTGAGATGGCGCTCGCGCTTCTCAGGAAATTTAAAAAAACGCGGGCAAACCCTTTTTCGTTTATTTTCTTATTTTATTGAAAAATACAAAAAGTGGTTTTATATGAAACATAAATGATGTAAAGAATATATTAAAGTTATCATATACATAAACATTATTGTGGTCCTCGACATAATATATGGTCTATTGAACAAATTACAGGAGCAATGAAAACATACCGAACGTGGAATATGGAAGTGGTTCTTAACTTTTCAAAGAAATGACAAGATATAGACTAAAAGGATGCATAAAAACACATAGTTTTTTAACACAGTTAAAACAATGGGTGTGTTCACCCGACGTCAACAGTTGAGAAGTTGAGTAAGCGATCGCGTTCAACCGACCCACTGACTAGGCAGCTGCAAATTTCTTAAAGCGGTAATTATTTCTGCTTTCCAACTAAGCGCAGAATTTGTTTTGACTTTTACAAATTGTCCATAACCTTAATATTTTTGTTTATTGGTATCGCGTTTCGCTTTTGTGTTTAAAGTTTATTTACTATGGATATGAGTTTATTTGATTTGGTATTAAATGAGGAGGGTGACCGACCAATAATGGACATTCTAAAATGATTATGAAAATCATCAGCACTGTAATTTGGTATAACATTCTCATAATAATCCTCATTTCGAACAGGAACTACTCTGTCAGGTTCCACTATATCGAATGCCTGAACTAAATTACCTACAAAAAAATTGGCCAAAATTTAGTTCATCATTCATCAATTCCATTAGAATTACTCGCTGAATGTTCTCCATTCTAGATTGAGGTTATGTGACTTGTCAACCTCAATAGATGTTGAAAACGTCAAATAATAACGCTGAAATTCAACAATGCGTTCACCTATTTTTAAGCTGTCAACTCATTTTATTACTAAACTGTTTAGAGCTTTAAGTCAGCTGCTGAAATCGGGTGAACGCACCCATTAATGGCGACTGAATACGAATACTTTGGCAGTTGGCACGTCACATTTTACATTTACCACAGAATATCAAACAAACTTTATGTTCTAACGTTTGCCGTTGTGTCAAAAATTTCATGCTCCTAGTGCCATCTGCGCTTACTTTCCAAAAATAAGACAGAGATGTGACATTTCATAAACTTGTGAACTAAACAAGGATAGAGCTAGAGGACTATTTTATTGGACAATCGAACAAAAATGCTCATGTACTTGACCGTCTCTTTGGTTGTCTCTGGTAGACAATCATAAATTAGTATTGAATAACGAAATCCGTTAGTTTCCTAATTATATTATTAAAAGGAAGCTGTTGGAAGATAGGTTCGTAGGTTGCACTATAACGTTTATTTGAACTATACCTACCAAGGACTTATCTGCACCTAATGTTAATCACCCAAATTTTTTACTAACTTTAACTTTTTCTCTTTTTTTATATGATTTGCATCAGTTAACATCGGAGATACAAAATTGTTAAAAAAAGAGAAGATAATTCGATCTTAGCTAATATAAACTTACTTATATTTTTTGTCCCCCAACATAATAACATGTTTTAAAGTGGGAACAGTTTGGTTATTAATTGTTCGTCCATTATTATAACCTTGTGTTAACCCTGGACATACAGATCGTATTATTTCATAAAGATTTCGGTTTCTAAATGAGTCAGCAGCTATTAGAGCTTGCATTTCTACTTTGTTTATGGAATACTCTAATTCTTTTTGTTCATAATATGGATTTAATGGTACCTACGAAATAAATAATTAAAATGACAAAACTTGTTATACCTTCAGCTTACCAAAATAAATCCGGCTCGAGCGCAAGCCATGAACGTAACGTACCATTCTACCAAATTTGGAGCCCAAATGCCAATCTTATCACCTTTTTTATATCCTAATCTGTATAAACCGGCTGCTAACCTATCCGCTTCGTACAACAGCTGGTTGTAAGTCATCGTTTTATTTTGATGGCAAGATATTACTGATGTCACATTACCGAAATCAATACATGTTTTTTCCAACAACTTTCCCAAAGTAAGCGCTCGCAATGGTTCCTTGCCGGTATGGTGCAAATAGCTATTTTCCATATTTTCTAATGCTGGAAGTATCAAATGATGAACACTGTAAGTTGTAATATAATTTAAAGGACGCATTAGATCAAAGTAATGGTTTGATTGTAATAAGTTCCATTAGAATGGTATAATGTATACATTTAAAACATTAGCACAAAAGGTTAAGATGTCAAAAAAAAAACAATACATTTGTTACCCATTGAAAATTTAACCTTGGTGTAAACTATCAGAATTGCAGAGGACTTATTTCAGAAAATCATTGGAGGAGAATTTTGATATTATTTTGGCAACCGAAACTTGGCTGCAAGAAGGAGTAAATGATGGGGAAATAATTGATAGTAGTATGTACAATGTATGGAGAGCTGACAGAGATCTTGGTGTAACTAATAAAAGTTCTGGCGATGGAGTGCTTATGGCCATTAAAAAAAATTAAAAATGTTACAAACTAAAAAAGGTTGCATGCAATTTGAAGCTTTATCTGTTTAATTTAAAATAAGTAATACGAAATTTACTTTCATTATAGTCTATGTACCCCCTAGTTGTTCAATTAATATACAGGGTGATTCATTATTAATTGGAAATAATTTAATACTAGAATCCTGACTTCAAATTATGAAGATTTAACCCAAAACACCTAAATAAAATGTAGCTGCTTACTTAGTTATAGGGTGTTTTGTTTAAAAATTTAAAAACTATTTGGGTTCAGTACTTTAAGACTGTTTTACGTATTCATTTCATATTTGGCAGAAAATGTAGACACTATACACCCTACAAAATTATATTAAACAAACGTTTCTGGCTACCACCAGAGGCGTACGACAGGGGCAAGTGACAGGTTAATCCCAAATTCTACGCCACTGGAGGAATAAAAACTATAGCACAATTTTTCGATTCTCCAATACTTTTTACGTAAATAAATAAATAACGATAAAGTCAATATTTCTCGAGATATTTTAAGTTAAACATGAAGCTGCCCAATTTTAATGTGTAATAACTATGTCGATATTTTGGACCAGTGAAGTCTATTGCCTTGTTGAAAGTTTGCTTGGGTAAATTTAATACCCGCCATTTCTACCCTTGTTTGGGTGGACTCTTTCTTCCAGAGTCCTTCGAAGGCAAGGCTTTACCAGCTTTACCTTTGCCCTTTTTGCTGGTAGAGGGGAATTCGCTCCCCCCTTTTACCTTGGAAGTCCCAGGCTTGTCCTGGCATTTTATTAATCAGCATAATAGAAGTACAATGTAACATTTACTAATTATTATTTACTTCACCACTTGCCAAGGACAATAATAGAAAACATTAAAAAAGAAAAAATCTAACTAGTGTTTTTTTATTTTTCATCAATTGGGTGATATCAGGTTTGATTTTATCTTCGTGGATGCGTTGGTAGAGAATCCTGTTTTGCACAAATATGTAGTTGGGAACGGGATAAGAATATCCAGAGCCATTTGGCCAAGCATTGCATATTCATCTTGGATTCTGCACCAAAAATCATTGAGAGAAGTCGTTTTGTACAGTGACTCTTTACTTGTGTCTGATGACATTTCTAAAAGAGATACATGTTTTCAAGCTTTTCCAAGTTGGGTAAAAAAGGATTATAAATCCATGAATTCGCTTTAATTTTTATATTATGTTCTTCGGGAAAATACTTTTCAAAAGGTGCGCGCATCGAACTGAGATATTGGACCAATTCTTCAAACACATCATCTTCAAACATATCTGAGTCGTTTTCGCTAACAAACTCACATAGTAACGTAAAACTTTCTATTTCTTTCTTACCATTGCACTGTTGTCTGTTTACCTTGCAACGATAAATTCAATTCGTTAAGTTTTTGAAAGATATCCGCCATAAAAGACAATCGGAACAACCAAGTTTTATCATACAAACGGTTTTTCAAATTAAAAGAAGTATCTGCTGAAAGAAACATTTGTAACTCGGCTCTAAGTTCAAATAGCCTTGTTAAAGTTTTACCCAGACAGCCATCGCTCTTCTGTATGGAGCAGCAGTGTTTTATGTTTGCTGCCATAATCTTCACAAAATAATGAGAACAATCGGGATTGTAGTGGTCGTGATTTGATAAAATTAATTATTTTTACCGCTTCATCCATAACTAATTTTAGATTTGACGGCATTTGCTTCATCGCAAGTGCTTGTCTATGCAGAATACAATGACTAGAACTACAATTTGGCGCTTTATTTTTCATTCGTGACACTGCTCCTGTTGCTTTACCTCTTATCGCCTTGGCCCTTTCTGTACAAATGTCAATGCAATTGTTCCAAAACTGAGATTATTTCCTAAAAAATATATTTATTTTATTAAAAATTCCCCGGTAGTGTTTGTAAGCAGCGGTGAACACATAAGCATGTCTTCTTCAAAAGAACTTATTTATGGATATCTCACAATAACCAGCAGAATAGCCAAACCAGCGACATCAGTCGACTCGTTCATTTGCAAGGTGAATCGTGTATTCTGTAGACGTGTAACTAGTTCTTGTTTGACGTAGCTTGCTAGATCATAGATTCGTCGTGAAACAGTATCGTTTGATAGCGGAACAGTAGAAAGATGCTTTGCAGATTTTTCATCGAGCATACATTTTGTTATGTCTAATACACATGATTTTATTAAATTTTCAGCGATAGTGTGCCCTTCACCTGAAAGAGGTGTTTTGATTTTATTTTCTAAATTCTTGAGGAACCCTGACAGAGGTATCATGGAACCCTAGAGTTTCACGGAACACACTTAGAGTATAGCTGGTGTAGAAGAATCATGGATCGTACCTGGGGAGTGTCACCAAGGGTTACGAGATGGATCTACACTGCAATCATAAGACCTATCTAACATACGACGCGATTGCCTGGGGGTCAAAACAAACCAGCTGACAGTAGTCCACAAACTAGGCCATATACAAAGAACTGCCTTAATATAACAGGAGGCATGAGAACTACACCGACCAGAGCGATGGAGGTAATCCTCGGTCTCACCCCTCTTGATATATATATCAAGAAGGAGGTTTTGATGACCATGTTACAGCTCCGCTCTACTTGAACACACTCTGAAGTAGAATCTGGTGAGTAAAGATGTAACTTGCCTACACTATTCAAATGCATTGGCCTACAGGTACTATCTGTATCTTAACCGATGGATCAAAAACTTAAATGTAAAATGGGCAATTGCTTGTAATGCCAATGGAACTCAGACAGAGCTAACTGCCGTCTCCATAAGCGCAAAAGAGATCACCAAACTAGACATCACTGGTAAAAACATCCATATCATTACGGACAGCATACATGTACTATTAGCCCTGAATAGGCCACGGATCACATCAGGTCTAGTATTAGAATGTCACATGGCCTTACCGAAGCATGGAACAACAAATTGGTTACTCTAGGCTGGATAAAAGGTCATGGAATTTCAAAAGGTAACCGCATAGCTGACTCTTTGGCTAGGAAAGCTACCTCCCAAAGGATTTTGGGGACCTGGCAGTCTTATCAGTTTGTCGGCATCAGCGGTGGTTGACTTAGTAAAGGAGCGCTCCCTTGACAAATTCAAGAGAAGATGGGATGAAGAAAAATGTTGCAGACTACCCAAGGAATTTATGAATTATCTTAATAGCAGAGCAGCAAAGAGATACGTGGCCATGGCCAGAAAGGACCTGTGTTTGGTCACATATAAAAACATCTGAACAGGTTGAGTTTATTTGACACCCCACTATTTAGAGAATATAAACAAGAAGATGAGAAAGTTGAGCACGTCCTTTGTGATTGTCCGGCACTCTCTCTAATAAGACTTTCTAAGGGAGCTGCGCACTGGCGACGTTATCACCTACTTTAAACAGGTAGGCTGGTTGACGAGCTAAGAGGCAGGCTCAATCTTAGAAGGATGCACAATGGGCCAAATGTGACCTAAGTGCAGTGGGGCGACCCACCCTTTAAGAATTATAGATACAGATATTCTGTTCTGTTGTACGGAGTCTAACGTAATGTAACCTAACCTAATTTAATAAGGGAAAAAAATAAAAATTTAGACCCCCTAAAAAATTTTGTTTGATTCTGTTGGCTTTATTGTACCTATTAATTTTTTATTAAGATTTTTCTACTAGCGTACGGAAAAGTCCAGTTTGCGCACTCATTTTAGTATTGAAATAATCAATTTTCCACACTGGTGCGAAAATAACTTTCCGCACTAAAATGAGTGCGAGTACCTTTCCGCACGCTAGTAGAAACAATAGTGTACCTAATACGTGTGTAATTTTATTAATTCCGTTAAAAAGTTTGTCATTTATTTATTTATTGCTATGTACTAGGTTTATGTTAGTTATTTATAATTACATCAGTACCTATGGCTAGATGTTCTACATATTCAAGAATTTGATGATTAAAAAAAATAAAATTCGTTTGAAAGAGTAGTTATTTATTATTCTTAATATTATTTAAATTGTTTCAATTTAAAATTGTATTTTCTAGGTTATCCATAAAAATATTTATTAATTTTGGTGATAAATATACGTGTTGTCTTCAAGAAAGAAATAATTTTGTTGAATATATATCTTCTAAAAATTCTTTACGTACATAAAAAGGATTAACTATTAGGCTATTGGTAAACTTAAATTACTTTTATTAGTATCTCTTCAGAAGTGTTGCATCATACATCTTTATCCTAACTGGGACATAAACCACATTCTTTTTCGTGTGACGCAATTATTATTTTGAAGACATCTCATATTGCGAACACGGCAACATTGTTAAGATAAGCGATTCCACCAAGAATCTTCTTGTATAGCGCGTTCAACTGCAATGTTTACATTTTTCAATGCAATCTCCGTACTCAGCTGACGATTTGTTTTAAGCGTAAAATTAACTTAATATACCTTGTTTAACTACAAGCTAAAAAACGTAAGTAAATTATTTATTATTATGTATAAATCTGGAGAAGGAAACTTAAAGTCATAAAGATAAAAATCAACCAGTTGTTTATTGGATATTCATATCACCAAGGCATGCATTATATATTAATATAAATGAAAATTTAATTTACTTGTCAAATCTGTACATTATTTGAAAAGTATCTACATTTGTTTAGATTACAATAAATATTTTATTCATTTTAAATAACACTATGCCTATTTACAACTTATTGATAGTTATGTGACCCTTTAAATTCTAAAAGAGAAAGCTGTATTTAACTTGCTTTCACGTCTCTTATTGTAGTAAATTATTTTTATATTTATGTTTAAAAAAAACATATGCTACAAGAATCACAATTTAAATTTAAAATTACTGATATTTTATTACAAACGGCAACCCTGAAACAAGGATATGGCAGTCAATAAGTGGGGACACCTGTTCAGTTGTTATCGTACTAAATATTAGTAATGTAACATTGTGTATAGAATTTTATATATAATGATTTTAACATTTTATTTATCGAGAGTGGTCTATACATTCAGCAAAAGAGGGAGCAGCATACTACTTTTAAAATTTATAAGTTGCCCATACAAGTTGAATGACTTGAAACAGCTGTCATTGAGATAAAAAGGTTAGTTTTTTAAATAAACCAGGGAATATTTATCCACAAAATATTTGTTTAGTGTTCTTAATTTATAGATGCAAGATCATGGTATTCAAAGCTTCAATCATCTTAATTTTATTCATGCACTGTTTTTAAAGAGCCAAATATTTTTTATAGATTATTCACAAAATGGTTTCTTTTAAAATATAAGCACCAAATAAGTTGTATAAATTTAGTTATAGTTTTAAAACCAAACTAAACTCCTAAGAAAACCCTCTTTTCTCTGATTTCTAAAGTGTTTCCTATGCTTAATGTACGGTTAGATGGGAATAATATGCTAGTCATTGTAATTTAAAAAAGGAAAGGCCACATTTACTCCTTAATTGATAGAAAATTTACTTGTACATAAATATTAATTTTACTACAATAAAAATAATGATAAATATAAGGGTTAAATAAAAAATAAAAACGGAATGTTTTATGGTCTAGCGTAGGATCGATTAAATTAGCTACTAGTTTCGGTAAAATATTACCATCATCAGGCTATAAAACATGGTAGACTTATTATAGTTATCTATCTGATCAAGTTATATCCACATAAAAATTTTTGATATAATTTTAGTTAATTAATGAAAATCTCTTCCAGTTGTACCAACTTTCTTCAAATAAGTAAAGATAAATGAAGAAAATTGTTTGTTTCGTACCAATGGATTAGAACTTTGTAATGTTGAGAGTTTTCAAGTTTCACTTAAAATAAAGATTAAAATTGGTCAGAAACATTTCTTCAATATAAGATTTGTTTCGAATCTTATGTAAATCTGAAACAAGTTTATTTTCAGTGAAATTTTTTAATGTCTACCATATTTCTTTATATGTTGAAGAAACTCATTTTGTACTTGAAACTGATCATTCATATTTATAGTATTTATCAGAACTTATTTCTAATCCCTGTGGTCGTTTTGCTTGTCTTTCTCCTAGATTGTCGCAATTGGATTTTTTTAATTAAACACAGAAAAAGAACCTCTATGGTTCTCTACTTTCAAAGTGGAAAATAATATTCCTTACAAACAAATTCCCCAAATGTATCCAATTGGACAATTGTAGTCCCCACCCCGAATAGGGATGATGTCTTAAAGACTCCATGACAATGAAACTAGGGCACATCTCGGTATTTCCAAAACCATTACCTGATTTTTTGAAATTTACTATTGGTCAAAACTCAGAAGAACTGTATTCCATTATGTTCATAAATGTTCCGTTTGCTCTTCCTGTAAAACTCAAAATTTAGCTAAATCCGGTATAATGGGCCAAGATTTGTTCTCTTCAATATAATGATATATTAATTATTCTTGGTAATGGATTTCATCTGATTTAATATGTCCATATACCAGATCCGAAAATGGCAATACTCTCTCTTGGGTCTTGGAGGGTGAAATTGGGCTAGTTCTTTCGAACCTTTACCCTTTGTTTGTAAGTCGACCTAGGTGGTTTGGCAGTAAATTTTGAATTTTTCAGTTACAAGGAAGTCTCGTCAGTCAAGTAAATTAGGGCCCGTAAGAACCTGTTTTGGCCGTTTGGCCCGAGGAAAGTCGTCAGAATCGTAGTCAAGTGCCCTCTTCAGAAGTGGGTTTATGTGGTTATGGAATGAGGTGATCAAGTCTATGTTTCGAAGTCGGATTTGGTGGCTTATCGAGTCCATCATAAGGTCTCTATGGATGTTCGAATTTCTTAGGTACCAGGGTGCTGAATACTCTCGAGTCTTTGAAGATAATTAGCAGTTTGTCCCCATACAGTCGATGCATATATGATTTGTGGAGGAATCCAAGTCTTGTAAAGTGTGAGTTTGTGGCGGAGACTTAGTCTAGTGTCTCTTGATATGAAGGGCCAGAGTGTGGCTTTTGGAACTTTAGTTTTTGAAATGATGTGACGGATATGTGGGTGCCATGTCAACTTGCTGTCAAACATGACTGCCAAATATTTAACTTCGGTTTTCCAATCAATAACCAAATCTTTCAGCATAAAGTCGACATTTGGGCGATCGCGATTTTTACTGAATTTAATTACTTGCAATTTTGCCGCATTAATTTTAATCTTCCATTCAACACTCTTGGAGAATTTCCAAGAGCTTGACAAAATCGCGGTATAATCCGCAAATGTAAAGATCTTTGTAAGTCCTATACATTCGGGGATGTCTGCCGTATACAAATTGTATAGAATGGGAGAGAGAACCGAACCCTGAGAAACTCCGGCTTCGATTCTCTTGATCGTTGAAATGTAGGATTTTACAGTAACCTGAAATGTTCGTGATTTGAGGGAAGATTTAATAATAGGCCTGCATGAAAATGAACTGATTTTATTAGCCCTTCATGCCAAATCTTGTCAAAAGCTTTTTCGATGTCTAAAAAGATAGCTCTACACGTCCGTTTTGCTGTCCACTCTTCGAGTATGCATTCGGTCAGTCTTAGAGCCCGCTCACAAAAGTTTTCACCTCTAAAACCAAATTGATAGTGCGGAATAATTCGTCGTTCGTCAGTTTCATATTTGATTCGCTCAATAATATAACTCTCTCGATTACCTTTAATATCGAACAAACTTATTGGTCTCTGGTTTTGGGGGTTTTATATTAAAATAACGATGGCATTCTTCCATCTGTCGGGGAATTTTTGTAGTTTAAAGATCCCGTTTTTGATCAACAAAGAGAAACGGATGTCATTGAGGTTAGAATAGCAATTTTTTTAATACATATTGAAAGTTTTGTTAAAACGAAGAGTTTTTTATTATTCTTAGTAAGATGGACTTCCAAAAAGTAAGGGTTAGTACAATAAATTTAATTCATTTTAAGCCTTTTTCTAATAGCCCACAATGGATTAGGATCATTACAATCACTAATCGTTTGTAGGGTCTCAGTCCACCGGTCATTTCGAAATTTTTCTAGCTCTCGCTTGAATTCGTTCGAAAATTGATGGATCTGTTTTTGTCGAGCCGATTCATAGTTAATTGGGCATTTTTTAAGCTCTATTTTTCACCTGGATGAGATGTTTTATCCTGGGGGGGATAGAACAGGGATTTAATGCTGGAGCTGATTTGGAAGGGGTATTCCGAAATAGCGCTGATTTCATTTCATTCGTAGGTATTTTGGAAAATTTCTTTATCCAAATCATGCATGTTGTTGAGCAAAGGGAGGGGTCGGTTGATGTTACTAAGCAATAGATTTGTTCTCGCCATAACTGATTGGTTTACTAAATTTTGTTTTGTCCACTCCATGCAGAATGCCACAGCCGCTGGTATTGTTTAATTGATCGAAAATCAGGTTTTTCTTATTTTTGGAGTCTCACAAATATTTTCCGTCGACAATGGCACAGTCTTTACATCTTCTCTCTTTAACAGTTTGATCAATATAAAGTACAAGAGATTTTCTACAATGCACTCTATCAGTAGTTACTGCTTTGCGCTGCTATATTCATGACAACTCTTCTCACAAAAATTGGGATGCATCACTACATGAACTTGCTCATTGACGTACGCAAAAAACTTAAGCAAGCAATGCAAAGTATTATAATTTATAAAAAAATTATATACTTATTATGTCTTTTATTTGTCTTTTTGTTTATACTGCGTTTGTGGGTGGGATAAATTATACATACTGTGGCTGACTACTCTATTTATTTAATAAAATACACACATTATATCTACTTAATTTATATTCACCCGGTTTATCAGTTCTAATTTATTTCTATACACTTTTACTGTTCAATTATTTTCCGTGCTCTGTTCAGTAAGACTGGCTTCCGCGCGCATATTCCGCCTTTTATGTTACCCAAAGGTCGTCGCGAACTGGGTTGGGTTTCGCCAACTCAACTGGTTGATATCTATTTTGAGCATAGCTAGTTTCTTCACGTTGAATTTCAGCACATGGTCTCGAAGACTTTCTAGTCAACCGAAATATGTGGACCGATCTTGAAATTTGTCCTTTGTTACCAGGTAGAAGACAAACTGGGATTTGTGTTTAAGTCTCAGTGTCTTGCCAGAGGTTACTTTGCCAGTCTGCTTTGCAAGTTCTTCAAACTGCCCAAACTTCTTTCAGAAGACGGTGATCAAACCTCGTGCTCTGTAGTGACTCCAAACCTAGCACTACATACTCCACTCCATATCGGTTGATGAATTATTTCATTACATCCGCGACAGTTCTGACCTCCTGATTCGGGATTGCATAAACTTCTAATGGAAATGGTCCCGTAATGTCTAAAGCAATTCTTTCAAATGGGCTTCCAACATTATATTGTTTCACTGGTGCCCTTCGCTTGCGATTTTGTCCATTACTTGTAGCACAAGTCGTACACTTCTTACACCAGTTCTTCACATCGTCGGAGCTGTTCATCCAATAAAACCTTTCACGGACTCGCTGAAGGGTTCTCTTCACTCCTCAGCTACTCTTGTTCTCGGGATGACTATTTGTCTTCTATTCTCGGAATCATAATCGTTTTCAAGGATTCGTTACAACATGACTTCTTCTAGCCCAATCTTCTTCTGAGCCCTATATATGCCTTGAGTGTCAATAAGAATCTTGACACTCATAGGCAGGTAGGTCGCAGATTTTCTTTCTTCCACTGTCGGATCATTAGGTGAGAATCATTCTCCTGGTCTTCTTTCTATCATCTTGGCGGGTGATACTTTGGTGACTACCGGATTTCTTGAAACTGCAGCTTTCTTAGATTCCACCTTGCTGCAGTGGAACAGTCTTCTGGGCACGGTGGCTTACACCAGCTCGATGTTCGATGTTGCCCCTTCGTGATTGACCCATTCTATTTTTCCTGAGACTGAGGGGTTCATGGTTTACTGGAGTCCTAGGGCACTTACACGAATTGCATACATGTCCTAGCTCGCCACAATTCCAGTATCTAATCTTCGTCGGTTTCCTGTCTACTATGCTCTTGATCAATTTGACAATTTGATCTATTCTATCTTCTTCACCTTCTTGTTGAGTGACTCTTACTTTGTTATATCCTGAAGCCTTCTTCGCTGCTTCATATTCCAAAGCAGCGGTTAATATATCGAACAGTGTGTTGGGATGAGCTAAACGAAGCGTCCTTGGCATATCAGGGTCACGTAAAACATCTATAAAGGCCTGGATGCCCAGACATTCCATCACGTTTTCTGGTGCTGATGGATAAGCAAATCGTACTATTCGAGCGATATCCACTTCATACACTTAAAGAGTTTCTTCACGTTTCTGTCTTCGGTTCTTCAGCTGCTCGGTCATTCGTTTCTTCGTTTCTTCAAGGTATATCGTATGAAGTACATCTAAGGCATCTCCCCGTAGCGCGATGATTAAGTTCACTGACCTCCTTGTCGGAACAATTACTCGCATTAGCGGCTACTTTGAACTTTTTATCATAGTTGTTCCATCTTCGGGTGTGTTTCTAGCTTGCAGCGTTTTATTTGGTCGACCTTCTTTACTTCTGTTCACGTTCCCTGTGTTCTTAACTCTGCCACATTAGTCTCTAGCTCCTGGATTTTCTTGTCCATTGTAATTCTCTTTTTTTCCATTTTCTCGATATCTGATTTAAGAGGGAAAATTTGGTTTTCGGCTTCAGCTGCCATGTCATTTTTCATTGATCCAAGAGATCTTCTCCTCCATACTGGAAGAAATTTTCTCGTCCATAGCGGAAAGGTTGTTCTCCATACCAGAAATCTTCTCGCCAATACTAGTAGAGATATTATTCTTCATAGCAGAAATTACCTTCATAATATGTTGAAGTTGAGTTAATTTTTTTGACTGTTTCTATTTTCAGTTATATGAATTTTGTTTTTAAATTACATTAAAATAATGGAAAATTTCAAGAAATTTTATTAAAAGTCGTTAATCAGTGATATATTTCGTTAAATTTACTTTTAAATTAATATTGTCACTTAGCAAATCTTCACTAATTGAATTGAAGATGTAATTCTTGTTAAAATATTTAAAAATAGATGGTTTAAGTTTACTGGAGATAAATTCGTTTCTCGTGTGATTTAATGGTACATTAGCAACATATTTATCAGATTAGAGTTAATTAATTAAATTAGTCAATTTTTTCCCATTTTCAAAAGGTTAATCTATCAGTTTGTGTTAGGCTTTACGTGGGTACTTGAGATAAGATAATACAATAGAAATCTTTTATAATATTAGAATACAATGCAATTAAAATGTTATTTACTAAGAACATTAAACAACAAAACTTCCACTTTTCTTTTACAAAAAAAATTCTTTGTTTCTTTGTTTATTGTTCTTAGTAAGCTGGACTTCCATAGAGTAAGGGTTAGTACAATAAATGTTATTCAATATTTACCTTTAAAAATACTATGGTGTTTATAATAAATTTTGTGTACGATGCCTAGCAAAATCTAAGGCAACTAAAAAATGTATTTGAGGTTAGAAATAACGTCGGTGTCTAATTCTGGCTAATTGTTAGCTAAATTGTCTCAAAATAATAAATATGTAATATTTATGCAATTTAGAGTATCAACTATACTTGCTCGAAAGCAATTTCCATGCAAGATGAAAGAATATAGAACGGAATGTTGATGCACAAAAATACAATTTTTGTAATTTTGATGGTTATTGATAGACATCCCTAATTGGAACATTCCTTACAGAGTTTTCACAACATTTAATAATTCACACAAATAATTTAATCATCTAAGATAAAAAAATATACCCCATTTCCCAGCCCTAAAGAGGACTGGTGAACTGCTTGGAAATATGCAAATTTTTCAAATATATCAACATCTTTATTTTTTACTGACTTGCTTAGTTCGCTTCTCATAACTTGCAATTTACCTATATAAACATATTGGCATCCACATAGCAATGAAGAGATGAATAAAAAATAATGTATAATGTAATATACCTTTAGTCATATTTCTCAGTAAAAGATAAAAACTTTAATGAAAATAGAATTGACATTTTATTTAATAACATAGCGGACCAATTAAAAGTTTCTACATCACTATTGTAGCAAAAGGTTCAAAGGAAACTGAAAGTCTATCTCACAATTGTTTTATTAATTGTTGCAACTAGTTTCGGTCCTATTGGACCATCATCAGGCTGAAAGAATTACAAGAGAATAGAAAGAGGATCTTAAGAGTACAATATCAAGTTAAACATTCAATACATTTCCTTACAAATTGATTACAATAACAAACTGATAATACAGAGAATAGAAAAGGTTACAATCAAATGTCAAACCATATTAAAAATTGATTGTAAACTTTTCTAATGGTTTCTATGATTAAAACATAAGTAGGATATATAAAGGATTGAAATGCCTTTGTTGAATTTATGTTTGTTCCTTCACATTCCGGTATACAAGGAAATGAAGAAGCAGACCAACTAGCCCGATCAGCATCTGTCAACCTGAACTCTATCCAAATTGATGAAGTGACTGCTTATGATATGAAATCTGAAATTAAAACTAAAGTGTATAGTGCGTGGCAAAACATATGGGGTGCATCACCAAGTAAACTAAAAGAAATTAAATTATTAGTTAAACCCTGGCCCCAACCAACATTGAACAGGCCGAACCAAGTGAGAATATCGCGTTTGCGGCTAGGACCCTCTAATTTAACACATAGTCACCTTATTACACGAACTGAATTACCAATGTGCTAATTTTGCCAAACTCAACTAAGTGTAAAGCATATATTCACTGAGTGTGTACAATTTGAAGCAAAAATACAAAAATACAACATCTCAGTAGGTATAGCAGAAACTCTTAGGGAAAATATGAATGTTGAAAATCTAATAGGTTACTTAAAAGAAACTAACTAATAGAATTTTGTCCATTTTTAATTATAAATATAAAGAATTATAAGCTGTCTTCAATTTGAGCATTGTTCAAATTCCAAAGCTTTTTTATGTTAAGTTCGGATTACAGGTAAATCCTTCTAGATGTACTTTTATTGTAGTGCACTTCTATTATAGCAATGCTAACCTTTCGGTAATACTAGCAGGCTGATTTTAAAATGAACGTAAACATAACGTAAAAACGAACAAACAGCGTTATGTCCTCGAAAATTTGATTAGTTTGTCTCCCTGCTTGGGACAAAATACACTTAGTTTGTCTAGGTTATATTGAATGTTAAATTAAAGTGGAACAAAATATAGTTAGATTGTCTTTCTGTGATGGAAATTGTTAAACGAACAAAATAGATTGTAACGTCATCTATATCTCAAAACCTGAAAAAATGACCAAAATACGTTTAGAATGTCTGCTCCTCAACTTATATACGTTGTAATTTTTTTCTTTTTTTCTGTACCTTGTATCTTATACGCTAATAACCTCAATGTTTGAAGCGTCTCAATAAAAAAGAAAAAGATTACCTAGTAATTTATAATAATTTTTGACTTTGGTAAATGTGGAATGTGATCAAATGCTTTAATTGATTTAGTATTGTAGTTTAAATTTATGGGCTGTATAAGAGTGAACCTTCCTATATTTTTGTTTTGGTTTATTGGCTTTGCGGCTAGCCCATTTCGCCACGCTATATACTTTTTAAAAAATGGTGTTTTCCTTATTATTAAACCAGTACTTAACTACATAGATATATACAAAGGATTCCTATACAGGGACACACTTTTCATGCTAGTGCTACCGATCACACTGATCACAGCGACCTTTTTTTAAACACACAAGGTGGGTAGTGGATATATACAAATGGGTCAGCGCTAAAGAGAGAATTACTAATCTCATAAAGCCTACATATTACAAACGTCTCTTCATGCGTCTTGAGAAGTCATAAAATACATTTCTCACTTGTGGATTTTTAACACATTCCTGCATTATTGCGATACAGTTCTGTGGCATCGTAAATCTTATTTTTCCTAGTTCAGAAATAAGAAAGGAAGTAGCGTCCAAAAATCCAGTGGTCGAGGAGTATTATTTCAATCATATAATGAAGTTATAGAGAGGTTCATTTTATGAAGTTTTGAATTAACTGCCCCAGGCCCAAAAAGGCATCTAATAAATTTTGTGTTAATTTTCCTGTTGGGATGACTCCTTTCAGCTAGAGAAGTAGATGGTAGCATTTTATTCAATAAACAGTATTTGTAATTTTTATGAGGTTATTTTTGCCCACTCCTCTGTCCAACGGAATTTTAACTTTTTCTTACTTACTGAAATAGCATCTTGTAATGTCAATTCTGGAGTATCGTTTCCAGTTAGAATTGCCTCTTTGGCCATTTTATCAGCTATTTCATTTCCTTTAATTCCACAATGTCCTATGACCCATATAAACACTGTATTTACTTCCTTGTTGTTGAGAAGTGGCAGGATTTTTAAAATTCTTACAATGTTTTTGTTGTTGTATATGGATTTTAAAGGGCTTAGCCAAGGTTATTACGGCGGATTTATTATCTGATATTACTGCTAGGTTTGAAGATGGTGGAATGTTCTCTAGTGCAAATATTTTTTTTTCCTTCCCCAACTGTTTTACAAATATTATACCTCTTCCCACGTCTTGAGCTTCTTTTCTCAAAACTTCCTGCTATGTGCTTGAATTACTCTAATATTTTTTCGAGTCCAGTAATTATGAAAATTAAGAAAACATTTTTAAAATATAGTATTGTCTGTGGTATTGCTGTAACACTATTGAATACACTTAGGTATGTTTTGAGAGTAAATAGATAATTAAAAAGGCAAAAAAATCAATTATTAAAATATTATTTTTTTTAAGTAAAGAAGCTCAAGACGAGGGAGGAGGCATAATATTTGTAAAACAGTTGGGAAAGGAAGGGGTTACTTCTAATTTCTGTCGAAGTAAAAAAGACAAGAGAAAAAAAAAGACTTAAAAAATTGAGAAATTTTGGAAGGAAAAGGTTTTTGATACATTTCTATTAAAATTTATTTCGGTGAAAGTCAATACTGAAAACACAAAAAACACTGTTTTCTATGCATTACCTCACAAATGTCTTGTTGTATTCGTGTCTTTTTACCTAATACTCTCTTTTGATGAAAAATTAATTGTGTCCTTCTGGAAGCAAATACTACAATATTAAAGTGACAGTGTACCTACCTAACTGATTTCCCGCATGCAAACCGATAGCAGTTACTTGTGTGAACTGGAATAGAACGTCAATTGTTTTTTGTAAGTAGATGCTTAAAAATTTCGGTTTATAATAATAATGTTTAAGTACTTGATCCATTACAATTGAGAACATTATTTCATAATATCCATTTACGTAACAATCCTAAATAAAATAAATAATGCATCTGAAAGCTATTTCAAATATATTATATAAAAATTGTTCAGTTTAAAATAATTTGCAATTTATTACAAAAGTAATAACTGTATTTACCTTTCGTGACAATATAGGAGTATTTTTCAGCAATTTCCTTTAATTCTATTAAAAGTTAACAATAAATATGCTTAACTAGCGGAATGAACATAATTCTAGATCAATTTTGTAATTTTCTTATTACGAATTTTTAAAATTGTTATGGGATGTAATTATTATGGCTAATAATATTACAATTTGTAGAAATATATTTTTTAAATATAACTAAGAATAATAAAAAACTATTCGTTTTAACGCAACTTCCAGGTTTAATTAAAAAATTAGGTTTTTAATTTTGGACCATAATGTGAAGAGAGTCGAAGTGCGTGTGTTTAAACACAATATTTTAAAAATGTATACATTGTACTTGTAGAAGAGACACCTCATTAAGGGGGGTAAAGTTAATTCGTTGAAAAAAAGGCATGTTTTTACGAATTTTTTGTGAGGAACCAGTTGAAATTTCTTTATTAAATCCAATGATCAGAGGCGGATTTAGGCATGGGCAGAGTGGGCAGCTGCCCAGGGCGGCAAAATTTTAGGGGCGGCAAAAGGCGGGCAATTTTTTTCGTTCCTTGAAGGAATAAAAATAATTTTAATCGAAGATCGAGCGCATGCGCATACGCATCCGTCAATCTGAGCGTTGGAAATCTTATGGGCAAAGAACTGTTCCATTTTATGTCACATATACCGGAAAAGAAAGAAGAATTTGAAGGCATTTCAATTTCGGATCTATACCAATAGTTTTTTGATATGAAACTGCAAAATGTGTACCCGTATGTTGATGTGATATTTCGACTAGCATTATGCACACCCTTAACAAATTGCTCTGCAGAAAGGAGTTTCTCTGCGCTAAAAAGAATTAAAAATTATCTTCGGGCGCTTGTTTCACAGGATAGACTACAACATATCTCCATCCTGCACATCGAATCTTCAATATTAAAAAATATTGAATTCGACAATGTTATAACAAAATTTTGCGAAGCTAAAGCTAGAAAACGATTACTTGAAGCTTAATTTAAATTGTTTTCTTGCTACTTTTTTTATTTTTAGAATTTCGTTTTTTGTTCTGTTTTTGATTTTTATTAAAGCCAAATTCGATTGTTACTTTTTTCATAACTGTTAATTACCTGCATTAAAAATTTTGTTCTGTTTTTTTTCCAATTTTTAATAAAACTAAAAATATGTTGCATACAAACTTTTTATTTCGTTCTATTTCTTTTTGGGGAGGCGGCAAAAATTTACTGCCCACAGGCGTCAAAATCCTAAATCCGCCTCTGCCAATGATACATTGATGTATAACATTTGAAAAATGTGCTGTAAAATTTTCACAAAAAAATATTAACAAATACGGTAATGGCAGCAGGTATTCCGACGTGCCTCGAAAAAAAGGAGAATTGCGGTGGACATCATAACTTGGTGCTGGATCATCTGAAATCAAAAAATCAAAGTTCATTCGTTAGATAACAGTTTTCTCCAGGAGGTGACGTGGGGGTTTTTTGAAATTTAATTTTTTTACTTTTTTGGAGTACTTTGAAGGAAAAAACGCGATTTTTCGTGAAGAAAGCCCCCTAATTTGTTATTGTAAAATAACAATTATCAACAAATTTGAAAAAACTCTTCGTCAGGGTCTCTTAAATGATGGACAGAAATAGTGTTCAAAATTTCAAAACTATCGGTGCAGTAGTTTTGAAGTTATAATGTCCACCGACTTTAAAAAAGTGACTTCTGGGAAAAACGCTTTAAAGTTTTGAACACTAAAGAATCTTATATAAAACGTTTATAAGCAAATTTTATCGGCTTACCTCACACTGAATCATCAATGCCAGGTCCATAAAGGATGTTGCTATCATCCATGATGTCTAAAGCATCTTTTTGCGCCTGTCTACGAAGAATCCTGCCTTCTTTGGTTTGTCTCTGAGCTTCCTGATCAGCTCGGCTTATACGTATGGAGTCAGTTGATCACGCACACTCATGAGCACTTGGTCCACTACTAATTCCCATGCCTTCCATGAAGGTTAGTAAAGCAAAATAACCTTCATTGAAGACACTGGCTGCCACATAAGCTGCAATTTCAACGATGACAGACAGAGGTTCCACTCAAGTGCTTTGGTGAGATTTTCCAAATAAGTTGGTTCAAGCTCTCATTGTGGTTCTGCGTGGAGCATCTTTGCTCATATATATAGTATATAGTATACAAAATATACAGTCCAGGCATAAGGACGTTTGTACTTAAGTCGGAATTTCTATAAATAGAACTGGGGGGAAAGAAAAAATATAGTAGAGAGCTAAACATCTGCCAGGCAACAATAGAGCGCTCGGGTCGAGTAAGGATTAAAATCCGACAGGTATAAAAATATTCATAACTTGGTCAATTTTACTCCGATCCACTTTAAATTTTGAGACAATATTCTTAAAGTATTAAGCATTCATTAAAAAAAAAAACAAAAAAAGCAAAAAAAAAATTTAAATACTTTACCCCCTCCTTAATGAAAACAAGAAAAAATTAAAGAAATTAAAATTATGATACCTTTAATTTCGCTTGTTAATCAAGAATTTTCTCTAACACTGTCGGAATGAAGGAGGCTCTAAAAGGAGGCCCTTAAAAATGAATAAAAATAAGTTAATTTATTATAATTATGGTTTAGCATTATTAAAATTGTATTTAACAAACTATTTTTACCGTCCAGTATACGTTAGCAATTTTATTGGCACATAATAAGTTTTGATAATTAATGGCGAATAACAAATTTATTACCAATTTTTCCATTAAAAATTATGGTATGTGCTTTATTAACTAACATAAAATTTTTAATAAGCTCATTAAGCAGTTCGTAATATCTCGATTCAAAGAAAACTGGAAATTTTTCTGGGCCTGTGAAACCTTCCGATGAGTTTTCTCGTCTGGGTTTCTAAATAATAACCCTCCTTCCTTGGGAGCTACAGTTTCCTAAAAAAGGATTTCTTTTTTTGTTACATTCTCTTCTTTTTTTCCATGAAAAGATGTCTCTTAAAGAATAATAACAAACTCTTCGTTTGAACGTAACTTCCAAGTTTATTTGAAAAAATTAACTTTTAAATTACAACGACGGTCGTTTCGCTAAGAAGCATCGTCAGATTGACATATGTCATATGTAATAAGATGGACTTCCAAAAGGTAAGGGTTGGTACAATAAATTTAATGTCTCTTAAAAATTTGTTTATTTAAAAATTAAACTCCTTTTACTTTGTGTTAACGATTGTTAACCTTCAATTAAATTCTTTCACTTTTATTTCATTTTTCATTTCACAACTTAACTAATTATATTAATTCTCAATATTGTACATCTTCTTTTTCTAACTATTTATTATTCAAATCAACTCACATATTACCTTTAGTATGTACTAGAGAGGGGGTTGTATCACTGTGACTTTTAAGATGTAATCCTATCTCCTTTATGAAGGTCAGGATGTCGATCGGCTTCGGTTGAGGTAGTTCTTCCTCTTATATTTGATATTCTCCAAAGCGTTAGAGCTCTTGCATTTTCTAGACCAGTGCATTTTGCGAGAAGCGGAAGTTTTAACCTGTCTCTTCGGTAAGTATTCTTTGATTAAATTTACCCATTCCGAGGACCTCTGTTGGACTACCCAATAAAGCCTTTGCCTGTCATCCCTGGTACATTCTTCCGATATTCGACTCTTTCCTTATTCTCATTGTTCTCAAGTTCATTGATGAGGAAATTGTAGGCCATACCAAAGAATGGTTCAGGTCCCATTAGTGGTACATTCGCTGACCTTCTGGCTAGCATATTTGCTGTTGTGGAAATTGGCGGTTTTTACGGAAGTTGGTATTTTGATCTAGGCCCATAAACCCCTATTCCTGTGCCTCTTTCTGTTGATCCGTCAGTACACCATAAGATAGAGTTCTTGCCTGTCTGCGATTTTACTTTGTGGTCTCATTGACCTTTCTTATTCAACTTCATGATGAAGTTTTTGGGTAAAGTTGAGCTTCTTGGATATCCTCGTCGCCGAAGGGACTGGTGCCTTATATTTTTTTCACTCATCATTCTATGACTTCTTTGATTCTTCTTACATGAAAATGGAGCGTGAATTGTGTTCAATCTGCGAATTGATTCTTGAAAATAATACTGAAACAATTACAACAGTGTAAAAAAGAGGCTTAAAACATTAATTAATAAAAGTCAATTGAAAAAGGACGATAAATATATTTACACATCGGAAATTCTAAACAGCCTGTAGGGTAAACTGAAGGCTACAAAGTTTTTCTTTGCAAATGAATTAAAAGGACTTAGTAATTCTTGATATTTTATTTTTTATTTATTCCAATATCTCTCTCTTTACGAAAGACATTTTTAAGGAAAAAAACTAAAAAGAGCATCCTCGTGCTATCGTAAAAGCTTGGATTCGTCGAGGTAAGCTTGCTACTAAATAATTGATAATCTTATGTTTAAGAAATTGTAGCTTTCTTTAAAAATTTTTATCTTTTGTAAAGAGAAAGAGTCAAAATTAATAATAATAATAATAATAATAATAATAATAATAATAATAATAATAATAATAATAAGAATAATAATAATAATAATAATAATAATAATAATAATAATAATAATAATAATAATAATAATAATAATAATAATAATAATAATAATAATAATAATAATAATAATAATAATAATAATAATAATAATAATATTTATTGCATCTCATTGAAATTACATTCAACATAGCAAGGATTTGGTTACAAAATTAATTTAGTATTAATGTGCATTACAATCTGTAGTCACATACCATGCGTTAATTAACAGTAAAGATAAAAAATGTGTTTAAAATAATTAGCCTAGACAAAAAAAAATTATTCATTAATAACAAAGGATCTAAGTTTAATAACTCCTATAAAAAATGCAGTAATGAGTTTCACACTAGAAGCAGTTGGGTTATTTAGTGCCTGAATAAAATCATTAATATTGTTAAGACTTTTTAATTCGGGAGTTCGAAGACAATCATATAGTCTGCATTCGAGCACAATATGTTCTAGAGTTTCGTTCCGAAGTGAATTACACATTGTACAAATTTCATCTTGTTTAATGAGATAAGAATTTCCGTTATAAGCGATGTGTATACGAGACTTGGAACTCATCCGGATTTGGCAAAATATCCGCATTAATTTAATCGGAAGTTTGTAAAAAAGGTAGGCTGATGGGTTTGAACTAACCTGAAAATGTTTAAAAATTGAGCAATATTCACCATTAGTTAATCTTTGCAAATCTTCATTAAAAAGTTTAGTTTTGTAGGCTAGGAGAATATTGTCGTAGTTTTTCTTTAACCCACTATAGGATAAATTGACCCAGAGGTCAGAGAATCCAAGCTGCTCGAGTATAAGTCGCATTTGAAGAGCCCAATTATAGCAATGGTTATTAGAATTTTGCAGACTAATCAGTCGAAAGAAAACAATCTTCGGTAATCTTTTTTTTTCCATTAATAAAATTTTAAGAAGCCAATTAAGGCAGTGTTTAACTACTATATAATCAAGTTTATTAGTCCCCGTTTCCAAACGTATAATATGATCAGGAGTGTTTCTTGGTAAGAGAAGCAGCCTTTTGAAGAACCCCACCTGAATTCTTTCAATAATATTCAAGTAACGAAGACCCCACACTGGAATGGAGCTAGTCAAACTATTTATTATTATTGAGTTATATAAAGTCATACGCGAATTCCATGAGCTTATTTTAGACTGCGAAAGTATGGACATTACAGCCCCAATAGCTTGTTTGGCTTTTGTGCAGCATTGATTTGCTTGTTCGCGAAACAGTGATGAGGAGGTAAACTGTACTCCAAGATAGACATATCTATTAACTAATTCAATTTCCGAGTTGTTTAGGAGAAATTTGTAGTTTCTTGCTGTTTTAAACCCTCCCCTAGAAAAACACACGACTTTAGATTTGAAGTTATTAACCGTTAATTTATTAAGACGTGTGTAGTTTTCCAAAATTTTTAGTTTTTTTGCCAAATCTATTTCCGAATCTCCAAGAATAACCAAATCGTCAGCATACATAAGCAACAATAAATCGTTCTTGTTGTCAATATTAATACCCACAACTCCAGCCTTCCTAAAAAAAGACTCAATATCAGCTAAAAGAAGTGCGAATAATGTGGGGCTCAGTGGTTCACCTTGCAAAACTCCCTCATTAACCTCAAACGACCTCGAAAAGTTATTCTGGATTTTTACACGAAAAGATGCATTTTTGTATAATGCCTGTATTAAACGAATGATTTTGGAGCTAATGCCTGAAACAGCGAGTTTGTACCATAATATAGAATGTGACACAGTATCAAAAGCTCTCTTAAAGGGTAGGGGAGGTACCAACTACTGAGGATAACTAAAAACACGAAAATTAAAAAAAAAATTATCCAAAATTAATAAGTATTTCTTATAACTTGCAAAGAAAGACTTTCCAGCCTACAGTTTACCCCAATGGGTGTTTAGAATTTACGGTACATAAATATTGTTTCATTCCACCCTGTATAATAAATTCCATACAATATACCATTAGTTTATTATACAGTGTGGAAAGCACCTACTTAAAAGTTTAAACAAATTACTTTACGATTATGATTGCTTTTTAATTGATTTAACTTAATAAATAAAATTTCCGGATAATCTTATTTATTGCATTGGATTACCCAAATGAAGTGTCACAACTTGAATTACGTAATGATAATTTTTTCCTCAAGAGGGCGCTAAAATCGGAATTCGGGTCAACAATATTGGTACTGCTGAATTCCCCAAAAATGTACCACATTTGGTACTTTCCCTATCTAAATTTTAGGAATTGTTCAACCCTCTGCTCGAGGGTTGAAGTGGCGATGCTGCAATTAGAAAAAATAGGTGTCCCACTCGAAATAAAAATCGACCTGTCCCAGCGTTTTTTATAATTTTCTAAACTAACCCCACAAATAATTGTATTCCATAACTGGTTTCCACACTGTATTTTCCTACAGAGGTAATACATCTACTAAGGCCGGGCCTGTGCATACCCCGCACTCGACCGCTCATACAGAGCTATAAATTAGATTTGTTTATTGCAAATATCTCGGTTTCTATTGCAAATACGTCAAAAGTGATTGGGAATGATTTTGTAGAAAATTTTGATACCTACATTTTTTATTTAAAGCTTTTTTCCATATCTTCGAAAATTTTCGAGATATTTTAAAAAATGTGATTTTGGGGGTAGTGTTTAATTGGTATTCGCCCCCTAAATAGAATTCAACAGTTTTTAACTATGTATACTTCAATTTTATGTCAAAACGAACCTACATTCAAAAATGCAGGCTTTAGTTTTGAATAGTAGCTTAAATGCTCATTTTATTGGACTATATCTAGTGTTAAACCTAAATATTATTTTATCTTTGTTCATCCTGAAGTCCATTATATGTTTTCCCTATGCAACCAAATTTGGAATAGTGCATAGTGGTCACAGATATTATATGGAGAGCAGCGTCTCACTGTCTGTACTGTTTTTGTTTCTCAATCATCATTATCATCATGCATTTCCTTCCAATTTCGAATTTATTTGTACCTACTGTAAAAAATATCCGTTTTAGAAACTAATTTTTCTTTCAGTAAAAAAAGAAAAACGGAAATTTGGGTCTTTTCACTGGTGTTTATCACTTTGACTAATATCCATTAATGATTTGATTTAATCAATGAATTTTATTTGTGCCTATTTAGATAAAAAATCGGTGTTAATGTGCTTATAATGTATACGCTATAATCTATAATGTATATTAAAGAAAACTAGTTTAGTTAATGTTGTTGTATGTTGTGATAAGTATTGATAATTATAGAATATGCGAAAGAACGTATTAAAATATTGAAAATGTGCTAAATTATTATTTATCGGCTTTTATAGAATATTACGTATAATTTTATTTATCGACACAAAAGCATCACGTTCCTAGCGAGTGATAATTTGATGTGTTCTGTGGATTGATAATATGTAGGTACGCATATCTAACCTAACAATTGTTATTTCGTTTTTGTGTGTTTTGGAGTTAATCCAATCTGAAGTTTATACGTAAGTTTGTGTTCTTTAAACCGGACATATCTGTTTGGTTTATTAAGTTACGGTAGTATTCACATACCATGTATCTCCGAAAAGCGGTGACCTTACAATTTTTATTTTGAAATTTTTTCCATTTCACTGAATGCAAAAAATAACTTCTTATCTAATATGTTGAAAAATAAGTTGATTTTTAATAACCTTATCAGTTTTTATGAAGAAATATTTTAGTAGTACAACCAACATTGTTTTGATTGCTGTTTTGTTTTTAATTAAGTACTTTAAATTACGAATTAAAAGTGGAAAGCAAGGAAATATTTTTTATTAGAGAACAATCAATGAATATAAACTTAATTGAAAATGTACTATAGGTATATTAAAATCATTATATAATCAAATATCCAAACACAGGTAAAAATATTAATAGTATTATTTATGAAGAAATGGGATGCAAGGATCGAAGATGTTTCCTTCTTGGACCAAATTACTAGAAAACCTGGGTTGTTTTCACAATCTATAAAGGGCCAATTGAATCACTTATTTGAGAAACTCCCAGAAAACATAGTTTTGAGAAAATAAAAAAAAAAACTATTTTTAGTTATCACTTTTTTGAAGTTTACTAATTAATAATTACTATAAAATAGTTACACAATGTATTGACAAAAAAGAAAAAATATGGTATATAGTAATTGACAAAAACCGATTTTGAAAATTGGACATGTTGGCTTTCTCAAATAAAATGTTTTGATTTTGTAACTTTATTGTTAAAAAATGTTACAAACTAGTAATAAGCATAAAAAAATATTACAGAACGTCTGGCTCCAATTCACCATCTACAGTTGGCCATAAAAAAAGTTGTTACTAGAAACGCTGAATATTTTCACAATTCAAAATGTATTATCCATTTGTTTATCCTTAATAGGTACTTTAACATTGGGGTAAGCTCGTTCTGTACAAAGTACAGCAACCTAACCTAACCTAACCTAACCTAACATTGGGGTAAGCTGGTTCTGTACAATGTTGGTTTGGTCTAGGATATTTTGTGCCAATATAGTCATATACTATAATTATGCTATTTAGAAAACTGCATATACGTCGATATTTTAAATGGCACTCTTCCACTTCTCACAGGGTCTGTACTCGATCAATTTCTTTTATAAAATCTGGGCCACCAAGTCCTAAAATCTTTAATAATACTGTTATTATCTTCTATAAGGTACATTGTAGACTTGTTTTGTACAAAAAAGTTCGGTGCATTGCTTGAGGGTATAAACTATCATTTATCTTAAGAGCTCTCCTAACAAATCCGAAATCCCTGTCACACGGAAAGAATCAATGGCCACGTATTTGAAATTACTAGTCAACTGTCTTAAATCGCCCTATGTCTGTTAATAATGCAAACATTCTCACAGTTGTGCGGTTTTTATTTGGTCCGAGACATCCATCCATGAACACATGCAGATGCTTAACTTCAGGTGGAACATAATTTTCAATAAATGAGCAAGCCTCATTTGGGCGTTTTTTCCTATACCTTCGTGGTACATTTAAAAATATGCTTTACCCATTTTAACATCATGTATGTCAAATATAGAAACTGTTAGTTGATGTAGGTAGAAAGTTTCTTGAACGGGATTCTAGGGCAAAAATAATCTTTTGCATATAATCAACAATTACTATCGCTACACTAAAGTCATTTTTATAAAGTTCTTTTAATGTATTCATTTTTGAATGAAACTTTTTAGCATGTCTGAGATGGACTGTCGTTTCAGCTACAGCTACACGTTTAGCATTGTCATTTAGCTCTTTGAATTTCATTTTCACTGCTAGTTCCTCACATTTACAGCAAGTGTCGACTTGGGGTCGTCCAAAACATAAACTAAACCTTTCTTTAAAAACTTTGTAATACAATGAATATTTTACTTTAGTGTTGGGATACTTTAACAAATCTTTTTAATGTCAAGTTTTTCGCTTAGATACTTATAATGTCGACTACTGTAATGGGAAATGATGCAATATGTGAAACAATCAGATCAATAAGGCCAAATGGTTTGGAATTATTAGGAGTATTTTTTCCCGTAGCGATTTTCCAGCAGATAAAAGCAAACACAAGCGATAAACACGATCATGGCTAAAAGCGTGAAGACAGAGAAAGGCAGTTTTGCATATCACAAGATGCCTTGAGCTGTAGTTAATAGTATACTTGTAAACACTATGAACTGGAACTGCTGATATTAGCGACTAAAGATAAACATCTTGCTCGTTTTTGGAACCAAAACTGTAAACACTTCTTGCTTCGCCTCTTCTGATAATTTTTCTAAGCATTTACAGCGTCAGCTAAAAACGAACAAACGAACCTTATTCGAATATATTGCTGACAATTTTTAGGTTAAGTTTGCTTACTTGCAGTTTAATCCCATTTCCTTTTTAGGAACAACATTCCCTTGGTAATTTACATATTCATCGTCTTTTATTACACTTTTAACACCTTTTTGGCGTTTAATTCTATCAATATTATGTTTTTCCATTGTGATATTGTGAATAAACTCTCGAAATGACATTCTTAAAACACGACAAGTCAACAGCTGCTATACAAGTGACATAAAAATCCGAACACCCAGTTATTTTAATAAAATTTGGTGAATTTACTTATTTTACTGAAATAAACAACTGATAAAATTTTCAGCCTTTTATATTGCTTTTTTTGAAATCCACTAAAAATCCAAAAATGAATATTGTAGCCGTACTAAAGATGCACATTTTGCGGATTTTGGTTCTTGACCTTCTTTACGATTGGTTATGATGTTTAGGGTACGGAGTCCTGTACGATTTTGCCAACTTAGTGAGTTTGATAGGGGTTGTATAGTGGGACTTCGGGAAGCTGGATTTTCTTTTCGGGAAATTGCAGTTAGAGTGCAAAGAAGTGTAGACACCGTGGTTAGGTGTTGTCAGGCATGGCTTCGAGAAGGCCGTACGCAAAGAGCAAGGGGCTCTGGGCGCCCCCGTAGAAGAACAGACCGTGAAGATCGCCACCTAAGATTATTGGCCTTAGGGGACCGTTTCTCCACTACCAGGTTCATTGCAAATGAATGGTTTACAGAACACGGAAGACTTATTGGCATGTGAAGTGTTTACTGACGAATAAAACGTTTTGGCCTGTTTTCATACCGACCACACTTGGTCCTCCCTTTAACTCCAGAACACCGACGTAATCGCCTTGAGTGGTGCAGAGAATGGTCACTATGGGATCAGGAAAGGAACGTGCAGCTTTATATCCAAGAAGTTTTAGAACCCTATCTTTTACCCTATTTTGACACCCTGGCAAATCCAACTTTCCAACAAGATAATGCCCGACCACATGTCGCAAGAGTCACAATAGACTTCTTTAAACATAATGATGTCACATTGTTACCTTGGCCACCAAGATCTCCCGACTTGAACCCGTGTGGGATATGAAGGGTAGGAGATTGCTCAATTTTCAACGTCCTCCTCAGTGTCTAGAGGAACTTCCAGAGGAGTTGGTGGTTACCACAGGAGGACATTGACCACCTGATCAGAAGCATGCCCAGGCGCGTTGGAGAATGCATAACACATCGGGGTGCATCTACACATTATTAAAGGTAAAAGGGCTTTAAAGCAATGCCATCATTTTGAAATTTTTATCATTTACTTATTATGCTTCAGTAAGTACTCTTACAAAATTTTATAAAAATAAAATTATTTAAACTAGGTGTTCGGATTTTTATGTCACTTAGTATATTTTGATTGAGTAACCCGACAAATTCTGAATATATCTGATTTTAAAAGTAAATACAATATTGGATGGCAGTTAACATGTAGGAGAGTGCAAGGATTTGTTGAGTTAGAGCAAACTATGTGCCTTGCTGTTGATAACGGACTTTTCTCGTAAAATATCAAAATACGTCTTATGTGGATTTTTCTGGTTTCTCAAATAAGTGATTCAATTATTCTTCTTGGTAAGTGTAATAAAGATATGCTGAAAATAAAAATAAGACGTCAATTTTCTTGTCTATATTTTTGTACATTATTTTTTAATAAGTCACAACAGGTAATACATAATTTCCTGCAAACATTTGCCATCAAAATTATTATATTATATTATCTGTAAGTAAATTTCCACACCTTTGAGGAAGTACTGCATTTTAGTTTTTAATACGTGACAATAGCACCAAAAACTCAAATATTTGTTCTTAACATGTGGGTAACTGTTAAACAAAGATCTTTTCTTGGTGATAATTTTTATCTTTAAACCTTCGAATACATCGTGACTAACTTTTATATTTTTATCTTGTTAGATGCACTTTTACCTCATCAGCTTTCTCTCAACCCATCCCCTTTAGTTCATTGCCCAGTCCACTGAGTTAAAGTAGTCGGTGACAATCTTGAGAGTAGTCTCTAATTGTCCTGACTAGTTATTAATTTGGCCACTCACAGAATATTATCGACGGTTTTTACTTCTTGTTTACACCCCCTGTGTAGTCGTGTGTTACTTACTTTTATCTTGTAGATGTCTTTTTAACGATTATAGGGACTCCATTCACTCAGCAGCTTCTTTGGTCTATCT
Source organism: Ophraella communa (assembly GCA_035357415.1). Taxonomy (NCBI): domain Eukaryota; kingdom Metazoa; phylum Arthropoda; class Insecta; order Coleoptera; family Chrysomelidae; genus Ophraella; species Ophraella communa. The sequence goes on along the minus strand of CM068995.1, from coordinate 11,345,493 downwards.
CCCTCTATCTCTATTCACAATTTTCCAGACAGAGGAGATGTGTCTGCAGGAGATACTTAAGCATGCAGGAACAAAACTATAAAAATCCGATAGCCAGGCGGCGCTACAGTCACTGCAATAAATTCGGATCGACTCCAGCTTGGAAATGCCTTCAGGATCTTATACGTCTCACAACTGGGTATACCGGTATTAAAGGAAACTAAAAAGCGGACATTCCAGCCAGATAAGTTGCTGAAGGAATATTTATAGGCCCGGAGCCATTCCTAGGCATAGCGAATAGCGTAGCCAAAGGAACAATATCGAACTGGGTAGATCAGAGGAGATGTTCTTACTGGTTCGAGCTAGAGGGTTTAAGACACTCAAAGGCATTTGTAAGAGATCTCTCTAAAAAGAGGTCTCAAGAGCTGGCGAATATGAGCAGGCAGAACCTACGAATTATGATAGGACAACTGACTTGTCACAGTCGCTTTAATGGGCAAATGAAAACAATTGGAGTGTCAGAGAGTGCGGACTGGACATTGTGTCAGGTGGAGGATGAAACAGTAAAGTATATTTTGCCGAGAGCTCGAGAGACTAAGGATCAATAAATTTGGTTTGCATCAACTCGAGCCCAAGGACTTCATGGAAGGGTCGCCACGGACCCTGATGAGCTTCATCAGAGGTATAAGGCTGATAGAAAGACTATAATCTAGGGGTGAGCCACGGAGTAGATCTTTCAGGTCGCAGTGGAAGGGACTTTGAACTACCACTTATATGGAAGTAACCTAACCTAAACGTATAGTCCTTCATGCATAAAATTTCACAAGATAAAACATAACAAGGTTCATAACCTTTTATAAATGGGATTTTTTAATTATATTTAATTTAAAAAAGTGAAAATATAAAAACAATAAACAATACTCTTAAAAATGTATAATAATAATTTGTTGACAATAATGCAATCTCTAATTTCATCATGCTCTTGAAGTTTAATCAGATAAATATTTACCTACCTCAGTGTTCTTTATAGCATAAACTTCCATAAAGACGAGAATAAATGCTGTTGAAAAAGCAATTAAGTGAAAACCTTGGAAAACTCCGTGTTGTGTAATTATAGTTGTTATTGACTGAGGGATAAATTTGTTTTCTTGTCCAATTCAAAGTAAAAAGATGTGGCTATCGTTTCGATATTTCTTCAAAGATATTGCGTGTCTATCACTAAAATAAGGTAAGGTGAGGTAAATAAAAAAATGTCTCATTACTATACCTATTCTTAACAATGAGAATAGATATGAAAATATTATATAGTCTAAATATAGTCCAGTAAATAAAGTGACAAAGCAATTTTGTACAGTTTTTCCTTGTGACAATTTTCTTCTGGTATGCTTTACATCGAAAAAAAGTTTATCAACATTAGACAGCTGAAAATGGCCCCCCATGCCGAAAGATGGGTTTCCAGATTTTTATCTGCCAAAATTTCCAAATTGAAGAATTTCGGTTTTGGAAAAAATGAGAATCTCCTTGTAATCCTTAAAAATGGTCCTAATACTAATACTAATTTCATAATTTTCCTGATAAAGACACCCATAAGTCCTCTTTTAACATATGCTTTACCGCTAGGGTGCCGCCGCCGCTTTCTGCGGGCGGACAAATTGTTCCGTAACTCCGGTACATTTTTTCAAAGTGTATTGGAATGGAAAACTCGTAATTTGCATTGTATAGGACTTTTGACCCATTCTGCTTGTTCTAGAAAATAAAAAAATTCAAAGTTTTTTCATGGTGTTTTGAGACTCTGTTTGGAAAAATGGATTATTACTGACATTTCTTTTTTATAATGAGACTTGTGCCTGTATAGCGTATAATGTTCAGTGATCCCAGAAAATTTCCTTCGCCATCTATCCTGCATTTTGATAAGAAATTGATTTGCAGATCAGCATTTTTGAGCAGCTTATTCCATATTTATCCAGTGTGGAATTTTTTTGCGAAAAAAATGCTTTAAAAATCCATTTTAAAAAATTTTTCTTTATTTTTTTTTCGATAAAAATACTCTAATCCGCATGTTTTGCGACAGATATTTGCGGAATACTCAATTTTGAGTATATTTCCACGTCGGAATTTTCTCCCACGAAAACATCCAAGAAGACCTTGCGCCACTAACAAAAACTATAGGTATTTTCTCAAAGGTTTGGATACTTTCAGGTCTTCAATTAATAAAGTAGAATTTGTTGCAAACTGTCCAAGTAGTTCAATTTGTGAATTGTTATTAACAATTTTAACAGTAGTATTATTTGTATCGTCGGTGACACCTAGGTCGAGTAATTGCAGTTAGAAATTATTATTATTACTTTATTATTATAATAAGTTGCTTATGGATAATCTTATTCTGATTTTATTCTGAATCTTCCTTCCTTTGACATATATTTCTTTAATTCTTTTCACTATCTTGGCCCAACCATCTAGCTATTTTGCTTTACTATATTTGGTTATTATTGGCTTTCGGCATATTTCTTGCAGTTCATTCTTTATTCATTGCTCAACAATCTACCAACATTTTTCATAAGATAATCTTATGAAAATAAATTTCCAGTTTTATTCACTGTTGCTTGTCATTTATTGTAAAACTTGTTTCCTCTATCTCCATATTTTTTAAGTTTTCCCAAAGTGACCAGTTTCACAAATTTATACTTTTTAAAAATATTTTGTACTTCTTTATTTAATTCTATATTAAATTCTTCTTTATTTATTTAAAACTTTTTGTAAATTCCCTTAGGTACTTTGATTTACTGACTTATTTTTTAAGCCATCTTTTCTGTAATATAACACTTTTTTTGAATGATAATAATTTTTTGAATTGTTTTATGTTGTTTGAAAGTTTTATAATATTTCTAAGATCATTAAAAATAGAACATTTTAAACAAAATTTCCACTATTTATTAAAAAAAAACTGCTTTTGTAAGCACTTTTTTTAATAAATACTTAGTGGAAATTTTGTTTGAAAAGTTTTACTTTTAATGTTCTTAGTAAGATGAGAAAATATTAATACAACCAATGGACTTCCACAAAGTAAAGGTTAATACAATCAATTTCTTTATTATATTTCTTTTACTTATTAACATCTTTCGTTAAAATTAGTTTTGTTATTGTAATTTCTTTTTGATATGTTTGTAGATTACTTTCAATTTGTTTTCTATTTCTTTAACTTAAATATTCTGTTTTATTGAGGCTTTGGAATTTATAACATTCTTTACAATTTCAGTTTGTCAATTTGTTTTCACTTATTGTTTCTTACGTAAATTAAGTACATTATTGTGAATAACCTATCTATTCTGTAATATTAAATTTTGTGTAGTCTGATCATGGTTTTCTGGATTAACTTCTGTGAACCTTTTTAAATAAGCAATTTTTTTAATAAATACTGGAAGCTTTGTTTAAGTTCTACTTTTAATGTATTAGTAAGATGTACTTTCACAACGTAAATTTTGTGTAATCTGATCATGGTTTTCTGGATTAGTTTCTGTGAACCTCTTTAAAATAGTTTTTTCAATAATCGAATGCATTGGACAACGAAAGCTTAGCAGTATTTTGTTGGACGAACTTTGCGTTGCGGATTAATTAATCATGAGAGGAAACTTGCAGACCTTGAGCTGCAGCAGGGAGTTAATAGAAAAATGGGTACTTAACCAAGATTAGTCCCCCTTTGGTTTTATTTTTGTCTATTAATATTTACAAACGTCAAAGGGGAATAAACCAAGAACGGTTTATTTCTAATAACATATTAATAATTATAAAAGTTTAGTCATTTTGTTGTTAAGGTATTCTAAAACTGCACAATTTCCAATATATATCTACTTATAGAAATGCAATTAAGCAAAGGAATTTTTTAATTTTATTTTCATGTTCGTAGAATATAAAATTTAAATAAATTTTACGATAATAGGTCATTTCCAATTTTTTACTTTTTTCTATATGTATGCATTATCATGTTTTCCATTGTATGTTGTCGGTAATACCATAAAACATTTTAATTTAGCGTTTTTATATACATAAATAAACGTGACATCACAGTTTTCGTTTATAAAATGTATTTTCTACAAGACCTTGGGTCAGAAACAGTGACACAAAAATCCATTTTGATTTAATTTAAAAAATAAATGTTAAACTTATAACAAAATGATCTTGTTTAACATTAGAGTGAAATGTTCAACGAATTCTTACATAAAGAATAATAAAAAACTCTTCGTTTCAACGTAACTTCCGAGTTTATTTGAAAAAATATGTTTTAAATCACAATGACGACCGTTTCGCTAAGAAGCATCGTCAGATTGACATTTAAGTTACATTTTACAAACAAAATGTAACTACGTATTCGCATAATATCTGTTCCGCCGTCTCTTTGGCGCTTTCGGAGAAACTACAGTTTTCACTTTCCGATTTGTCATTTATTTTAAAGTAATACCTTAAAGGGCAATGTCAAGTGAGAAGACCTACGGTCAATTTTATATCCTTTTTGCTTATTGCGAGAAGGCATTTTGATTTTTCAGGTGATATGTCTACAAACCATTTAGCTTGCCTCAGTCCTGGCGTATTCCTCCAGTGAGATCGTAGTCGATCCTTTTCCCAAGAACGGAGTTCCTTTTTGATCTGACTTTTTGTAAGACCACAGAAGGGCTCCGGATCAAGGATAGGAGTATTAGTCCCTTATTTTGCGAGTCTATCAGCTTCCTCATTACCTACTATCCCTCTGTGACCTGGCACCCACCCATTTACCCAGTTTCTTAAGGGATTGTTTACATTCCCAGACTAGCTCTGAGTCATAAATAAAAGAACTCAGAGGCTTTAAAGCTGCCTGGCTAAGAATATAGATGTTTGCCCTCTCTACAAAGACACTCTAACATGTGTAGCATATATCTCCGCCTGAAAGATAGTTGGGGAATTGCCAAGGGATTGGGACAACCGAAGATTCGGTCTCATTACTCCAATTCCAACCGTATAATCTATCTTGGACCCATCTGTGTACCACACCAGTGAGCCCTCTTCCAGCTCTGGTTGGACTTTTTTAATTCTATAAAGGTTTCCTATAACCACTTCAAATGGTGTTTCAAAATCAAACTTAACTGGCATGGAGTCTAATGGTTGGATCCTGGATCCTTAGATGGCCAACCAAATTAATTGGTTTTAATTTTTCTGTCTGTTGTAGTCATAAGGCACCCGCTGCAGCCTCCCCCATAATCCAATAATGCAGCGGAGGTAGACCTAGCAACGAAAAAGGGAAATTCCTTTGCTGTTTTGAACTAATAATTTAAAAAAGCACAGCTACTTCTGCTTCTAGAAACCATCACAATCATTCAATCACTTTACACTGTAAACAACTCGGTTTACCAACAAAATGTGTCTAAAATTCATGCACAATTCAGAGAACCTGGACATGTTAAACCATTAAAGAGAAAACCGCACTTCATTGAAGATGATGTGAAAGTGGATATTATATTAAGTGTCGTGGAGAATCCAACGTCAAGTACACGTCAAATTTCCCGTCAAAATAATGTTAGTCACACAACTGTCCTAAGGTGTTTCCATAAAGAAAAACTTCATCCATATAAATTGAATTTTGTGCAACAACTAATAGATGACGATCCAGATCGTAGAATGCGAAAGAATTTTGAATAAATTGCACAGAAATGAAATATCTTTTGGTACAATTATTTTTTCGGAAGAATCAACATTCTAATTGAACGGGGAGGTAAACAGACAAAACTGTAGATATTGGTCAGAGACGAATCCTCATTGGATGTGTGAGACACATACTCAGTATCCTCAAAAGTTGAACGTTTGGGAGGTATCATAGGTGATCATATTATTGGTTCTCTTTTTGTAGATGGAAATTTCACAGCCGAAGACGAAGTTAGAAACGAATTGAGAGACCAACTCTTATTTTTAATTTCTCCAGGTTTTCCTGGGATGTTGATAAATAAGAAATTTATTATACCATTTTAAAATGTTATTTTTATTACACCTCTTTATGTACAAGTTAAAATTGTTTTTAATTGTGATGTTTTATTTATATTTCCTTCTTGAAGTGATTGTATATTGTTTTTATTCTTGGCAATGTTAGTTTTACTTGAGGACCTTACACAATCTTTAATTAACTTAGTATTATAATAAAAAATAATTTTTTTACTAATGTTCACTTCTCGTTCTTAGTATCTTGAAGAAATAAATTCGAGAGTTTAATAATTGACAAATAGTTTTACTCATCTTTGGCCGTGATCCTGACTACATCCTCAGATCTGGTACCTGTTTCTTTCTGGGTTTTTCATCAGATCAAGAATATTTTCTATACATTTTTATGCAGATGACAAGTATACATCACTCTATATTCGCAGTATCTCTTTCATGTAATATCTAACCTATTCTAGATACAGTTCTAACGGAAAATATGTCATACATATAATTTACCTGTTCCTTTGTCCCCAAAATGATCAGGTTATGTAATGAGGAACGGTATATACGAGTCAATTCAAGGAATATAAAAACAAAAACAGACAGACTAAAATACACAAAATACACTTTTAAGGAACTACCTGAAAATAATGTAGCCATGAAGACGGTATTCACAGACTTTGTTGGTTTTCCTCGTTTCCTTCTATTTGTTGGGTTGTATTTTAGAGCTCTTCTTGGCAATCTGTGTTCCTCCATTCTTCTCACATGTCCGTACATTATCAATTTCCTAGTTTCTATATTGTTTCGGTGGTTTTTCTGTGGTTTCTTTTGGTTCTTTGTCTGATTTCTGTATTAGGTATATGGTTGAGATGCGACATGCTCTTCTCAGGTAGTCCATTTCCACAGTGTGAACTTTCTTTCTTTTCTCAGTCATTTTCCAGCATTCTGCTCCGTATGTAAAGATAGGCTCTACAATTACTTTGTAGATTGTCATTTTGGTTTTCAGAGGTGTTTTTTTAGACCACAGTATTGCGTTCAAAATTTGTAGACTCTTCCGACTCTATATTCGATATCTCTTTCTGTTGTTCCTTTACTAGTAATGATACTTTCTAAATATTTATATTCGTAGCATCTTTTTATTTTTCTTGATTCCAAATCTGGGGCTTCGTCTGGGCAGATTATTTTCGCATAAAGTGACATAAAACCTTAATAAAGATCAGGTGCGCGCAAGCAGAACATGCACTTGTCAAAAAACATACGATGGGTTTAGTTAACACCAAAATCTTGAAAAATAAACAAAATACTTCTCCCTAAAGAACCGGATTTTATTTAATTGAATCTCTTTTTTTGTCCCCTAATTTTTATTTAAAAATCCTTTCTTTCATACTTTTTTTATTACAGTTGTTTCTTTTTTTAGATTAATTAAGCAATAAATTAAACAACAAAAACATTGAGAGGTATTTTGTTAGGTCAACTTACCTATCAATTGTTGACGTAATTTGACACATCGGGGTTCTCCTTTCATGTTTTTGCCTCTTTTTATTCAGTCAAATCTACAAATTAAAACATTTTAACCAATTACTTTACAGCAAGCTTTTTTCGTCTCCAATATTTTTATTTTTATATATTTCTCGAAATATTTTTAATTTTTAACTTCATTTTAATAACATTTTAATAACATTTTAATGGTTTTTAAACTGTGCCGTTGTTTTATTGTGTCTAGTTTTTATGATCGAGAGAAATTCTCTGATGACGAACTTAGCTACTTCATTCAACTTAGTTAAGTAAGTCTTTATTTTGATGAATTGTTAAAGATTTTTTTGTATTGCATTTCCTCACCTTACAGTTTCCTGATGAAGGTTTAAAGAATAATCCGAAAGCTTGAAAATGTTGAAAAAAATTTTACTTACCTTGGCCAATATCCGGACAACGCCCCCAGATCGTCTTATGCCTTAGTTGTATTTAAGGATCAATTTTTTTGTTTTTTGTTTTATTTTAATATAATAATTTTCAGTTACAATTTTATATGAATGTTACATGACTTGATAATTAACCAGTATTTTGGAAAATTTCTTTTAATAATTACTTTTAAATAACTATCATTTAATTGTACGAGTATATTATGTTTTATATATGGTGATGTAGGAAGTGTCTTTATAAAAATTTATTTATTTAAAACAATGTACATATTTTTGAATTGGTTTTTTATATTGGACGACCGACCTTCTTTATAAAAACAATAAAAATGTAGAGGTTATTTATATTAATATCTACAAAAAGAACTCAATAGGGTTATTGCCATTGGATACAACAGAATTTCATAAAAAACGGTTTTGTTATAGTTTATGGATAATCTTTCTTGCAAGTAGTGAAACAAAAGATTTTCATTGAATTGATTAGATTTTGGATTCAAGTTTAAATGTTTTTTTCCAAAAATATCACTAAACAGGTACTTTTTTACTCCCGTTTCACATGCCATGGCAGAGATCATCATCATCAGCGCCTAACAATTTTAAGGAATTATGGTAAAAACGCTTCAGGAAGCATTTTTGGAATCCAATTTCTAGTCGAGGTGGATTATTCTTCGTTTTACCCCATAAGTTTATGTGTGTTTTTGCTGTGGCTGTTATCCTTCTCCATACGTTCCGATCTTTACATTTTGTTTTCCATTTTTTGATGTTCATATTCTTGAAATCTTCTATTTCCTCCCACCACCTTTTTCTCGGTATTCATCCGCTTCTCGGTCCTAGCGGTGTCCAAACGTAAATTCTTTTCACGATTTCTGTTGGTTCTCTTTTCATTATATGACCGAGCCATTCTAGTCGAAGTGCCTTTATGTATTTAACTATGTTTTCCCCATTCTCTTCTCTGTCCATCTTCTGTTACGTTTGGGCCTAGCATCGTTCTAACTATTTTTCTTTCAAATCTTTTTAAATCTTAATAATACTAAGTTTTATAGATACAGAAGAGATATTGAAGAACTGATAGAACTAAAAATACCATCTAAAATTAGGAAGTTAATAAAAATGAGTCTAGATAACACAAAAGCTACTGTCACATTCCAGAGAATCACAACAGAAGAATTCGAAATCAATAGTGGAGTGAAACAAGGCGATGCAATATCACCAATATTATTCAATTTAATATTGAAAGGAATACTTAGGAAAGCCAGTCTTAACAACAAAAGCTTCATGACGAACCACATACAAATAGTTGCGTATGCCGATGACATAACCATAATATCAAGCACAAAAGCACATGTCACTTATCAGAGCTATAGATAGATTGGACAAAGAAGCAAGAAAATTTGGCTTGCAAATAAATGATAAGTATATGAAACTAACAAAGAATAATGAAAATAACCCAGATAAACACTTAACTACAACCTACTACAAATACGAACGAATGACAACATTCAATTACCTAGGGGTGACCATTGGTAAAACAGGGAAAAAAATAGTTGCAGAAAGAATCTTAAGAGGTAACCAAGCATACGGGGAAAACAAGTCTCTGCTGAGAAGTAAACAACTAAAGATAAAAACCAAATACCGATAAAACTCTAATAAGACATGACAGAAATAAAGCAATAAATAACATATCCAATAATGTTTGTATTGATTTGATAAAAACTATGGTGAAATTCATTTTCACTTTTAAATAAGTAGGTAGACTAGGACTATTAAATGAGTAATGATAATATTTCTTCATTTTGTCTTTGTTCAGTTAACCTCACATTCTGACAAATGGATTGACATTTAGTTGTAAGTATTAGTCCCTGTATTTTTCTACCTTGGTTAATAATGAGCAACATTACTAATTCAAAAGTCACTAAAGTTAGGCTAGTAGTGATAAAAAGGTTATTTGAAAATTTTATTAATTTTATTTAATTTCAGTCCATAAAATCTTTTTATTTTGTTATGACATTTACATGCATAGATATACCTACATTTTCTCGGCAACAGTCCTCTGTTATCAAAGTATAAGTCTGCACTATTGTGCAACAAATTCATCCATGGGTGTTTATCAAAAAAGTGTTTATCAAAATCAGTGTTTACCCATCTGTACGTTACTTAAAAATGAGAAGCGCTAACAAAAAGTTTTTAAACAATTTTAAACAAATTTTTTGATTTTCTGGGTGCTGCAATCCAATCGCAAATTAGAAAAAATAACTGCTGATTTTTCAAATGGCGGAGCATATTTTGCACAAATACTGAGAGTACAAGATACTAGGTATCGATACATATGGTGTGCATCAATTTGAGCACGCGGACTTAGTATTAGTGCATATAAGCATTTTGACTGGTGGAAACTTGCTCCAGTCCCAGGGTACTTCATCCAACTTTCCCCGGGAGTGTGTGATAGCAAACGCTCTACGCCGAGTGGAGGCCGACCTCACTAAAACCACCCCACTTCCTTCCCATCTGGAAACATGAACCTGGTACCATCATGTAGAATATTAGTGAGGGCCACCTACACTTCATTTCTTCTATACCACACCTTATGTCCTCTCCTCCTTCACTCATTTTACTATCTAGGGCACCTGAAGACTGTGGGCACACCTGTGCCCTACAAAAATTAATTGATTTTGCCATCTTAGTTCTTCAACATTTGGCATCAGCCTTTCCAACGCCTGAGCACTAAGTGCCTCCTAAAATTCACCCACTCTATTAACTAGATTTCAAGATACCTTTCACCTTTTGAGAAACTATATCGCCTGTTTTAAGCTTAACAATTCCTCCTCCCGGACCACTTAAAAGAAATAACTTAACGTTTTCTTCGTGGTGTCGGTGTCATCTAACTATATCGAACTCATTGATATTTCATACAGGGTGTTTTAAACTTAGCCGCCAACATGTACAATTTAAATCATTTTTAAGTTGCTTTCTTTAAATAGAACACCTTGTATTTGATTACATTTTTCGATGTATTTTTTTAAGCCAATTCATTTGGTTTTTTGTGCAATAAAAGACGATAAAATTTTAGCATTACAATTTTATGATAAAAACTTAAATAGTGAAAGATATTGCCACATTTTAGAAGCAGCCATACGACCGGCGTTGCATACTTTAAGAAATGGAGAGGTGGTTTCAGCTTGGTATCAGCAAGATAGAGCACCTCCTCCTAACTTTGGGCCTGCTGCTCAGCATCTTTACATGTTTAATGATAGATGGATTGCCAATCAGGGTCCGTTTCGTTGGCCAGCTCGCTCTCCTGACTTGGCTCCTTTAGATTTTGGCATTTGGAGTTACATTAAAAATCAGGTATTTTTCAAACCTGTTGCGACAAAGGAAATGATGCAGAGAGTCTTACTTGCATTTAATTCTCTAATAGCCTACCATATTTCCAGAATTACAAGACACAACTTAATGAAAAGGATTCATAAATGTTCAGAAGTAGATGGTGCTAATTTTGAACACTTATTTTAAAACTTTATCTTGTTTAATATTACATTTAGTTATTTTTGTTTGTAAGTTATCTAATTAAATTAATACAAAATACCTAATTCTATTTAAACTAAGCAACTTATAAATGATTTTTTATATTTTGCACTTATAAAAATCTTCATTATAAAATGATTTTATATAATTTTATAATTTTATATTATTCTTTAAAAAAGTATTTGTGAATATGAATATCATCTTTTACTTATATAATATATTATTATTGGTGTATTAGTCATTTTAAAATATTTGAAAACATTAACATTTCATAATTTAAATGTCAAAACTGTCAAATGTTATAAATTACACAGTGCTACCGACATACTTTTTAAAATAAAAATTTTCGTAATTACATAAAAATAATAAATTAATTTAAAAAATGATAAAATGGCAAAATATAAAAATTATTATAAACAACTTATTTCATATGGCTGTTGTGACACTCGTTCTTTAAAAAACTCATCGCTTCGCGATTCGTTTTTTAAACTTGAACTCGTGTCATAACAGAATTCCATATGAAATGCGTTGTTTAATATACTATTATTTGGTATGTTGGCGGCTAAGTTTAAAACACCCTGTATGAAATATCAATGAGTTGGAGTTAACGGGCAAGCCCTTTTTGTTTATTGGTTACAATTTCACGTCATTAGCTTCGATATTAATAGAGATATCGTTATTTAATGTTGACTAGGATTTTATCAAAATTTTGGAAAAACGAAATATCTAGAAAATAATTCATTTTTGGTACCTATAGTACATTGTGCACAAATTTTATCTAAAATTTCATGTAGAATTCGAAAATACAATAAATTTTAGGTTCTATTTAAAATAACAAAGTTGACGGTATAACCGGAAGTGCCACATTCAGGACAACATTATATTTCAACTCAGCGTCAACTCAAACCTACAGCTTCGTTATTTCAAATCTTTAACATCACTGTATCCACCATTACTTTTAATCAAAACTGTTAATCAAAACTACACCCTGTATAATCTAACACTAGCTTGAACCAATGTCTTGGAACATGTATGTTTCTGATATTAAGGGTGGGTCTTTTTTAATCAGTTAAGTATAATAAATATTAATAAAATAGATTACATGGAAAAGTAAAATATATAACTGTTATTTTATAGAAAAAATGTTGGTTGTTATTTTTTGCTTCATAAAAATCGAAAGATTTATCCTGTATTTTGAATTAATTCTGCGCCACTGGATATGTAACTATCCTTATAAATTTTCTGTATATTAAAAACATATTTTAACAACAAAAAAAGTTTGTCATATTTATGTAAATTTTATGATAATTACAAATCAATCAATATTAATTTAGTGAAACGGTTTGCCGATTACCTTCGCATCGAAATTACATTTTACCAGTGCGACGAGCTTTTCAATCCTCAGGCACTGCTAATTGAGAGCGACAAGAAAAGTAATCTTATCTGTAACCGTTTGCGCTTATCCTATTCTATACAATGTGTTTGTGTGTCTGATTGTCTCTTACGGACATTATATTTCAAATAATATTTAAAATGCTGTAATTAGTGTAGTTGTGACGTGGTGTATATATCGCAACATCCAATTCGTATATAAGTATACAAGGAATTATTAGTCCAAACTTATTTCAATTTGAATTGTTTAGTGTATCACAGAGCTCGGGATAACAGAACAGTAGCGCGAGCGCGAACCTATCCGTACTCAAGACACGATCAGTATTATTGTTTTTCAAATATTAATAGGTAAGTTTTATTATTTTTTACAATAATTTCGTTTTACAATTTGAGAAATGTTTACTGTTTAGCAGAGTGTTGATTGTAACTATAAAGTATTCAGTTGTTATTTTATGTGGGAGAACCAATTTTTCAAATTTTATCTAAATATTGTCTTTTTGTCAATTATAAAATTGATATATTTATGAAATTACAATTTTTACACTGTGGAAGTACTTTATACCGAGAACCTAAAACAACAATTAACAAAAATTTTACCATTTCAATATAAAAAAATGAACATTTTGTCAATGACAGCTAATATTAACCTGTGAATCTAACAATTACTTAATGTTAAATCAAAGCAGTTGTTACTGACAAAAAAGTTTTATAAATACCTATATAGAGGAACTTTTATTAAACTGTTGTTTGTTTTGTGTTTTCGTTTATGTATTTATAACTTTAAATACCATAAAATCAAAGATAGACATATAAATATTTTAAAAACATAATAAGTTTTTTTTTATATTATTATAGTAATGAATTTCCACATAGTAAGGGTTAGTAAAATAACTTTCATATAATTTTTCGTTTTTAGAAATAATACTTTTAACCTTAAAAATAGATTTGATACATAATACAATTTGGTGATTTTGGTTTTATTTTAAAATTATAAATAAATTAATTGCTTTCACTTATCGTGCGCTTTAGTATGTGTTATAAAACAATTTACACATTATAAATTTAAAAACCATTCAAATATTTAAATAGCTTATAAACCGTATACCTAGTTTGTTTTCAATTTATTTGTTTAGATTAGATATTAGAAATCACGTGTCGTACATATGATTCCGAATATATTTCTATTCATTGTGCGTAACCTTGTAGTTTGTAAAAACGTTATTCTTACTAGAAAATTTTTAGTGATGTAAGAAAGAAAATACAAAATTCGGTTTGCAAATTAAACTGAATATAGGGTACTATCAAAGTGAAACCTTAAAAAGAATAATAAATAACTATTCGTTTGATTAATTAGTGTTAAGACTAGACCAAGTATGGAAATAATAAGACATAACAATTTTAAAGCCCATATGTTATTAACCCTAAGGGATTATCCTGGATGTATTTCCCTCTAAGATAAGTATCATGTGACATATCTTATGATTTCAAGTTCTTTAAGGAAGAAAAAACAAAATTTAACTAAAATATGTCAATCTGATGATGCTCGTCGTATCGAAACAGCTGCCATTGTGATTTAAAATTTACCGTGGAAGTTAACGAATAGTTGTATATTATTCTTAGAAAGATGGACTTCCACAGAGTTAGGGTTAGTACAATAAATTTAATTGTAACCTTAAATATGATATAAATAAAAAGTAGGTACCATAAGTACATATGATACAATAGAAAACATTATATTATCAACAGAATTTTCTCTATACATGTTTTTAAAGTATACGAAGATCATATTTATTCAATAGGATTTCCTAGTTATCGACCTACATACATATTCTTGCCATTCGATTGGTTTCCTTTCTTTCCAAATGTTGTTTCCATTGTTTTTTCCGTACTTTATAATCCTCTTGTTTATCTTTTGGACATTGTCTGTTTTTGTATCGGTTCTTGTTTCTACCGCGTACCTTAGGATTGGTGGCACTACTGTTAATATCAAAAAGGGAGTGCTCTTCGATTTCAAACTTTTGCTCATTATTAAAAACATCTTGTAATTCTTGTTATACCTCCATTATTTTCTGAAGCTAGTTCTCAATCATTTCTCAACTCAGTAAGATGAAAAAATAAAATAGATGCAATGCAGATGCAGAACGTCTGCTAATTGTTTTGATGTTTAATGGAATTTCCAGCAATGTTGTCGTTTTTCAGGAAGGATAAAAATATTAAATTGTTGACTGAAACTAATCAAAATGGCTCTTCATCGATATATGGTACATACCTACAAACAAAATAGTGAAAAAAACACCACAACTAAATTTACTATTAGAGATTCTCAGGAATCATTTTTATTTTTTACATGAACGATCCAGGAACTGGAAAATTATGTTGCATGTTTAAAGGAAAAAAAGAAAAACGTTCTGCCGTTTGTTTATTGTATAGGAGAAAATATTTTTAACATAGAAGCAATAGAATTGTTTTCTGAGGATATTAGATACCAATTCTTTAATGTTTTAAGAGCAGTTGATATTTGCTTTAAAATAATATACTTGTTTAATTTACAATTTCCTCCAGAGTCCATAATGCCATGGAGTTTTATAGAGCAGTATTGTTTTCGATTTAAAAGCAACCATCATTATGCCAAAGTTCATGTTTTTTGTGAATACTTAAAAAATAAGCACTACTGTTTTATAGATTTTCATATTGCTCTCATTATGCATGTACTTATTTATCCATAAAGTGTTTCTGACTCTGGCTGATTTTATTACTAGTACGAAAATAATAACTTTTCAAAGTACTTACCCCTATACTAAATACATTTTTCAAAACACTAATGGACCTCAGTTTCGGAAAGTTTCTCAAATAAGCGAGTAAATTCTTCAACAATGGTGTTAGCATGAAAAAACCTATTGTTTTAAAAAAATCTTTTTGCACAAGACCTAGACTGTACAGAGGATAAATTGCCAAAATGCAGACCTAGTCTTACCATGATGAAGAAAATTGCTGTGCAACCAAAAATCTAACCAAGCGGAATTTCTGCTGTAAATCAATGTATCCAATATCTTAGCTGATTTTTATTTTCGATTTTTATTATCGATTTGCTTAACTGGATCTCTATCTCCTCGTTTACATAATTCTCGTAGCAACGTTTTATGTTAGTAAACATTTATCTTGAATGCATTAAAAAAAGTAAACATTATTATTATTTTAATACCAATTTCGCATCGGATCCACACGAACAAAATTTTTATCAGATGATAAAAGAGTTGTTTTTTATCCTAAACCACAGTGTTGTCGGTGTGTTCACTGGGTTCAATATTTTTATTACAAAAAACTATAAATAAACTTTGACATAACTAATTAAGAATGATAAAAAACTCTTCGTTTTAACAAAACTTCCACTATTTATTTAAAAAAGCAATTTTTTAAATAAATAGTGGAAGTTTCCAAAAAGTAAGGGTTAGTATAATCAATTTAATTTGACATAACTACTTATATTGCCGATGATTTAATAATTTACTGTAAAAGCTAGTCAGAGTCGTTTTTTTGATGAATGGAGTCGACTCGAGTCGGTTTATACGGTATTCGAGTCATGACTCGATTCCCTGATTTGATTCCAGTACTCGAATCCTGTTTGGTATTCAAATATTGACTCAAGTCCGGCTGAACTCGAATCTAGAAATTCGAGTCCAGAGGTCGAGTCTGAAAATTCTAGTCCAGAACTAGAGTCCGATTTTAGAACAAAAGGGAAAAGTGAAATCAGTTTAACTTCAAACAGCGTGTAGGTTAGGTTAAGCATAATGAATGACACAACAATAATAAATCAAAATTGTTATTGAAACATAATAATCATTAAATATTATAAACATAGGAGTTCTATGGAGATAAACAAAAATACATGGAAGAACATAATCTTTACTCACGACTTCGACTAGAGATTATTATTTATTGGAAATACACTTAGTAGAACTCAATACTTACAATAACTGTTAATTGACACAAAACACACAAATCAAAACAAAAAGATGCAAGTTCACACTTGTATGTATTATTAGACCCGCCTGCGCCGCTTCATTGCTTAAGTAAACAGTTTGCGAGTACGAGCAAGTTAATCAAACTCGTATACAAGACTCGCATAAATTGAATCGAGTTAGCAAGTACGAATCGATTCTTCCTGACTCGAGTACCGGAATCGAGTCCAGCGTACTCGAATTAAAATAAATTGGTATTCGAGTATGCAAGTTCTAAAGCAGGAATCGATTCTGACTCGAGTCAACCCTTACTCGGTACACCACTAGTAAAAACACTATCACTACCTGTCAACTTCTACAGTAAGCGGTCGATGAAATAAACATCAAATAAATGATGTAAAAGGTAACTGTTTAAAAAGTGTTAATGAATTAAAAACTCTATCACACTTCCATTGGAGTGCCCATCAAAAGGTCCTTCTCATTGTACATAGATCTCGATAATTTACTCAAGATATACTATATTGTTCTGATAAGAACAATTTTTTTAATTTTGTTAACACCATAAGAAATAACCTTAAATAATTTTGAAATAGTTGTTTATAACTTGATAGTAACAATTTTCGATACTAATAGTTTTCTTCGTTTAATACTTGGAGAAGACAAAGAGATAAGAGATTTTATTTCGATATTTTTTGTTTGACAACAGCGCTTTCTTGTACAACAATGCCGCTCTAAAATAACTAAATTTTAAACGAGAGAAATTTTTATTTTTTAAATATTGTGTTGTTATCACTGACGAATGACGACATTGAAATCTATGACGTGCAACGGTTTTTATTTTAATTTTACTATATGAATATTTACGAGTATTTACTCTCTAAAAACAGCAATTTTGATATATGCACAACATCATACCTTGTAAATTTGTGGTATAGTATAAAATAAGTTGCTACAAAGGGTACCGCCTAGCGGCAAATTTTCCTTTGTCGGAACATTGTCTCCATAGGCGTATATGTCCGTATGTATATAACAAATATTGTCAATCACATAATCGTTTTTTTTAAATTAAGTGCTTTTATTCTAAAATATCTGCCTTCTTTGAACTAAAATTTGGAATTTTATATAATATGAATGATAGGAAGCATTGTCCATAACGACTACTGAATTTGGAGAAATGTTAGGAAGAAGCTGCTCTTGAAACCATTGTTCTAATAAATCTGCAGTCATATCCTCATGATAGTCGGCTGAACATTGCTTAATATTTTTCGCAGACAGTAGTAACGCATTTGGTACAAAACCGTTTTCACTTCCGGCGTGAAGAATTATTATATGCTTTCCTCTCGAACATGGCGCATTTAAACTACACTTTTGAGACTGATCTACCCAGCCATACTGATCAATATCATGTGTGTCAAACCAAGTCCCATCTAGGTATACCTTTTTAATTCACGATACTTCCTTATTTTATCTAAATACTCTTCACGGATTACAACAATACGCCGCGATTCCATTATAACCGTTCGTTTATCTAATTTCTTATAATTAAAAGCGCATTCTAATAGTATACCCCGTAAAGTTTCTAAGCTTTTATAACTATAATCAGGATAATCTCGCTTTATAACATCTTTTGTAGCATCGTCAACATTTGCAAATTTTGTTTTTTTTGTTTTTCCACACCTGGGAATGATCTATAATGTCACCGCGCTTAATAACCCGAGAAATAGTGTAAATAGAAATTTTAGTTAACGTATTAATTCGCTTTATTATAACCGCATCTGATTTTTTATTATCTTCATTTTTCAAACACCGATACATATTTAAAATAACCCTCTGACACTGAATGTGTAAATCTTTATTGCAAAATTCGCTACTAACCTCACCTGTTGGCGATATCATATCTTCTGAATTTAAATTTTGATCTGGATTTCCATTTTCTGATTCAAAAGGTCTCCAAAACGCTGCCATAATATATATAACTTATTTAAGGTTATCAATTAATATGGACAAAAACTAAGTACAATACGTAAACTAATTATTAAAAATGAATTACCGAAACAAAGATATATTTAAAGTTAATACTTAACAGCCCCAAATAAAAATCTGGCCTCTCCGCCTCCGCACTAGGCACTGACTTTATGAGCTAGAGAAAAAACTACCACAAGAAATAACCCCGTGACCCCTGCACGCAACAGAATACAGTGGACCATTAAAAGCCGTCAATAAGTCGCGTGCGTACGCCACTTGTTTTCGCGCTGTACAACTACCAGTCTAGAGAGAGCTGGGTTCCGACGATATAGAGTGGACAAATATGTTGTTTTCATGCCATTCTTTCTACTTTGAAGCCTAGTAAACTAACCCACTCTGTATGACACTTTTAAATGGATTTTAGCCATTAATATTGGAAAGACTATACCATGAAGTTCAATATGTCAATCTGAGGATGCTAGTTTTTAACGAAACAGCTGTCATTGAATTTAAAACGTATTTTTGAACAAATAGTGAAAGTTTTGTTCAACCGTTTACTTGTTTACTGTTCTTAATAAGATAAACTTTCACATAGTAAGGGTTAGTACAATAAATTTGATAACATGGTTAGTCAAGTATAAAAACAATCTCCTAAAAGATTGCCAATAGCAAAACATAATTGATTACTTATTGAGATGCTTTTAAAAATGGGAAAAAAGTAGTTCAAAATGATGTACCTTGTACCTCCATCTAAATTTTTACCTTTTGTAAAAAATATATAAAAATGTTTTATGAAATTAATTTCTAGGGGTCGAGATATAAAAAACACTCTTAAAATAATTGATCCATAAACATCCTTATCAATATTTTCTATTTCAAGATGTATCATATTTTAATTCAAGTTTAACAATAATTATTTTATTACAAAATATTACTTATCTTGGTATGTAATATTCCTGTAAGATGTAATAATATTGACGTTAATGCTCTCTTGACCTCATTGGGTAATCTATTAAATGAAAATTATGTACATTTTTAGAATTTATTATCATTTTATGTTAAAAAATCCTATAATTAAATTTGCAATAAAAAATACAATGAATTGAAAAAATTGTATGATCATAAAAAGTATTTAAAGAACCACCAATTGGTCAGGAAAAAAACAAAATTACTTTGAAAAAAAACAATATAAGTTTTAAGAATATACTCCAGAGCAATTGATATACAGTGAAATATTCTCTAAGCAACAGGTTTTTCTTGCTGGTTTCCTTTTTCTAAAATACATCGCACTCGTTCAGTACAAAGCTCTCTCTAAAAATAGGTTCAATATGTTCCCACTACTGAACGTCACAATAAACACTTTTTCTTCCAATTTTCTCTGTTCTAATTTTTCTCCAGAATCATTATATTGAAGAGAGTGAGGAGAGTGATATTGTTTTCAATTTAATGTAGTGTTGTGCTATGTGAAATTTACTTTTTTTCGTAACTTGATTAAATAAACAGCGGCAATTTATGAACAATTCCGTAAGTTTTTATTGTTCTCTATAATATTTTTTTAAATAGCCGAAGAAACGATATTGAAAAAAAAAACTAAGATCAGGTTTTAATTTTACTATGAGTTAAAATAATAAACACTAAGGAAAAGAAACATAGTTTGTAAACTTTCAGTTTAATAATTAGGGATTTAATTTGTTACAGTCAAAAATGGCGAAAATGTTAGATTCCAGTCCAAACGCAGCTCTAAACAAAACTCTAATACAACATTATTTGACTCTACCCATTCCAGATGGAAAATGCCAAGCTACATACGTTTGGATAGATGGTTCTGGTGAAAATGTTAGGTGTAAAACTAGGACTTTAGATTTTGTACCATCAGATCCAAAAGGTAAGTAAAAATGATTATAGATAAACCAAACTAATAAAAAAAAAGAAAAATAGTTCGTTTAAAATAAAGTGAAAATCTACAAATATTAAAATTAATGATGTTTTAATGGTAATAGTATAATATAGTAAAAAGGAATTATCTTCAAGGAAAAAGAAATCCAAAAACCAAAAATAAATAATTTTAGCTTAGTAATATTAAAAGAATTTAGTGCCAAAGGACATAGGTATACAAAGCCAAGAAAACAAATGCTCGAATTTATTTTAATAAGATATAATTAAGATACAAATCAATAAAAATACATACCTTAATTAATTTTAAATTTACAAAACAAAATTATACTACTACTAGAAACTTTTAGCTAACCATCAGTAAGATTTCTCAAAAATTCAAAGTAAACAAAAGCTGTATCTACCTAACTACATTTAAAGCTCTGAAACTGTTTTTTCGATCATTTTGAGCAGCAAAACCACGTGAAAATATGCTGATAATTTTTTCCTTTACAAACGATAAAGTGGAATATCAGAAATAGTCAATTATCCTTTTAACAAATTTTACACTATGTAATTTCTTTGCTTTGTCATGCATCCAACATTTTATTGTTTGACATTTTACGGTTTTGAGTAAAATACGTTCAGCGATATAGATTTTTTATGAGTCCATATTTATGTGAGCTAAATGATCTCATTTTTCTCGATTTTTAGTATATTTAACACACTCTTAAATTTTAACAATCCTTACAACAAAGTACCTAATTATTTTCTTCTAAA
Organism: Ophraella communa; assembly: GCA_035357415.1. NCBI lineage: Eukaryota > Metazoa > Arthropoda > Insecta > Coleoptera > Chrysomelidae > Ophraella > Ophraella communa. The sequence goes on along the minus strand of CM068995.1, from coordinate 11,324,168 downwards.
AATAGTATATGAGCATTTTTTCCTTCGTACAAAGTAATTTTCCTACTGATACAACTTAATAAACCTGCAAAATGTCAATTTTATACTTATATAATAATAAAATTATTTTTTACTCCACCAACTTTAATAATTAATATTTAAAAACGAGGAATTAAGTTAATTTTTAAAACTAATACATATTAATAAAATGTAGTTTATTCCACTTCTAGTAGATTTTCTTATTATAAATAGTAGTTAGAATTTCTATTATTAGTAAGTAGTAGTCCCAAATTAGCAGAAGATATTTGAAAAATTCCTAGAAAACATAAATTGTATTAATAAATAATAAATAAATGTAGAACATTTTCAATGATAGTTAAGTGAAAAATCTTATACGATTTCCACGATTTTGAATTTTTAAAAATTTTATTATTTAACTTTGTTCAGTAGCTTTATGATAAAGGATTACAAGGGTTAAACAAATTCTTGTGTTTTTATTTTACTCACAGTAACGAATTTAAAGTTAGTAACAATGAAGATGTAATTTTTTAATTAGCAAATGGATAGAAATGTGAAAAATAACGGAAAAATTTTTTTGACTGCAGAAATTTGTTCTCTGATATGTTCTGTTAGTGCTAGAATTTTTAAAATATTTTTATTAATATTTATTTATTGAAAAAAAATAATTTGTCATTTGGTCGTTGCGACGGTGACGCGCCGTCCGTTTTTTATGCCATTTTCAACATTAATTTAGACCTATTAATAATCGAGCTACAATTCGGGGAGTTGGGACTTTTTTGTTGGAAATTTCCTGCCCTTTAGGAATCCGTTCAGTTTTTTGTTCTAGCTATTATAGTTTTTATGAGTTATTAGCAAAAATGTAAACACCCTTTTTTTTAAATCTTAAATTGTTAATAACAATAGGAAATTTTTTAAAACGGATTTTGATATTCAGGAACATTTTTATATTTGTCATTTCGAATCGATTGACACCAAAATCAGATTTTTCGGATCGGTGTAACCCAAATCCGATTTAAATGACTTCTCGACCAAATTACTATAGAATATTTATATTTTACCTGATACTGTATATCATTGTTAACCGATTCAATGACGATATAGGTAGGCTGAGAGAGATATGCAATTTGGCAACTAAATTTCATTTCACTTTCTAAAACTAGAATTTTTGTGTTACATTAAATTGTACATATATATTTGAAGTAACAGTGGCAATGTTCCAAAATCCTTTCCCATAATATCATCCTATATACATCCTATTAAAAGAGTTCTAATGATCGATCATCTAAAAAAATCGTTAAATTTTTATTTTGTTAGGTTCAACTTTAAAAACTTCTTTGAAGTTTGCTATTTTGTTTGTTTATAGTATTCTCTTTTGTCAGTTTTGGTGCGTAATTTTTACGTATTTTTTATAAATTTCGCATTGTAAATAGAATTTAATGTAGTACTATACAAACAATTCATGCGTGTAAGTAATAAGTGGAAGATGTCTGAAAAGTATCTGAATTAATTGGTACCAACTATTATTTCCTAGACTTAAACTTTTTATTAAAGTCCAATCACGTAATAATCAATTCTATCTTTTCATTGAATGATTGTATGAATGTTACATACTTCGTATTTCTTCACGTATTAAATATTGTTTCATGCACATTTTCGCTTCCTTTTTCTTTCATAATTGAAAATAATTATACAAGGTCACAAATGCACGCAATCTATTTGGTTTTTATTTCAAGAATACTTACAAAGCTTGAACAGGCCGTTTTTTTTTACTTTACACTTTTTTATTTTCGTAACAGAATTAATTCCATGTTACATCGATGGTATAAAACATAATAACACATCATTTTCTGCCTATTTAGATAATGACATTACTTTCCATATCTAATTATATGTTTTTAGAAATGTGGCTATCTATTATTATACACTCAGCAATTAACTAATTGTGCCTATTAAAACGCAATGGAAAAGAAATGTTAACAATAAATTGAAACATATTTGAAATTTTGATATAATTAACAAATCATGCATTCTCCTGACCTTTTCAAATTATTTACTCTCATATATTGGAAAATATAAAAATTAATTAACATGATGGTCTTTATTCACTGTCAATTTTACGGTTTTGAACTTTGGTATAGGTATCCACTTGGCACAGGCACTCGCCGCCGACGTGTGGCTGTGTGTCAACAATCATTGTACGTTTGTGTGACCTTGTATTGCAAACTTGGAATCCCCAGAAAATGTTAACAATGTTGATCATTCAGAAAACTGTTTTATTTATTGGTATACTCGGAAATTATCTGTTTGTAAATAATTTTTCAGCTGTGGGAGGAGTGTTTTAAGACGAATCTAGTTCAGATAAATTAGTAGGTTAATGCGTTACATTAGAGATACTGCTGTTAAATATTGTTTTTATTTATAAATGCTACCGGGTGTACATGAGTTGTTTAACAAGAAAAAAATTTTAGAATCCGATAGAAGGTACAATTTAAAGGTACTTTTTTTAAATGGGATAAATATTATGGTTTTAAAACCTAAGCTGTCACCAAAAAATTACACTAAACACTAGAAAAGGATAGATGTACAAAACAAAACAGTGTAAAATTGTCATGGTTCTAGCTGCTTTAGTCACGACTGCACTACCAAATGTAGTAAATGATCACCAAATCTTAGCGAGCAAATTAATATGCTTTTACCAGCTTAATAAACCAATTTGCCATAAAACGTAGGCATATTACCAAAAATGTATAACTACGTCAAATTAAATTAAGTCTCTCGGCTTACAAAGCTCTAATTTCACATTTCATACATTTCTTTTGACGTGGTTCTTAGTAATTGCTTCTGATATAGAGAAGGATAGTACGTGATTCATACTGAGAGATGTTCTGCTCTTCTGCCAACAGTGTCTTTAAAGACTTGGACGTGGACAGAAAGTTACCAATGGGTAAAATTGTCGTAGCAGGTGCGATTAAAAAAGACCACTGATCAGGTTTGTTCTTACCAAAGAATACCCCAACTAACAAGAAGCGAAAGCCGGCGAACATACTTAGATGTTCAAAATGTATGACCTATAATAACTAAAATTTACAAATATCTTTATCAATAAATTGAGATAAATTTGAAATTCTGGTTATATGGAGAACATGGATTTTAGTGTTTTAAAGATCAGTTATTCATTAACACTTTACAATACAGTTTTCAAAGAAAAGTATGCACGAGACCATATAATATAAAATACTTTGTGTTTTGTGAGCTAGAAGTTTTGCTTCTTCTTAGTTGGGGCATTCTTTGCTCTTATATGATTTCAGCTGGTTCCTATTTATAGTATTTTTCACAGTAAATGGTATTGGCTTATTAACTGCAATAAACTACCCGATTTAATCCCATTGTGTAGAAAATCATCAGGTAAAAGATGCAAATGTGCTACAGGGTCGAACTTAAGAAATTTCAATTTTGCATAATATAGGATATATACAAGTAATTTATTTAAATGTTACAATTATATTCTATATTTAGTTCAGTGGTAAGAATGTCATTCATACAGTTCCTAATTAATTCTACCACACTACCACTTAAAGTAGGAGAAGTATTTTTTCCGCGCACACTCGATTTAAGTTGGTCCCACATAAGCTCTATGCGATTGAACACGCAGTAGTAGGGAGATAGTCATATCCCTGTATATCCCAATTCTTCTGCAATTGTATCACAAACATACGTTTTTTTTAAGAAAATGACTGCAGCACCTGTAAAAGTTCTTTTTTTTGTATAAGTTTCCTTAAAATATTGTTACGGTTGCATTAGAAGTAGTATACAAATGAGCATGTTTATTTATAAATATTATGAAAAAGATACTGAATTGGTGTACAACATTCGGGGGGAAACAATAATTAAAAATCATTATAAGTCTTTGTTCGATTTTTTTATGCAACTAAATTAATAGAAAGAAAGATAATAGCAAAACTACAAGTTGAGTTTAATTTATTCCAGATAATTATTCCATAAATTTTATAAATTTCTTAAATTGTACCTTGAAAATAATTGATTAGTTTTAATTTCTAGATGTTAAGGACAAATTTGTGATCACTCCCAAAATCTGTAGGAATAATTTTAGAATTCCAAATCTCACTAAAATAAAATCACCCTGTACAACAAGGTTCCAATAAACATCATTTGAGCTTACCAGTCACCAACATAAAAAACTGATATTTTTTTTAGTAACTTTGCTTTCATTGCCAACATAAATTTATTTATTTTGTTCAAAAGGAAAGCTGGGAAAACAAAAGAATTTTCGGTAACCATGGTTCTGTTGAATCTAAAATCTCTCTCTTGTTTTTTTGTTCCTGAAAGCGAAAGGAGGGTAAGAAATTTGTCCTGATAAAATTAGAATTTTTATAAGTAAAATTAAACAATTAACGCATAATAATGCAAGATGGATACTTAAAACGATAAAGTGTGATATAAAAGTGTATTTCCATAAGAAATTTAACATACCTGACAAGAAATTGGGGCCAAAGTGTATTGGCATCCAATACCAGCAGTTCCAGGAGAGCAAGCAAGTTATTTAAGCCTTAAGGAACATATTCCTGTCCATTTGAAGGTGACAGCAGTTGTAAGGATTCTACATTTGAGGTATTTGGGGCCAATTTTGCTCCAACACATATTTAGCAAGAATTAAGTACCAGGACTCCACAACATCCACACATGGACCAAATTCTGAACATTTTTAAGGTGATATCAATTATTATTGTTCTATTTTAATACTTGACATTTCCGATAAACTCTAGAATTTCAACAATTATTATTGATCTATTTTAATGTTTAACATTTTCGATGAACTTTAGAATTTCATACTAATTTGTTTTATCACTAATTCATTTGTACAAGATCCATATTTATTGTCAAAATTTATTCGTATTATAAAGGTTTTATTTAAATTAGCACGTGCTACAACTTTGATGTAGTTTGTTCTTGGAAGAGAAAACAGGATATTCAGGAATTTTCACATCCATACATTTCAATTAAAGAATACGGTTTTATAACTAAGAACACACTATATATTTATTTAAGGTACATTTCATAGGAATAAAAGTATAAATTGTACTCACCAGTAAACCCAATTCATTTTGGAATCTTTCTAATACATTTTCTTTTAGCGACATTGAACAATAAATATCTCTTTTGAATTTCTGTTTATTTCAAACATAAATTAATCTGAAAATTTATTTAACGAGAACGATCACTTCTTAATTTACCTCAATCAGCTGTAACGTCTCAGAACTTTAACCTCACAAAACACAGAATTTGACTAGAGGGAATAATCGCAGAATTTGAACCTACACCAGTAACCTGAGCGGGTGACGTCATACAGTGACCGGAGGAACTACTTAAGTATCTTTTTCGTTATTTGTTTTTAATCATAAAAATTTTTAAGAGTCTCATTGTTTTGAGCAGCTTGGTTTAATTTAATTTCATTGGCGTCATATTTTTTTTTAAGAAAATATTGTGGGAGATCATATTGTTGTCGTAGGCGTACCGCTATAGGCAACACGTATTACACAAATACTTTGAGAAGATATAATTTTATAGATTTAACATATTTAACCCCACAATATTAATGGCGCCCAACGTGGGGCGTTATAAAATTAATATAAATTTCATCTCTAAAGATTTATTGTATTAAATATTATTGTTTACATAAAATAAAAACAAGAGTAATAATTATAGATTGTTCCAGACTACTCAGAGACAATTAGAAGTTTAGTAAACAAATGCTCAGTTGTATTTTTCTTGAATCATATTAACATTGCTTGAGAAAAATAATTCTAAGATTTTCTTTGCAAAATTTTATATTTAACTACATACAAAAACTCAGTACAATTCCTGAAATAGGGAAACATCATTGTTATTGGGTGTAATATCTAGGTCTAATTACTTAAATTAAAACTTAAAACTGATTTCAAAACTCTATTTCAACTTAATCTAACAAAATGGAACAAAACAAGTCCTGTAAGACTATAGGCCAGTTGAGAGTAAGGGAATTGAAAGAAGAATTGGAAAAAAGAAATTTAAGCAGTGAAGGGATTAAATTAACTCTTTTCAATAGACTTAAGACAGCTCTTATTGAGGAGGAAAAGGATCCAGAAACCTTCCAATTTCTTTTGGAGGAAAGAACCACAAACCAAGAGATGGACCATGAAAAAGATGATGTCTCGGAAACAGGGGAAGAGACAGAAAAATCAGACAATGAGAACCTTAGGGGATCATGTCTCGGACAACGCAGCAGAAGAGGTAGACAGACTCGCAGGTGGAGAAGCCACACCGGGAGCAACTAATCAAGACCAAAATTGGATGATGATGAATTTCTTCAGAGAGATGAAAGAAGACATGAAGAAGATGGGTGAGAAGATGGATGAACAAAAAGAAGACATGAAGAAGATGAATAAGAAGATGGATGAACAAAAAGAAGATATTGGTAAGAAGATGGATGAACAAAAAGAAGACATGAAGAAGATGAATAAGAAGATGGATGAACAAAAAGAAGATATTGGTAAGAAGATGGATGAACAGAAAGAAGAAATGAAGAAGGACAAGATAGAGTTAAAAAAAGATCTTGTTAAGAAGCTGGATGAACAGAAAGAAGAAATGAAGAAGGACAAGATAGATTTAAAAAAAAGATCTTGTCGAGATGAAGGCAGAAATTACAAATGACATTGGAAGGAAAATCCAGGAGATAGAAGAAAAACTAAGAAAAAACGTGGAAAATTTAAGTGGGAGACAGGACATTTTGGAAGTGGAGATGGAAAAGCAGAAGGAAAAGATACATTTCATCCAAGAAAACATACAGGGAGAATTCTTAAAGAATGCAGAGGTACTTGTGAAGAAGGCTCAAGAAAAAATTGGTTGCGAGACAGAAAAGGATATTAAATCTTTAACAAGGATCACACAACAAAACATAAGGGAGATCAAGGAGTTGGAGACAGGAGTAAGAAAGGAGATGAGCGAAGACAGAGAAGAGACAGAGAGGAAAATTTTGAGAGTACGAAAAGAACTTGAGAGGAATATTAAGGAGTTGAAAGAAGGACAGGACGAAAATTTGGTACAAATAGGAGTAAACGTAGCTAATAACAAAGAAGAACTAGAGGAAAAGATTATGAAAATTGGACAGGAATTCAACAGGATAAGAAGAGGTGGTAGTCATGGAGGTGTCAACATAGAAGAGAGAGAAAAATACAAGAAAATCGAAGAAGAAGTTGAAGACCTACGAAGGCAGATGGGAACGAGACCTATCTACCCTTATCCAGCTATCCTTGATGAGAGCATAAAATTTGAGGGAGATTGCAATAAAATCCACCCGAAGACATTCATAAAAATTCTTAAAAATCGAGTTAGAGGTCTTAATAATTTTGAAGACGTAAAAGAAATTATTAGGAAAAAATTTAGGAAAGGAACCTCAGCTATGGTACAACAGTAAAGAGGGGAATTTCAAGATTTTGAAGATTTCGAGAGATCTTTCCTTCGAGTGTATTGGGGTGAGATCGTACAAGATGAAGTCCGTAAGAGACTATTCCATGGACAATACAATGAGCAGGGAGGAACTCCATGTACAATCACTCATTGCAACTTTTTCACAAGCTAGACACTTGGAACCTGAAATGCGTGAAGAGGAGATTGTAAGCTACCTCGCACGTCAGTTCAGACCCCAGATATCCGAAACAATAGCGATTCAGAACATAAAGAGTTTTGAACAGTTGACCTCATACTTGATGAGGGTTGAAAGAAATTTAGTACGAAATAACAACAATAAAACTATCAATAATAACCAGGGGAACCAAAATTTGAATAATAATCATGGTGATAGGCGACAAAGCTATAATCAATTAGTAAATGAAAATAATAATAGATATAATTACAACTACAATAGAAATAGTCCCATGACCAACTATCCAAATTTTGCTTCAAACCAAAATCGCTTTAACAATAATACTAGGGGTAGTAACCCAAATTATCACAACTCTAACTACAATAGAAACAATAATCTTAATAACCAACGTTTTCAACAGAATGGTAATAACCAAAATTTTACAAATAATCAGTCGCATAATCGACAATCTGACACTAATAGTGGTTCTAGAAATCGAACCAATAACAATGATGTATCCAGGGGTTTCATAAGAAGCAGCTCTGATGTTAATCTGAGTCGAGGTTATAGAAACGACTCAGATAGTAACAGAGACAATTTTCAAAATAGACACGTCAATTTTCAGACGTGTGACAGGAGTGTTGAAAGGGGGAACTCCTCCAGAGCGGTAATTTCTAATGGTAGTGGTGGACATCCTGAAGGTGATGCCACGGATACAAATTTTACTGTGATTGACACAAATCACTCACAAAATCCGAGTTTTCATTAGAGGGTGTCATGACTAGCAGTCTGTACGGTTATGTACATCCCAGGGAATTCCTCAAATCAGTAGACTGCCCTGAAAAAGAGGAAAATTTATTAGTCACTATAAAAGGTATTGTTGCAAATAAAAAAATTGATATTCTTATAGACTCAGGATCAGAGGTGTCTCTAATCAATGAATCACTCATAAATAAACTGAATTTAGGAGCTCAACTTATTAAAGTACCAAAGGTGAGCTTAATTGGGATCAATGCAAGGAAGTTTGGTGATGTCAACAGGTCGGTAATTTTGGAAGTGGATCTAACAGGGAAGAAATTACAACTACAATGTCTAGTAGTCCCTAACATGGAGTACGAAATTTTAATGGGAGCTGATGAATTACACAGGAATGGAGCTGATATCAACTACAAGACCAAAAAGTAATCATTAGAGAAATTGAGGTAGATTTCAATGAAGTTAAGAAGAGCGAAAATGAATCAAATTTAAATGAAGTTCACCATGAAGAGGTGAAGATTAGTAATGTTAATAATTCTAACTATGATGTTCAAATAGAAGGACAAGTTTTAGAAGAAGAAGATGAAAATATGGAAGATTTTGAGGGAGAGATGGAATTAAACAATGATCATGATGAAAGTGACATGTGGAAAAGAGTGAAATTGGATTGTAGCAGGAATAAGAAAAGAGAGGTAGAAGAGTTGCTAAAATTATATGAAAATCTTTTTAACGAGGAATCTAGAGTTGCTAAGGATTATGTACACACATTAAAGGTAAAAGATATGGACAGTTTCCGAGTCAAAAGTTACCCCATTCCATACAAGTATCGGGACGACATGCAAAAGGCACTGGACAAGCTCCTGAAGGATAAGATTATTGAGTATAGCACCACTCCCTACATTAACCCCATAGTGATAGTTAAGAAGAAGGACGGAGACATAAGAATATGTCTGGATGCGCGAAATCTAAATCAAAAGAGCATACCAGAATATGAAGCACCCCTCACCATAGAGGCAATTTTAGGAAGAATATCCAAAGCCAAAGTGTTTACCAAGTTGGATCTGAAGCATAGCTTCTGGCTAATACCTTTGGCCAAGGAAAGTAGAGATTACACAGGTTTCATAGTCGATGGAGTAGTGTACCGTTTTAGAGTAGTACCTTTTTGGCACCCAGTCAGCGACATCGGCGTTACTCAAAGCTCTTCACAAAATTTTTAAACAAATACGAATTATTTGTAGTACATTACATAGACGACATCCTCATTTTCTCCGAAAATGACACATTACACCTTGAACACCTAGGGACTGTTTTGAAAGCTTTGGATGAAGCTGGATTAAAGCTAAACATAAAAAAATGTCAATTTTTAAGGAAGAAGTCATCTACTTAGGATATAAGTTAGATAAGGAAGGGGTCAGTATGGATCAAGAAAGGATCAAAGTTATCAAGGAATACAAGAGACCAACAAATCTCAAAACCTTGAGAGGATTTTTGGGTATTTTGCACTACTTCAAACGGTTAGTACCAAATCTAACCGAAAAGGAACTACCACTTCTCGAACTACTCAGAAAGAATGTCAAATGGGTATGGACTAGAGAGAGAGAACAGGCATTTATTGAAATTAAAGAACAGTTTACAGAAAATGTCAAGATTTTCCATCCAGATTATAACAAACCATTCATACTGAGGACTGACGCTTCAAAGAACAGATTTGCTGGGACCTTGATACAAAAACATGAAGGAGGAGAAATACCAATCTCTTTTGTGTCGCGCATCACAAAGAAGTCTGAGAAAAACTACAGTGTGAGCGAGTTAGAACTTGCGAGTATTTTATTCTGTGTGGGAAAGCTAAGATTTTTTACTTGGGTCCAAATTTATAATCGAAACTGATAATCAAGGTTTAACTACCATTTTAAAGAATAAATTTGGTAATGCAAGAATACATCGATGGGCGTTACTTCTGCAAGAGTACACTTTTGATATCCAGTACATACCTGGTGTTAAGAACACAGTACCAGATGCGATATCGAGAATGGATGGAGAAAAAGCCAAGACCAGAAGGGAAAGGATGGTAGGAATCAATATAATGAAATCAGAAAGGGGAATTTTCTCTCTACAAGAAATAGTGGAAGACCAGAAAAATCTGGAGGAGAAAGAAAAACAAAAATGTGAAAAGAAGAACAACATCTACTACAAAACGGTAAAAGGATCGGAACTGTATGTTATTACAGAAAAGTTAGCAAGTAAAATCATCAGGGCGCTTCATGGTATCTATAATCATACTGGAGTCAGAAAAATACATAAAATACTTAGAGAGAATTACATAACAAAAAAGGATCTATCATTAGTCAAAAGGGAGCTCAGAAAATGTGAAGTATGCCAGTTTGCAAAGGAAAAGAATATGGTAAACGAAAATTTGGCAAAATCGATAGTAACTACACATCCTCTAAACATGATAGCGGTAGATTTTATTTCAAATCTTATACCTAGTGAAGAAGGTAATTCTAACATCTTTGTAATTTTAGACCTATTTTCTAAGTTTTTAACAGCCTATCCATGCAGAAGAACCAACAAACGAACAGTCAAGCAACTTATGACGAAATATTTTTTAGAAGTGGGAATTCCAGGGAAGATTTTAATGGATAATGCATCTTATTTTAATAATAACAATTTTAAACTATGGTTAGAGAAGTCTAATGTTTTACCTGTGTATACTAGCATCCGACATCCTTGTGCCAATCCGGCAGAAAGGGCTATTAAGGAACTGACAAAATGTATAAGGATATTGGTTCATGACCAACAACCAAAATGGGAGAAAAATTTGGTAAGGATACAAAATTGTTATAATGACATACCTCATGACATCACGGGAAGAGCACCTATAGTCATCATGAAGAATGAGGCTCGGATAGACCATGGCTTTCAGTAATAGATTTAGAATACCAGCAGATAATCCAGGAGACCTACAACAAAATTAAAAGAAATGCTGAAAAATACACAGAAAAAAGAAACAAGAAGATTAAGAAGCATATTACTTTTAACAAGGGCGAATTGGTACTTCTTAAGACGTTAAGGGTTCCAAACCGTAGTAAGAATGTATGTGCGAAATTACAGTTGCTTTACGAAGGCCCCTATTTGATTGATACAGAAAACGGTGTTAACAGCTATCACTTAGTACACCCTGTATCTGGGAAATCTAGAGGAATTTTCCATGTTACACAGCTGTACAGATATGTGAGTCCTTCTGATGAAAATTCGGTGTGTTTACCTAAAACATAAAATTTATTAATGGTTATTTAGTTATGTTACAATTACAATTTTGTTAATTACTCTGTTTAAAATTATTTTTAAGGGAATTTCTGTTTTCTTTCATAATTTAAAATGATACAGGTGTCATGACTGGTGAAATGTGGGAACGTTATATTCTAATGAACTTAAAGAGATAAAGAGATTTTCAAAGTATTTGTCATTAAGGACATATTTTGAGATTTATAAATGTTGAGGAAGTACCTCAAATAAAATGAAGTAAATGTGATTTCACTATATTTGTTAAAGGCATATGGTGAGCTAAGGAAAAATTGTTTCTCTGAGAGAAAAGATCTCAGGAAAATTTTCAAGATATGAGAATAATAAGATAATTTAAATATTGTCACGTTTGTGTGTGGACACATAACGAAATATTAATGAGAATAGGAATCGTATGTAACGATTCTATTATGAATACTGATAGATAAATGAGTTTTAATGTAAAATGTTCAATAAAAAAGTAATACCCAGTCAAAGTGTACCAAAAATCATGAACAATACGGAAATTCTCGTGTTAAAGAAGGAAAACTAAGTTGTTTTATTTTAGAAAATGTTTTAGGTAAAGCAATGTTAATAATGTCTATTAATTTGTTTGGTTTGTGAGAAAAACACACATTAATTAATTTTTGTTAACTTGATTTAATTTAAAATAAATTTAGGTTTGAATTTTCCTGAATTATTCTAGATTGACAAAGCCAATTATAATAATTACAAGAAAATTCAGGGAAATTGTTACGGTTGCATTAGAAGTAGTATACAAATGAGCATGTTTATTTATAAATATTATGAAAAAGATACTGAATTGGTGTACAACATTGGGGGAAACAATAATTAAAAATCATTATAAGTCTTTGTTCGATTTTTTATGCAACTAAATTAATAGAAAGAAAGATAATAGCAAAACTACAAGTTGAGTTTAATTTATTCCAGATAATTATTCCATAAATTTTATAAATTTCTTAAATTGTACCTTGAAAATAATTGATTAGTTTTAATTTCTAGATGTTAAGGACAAATTTGTGATCACTCCCAAAATCTGTAGGAATAATTTTAGAATTCCAAATCTCACTAAAATAAAATCACCCTGTACAACAAGGTTCCAATAAACATCATTTGAGCTTACCAGTCACCAACATAAAAAACTGATATTTTTTTTAGTAACTTTGCTTTCATTGCCAACATAAATTTATTTATTTTGTTCAAAAGGAAAGCTGGGAAAACAAAAGAATTTTCGGTAACCATGGTTCTGTTGAATCTAAAATCTCTCTCTTGTTTTTTGTTCCTGAAAGCGAAAGGAGGGTAAGAAATTTGTCCTGATAAAATTAGAATTTTTATAAGTAAAATTAAACAATTAACGCATAATAATGCAAGATAGATACTTAAAACGATAAAGTGTGATATAAAAGTGTATTTCCATAAGAAATTTAACATACCTGACAAGAAATTGGGGCCAAAGTGTATTGGCATCCAATACCAGCAGTTCCAGGAGAGCAAGCAAGTTATTTAAGCCTTAAGGAACATATTCCTGTCCATTTGAAGGTGACAGCAGTTGTAAGGATTCTACATTTGAGGTATTTGGGGCCAATTTTGCTCCAACACATATTTAGCAAGAATTAAGTACCAGGACTCCACAACATCCACACATGGACCAAATTCTGAACATTTTTAAGGTGATATCAATTATTATTGTTCTATTTTAATACTTGACATTTCCGATAAACTCTAGAATTTCAACAATTATTATTGATCTATTTTAATGTTTAACATTTTCGATGAACTTTAGAATTTCATACTAATTTGTTTTATCACTAATTCATTTGTACAAGATCCATATTTATTGTCAAAATTTATTCGTATTATAAAGGTTTTATTTAAATTAGCACGTGCTACAACTTTGATGTAGTTTGTTCTTGGAAGAGAAAACAGGATATTCAGGAATTTTCACATCCATACATTTCAATTAAAGAATACGGTTTTATAACTAAGAACACACTATATATTTATTTAAGGTACATTTCATAGGAATAAAAGTATAAATTGTACTCACCAGTAAACCCAATTCATTTTGGAATCTTTCTAATACATTTTCTTTTAGCGACATTGAACAATAAATATCTCTTTTGAATTTCTGTTTATTTCAAACATAAATTAATCTGAAAATTTATTTAACGAGAACGATCACTTCTTAATTTACCTCAATCAGCTGTAACGTCTCAGAACTTTAACCTCACAAAACACAGAATTTGACTAGAGGGAATAATCGCAGAATTTGAACCTACACCAGTAACCTGAGCGGGTGACGTCATACAGTGACCGGAGGAACTACTTAAGTATCTTTTTCGTTATTTGTTTTTAATCATAAAAATTTTTAAGAGTCTCATTGTTTTGAGCAGCTTGGTTTAATTTAATTTCATTGGCGTCATATTTTTTTTTAAGAAAATATTGTGGGAGATCATATTGTTGTCGTAGGCGTACCGCTATAGGCAACACGTATTACACAAATACTTTGAGAAGATATAATTTTATAGATTTAACATATTTAACCCCACAATATATGTCATTTGCAGCCATGAAGTTCTGAATCTCCGATTTCGTATTCTTTGAGCCAGGAAATTTTTGCAATTGTCGACTGTGATAGCTTGCGTTGTCCATTACTATAAGGCTGTTTGGCGGAATGTTGGGTAACAGACAATTTTTAAACTAATCTCCAAAAAGTATGCTATCATATCTTCGTGATAATCAACACAAGAGTTCTTAATATTTTTGGCAAACAGCCACATAGCGTTTGGGATCCAACCATTTTCTGATCCTGCGTGTAATGTTGCAATTCTTTTTCCTTTATTGGCCGATTTTCAGACCGGTATTTTCTTATCGACGTTATATATTCATAACGCCAGTTTATTAAACGTGTAAATTCCATTATTTAAAGCCCATTGCAGACAGAGCTTGCCAAAGAGTAGTGAGGCCTCAGTTGATGTGAGTTTCGTCATTGATGAGCCGCTGTTTCAGACTTTTGATTGTAGCGACACGCTGCTCATCGTAATAATTTTTTATGATTTAACTAAATAACTGACAGTATATATTTAAACCGTATTAAATACGTACAACTACAAAAATATCAAAAATCGGGATAAAATACATGCACATGTAATACTATTTTGCCCTTTATTAGCTGTTTCGACCCGTTGCATCTTACTTTTATGTTGGCTTCAATCCCACTCTCTATAAGCTCTATTTAGTGACTATTATATCATTGATAAATACGTACTTACTTCTACTACGTTTATATATATGCAGAAAGATGCATTTCGGCAGCTTGAAGATAAAGTATATTTATAAAATCAAATAACTCATACGTAAAAAATAGCAATATTGCTTAACAACACTCAAAGTTGAGCAGTCCAGATCTTTCATATTTGTAGTGTGGAAAATATTTTTTTATAAATTGGACAATTATGGGTCAACTTTTTAAATGGTTGTTACTGTTAAAATTAATATACATTATATTAATTACTATAATGTAATAATATAATGTAACAAAATTATAAACAACAACATTAAATGTTAATTGGTGGAGTTTTTTGGGAACACGTAGACCTTTGGTAAATTATTCTGTATATAGTTATGTGGAATAATAAAGAATAATATTTTTGACCAAATTTTAGCTGGCATGTCAACGTTTTAATACATATTATATATATAAACTTTTAAATCTAAAATCATTAATTTTTTTAAACTATTTCACCAGGAAGGATCTAGTGCATCCAGGTTTCAAGACAAATCATGTTATCAACTTTATTTCTAGGCAGACATTTCCATATTTTACGTAATTATCATTAACTCGATAGTATATAAACATTCTGGTTTTCTGTTTCCATACTAAGTACCTAATAAGAATTTATATTTCAAATACGATTTCAAAAATGATGGATCGAGTAATGGATTAAGCTGCTTGTTCCCTCCGCTAATCTAATTTAAACGTTAAAATTTGATATAGGTAATTTCTCCTTCATTCTTAAAATTACAATTTTACTAAATTTACTAAAGGTTGTTGTACTGGATTTTCCCTTTTCTGTCGTACTTATTACGTACACGTACAGCACGTGGTGTGTAGGATTAAAATGTATATCAAGGTTAGAGGGTTAAATGGTTTGTTAATTTTTCTTATAATTAAGGATACAAACTAAACTATTTATTAATTTATTCCACGATTTAGCTTAAAAATTGGTTTTATTAGAAATACAGCTGTTTTGGTTAAACGAAACAGCTGGCATTGGAGAATAAAACAAATATTTTATGTTAAATCTTGTAAGACATTAGTAGAGTAATTTAATTTGTATTCTAAATATGTACTACTTCTACAGAGTAAGGGTTTGCAATTTCTTTTTTTATTTGATATTACCTAAGCCAAGCAATTGGGCAATCGGCAGTGACAAAAATCCTAGAAGAAAACATTAGGTAAAAGTAATTACGTAGTATATGCTTTGGACTAGTAAATGTTGTTTATTAATTGGTTATAAACCTTTCTATTAAAAAAAACGTACGTTTTCCTTTTTATATATAACCAATAAAGAACAATTTAAACGAGCTATATAGAAAAGTTGTAGGAAATTAATATTTTACCAAAATGAGAGGTAAATACCTATCTCGGTTATTTTCTACTATGTTCTCGGACTTTCTTGGCCAACTTTTCATCATGTTCTCGTAAACAAAAAATCTGTTTTTTCTTGCTTTATATAAATTTCTTTTCAAAAGCGTTGTAAAATTTAAATTCAAACTAGTAGTAGCAAATTGTGACATAAAAAAATTTAATTGCAGTTGCAATTCTTTACACATACTAAATGTCAGCTGTTAAAATTTAAAAATTGTGAAGTTTATAAATACATTTTTATAGATATTATCCTAATTTTTCATGCGCTCGCCTTGTGAAATTTACGACAAAGCTAAAAATCTTGTTATTCTTTACTATTGCTTTTATTTAAACTTTCGGGGGTATAAACCTAATTTGTTTTTTATTTACCGGTCGATTGGTACAATTTTTGAGACGATTGGACATCACAATGAGCATATAGAGCCAAAAAAAAATATCAAAAAAATTTGTAGCCACAGCATACATTATTAACTTTTTTACAGCAAATCGTAAAATGGTAAAATTGTTTTCTTTATTGCTGCCCAACAGTCCTCCAAAATAACGGTTGCCCCTTTTTCACGTTTTTTTGAGGGCGACCCACTACCTGCCCAACAGACCCCCCTAAATCCCGGTTGGTCATATTTCACGTTTTTTGGAGGCCACAAATATTTCAGAATTCTAAATTCTTGTGAAAAGTCACTAAAGTCATCTAAATACGCAATAAAATAGGTTGAAGAATGACCTGTGCGGAGCCCGAAGATGGCCACAACAAATTTTATGTCTCCACCTTTTGTCAGTACATTAACCCTTACTTTGTGGAAGTTCATTAGGAACATTAAACAAAGAGCACCCCGATGTGTTACTCATTCTCTTACTCGCCTAGGCATGTTTCTGATCAGGTGGTCAATGTTCTCCTATGGTATCTCATTTCAGGCAACCACCAACTCCTCTCGAAGTTCTTCTAGAGTCTGGGAAGGACGTTGCAAATTGAGTAATCTCCTATTCATCATATCCCACACGTGCTCAATTGGGGATAAGTCGGGAGATCTTGGTGGCCAAGGTAACAATGTGACATCATTATGTTGAAAGTGACTCTTGCGACTTGTGGTCGGGCATTATCTTGTTGGAAAGTAGGATTTGCCAGGGTGTCAAGATAGGGTAAAATATGGGGTTCTAAAACTTCTCGGATATAACCTCTGATGAAGATTAAAGGTGATCTCGAACCATAAGCTATAGCACCCCAAACCATAACTCCAACAGTTTGATAAACATGCCTTCTCGTCGTCGTCTTCTAACCCTCGCTCGACCATCGTGCATGCTGAAACAAAATCGACAATTGTCACTAAAGACAATACTGTTCCATTCCTGATCCCATAGTGACCGTTCTCTGCACCACTAAAGGCGATTACGTCGGTGTTCTGGAGTTAAAGGGAGGACCCAGTGTGGACGGTATGAAAACAGGTCAAAACGTCTTATTCGTCGGCATGCCAATATGTCGTCCGGGTTCTGCACCAAATTTTATTAAAATAAAATAATTTAAACTGAGTGTTCGGATTTTTATGTCACTTAGTATTAGACAAACAATGAGAAATTTTTAAGTTAGATACAATGAACACTTAAGAGCATATTATTATAGATTACAACAAGATCAATTGAATTATGCAAAACACCTACTTGACCTAACAGACACTCATACACACCAATAACATTCAAATACTTCACAATTGTGATAAACAACAAAATTTAGGTATTCTTGAAATAAATGTAACAAACATATTAGGTTATTGTAAAGAGGGAAATACATCCAGGATAATCGCTTAAGGCTAATAACATCTAGGCTTTAATATTTTTATGTCTTATTACTTATTATCCATACTTAGTCTAGTTTTAATGTTACATAAGGTAGTTATCTTGAAAAAACAAAAGTAAAACTTAAATATGTCAATCTGACGATGCTCGTAACGAAACATCTGTAATTGTAATTTAAAAGCTAAATGTTTATTATTCTAACTAAGGTGGACGTCCACAGAGTAAGGATTGGTGCAATAAATTTATGAAAAAATTAGTCGATACTGTAGCAGACAGAGATTTTATTCTCATCCAATTTGGTTTGTTTCAGAATTGCCCATATGGAACTTCGATGGAAGTTCGACCAACCAAGCACAAGGACACAACTCCGACGTGTTCCTCTACCCGGTAGCTATCTACAAAGATCCCTTTTTGAGAGGAAATAATAGGCTTGTTCTTTGCGACACCTATAACTATAACAAAAAACCCACCACCACCAATCATCGTATAACTTGTTTACAAGCAATGGAAGCAGCAAAAGACCAAAAACCTTGGTTCGGTATCGAACAAGAGTACACACTGTTGGATATGGACTTGAGGCCTTTAGGTTGGCCCAAGAATGGTTTTCCTGGACCTCAAGGACCTTATTACTGTGGCGTTGGTGCGAATAAAGTGTACGCCCGCGACATTGTAGAAGCGCACTACAGATGTTGTCTTTATGCTGGAGTAAATATTTCAGGAACCAATGCAGAAGTTATGCCCGCGCAGGTACGTTAAAATTTCAATTTAAACGAAAATATATCTGCGTTCAAATAATACGGAGTGAGATAAACATTGGGTAAGAAAATACCCGTGACTTTCCATTGTTTACGGAAACATTATTCATATAAAATATACATTTAAAGATAAAAAATAATAAAAAAAGTAGAATGTGTCGTTATATTAACGTTTAATTTAATGTGTTTATCTCGCTATACACACATGGGAATGACCTTTGGTATGGAATACTGTGTTTATATTATCTATAGGCAGCGATTATTATTATTTCGAATATTTCAACGTAGCCTTAGCGTTTCTATATTTTCAAAACTAGACAGTGAGTCATTTAAAAATAAGTTTGTTTATTTCGTGCGTTAACTTCTACGTAGCTTAAAAAACCTTTGTTTTGTTTACACGTGCCTTGCGTGTAATAGTATCGAACTGATTATGGGAAGTTCATTAATCTACAGGGGCGGATTCAGAGGTACTCTATTCTCGATTAAATATGTCATAATTTACCTAACTTTATTGACTTTTGTTGAGGTGGTAAAGTTGTTAATTATTAACCAAGGTAGAAAAAGACAGGGACTACTTGATTAGAACTAAATCTCAATCCATTTGACAGAATATCTGACGTTAACTGCTGCAAAGACAAAATGAAAAAATATTTTTTATTAATCATTTAATAGTCCACCTACTTTTTAAAAATGAAAATCGATTGACTTATCCATGTATTTTTATAGCGATTTTAACAATACAATACTTATTATCAAAACAAAATAAAAATTATTTTATGTTTTATTGATTGCCTTGTCATGTGAAACGGGAGTGACTGTTGATCCGTCCAAAATTTTTATTAGCTTTAAAAACTAACATTTAAGAAAACAGAGTGCTAGTAGTGAAAAGAGTGTTCTACGAGCCACGGTATGTATGTATGTATGTATGAATTAGGGGTGATAATTACACTGCGACCTATAGGATCTATTGTGTCCCCCCTTACTTGCCATGTTCTGATATTTTCTCAGACCTATAGCAGCTCTTCGAGTCCTATTTTCCTAAGGAAGTTTAGGACATCGTCGGGCTTCAAATCAGGTAGATCCCCCTCTTCTATTTCATGTGCTCCTAGGTATCTGGCCCTAGAATTCTGCAAGGCAGAGCATTCTGAGAGTATGTGTATTGAGGTTTCATCCTCTTCCTCACAGAATCTGCACTTTGCTTCATCTGCTAACCCTAGTATCTTCATGTGGCTTCTTAACCGGCAATGCCCGGTTAATATTCCCGTTAGAATTCGGACCCCTACTGAGGTTGAGGCAGCTAAAAGATCTCTTCTTGTCATAGTTCCCCAGTAGTATCTTAGATTACCTCAGTCCTTCCAGCTGATTCCAGTACTTGGATTTTTCCTTCTCCATTTCTTCCCTTTTTCCTAAGATTAATCTACTGCGGATCCCACAAGATGGTTCTGGTCCCAAATGTGGGGTTTCAGCTCTTTTTTTTGCCAGCTTATCTGCTGTTTCGTTCCCCTCTATTCCTATGTGTCCCGGGACCCATAGGAGGGTGACAGTGTTCTTCTGGCCCAGTTCATTTTGTTTGCCTAGGCATTCCCAAACCATCTTTAAACTGATTATATTTGAACTCAGCGCTTTGATGGCTGCTTGACTATCCGACATGATCACAATCTCTTGTCTGCGGTAGTTTCTTCCAATATTGAATTCCAAACATCTTTCGATGGCGCGGACTTCTGCTTGAAAGACGCTCGGGTATGTGCCCAAGCTTTCTGAGTATTTGGCTCTCGGTCCAAAAACTCCTATCCCAGTTCCCTCGTCTAGCTTGGAACCGTCCGTATACCACTTAATGGTATTCTGATTTAAATTCTGTATGGTGTCGTCATCCCATTCAGATTTATTACTCAACCTTGTGATGAATTTTCTCACAAAGTTGGCATATCATCTTGGGGCATTTCCCAAGTTTGATCAAAATGAAGTGATCGAGGTTTTTCCCTGACAATTCCTTCTTTGATCATTCTATATATCGTTTTCTTCCTTACACTTTCTGCAACAGAATGTGCAGTGGGGTCAAGTTTAAAATCACCTCCATCGCAGCAGTGGGGCAAGTTCCCATTGCTCCAGTGATACATGAACAGACTAGTCTCTGAATCTTCGAGAGATTTTTCCTCGTCATACTCAGATTAGCCCTTGCTCCCCAAGCCACTGCCCCATATGTGATTATTGGTCTCACTATTGCTGTGTACATCCATTGCAGAATACGTGGGTTGCATCCCCAGTTCTTTCCTGCAATGTTCCTGCACACCATGAGGGCCTTGGTTGCTTTGTGTATTACTTCGTCTTCGTGTTTATTCCAGAGTAACCTGCTATCTAGGATTAGCCCTAGATATTTGACCTGTTTTCCACTCGACGATGTTCTCCCCTATTCTTATGATTTTTAGATTGGGTTTCTTTTTCCTTGTAAAGGCTACTAGTGTGGTTTTGGTGGGGTTTATGCTGAGTCCCACCGAGTCACACCATTGCTTCGCAATGTTCAGTCCTCTTTGAACAATATCACAGAGGACATTTTCATACTTCCCTTTTGCCAGGATAACCATGTAGTTGGAATACCCTTGACATGGTATGCCTTCCCTGGTCAATTGACTAAGTAGACTGTCCACAGTAAGACTCCACATAAGCGGGGATGCAACTCCCTCCTGTGCACAGCCTCTGGTCACAGTAATGAAGATAGTGTCTTGTCCTGCCTCCATTTCTGCGATTCTTGTAGATAGCAGTTGCGACATCCAGATGGAAGTTGTTCTATCTACTCCTTTCTCAATCAGTGCTCTTTTGACTGCCTCATGTGGCGTATTGTCAAAGGCCCCTTCATTTATCTCTCCAGTTGGACATGTTGAAAATGTCATATTTACTCAGTTTTCGATAGACTAATGGGAATTTTTATTCTAAATGGATTTTCTTTTGGTTTTAGTGGGAATACCAAGTAGGACCATGCGAAGGCATTTCCATTGGTGACCAATTATGGATATCCAGGTATATTTTACATAGAGTTGCAGAAGACTATGGTGTTGTTGTCACTTTCGATCCAAAACCCATGGAAGGTGACTGGAATGGTGCTGGAGCCCACACAAACTTTTCCACCAAAGCGATGAGAGAAGAAAACGGCATTGTGTAAGTACAAACACAAAATTACTTTGAAAATGATACTGGTAGAAATTAAGTCAAATTAATGTAAGTGACAACGGAGTGATAGAGTATTCTTTTTTGCTAGTTTATGTCAATTGTTTTATAACCATGAAAATTAATAATTTTTATTATCAATCCTATTGTTTATAATTTTGTTGTAAATGCCGCTAAACTTTGAAAGTCTGTATCTCGGAAACTATCAAATATAACCTAACTATATTAATTGTACTTAGTAGGTTGTTTGTAGATACTTTGTTCGTTATTCTTTAATAAAATATTTATTTTAGAACAAAGCATCGAACTTTATACGCATTTACTTTCTTAATTTATGTGTTTAATAATATATTATTTACGCATTTAAAATATCTAATATAAAACGGAATAGATACAAAACAAAAATACATATATTAAAAAAATAGGTGTGTGAACAAAAAAAATTGTTGACAGTTGTTTCATTGATAAAAAATTTAATTATTTAAAAAAATAACTTGTTTAGTTCAATGACAACGGAGGTTTTGTTAAAAAGTGCTTTGTTTAATGTTCTTAACAAAAATAAAAACCTTTATCTAGATTAACACTAACAAGTGCGTTTGCGTCAACTGTCAAATTATCTTATAAACAATTGCAATCATTTTGCATTATTAAAACAAAGAAAAGTATAAACTTAAGCAAATGTGTGTGATAAATCCCTGATAACTATTAATGTTATTTTTATTAACGTTTTCTTTAACTATTTTAATTAAAAACGTAATTCGGTTTAATTAATTAATGAAAAAAACACATTCAAATTACATTTGGACAAAATACCTTGATGTAGCGAGTAATGAGAATTTTTATTGTTTTAATGAGGATATGAATGTATATGTAATAAACACAGCTGTCTTAATTTATGCGTATGGTCACCTACAACTTTTAATTGATACGACATTGTTTATTTCCTTATTATTGTTTAAAAACAAAATTTTAAATTTGTCACGTAAAAGTATTAAAAACTATTAGAATACCGTGCGAAGCAAAATACGGTTGACATTTATTTACCTTGAACTTAAAATATTTTTATTTCGGCAAACCTTGCAACTTTTTCTGAAAATAAAAACAGTTCATCTTAGTTCAAGATTATTTAAATATTACAATACTATCATAAGTGCTAGTTATTATTAGGAAATCGTTTTAATGTAGATGTTCATATGTTAATCTTTTTTAAATATGTGATCATTTTCATTAATGAAATATTTTATTTCAAATTTGTGATATTTCTAATTTTTTCTTTAACTACCTAACCTATTAGATTAGATTAGATTAGATTAGATTGCATCAGGTCGTAAAACCCAATCAGACTTCTCTGCACTTTGACCTATGAAGAACTTTTGTGCCTGCCGTAATTTACTTGAACTCTAGAATCCCAATACGAAGTTAAGCAGCGAAGTTAAGCAGCTTTCTAGAGGGCAAATTCTTAATTTCATAAGGAGTCAGAGCAACTACTAGGAATTTAAGCCGTTTGCAGAACAATGCTATGCATCCGCATAGTATATGTTCCGCCGTTTATTTGGCAGAAACTACAGTTTCCGATTTGCCTATTTTGAGGTGATACCTCAAAGGACAGTGTTCAGTGAGAGACCTACCGTCAATTTTATATCTTTTTTGCTCATTTCGAGAAGGAATTTTGCTTTTTCGGGTGATATATCTACAAATCTTTTAGCTTACGTCAGTCCTGGCGTATTCCTCCAGTGAGATCGTAGTCGATCCTTTTCCCAGGAACGGAGTTTCATGTGGCTTTTTGCCACAGAAGGGCTCCGGATCAAGGATAGGAGTATCAGCCCCATATTTTGCGAGTCTATCAGCTTCCTCATTATCTACTATCCCTCTGTGACCTGGCACCCACATCAAGGTGACCTTCTTGTTTCTTGCCAGAGTCTTAAGGGATCGTTTGAATTCCCAAAGTAGCTTTGATTCATAAGTATAAGAACTCAGAGCCTATAAAGCTGCTTGACACTGAGAATATAGATGTTTGCTCTTCAGGTGCCTCTAAGATGACACTCCTTGGCACCAACATCAACCAAGTGATCCGGACAGCCGAAAATTCGGTCCCATTCCAACCCTATTATCTATCTTGGACCCATCTATGTACCACTCCAGTGAGTCCTCTTCCAGCTCTGGTTCGACTTCTTTAACCGGGTTGCCCTTTCCTGTAATCACTTCAAACGGCGTTTCAAAGTCAAACTTAACTGGCATGGTGTAAGGTGGTAAAAAACGGAGCAAAAGTGGTGTCAGAGTGAAAGGGATTAGGAAAACAGGAAAAGGTGATTGGATGATTGAGATGACAGGCGAAAGGCAAGGGATAAAGGCAGTGACGGAGGCTATAGAGGAAAGTACTGGGAAGAAAGTACAAGTCAGGATAGGATGAGAATATTCTACATTTACGATGTATACTGCACGGTAAATGAAGGGGAAATTGTCGGAGCGTGGCGAGTAGTACTGGATGAAAGGAACAGGGATACGGTAGAGATAGTGGGAAAAAGGACCGTAGAAAACGGAAATGTGCTGGTCAGGATAAGGGTAAACGAAATAGGAGCTAGAACGCTGAAAGAGTGGACATAAGTAGGCGAACTGCGAAAACGCGCCAAGGTGTGGGGTGTGCAAGGAAGAGCACAGGGAGGACAGCTCGAGATGTCCAAGACATAGGGAAGCCATTAGGAAGGGAAGAGAGAGTTCCATGAAAGAAGCGGAGGGTTTTTGGTATCCTACAAATAAACGTGGGGAGAGATAGGGTTGCTCATGATTTGCCGCAAACAGCGGTTGAAGAGGGATGTAGAATAATTGTTAACTTTGAACCCAATATCAAGAGGGGGAGGGGGATGTATTATTGACAAAAAAAGGATGTGGCAATTTATTTTGAAGGAGGTAGGGTCGCAGCTTCCAGAGTGTTTATCGGGGAAGGATATGTGGGGTTTTCGATGAATAAATGTAGTGTGGTGGTCAGTTACTTTTTGCCGAACCTTAGAATGGAAGAGTATCAAAGGGACGTGGATAGGGTCATGAAAGTGGTTAGGAATATAGAAGAAGAGGTTATTCTAGCGGGTGATTTTAATGCGAAGGCTGTGGAATGGGGAGGCATGATAAACGATTCGAGAGGGGAATTTCTGTTGGAATGGGCGGGGCAGTTAAATTTACATGTGTTGAGTGGGGAACCGAATTTTATTAGGGGGAATTCAAGGACGTACATCAAGAATCAAGGAAAATATGGAGAATTTTATGGCTTATATGAGAAGGGGTAAGGGATCATTTACAATGATGAGAAGTAAAAGTGTAAAAAGAATGGACATAAATATTGGTGGAATGAGGGGATTAGGGTATTAAGGGAAGACTGTCATCGAAAGTGTAGAACTTTCACGAAGGAAAGGGAACCGGAGGGAAGAAATAGGGTATGGGAGGGTTATAAGGAGAGTAGTAGAACTTTGGTTAGGGCAATTAAAAGAGAAAAAATTGGATTTTGGTTCGCGTGTGGGCTAACCGAGTGGGGTGGCTAACCCGTGGAATGGTAAAACTAGTAGTATAAATGAGGCTATCAGCGCAAAAGTGGTGTAACCCCCGGCACTGCACTTAGGAAAAATAGGATTTAAAATTTGCTAAGATAGATTTGTTTTTATTAATTTATTTTTTATTTAGCGCCATCTGTTGTTTTGATAACAAAAGGTGGCTTACTCCACTTTTGTATTCAAAGTTAATAATGTATGGAATGTAGTTTACACCAAAACTGCAACCAACACAAATAGTGGGTTACACCACTTTTGCACTGATAGCCTCAAATGGTAGTTGCAGTCGTAAGGCACCAGCTGCAGCCTCCCTCATAATGCAATATTGCAGTGGAGGTAGACCTAACAACGACATAGGGAACCTATTAATTGGATTTGTTAAAGAGCTGGACGTGGACCAAATGTTCCCAAGGTAGTCTTTTTACTGTGTAGAATCTGGTCGTCCAGTCTTCTCTAAGAGACTCATTAAACTGTACAGTGATATAGTTAGAAATCTGTCTTGAAAGACCTTCTCATTCACAAAGAATGTGTTTAGAGGTTTCCTCTTCTTCCTAAATATCTGTCAGTCTTAGCGGGTGCATGTGCTTGTTGAGCCTGTTGTGCCCTGTTAAAATACCTACGAGTTTTCTCATATTGTGTCTTTTTTGCTTTAACAGAATGGTAGGAAGTTACATCTGGACAGAGACAGACCAAACATTAAAGGGACATTAGGCAAACGTTACGGCAGACCTAATCTCACATTAATAGTATAACTGTTAACCATAAACTGTAGCCTTAATAGGCACATGTCTATTGAAGGCCACACAGAGATGGCCCTTTGCAGGTTCTATCTGAAAAATGTGGAGACCGCAATTCACTTATTATGCCACTGTGAAGGCCTGACAAGACTGCGGTTTCTAGAGAGAGGAAAAACCAGAAGCAGCAGGCTATATGAAACGGTCACTACCAAGGCTTTGAACTTCATTGGAAGGGCAGAGCTAGATAGGTGCTTTAAAAATATAAAGGCAGTACAATAGATCTGCAAATGTTGAAGAGTATCAGGCTGTCAATTTGTAATCTGTAATCTATTATATGTACCTACTTATTAAACTTAGAGATATAAGCTCGAGCGTTCTCCTGATATGTTTTGCTTAATGCCCTTGTTCCTAAACTAAATGACTTCATATACAAGACTTTAAAGGAGCTTTTCTTATAACACTTGTCGTAAGAGAGAGATTCAATCATTATCTGTAATTGTGTACTCATGCATTTTTGCAATTCATTCATTCCTATTTACCTACCTATGTATTTTCTATACTTCTTACAAAGCAGGGAAATAGTCAATTATTGTTAAATGTTTTAATTGTTTGTATGAATACTTCCCCCGAGATAAACCTCAGAAATGTTTACATATTTCGTCTAGATCAATTAATTATATTTGTTGTGTTAGTGATAAATTTAAATTATACTACCGTATTAAAAAAAATATTAAGTTGCCAATATTTTATTATTGGATTATTAATTAAAATGTATATTTGTTACAGGGAAATAGAAGCCGCAATTCAAAAATTGAGTAAAAACCACATTAGGCATATTCAGTTCTACGACCCCAAGGGAGGAAAAGACAATGAACGTCGTCTTACTGGAAGACACGAAACTTCTTCAATCCACGACTTTAGTGCAGGTAAAAAATATTTTAAAGATTGTCAAGAATGTGTACAAGAAGTAATCTTTATAGATTTCCAAGTAATATTATTAATGTTTTTGTTACAGGTGTTGCAAATCGTGGAGCCAGTGTAAGAATTCCTCGAGGTTGTGCCGAAGAAAAGAAAGGTTATCTGGAAGATAGACGACCGGCTTCTAATTGTGATCCATATTCAGTAACGGAAGCTATAATACGGACATGCTGTCTAAACGAATAAATGTAATAGCCTAATTGTATTATATTCTATTTTATATAATTAATTTTATGATATGTGAAATATAGACAAATTTATTTTATTTAAATATTTGAATTATTCTTAAGAAATTATTTTTGTTTTATTTTGAAGGTATAAAAGGGGTTATGCGAAGCTGAATTTTAAAAATTTTTGTGGAGATTTTAGAAAAAGAAGTTGTTAATGTTCGGAAATTTTATATAAAAAAGTAAATTGTTAGAGATGTAGTCAGTTATTATTTGATATGTAATCGCTGAATAAATACTAATAAGTAGTTATCTGGAGTGTTTTATTCCACATCCATATAAAATTTGATTTCAAAGTATACTTGGAAACTACGTAATTGACGTAATTGATTTTTTACATTAAAACAAATGCTCAAAATATTCTCCACCTTGTTGTTGGCAATAACACAGTTTCCTATAAAAATAGCCCCGAACTTTGTTTAAAGTTTGAGGTTAAATTGACCGTATTTCTCATAGATATTATAACCTAAGGTTATAGGTTATAATATCTATGGTATTTCTGTAGTTATCCTTTCTCTGAGGTCTGCAATGCTAGTTAGCTGTGTTGCATATATTTGTTCTTGAGATAACTCCACAGAAAAAATCCAAGGGCGTAAGGTCCGGGCATCTAGCTGGTCACTCGATAGTCCCTCTTCGCCAATCCATTTATTGGGGAAAATTTTATTCATGTAATTTCTTACAATTAAAGCATAATGGGGTGTTGCTCCGCCCTGCTGGAATCAGATATTTTCATACGGTAGGTTAGGTTAGGTTAGGTTAGGTTAGGTTAGGTTAGGTTAGGTTAGGTTAGGTTAGGTTAGGTTAGGTTAGGTTAGGTTAGGTTAGGTTAGGTTAGGTTAGGCATAGTGGGGTGTTGCTCCGCCCTGCTGGAATCAGATATTTTCATACGGTAGGTTCGGATTTATTGCGTTGGGATATAATTTGTCCAACTGAGGAACAACTTCGTCTCTAACTATGCTTAAAGATTTTTCGGCTGTCAAATTTCCATCTACAAAAATAGGACCAATAATATGATCACCTATAATACCTGCCCAAACGCTCAACTTTTGAGGATACTGAGTGTTTGTTTCATGCATCCAATGAGGACTATCCTCTGACTAATATCTACAGTTTTATTTGTTTAATTCCCCGTTCAATGTGAATGTTGAAGCATCGTAAAAAAAGAATTGTTCCAACATATACTGGATCGTCTTCTATTAGTTCTTGCACAAAAGTCAATTTATATGGATGAAGTTTTTCTTTATGGTAACACCTTGGGACAGTTTTGCGACACATTATTTTAATGAGAAATTGGACGTGAACTTGACGTTGGATTCTCCACGACACTTGACCATAGATTAGAAAGAAGTTTTTAGATAGCCGACTCTAACGGTTTACAGCACCGCTCGTGACCTGACTACTAACTATATAGTATTTTAATATTGTTAACAATTTGGTATTGACTTATATAGAAATAAAATAAGTAATAATTCTTTATTTTTGCAAAATAATTTTATTACAATTAGGAGTCAAATTTATTTTTCTTTTTTCCCCAATTAGTCCAGGCGTGCTGTACTTTTAGACGGAAATTCTGATACCTGGAATGTAACAGTTGGAGGTGGTAAAGGGACTTATAACACATGAAAAAAAAATACATTAACTATTTCAATTATGATCATAAACTTTTTAGGGGTGAAAAAGGGTGAAAAATGGATAAAAAACTGAAGTATTGCTGTTTGCGGCTAAAATTGACGTCAAAATGAAAAGTGCCCAATAGAAAAGTTGTAGATCATGTAAAAATCTAAAACTTTTCTTTTGGTAATTTTCTCACATAACCTCAATTTTACTTGATAAAACTCTTCGTTTTAACAAAACTTCCAATATTTATTTAAAAACTGCTTTTTAAAAGAAGTTTTGTTAAAACGAAGAGTTTTTTATTATCCTTAATAAGATGGACTTCCAAAAAGTACGGGTTAGTACAATCAATTTAATTTTAAACTTGGTGAAAACTTACCTTTTTATGTCCAAAATAACCTCGAATGTTCTCAACTTTATAACATAATAATTTTCCGAGAAATTTGATTTTTCTGGAAAAATCTCTTTTTTTTTAACTGTAAAGTTTACTCGGAAAATATTATTGGAAAAGATTTTCCTGGGGCTCATTTTATTCGTTTTTACGTCTACTTTCACATGGAATATAAAAAAATACACCTCTCATTTAAAAATGTGCTTAAAAATGAATAAAAAGCAAAAAATAAATTTTGCAACAGCTAAATTTGCAATAATTGTTAAATTTTTGTTATAAAATATTAAAATATGCAAAAGCCGACTGTTGCATTACATTCTAAGGGAAAAATTACAAAAGAAAATGTATTTCATTATTTAGTCGGATTTTTATTTCATTTGCAATATTATTATAAACACTCAAGTCTATTAATGAACTTAATAATCCGAGCGATGATTTCATGGTTTTTACTATTGTTGTATGCTGATTTTGATTTGTTTATATTATAAGGTTTCTCATGAGATAAATCGATTTGTTGATATTGGAAGGCCCAAATACCCTTCCATCAGAGCCCTATAGCCACCTTTCATAAGTGACAAAGTGTAGACATGACAACTCTAAC
The DNA here is from genome assembly GCA_035357415.1 of Ophraella communa. Taxonomy (NCBI): domain Eukaryota; kingdom Metazoa; phylum Arthropoda; class Insecta; order Coleoptera; family Chrysomelidae; genus Ophraella; species Ophraella communa. The sequence goes on along the minus strand of CM068995.1, from coordinate 11,294,027 downwards.
TAGCCTAGTGGCCTAGGCCTTTTGTTTTCTCTTTGACCTTGCAACATTTCAGTATACAAAATATACTATCATTCGTAACAAACAAAATATTGTCTTTTCAATATATTTTTTAATTACAATTACGAATTACTTAAAACCGAACGATTATTATATTAAAAAAAAATTATTCCAAAAAGTCAAAGAAAATTGAAATTTTGATGAAAATTGGGCTATAGGGTTCTGATGGAAGGGTATTTGGGCCTTGTAATTATCAACCAATCGATTTATCTCATGAAAAACCTTATAATATAAACAAATCAGCATACAACAATAGTATAAACCATGAAATCCCCGCTCGGATTATTAATTTCATTAATAGACTTGAGTGTTTATAATAATATTGTAAATGAACTAAAAATCCGACTAAATAATGAAATACATTTTCTTTTGTAATTTTTCCCGTAGAATATAATGCAACAGTCGGCTTTTGCATATTTTAATATTTTATAACAAAAATTTAACAATTATTGCAAATTTAGCTGTTGCAAAATTTATTTTTTGCTTTTTATTCATTTTTAAGCACATTTTTAAATGAGAGGTTTATTTTTCTATATTCCATGTGAAAGTAGACGTAAAAACGAATGAAATGAGCCCCAGGAAAATCTTTTCCAATAATATTTTCCGAGCAAACTTTACATTTGAAAAAAAAGAGATTTTTCCAGAAAAATCAATCCGTTGGAAAATTAAAAATTAAAAACGAAAAATCGTTTTTTTTCCATTTTCCTCGAAAAATTGAGGTTATGTGAGAAAATTACCCAGAGAGAAGTTTTAGATTTTTACATTATCTACAACTTTTCTATGGGGCACTTTTCATTTTGACGTCAATTTTAGCCGCAAACAGCAATACTTCAGTTTTTTATCCCTTTTTCACCCTTTTTCACCCCTAAAAAGTTTATGATCATAATTGAAATAGTTAATGTATTTTTTTTTCATGTGTTATAAGCCCCTTTACCACCTCTAACTGTTACATTCCAGGTATCAGATATTCCGTATTTTTTATTTTTTTGGTACAGTACGCCTGGACTAAATCATTTTTAAAATGGATCTGGTATCCTGGGAGTAGCTTCTGTTAAATATTATAAAACTGAGTTGTCAATATAAAACTCATAATCAGAAATTGAGAATAAAATTGTACCTAGGCTAGCCTAGCCTAGGCTTTAATATTGTTATGTCTTATTACTTCCTTACTTGGTCTAGCCTTAACTCCTTATCAACATCAAGCATCTAGTTACAAACAAACAACATGTAATTTCAATATGTCAATCTGACGATGCTAGTTATAGCGAAACAGCTGTAATTGATTTTAAAGCGAATTTTTCAAATAAATAGTGGAAGTTTAGTTCAACTGTGCAGTTATTTATTGTTCTTACTCAATACACATACTCGCAGAATGCCCTGCCTTGCAAAATTCTAGGGCTAGATACCTAGGAGCACATGGAATAGAGGAAGGGGATCTACCTGACTTGAAGCTCGACGATGTCCTAAACTTCCTCAGGAAAATAGGACTCGAAGAGCTGCTATAAGTCTGAGAAAATATCAGAACATGGCAAGTAAGGGGGGACACAATAGATCCTATAGGTCGCAGTGTAATTATCACCCCTAACTTATACATACATACATACATACATGCCTTGATATCAGGAATTTTCTCCGGTGACAGTATATTTGATGATTTAGATTGCAATTGTTCTTGGTACTACTAGAACTTGCAGAAGAGATATATCTTGCATATCTTTGTCTCTAAAATTAATTTACAAGAAAAAAGTATTTACTAAATCAAATTCAAAGTAAAAAGTTTTCAAGTAATGTTTCCGCCTACATGCGGAAAAAAATAAAAAAAATGATAGAGATAAGAATACATTCTTAGGACTTGTTAGTTTCCTAATATTAAAAATTTAGCGGAGCATGTTCCTCTTATGAATCTCCCCGTAAGTAAACATCGTCGGAAATTCCCATAACTTAGCATATGCCCCAAGAAACTAATCTATAATCAGAGAATTTAGCATACAACACAGTAGGTCAATGTGTCTACACGATATTGTTCAATCACGACAAAAGCAACCCTTGCAGAGATTTCTGGAAGGGGTAGAACGCCCCTTATTGGCCAAGAAAGAATTACTCTTCAATTTAGTGTATCAGATTTACTCTAACTATCGACTTCTTCAGTTGTTAAAACAATCGGGCGCTTAGGAACATGCTTACCGGTGGAGAAATCATAGTACAATGTTGTTATTTGTTGAAACTTTTGTTGTTTAAGAAAGTGCTTCGATTTTAAATTATCTTTTACTCATAAAAAAATGTAAAAAGACGTACAGTGTTATTTAAAAATATGAGAGTTAATAAATCGTAGGATGTCACAACCAGGAGGAAAAAAAGGAGCCGGAAAAGGTCCTTCTAAGGATAAAAATGAAGATAATAAGGATAAAGATAAAACAGGTAAGTTTCTTCGTTTGACGGATTATTAGTAATAGTATAATCAGAAGAGCTGTTTTAATATCTTGTTATTTTCTGGCAAAGCATTAAATGAGTTATTTTGTACATTTTTATGGAAGAAAAAGTGTAAACAAGAATTTTACTAATAGAAAATGTTTTCCATGTACGTAAGAGAAAATTGCTTTGAAAAAAATTGGCCTAAAATCTCTACCCGATTTTTAAATCTAATCTACTTATCTTGTACTAGGTAAACAATTTATGGATGAAAATTACAAAATGTTCTCTAAATAATTTACTATGTAAGAGCTAAGAGCTTAAATTAATTGGCTAAAAACCAGAAAATCTGTGGTTTTACTTAAAGGACAAGAATAGACTTGATAAATTTATAGAAAGTGCTTAAGAGAGAACTGGAGTATCCTGTCAAAAGTTGGGTCGCCGTTATAGGATAATGAATAAAACTACTCAGAAGTAAAGAAAAAGTGTCCTGAACTAGAAAACATTTTGCATTTTGTTGTAGTCGGCATTGTAAGAGAATGATAAAATTGTGCTTATGAAGTAAAAATTATACCACCTACATAGTTCAATACGTTCTGGGACTAACTTAGAGATGTCGCTACTAATGCCAAATCTAAACCAAATTTATAGAGTACTAGCTAACCTTCAAACTACGTGTCAAAATTTGTTGATAACAGGACCTTAAACAAAAATATTACAAGGATAAAACTGACGCTACCTTTGTAAGAGTGAAAAAATGAGTATTGTTTATTGAAAGATATTGTTCTTGATGAAAAGCTCAGAAATGGCTTGAACATGTTTTCTAGGATCTGCTCCGTCGAAAAAACCTTTTATCGGTGCTATGTTGACATAAAACATAAACGTACCCTTCTTCTTCTTAAGGTGACATGCAGTTTACTACGTAGACGGCCTCCTAAATATATCTATACCTTTTTTCTTTAATCTGTCCCTTCAATATCTCATATCTGTCACCCATATGTTAAAAAAATGGGATCTCCCTCTTTTTGATGATATTAAACAATTCTCTGTCTCTTAGTTATGCTCTTCTAATATCTTCTTCGTTTCTGATTTTTTCAACCCCTGATATTTTAAGCATTTGCCGAAGGGTCCACATTTCAAATTCCTCCAACTTGTTAATTGACGGAGTCTTAATAGTCCATATATAACATTTGATCATTTTGTATCTTAATTTAATATCTAATCGGTGGTCAACTAAACACTTTCGTAGTAGTAGTGGGAAGACGATTCTTGCTTGTTCAATATGGTGTTTAATATTCGCATCCGGGTCTGAAGTGTCGTACTTATTCAATATGGTTGTTAGTTACGCTTATTCGGATGTTTAGATAGACGTTTCTAGAAATTACCATAAACTTCGTCTTGGCAGCATTTATTCTTAGACCCAATGCAGAATTCAATAGCGACTGTAAATCATCAGCACTGACTAAATTAATTTCAGCAAGGACCTATCGAAACGCTCTTTCCACGTATAGATTGAACAGCATTGGCGACAAAATACATTCTTGCCTTACTCTTTTTTAAATTGGGAATGCTTCTGTTTTACTACCAACTTGGAAACATACTTTGGCGGATTGGTTCCAGTAGAGATTGCGAACAATTCTAACATCTTTTTCGTCTAGATCTAAGTCATCCAAATATCTCAACAATATATCGTGCTTGACATGATCAAATACTTTCTCATAATCAATAACGCACATAAATACGTCTGTTCGTAGGTCTAGACAGTTCTGTACAAGCTTTTGCAAGCTGAAAAGACCTTCTCTGGTATACCAAGTCCGCTTTTGAAACTAAACTGACTAACCCCACAGCGATTTCTTTTATTTTCTTGTGAAGATGAAGCTGTGAGAACTGTTTCGCCTCAGCGCAAAGTTCCGCCATCCATATTTTTTTGCTGCTTTGATCTCCTTTCGGATGTCTCTTTGATAAATCCTGCATCCATTTCCGTCGCCTCGGATCTCTCACTTCCTGCGTTCTTCCATCATTTGCAGGATTTCGTCTGTCATCCACTGTTGTTTGGGGATGGTTTTGCGTTTAGGAAGTTCGACTTTATTGACTGTTGAGAAAGCCGCTTTTATTTTGAGCCAATATCCTTCTACGTCTTCCTCAATTAGAATTATTTCGTTCTGCTTCTAGGTTTACTAGTGCTTTGATATTTGGCACATTTTTGTAACGTTTCTTTTTAGTTTTTGCCAACTATAATTGGATTGTTGAACATACCGGGTGATCTGATTCTGCATCCGCTCCAGGTAGTTTTTTTATGCTATTTCTAAAACGTCTATTGACGTAGTCAATCTGGTTGAGTCCCATATGCTGGTTATTATCTTGAGGTGATCGCCAGGATTAAAGGCGTCGCGGTGGTAAGTTGTACTGTGTGTTTGTAATAACTAATTCATTTTCTTGGCAGTACTCACTGTCCCCTCTTTTAAAATCACCCATTAGGATATTGGTTTCGTTGAGCTTTGTTGCTTTCAGTGCCTCATCTGTCTGTTGGTAGAATGGTTCCAGTTCATCTAACTTTTCGGAAGTTGGTGCGTAAACTGGGATCACATTGATGTCGATAGGTTGGCCATAAAGCTGAATGAAAATGATACGGTCGGAAATTTGGACAACAGCTTTAATTAGCGGTTTTAGCTTTCCGCCCAAGAAAATTCCCACATTACCTCTATGATTTTGGTCTGTGCTACATAAATAGTAAAACATCGTGTCATACCCTTACGTACCCTTACTTCAATTAAAACGATGACAAAACTTCTGGCTTCTGGCTTCTGGTTCTTTGTGAAACTCATAAAGATGCTTCAGAGAAAGAAATATGATTCGAATAAGGTGATCGATGCAACTGTGGCTTGAGCCGACACATCGTTTTACAAACAAGTTATCGAAAAGTGTTGGAATTATTTTATAGCACATGTAGAAGATTATGTTGAAGAATAATGGAAAATGTTACCAAAGAAATGTATAGGAAAATATGAGAAAAGGCTTAACCTACTTTCTTCTCAATACGGTGTCAGTTTATCAGTACTATCAAAAGATGAATAAATAACCACTATTTTTCAGACTTACCCATTTTTCCACAACTTACATTTCATAAGGAATGTTAAAGATTTATTCTTCAGTATTTCTTTCATAAAAATCTTTATTCCTAATGTGTACCTACCGTTTATTTATTCTAATAATAATTCCTCGTTAACTTATAACCAATGATTAAATAGTAAATTAAGTATGGTTACCTAGGTAATCATGAATTAATCATGAATCAAGTTTAACAAATTTTTAAACTGATTAATCATCAAAATTTGAATGCACCACCGAAAATTTGCTCTAATCATCTGTCAAATAGTCACTAACAATTGATTAAGTTTAATCAATCGAGTGATAAAAATTTAACAATGCCTCAAAACAACATTTGAACGTTGAGAAGGGGTTGGTTTATATAAAATTGGGTCATTATTTGCTGCATTTGAACCATAGATTGCATTTACGTTAAGCTGTAATCTTCTTAAGCTGTAATTAAAATAAATAGGCTGTCTGTGATGCTCATCTCCATTGAGAAATTTCGTTGTGCGCTGGCCAGAGTCTGTTCATGACAGCACAATATTTTATGAGTTAGATTTTATCAGTTGCTTTTGGAGTTGGGTGCCAACAACCTTGGTCTAGAGCAGAGGAGCAATAAAATAGAGCCCATTAGGTGACCAGAAAGTGCATGTGGGGTTTTGCCTAATTTTATTCAACGGTATTGTAGATAATTTGGAAATAAGCAGCAGATTGATGTATTGATGAATTGAGTATCTGGAAAACAGTATAATAAATTTATATTTTTTTTCAAAAAGAGATTTCTTTTTGAATAAACATCAAATTTTAGGATTCACTCTTTAATTTTTGCGTTGTTCAATGTCTTTGCATTATAACCATTTTTCCAAATATCTGCTGTTATTGTTATTTTTTTAACATGTGCAATATTTCTAGTGTAAACTTAGCAAACTAACAATTAAGAGAAAATTAATAAAAAATATTCAACTAGCTCTTATAAATTTGTATAGGTAATTGTTAGAATTTTTTTGGGGTTTTCGTTAAAATTTTTTTCTCTTTCATTTTTTGACAACATAAGTAATCTACAATCAAAATTTTACAGCCAAAATATCAAATATTTAACCAAATGCAGCGTTACCTATAGCACAGATGATTAAGTTAGCAATCGATTATATTCTCTTATTTAAGGTTGGTGTATAAGAAAAGTTATTTGTTAAATTTAATAATTGATTACGGAGATTGGTGCATATGGCTATAAGTTAAGCGGTAAATCTGGCAGTTTATTTAATTGAAGTAACTCTATGGACATTAAATTTAATAAAATGTTTTGTTTATCAAGCTAAAGCTGTCTTACTGTACGACATAGTTCTATTTCTATAATAATTATGTTTGATGTTCAAAACAGCTTTGTAAAATAAATTATAATTATAAGAACCTAATTATATCTATTTTATTGGTAACTAGTTGTAGGAAGCAGAAAATCTTCAGGTAAATCTTTTTTAAACTTCTGTTAGAGCTATGTTGTTTGTCTACGCTATTTAGTCATACGAAAACATTGTTTGGTTCCTTAGGGTACCAAATATTTACTTGATGTCCTTTAATGAATTGTAATGGAGCGTGGTAGATGATATTTGTGAAAGGTTTTAAAAATATTTGGTAATTATAGAGTCGGGGACGGCGCTAACCACTAAGCAAATTATGCATTAAAACTACTTGGGGGCGCCAAAAAGCTTTAAAGAAAAAATACGTCATGTATAATGTATTTAGTTCTCAATAGCAGTCGATACAAAATCTATCATACAGTATCAAAACTAATAAGAAAAATCGGGATTTATCAAATTTATTATTCAGAGAATTCATAATTATACCATAAAACAGTAATGGACTGGAAAAGTGTGACGTCAAAATTTGTGTTCTATGCTGTTAAACTGGGAAATGTCAACGAAATGATTCCAAACGGCAACATTATAAATCTCCAGAAATAACTTTTGTTCGAGTTATTTTGCTATTATAATACTTTGAAATATAACGGAAGTATCATAATTAAATACATATAAGCAAAATCTTTCCAAATTTGGAATCATTTGGTTTGACACTTACGTCACTACTTTCCCAGTCCATTACATACAGTTCCTGTATTCGATTGAGGCGGTGTCATGGATGATGACATATTTGTATCAGTTCAATCATTTTTTTGTGTCATTTTAAAAACCTTAATTTTATTTTTTTAATTTTTAATCCAGTTAAAAAATATTTTAAAACTCCAACATGTTCAATAAATAAATCCTATGTGGCTAATTTTATCAACAATTTTAATAATACGACATTTTGAAAGCTAATAATTTAAAGTTTGGTTTGAAAATATCTCATTCACAAAAAATTCGATTTAGGGCCAAAGTCTGCTTAGGGGCGACAAGAGTATCTACTAGCGCCGTCCCTGAACATAGTTACATTATTTTTTTGTTTTAAGAAAAACAATGAGTTTTATAAGAAAAATTATTTGTTTCCACTTAAAACTAAAGCCCCTGCTCTATTAATTATTCATTGAAAAAGGATATTTAAGAATGCTTGAATCGTGTATTTGTTAATTAAGTGTATTGAAAAAAAAAAGTTTAAAATAAAATTCCACTACAGTTCCACTACTTTTTTATTGGATAATCGAAAAAAATATTATTAAATAGTTAACATCACCTTTATCAATTTGCTACAAATTATGATCAAGGAGAAAGGATCAATTATATGAAATAATAATTCAATACTCATTTAAAAGTGCTAAAAAATTGCATTCATGTTCCAATAAGCTACTATGAAAGAATAAACTTGTTCATTTGTTTAGATCCACTAAGTTCTAAATTGGGTATTTAAAATTGCCCGCATAAAGTTCGACTTTAATGCCCGGTATCACAATCGAGAGTTAACTTCAGGTTAAGATTTAATCCAAAAACCGACTAATAGCAAAATTTGTCAAACATGTAACAAATTTTTCTATTGGCCAATTTTCGGGTTAAATCTCTGTAAAACCGAGTCTTGGCATTTTAAACAACTTTTATTTGATAAAGAGTGCCAAGAGCAACTATATTAAAACCTAGGAAGGCGTAAAAGGACCACAAATTTTTCATTTTTAAAGTTTATAATGTTAAATGTCGAGTTCAAACTTGGAATTCCTACTTCTTATCTCAGAGTAATTTTGCAGATAGTTTCATAACTTTCGTTGGAAATAACTAACTTTCTCCTTTACAAACTCGCCAAAGAGCGAAAAGAGGGACCGTAATTTCAATTGCTGTTTGGTATCCAGAATATCTTGATAAGCCTCTTGGAAATGTTTTTTCTACTTCACCAATTTTTAATTCTATAAATCTTGAATCACCATATTTAAACCATTCAATGTGCATGTATATGTATATCTAAACCATTACACGATGTACCAATGACTATATTTAAACATGTCATAGTAGCTAAGTCTATTAAAAAAATTGAAAAAAAAACTAGAAAAACACATAAAACAGTATTTTAGGTGTATTATTTAAATAAATATAGCGTCACTTTTACTTAGCAACATTTTTCAGCAAAAGTAGTAATAATTTGCGCAGCATTTTGTTAATGCTCCAACTACTTTTTCAAAAATCCTTTACAATCCCAATTTAATACAAAGACTATCCGTTAAAAAGTTATCGCCATGGTTTGTTATAAAATTATTTATAACATTTTTCTTAATGAATATAGTGGAGTTATAGTTAAACTTTGATTTTTAAAATGATGTAAATTTTATTACCAAGTCTTGTAAATAAAATAATTTTAGCACGCAGGAAAACTTCAGGTAAATTACTGTTTAATATTTTTTGGTCAAGTACAAACTTTCTAATTACTATCTGCCTGTAGCTAGTCTAGAATAGCTTTAAAATATGCCTGTAGTTAGTATAAATCTGAAAAAACGTAATATAATGTACTAACCCTTACTCTGTGAAATTCCATCTTATGAAGATCAATAAACAACTAAACGTTTGAACAAAACTTCCACTTTTTATTCAAAAAATAGGTTTTTAAAGTAAAATTACAGCTGTTTTTCTAAAATTAGCATCGTCAGATTGATATATTGAAGTTACATTTTGTTTGTTTGTAGTTCGGTACCTGATGTTGATTACGTAATATTAAGGCTAGACCAAGTATAGAACCGAAAACCGTTTACACTACCACTACACCAACACACACTTTTATATGCCTGACGCGCGTTTCGATAACCAAGTTATCTTCTTCAGAGACCGAAGGTAAACTTGAGTTTACCTTCGGACTTGGTTATCGAAACGCGCGTCAGGCATATAAAAGTGTGTGTTGGTGTAGAGGTAGTGTAAACGGTTTTCGGTATCAGTTTCGCCAACGGTTCCAGATTCAACATTTTACAAGTATGGAAGTTATAAGAAATAACAATATTAAAACCTAGATGGGAAGCACAAAAAGTAAAAAGGCCCAACAAATGTGGATTAAAGAGGAAAGTAGAAAGTGATTCAAAAGAAGAGATTCTCTAGACATTCATTAAGAATTAACTTATTCAATGCATTCTGTAGAATTTGACTGCCTTGATTATAAAATTAGAGAACCATGAAAAATATCAAAAACTGATAAGTAAATTAGAGAAATTAATGAATGTCCAACACAACAAAACACATTATACACAACATAATAACAAAGTAAATACTCACGCACCAGTACATTTTGCTCCTAGGTTTGTAAAACTATCAGGCACCATTTTTTCAAATAATGAAAATAAATTTTTAGATTCTGAAGAACTAAATCAAATAATTTTATTAATGAAACAATACAAATAGCAAACCTTATTAGAGATATAAAACCAAACAATTTTAAAAGTCAAAGTCAAATTATTAAAAATGACACTTTAGCTTTAAAATCAATCAAAAATAAAGTACATCCGAATTATTACAAAATCAGAAAAGGATAACTCAACAATAATTTAAAAAAAAGAATAAATGTAATTTACAAAATATCGTTTGATGTAACTAATATGTTCTCTAACATACCTCCTAAAGAATGTATAGTTCTAGTTAAAAAGTTGTTAGATGAAAGAAATATCTATCCAGGTATAATCTCAGATATAACTGACCTATTTAATGTATGCATTAGCTAAAATTATTTTACTTTTAAGAACAACAAAGTACAAATTGAAGATCTTTCAATTTTAGCAAATATGTTTATGGATAACTTAAAAAGCAAAATCTTAAATTCTAGTTATAAAAACAATATTGTATTTTTTTAAAGATATGTTGATGATGTGTTAGCAGGTTTTGTAGGTAGCGAACGACAGTTAGATATATTTTTTAAATATTATATTAATATGCATCCTAAAATTAATTTTACTTTAGAAGTTGAAAAAAGTAATTCAATTAATTTTCTAGATTTGAAAACTAAAAAAGTTAATAATTCATTAAACTATTCAATATATAGAAAACCAACACAAACAGATGTAACCAACCACACCATATATGTAATTCAAATCATCCTATATCACATAAATTGGCAGCTTATAATTCTATGATACATAGGGCATTTTCAACTGCAATGAACAAAAATAATTTTGATAAAGAAATTGCTCCATTACATTTGATAAATAAATTAAGAAAGAACAGAAAATGTCACCACAACAAATATTCCCTCAACAAAACTAAAGAAATTAAAAACTTTTACATATTGTGGAAATATTTCCAGATGGTGTATATTTAGGTCAAACACAAAGAAATTTTGAAGTAAGATTCAATGAACACTAAAGAGCATATAGATTACAACAACCAGATAAGTCGACATATACAAAACACCTACACCAATGATATTCAAATACCACACATTTGTGATAACAAAATTTAGATTTCCTTGAAGAACTCGAAAAGAAAAAGACATGTAGCAGATCAACAATTTAAAGTTTTTAATAAACAAATAAATCTTGGAAGTTCTTCACTATAAAACTGTTTTTTTTTATTGAGTCTTCATTTTATACATAGATAAGACATAATTGTAAAGATCAGCATAATATAGTTTTTTCCTGGTTTTTCTATATCATTGCAGAGTTATACTGATCTTAGAGAGAAATAAATACATCCAGAATAATCTCTTAGGGCTAATAACATCCAGACTTTAATACTGTTGTCTTATTACTTCCATATTTGATCTAGCCTTAATACTACCTAATCAACATCAGGTACCTAACTACAAACAAAATGTAACTTCAATCTGATCTTGCTAAGTTTAGCGAAACAGCTGTAATTTTACTCTAAAAACCTATTTTTTGAATAAAAAGTGGAAGATTCGTACATGTTTTGTTTATTTTTCTGTAGAGAAGGTTAATAAATATAATAACTGGGACCTCGGGATTTACGAGTATTTTCCCGCTTCAATAAAAATACTCGAAGATGTTGGCGTAGCTGTGAGAATACTACAATACTCTCTGGTATTAAAATACGTTAGTTGCAAGGAAATTTCACACTAATTTCTTATTTGCACTTATACGATATGGAGAATTTTAAATAATTTCTTGATAATAGGTACTAACAAAGAAACCAAAGAGAAAGACAAAGATGAAACTACGAGTAATCCAGAGGGAGAAGATGGAGCAGTTCCAAAACCTCAAAGTGCCGGAGCAAATGTCAGAGATGCAGCCCAAAGGATACTTGTATTGTGCCAAAAAGGAGAATGGGGTCCAGTCGATCAAATTCTCAAATCAATGGAGAAAGCCATCGCCAACGCCGGAGAAGATGCCAACAGTGTACCTCTGGCCGGTGTATTGGATTTGGTAAGTAATCATTTTTTAAATTAATTCTTCTTTTTAAAAAAAGAAAAGATTTCAATTATTACTTATGAGTTGTGTATAGAAAATAAAATCTTTATACTCTCATTCTTAGATAGTTCATCCATCTCAAATGTGGTTGAATCCAATAGAAAAACATTGAATAAAGCACAAAGTCATAGCACAGACTTTTAATATAGTAATATAACTAGAGGAGGTAGTTTCGGTCTGAACCAAAACCATCATCAGGCTGTAAAGAACTCAGAAAATAAATTGGTACACAAAAAAGAACGGTTGAAAAAGATGTATAATGTAGTTAACACTGGTAAAATATATACTATTTCGGATATTTGCTTAATATTGATTCGGAGAAATAGACAATTCGCTTTATAGTCCAGGTATGGCACCCTATGATTGTTTCCAAAACTAATCTAAGAGGGAAAACATTCAGAAACGATTAACAATTTACAGCTACTGTAGAATGCCAATTTGCGAATAAAAGAACAAAAAATTAATTTTCATTAAATTGTAAGATAATATTATGTTAAGAAAGGAACTTGGAGGGTGTTAATTTAAAGCAACATCAAGAAGGTGTGGAATAGGTACAGTATGCCCCAAAACAAACGACACTGAAAAACAAGCTTTATTAAACATGAAAAGTTAAATAGCAAGATTTCAAATAATGCTAATTTTATAAGTTTTACAAAATGTGTTCAAATGCTCGCCATTGCTTCCAAGCAGTACTCATAACGCTGAACAAGATTACTTAGCATGTTATTAAAAATAGGCTGCTGCATTCTTCTGAAAAAGGTCAAACTTTTTTCAAGTAGTTCATCAATAGTTTCCGATGGGTTTTCTGTAAAAATGGCTTGTTTCAGTATAACCCATACGTAAGCATCAAGAGTTGTTAGATCGACACTGAAAAACAAGCTTTATTAAACATGAAAAGTTAAATAGCAAGATTTCAAATAATGCTAATTTTAAGTTTTACAAAATGTGTTCAAAATGCTCGCCATTGCTTCCAAGCAGTACTCATAACGCTGAACAAGATTACTTAGCATGTTATTAAAAATAGGCTGCTGCATTCTTCTGAAAAAGGTCAAACTTTTTTCAAGTAGTTCATCAATAGTTTCCGATGGGTTTTCTGTAAAAATGGCTTGTTTCAGTATAACCCATACGTAAGCATCAAGAGTTGTTAGATCGACACTGAAAAACAAGCTTTATTAAACATGAAAAGTTAAATAGCAAGATTTCAAATAATCCTAATTTTAAGTTTTGCAAAATGTGTTCAAAATGCTCGCCAAGCAGTACTCATAACGCTAAACAAGATTACTTATCATGTTATTAAAAATAGGCTGTTGCATTCTTCTGAAAAAGGTCAAAATTTTTTCAAGGAGATCATCAATAGTTTCCGATGGGTTTTCTGTAAAAATGGCTTGTTTGAGTTTAACCCATACGTAAGCATCAAGAGTTGTTAGATCAGGTGAATGAGAAAGGTAAGGAAAATTCGTGTTTCGATAAATTAAGCGGTCTTCAAAATTTTCTCGAATCAGATCTAAGGATGGTGATGCTGTGGTATGATGAGTAGCCCCATCTTGGAACCTCACTTGGAACCATTGGGTATTCAACTGTATGTTTCTGGCACGACAGAATTGTCTGAGATCAATAAAAAATTTGTCAAAATTTGTTCTCTATATCGCACTATCACTAAATTAGTCCCAAAAAGGCAGGGAGCCAATTTGTTACTAAAAAACTCTCCAAAAGAGATCCCGGCTAAGAAAACCTCTCCAGTGGGTGGTTCGACTCCAAGTTAATGCTCCCTATAGGAAGGATTGGGATGTATAAGTAATGAGGGCGCCACTATCTTTTGAACGCTATCGACTAAGCAAACAAACTACACAAAAACTAAGGTGAGAAAGATAGAAACACCTTGTAATTACTTTAATTAAACAAATAAAGAAGCTACTTGAAATAAAGACCGACCACGCTACACCCTTAAGACTTATAGTCTAAGGTATATAAATGAAACGGTTTTTAAAACTATTGTTTATTTATTGAAACTGTAAGTACTTGCTGATAATAAACTGGAGTTATAAAAAGTGGACTTAACTTTAGGTTTCTGTGCTGTCTTCAGCTTCTTCGTGGAGAGATGAAAGTTTCTTTAATGGTTCTGGCTGCTCGGGATGTATTCTTAACAGCTCAGAAGTGGTTTGAGGGACTGTCTTCGCATAGGCGGTAACTGGGCTCTAAATTAGCAATAACTTTACTCCAACTTAGCGATAACTTGGCAATAACTTGGCTCCAACTTAGAGGTAACTTGACGATAACTCGACTCCAACTTAGAGTTATGCCAGGCTCCAACTTAGAGGGTTGTATCTTTCAACAACCAAAAGGGGACATTTCACAAAATGAGTACTTGAGGGTTTGTTAAAACTTTTCAGACGAGAGTATCAGTTGAAAAGGATATAAAATTGCTTGGCGATTCATTAAATAATCTAGCTCAAGACGGAAATTGTGTTTTGTGTCATTTGTCAGAAGAAATGCGTTCGTTATTCAATTGCAAGCGATTTGATTGGCCTCGTTCAAACAGATAAATAGTTAGCGTCTATAAGGGGTGTCTAGTGTACATTAGCATTAACAGTGAATCGGGGTCGGTTTTAACGGTAATAATAGCGGTATCGTTTACGGTCGGTAATAGTGCAAGGTGACATGCCGATAGACATGTTACATAATACTCAATAATAAATATTTTTTCTTGCGTTGGAAGCACTATTTCGAATCTTTTTGACAGTGTTTAAACAGTGTTTAAACAGTGTTTAAAAATACCATGACAACTATTGTCACTTATATTTCACAGGCTTTCCGATTTCATTCTCATTTGTTTTGGCGCATACCGTACTTATCAATATGATCCTCTTTTGGTCAAGGGCCAGGGTTTTTCTGTTAGATAAAGCAGCCTATTACCCTGATTTGACATGTCACTGAATTCCAGGCTGGAACATATGCAAAGATATAAATATTATCAGATAGTAAAGTGCTTCATTGATATAATATTAAGTCAAAGCAGTTTTAATAACGACTTTAAACTAGGGATTAATTAATTGACACAAAATAAAGAGGTTAGAAGTTGATCTTAAAAATTTTTGAAGCCAAAAATAGATTAAAAAATTAAGCTTAACGTAAACTTTGTAAAGCTAAAGCCAACAGGTTCTATGACCTTTAGCGAGACAATCCATCTGACTTCTTGATTCTTGAACGAAGGCAGGTGTGCTCTCGCCAGATTATTAGTACATACATTTTTGGGTTTTTAAGATATTTTTAACCTTAAGTTAATCCAATTTAATTTAAGAAAACATCCATACCACTTATTAGTTACCTGTTTTATATGCTTTTATGTATAAAGTTTCGTAAAAAGTATTAAACACTAACAACAGTATGAACCAAACTAAGAATAGGCGAAAACAATGATTTATTGTCCTAAAATCAGTTCCTTAATTCATTTTTCATTCAAATTATGGATGACGAGAAATCAACAGCAAAATTGCTTTTAAAATGATTACAACTGATTAAAATTTTTATTAAATAATAAGCATACTTTCATTATATCAACTACTATTTAAACAAATCAAATGAATTGCCGATTATTAAAGAAAGTTATCTCTTTTATTAACTATTTTCCTTAACAATAACCGTATAATCCCCCTTTTCAATGTGTCAATCAGTAGAACGATATCTGCTGACATCAATATCGGGATTGATTACCATTATTATTTGAGGGACAAGAAAAATTAATCGTTTAATTGAAATGATAATTAAAGCATAAAATACAGATACATTTTTATTAGATACACTTATTAGCAAAATGTATAGAAAAGGGTAAAATTAGTTAATGTGTTTTTACCAGACCAAGATTAGTAGAATATGTATTTAACATGATTTATAAAGGATAGGTCCTCCCAATAGATAACGATTTACAAAAACCCACATCAACTATTGAACAAACAAAAAGTAATAATTTGTTGTTTCCAGGCTACCGGAATGACACCTCTAATGTATGCAGTAAAAGAAAACCGAACATCCCTTATTGATAGGATGATTGACCTCGGATCCGATGTGGGAGCCAGAAATAATGTAAGTTTACAAATAAATACTGTCAAATATTTTAATTTACTTATTTACACCGTGTGTTCACGATTGGGTGACTAAAAGATTATGTATTTTCAGGGAAAAGTGTCAATCTTGGTGAAACGTTTTGCGTGTTCTAAAATACTATTTAAAATTCAAGTTTTCCTAGACCTGGTTTATTTTAGTATAGAGAAACTCGCTGACCCGACAGACGTTGTCCTGTCTTAACGATGAATATTGAATTAGAATTGGTATATTCAATAAAATAAAGTGACTATTATTCTACAGCTTTATGATATTCAATATTCTTATATTATACAATATTTTTTCTTGAGCGTATATAAATATTTTTGCTAGTATTACGACTCGGGAACAGATGACATCTAGCTGTCCATGATTGATGTACCCTCGTATTATATTTTTGTGAAATAGTACCCTTTGGCCATCTGACAACTTTTTGATATACCTACCCTTGTATTAAATTTTTGTTTAATAATGTCCTGTCATCATCTGCTAACCTTTTGATATACCCTCGTATGTCCTTTCGCCATCTACCAACTTATGATGTACCCTCGTCTTGAATACAAATGTTTAGCACGGAAGAAAGTGCCTATAAACTCTGATTTTGCACCCTTATTGCGGATCTGTGGATAGAATAAAAAAAGTAAAAATCGGGATGGAAAAATAGGGGTTGTAAGAGAGTAATATGAAATTTATTGTACTAACCCTTACTTTTTGAAAGTCCATCTTACTAAGAATAACAAAAAAACTCTTCGTTTTAACTCAGCTTCCAAGTTTAATTGAAAAAATTAGGTTTAAAATCCCAATGTCAATCTGAAAATGTTAAGGCCCAAGTACACGGGGCGAGTTTACAAGCTAACAAGCCGGCTTTTTACAAGCAGCTCGTAAACTAGTCCAGTGTACTCGATGCACTCGCTCCGTTAGCTGCTTGTAAAAACGCTCTGGAAAAAGTTGAACTGCCGGCGACTTTACACGCCACTCGCCGGCTTTTGAGCGAGCTAGCTTGTAAACTAGCCACGTGTACTCACAGTAGCTTGTGCACAAGTGGCTAGTAGCATTGGTCCTGAAGATGTCGGAGGAGTTTCCACACGCCGGCTAGTTGGCTACCGAGCAAGTGAGAAATTTTGTGTGTACTCGACTACTAGCGCACTCGTCGACTCGCCGGCTTTTTACAAGCCGGCTTGTTAGCTTGTAAACTCGCCCCGTGTACTTGAGGCTTTAGTTTTTAGCGAAACAGCTATAATTGTGATTTTAAACCTAATTTTTTCAATTAAACTTGAAAGTTGAGTTAAAATGAATAGTTTTTTTATTATTCTTAGGGCCGGTTTATTCATCTGTTCAGTAAAGTATCCGTTAGTTATTTCTTCACTAAACTTAAAGGTCACCTGTAAGCAGTTTGTGTTTATTCAACGTATTTTATTCGTTCGGTAGTTACTGAATACTTGTGACTACGGGAGATAAGGCAACAGTGTATTTTCTGTGGTTTATGAGACAAAAAGAACTTTTTATTCTAAGGACTCTATTAATGAGTTCTATATTTTTTTTAAAAGATGACATTTTACTCTGCATGAGCTGTGTATCTTGTTTGGTTTTTTCGAGATTTTAAAAGATTTTAGTTAAATCTGAGGGTTAACAAAAGATGTTGCAGTGACGGAATCGGATTGTTTCTAAAAAATTTCATTATTTCCGAAATGGTTTTCTAACATAGTTTACAGTAAAATACCTTTCAGATTTGTGTAAAAGTATTTCTTCTATGAAGGCTAAAGTTTGTGCAACCGATTTTTTTGTTAAACGAAATGATCCCAACAGTTTAAATTGTCCCATTGGTGAAATCTGTTTTGGCTATTATAAGGTCGGCGATCGTTAATATGGTCAAGAAAAAGATTTTTTTCGTCAATAACATCCTTTTTAAAAAAATTAGGTAAAAACACGCGAAAAACAATTTTAGGTTAGAATCTCCTCTGTAATTCCTTAATGACAGGTCCAATTGATCTGTAAGTTAAAGTCTTCAGTATCTTATAATTACTGAAAACTTGGCGTTACTAGGAGATGAATAAACACTTACGGACGACAATCTTCTCAGTAACGCTACCGAACACTTTACTGAAAGGTGAATAAGCCGGCCCTAAGGGTAATATAAATTTTTTGATTCTAATTTATGACAGAATTTAAAAAAAAACTTGAAATAAAAATACATTTTTTTACTAACAAATAAAAAATAAAGGTTGATCTTAGAGGTGTGAAAATTCAGAGTTGTATGTATTTTTGTATACTGTATTATGAAAAAGAGGATGATGAGGTTCACGTGTTTGGATGCTGGAAGATCTAGGAAGTGTTAAAGCAGTTGGAGAGGCAGAGATAGCTAGATATATAGATAAACGGAATGGAATTTTGCTGAAGATTTGAATATTTACTAATCATGGGATTGATAAAAGATAGATGTGCCCAGATTTAGTATTTAAGATTCTCTACAAAACTGGGGTGGGGTTGTTTGTTGAGTGGGAATCGTATTGCCTTGGTGTCGAAGTCGTCAAACCATGGGTGTCGCCTGGTCCCAAAATTTTTAGTCCAGCCGCCATCCTGGCCAGAGAGTCAACAATACGGTTCCCTTTGCTCCTGTCGTGCTCTTTCACCCACCTTAGTACGATATTATTATCTACCGAGACGTTAGCTAAATATTGGTGGCACTCTAGTGCTAACCCTGAGATAAAACGTTGTCTATTCAAGGTTAATAAGGCTTGTCTACTATCAGTGCAGATTATTATGTTTTTGCCAGAAATTTCTTTTCTGGTTATCTCTTTTGCGGCGATCGAGATACCAGCCAGTTCTGTTTGAACCACGCTGGTATTTTTTCCCATTCCCCATTTAATCCTTAGGCTAAGTGATCTGGAATAGACTCCACACCCTGATCCTACCTTGGTTTTTGAGCCGTCTGTGTATATGCGTATTGCATTTGCAGCATCCGCCTCAGTGTTCTGTTCTATTTGTATTTTGTAGGGTTTATTAAACACAAACCTGGGTTCAATTGCGTCACCGGCCGCCTGTAGCAGAGGCACCGCAGTGAGTGCCTCCCTCCACAGGCCCAGCCTCAGTTGACCCATTCCTACCTCGGGGTTTACACCAGCCGTGCGCAGTCGTAGCATGGCCATTAACGCAACCTCCTTGACGTGCAGGTCGAGAGGTGTCAGACCAGTAACCAATTCCATTGCCGCGGTTGGTGTTGTTCTCATGGCTCCTGTGATGTTCAGACAATCCATTCGTTGTATTTGATACAGTTTTTGGATAGCCGTTGCTTGTAGAGTTTTAGGTCCCCATGCAATAGCTCCGTACGTTAGCATAGGTCTTATTATTGCTGTGTAGATCCAGGTGACTACACGGGGCGAGAGACCCATGTGCATCCCACTGTCCTCTGACACTGCTCATAGGCCACATATGCTCTTTTTGCTCTGTTCTGAATGTGCGAGTTCCATGTTAACTTCCTGTCTAGGGTAATACCGAGGTATTTCACCTCTTCAGCGAAGTTTAGTTTGCTTTTGAAGATCTCGGGGGGTTTCAAGCCCGATAAGCTTCTTTTCCTAGTGAAAAGGACCATCTCTGTCTTCTTGGGATTAATCGACAGTGAGTGTTCCTTACACCATGTTTCTATTAATTTGAGGCCATCCTGCGCTCTATCGCACAGTGTCTTCACAAATTTGCCGGTCTGTAAGATAACTATGTCATCTGCATATGCAATTGTGTAGAAACCATTACTGTTGAGGTGACTAATCAGGGTATCCAGGACTATGTTCCAAAGAAGGGGTGATAAGACCCCTCCCTGCGGACATCCCCTCATGACCAGTCCCCTCACAGTAATGTCTTCTACATTTATACTTATTGCTCTACTAGAGAGCATCTTGAGTATCCATTCTCCTACCACCAGGGGTATATTCCTGGAGTTAAGTTGCTGGATGATTGTTGGGAAAGTCGTTTTATCGAACGCTCCTTCGATATCTATAAATATACCCAGGGTGGATTCTTTATTATCCAGTGATCTCTCGATTCTGCCAACCACTTGGTGTAGGGCCGAATCGGTGGACCTTCCCGGAGTATATGCATGCTGATTTGGATGAAGTGGATTGTGAACTAAGACTTCATCTCTTATATACCGCTCGCACAGCCTCTCCATTGTTTTCAAAAAAAAATGATGTGAGGCTAATTGGTCGGAATGCTTTTGGTAAGGTGTAGTCCATCCTTCCTGGTTTAGGTATAAACACCACTCGTACTTCTCTCCACTTACCGGGAACATACCTCAGAGCTAATGAGGCTCTGAATATTCCGACCAGGTGCGGCATAAGAATATCCAGTCCCCACTGTAGTAGGGCTGGTCTTATACCGTCAGGTCCTGGTGCTTTGAAGGGGGAAAAGCCCGATATGGCCCACCTTATCTTGTCCTCATCAATTATGGTGCTAGCAAGTTGCCAGTCGTATTGTGAGGGTGTTATTGGTACTTCCGTCTGGTTCGTCGACGGGAGGACGGGGGATGGGGTTAAGGGGTTTGCCCGGTATGGGTATTAGCAAATCGCTAGGGGTGATGTGTCGAGGAATACATTGTATTCCTCGGGGAGGGTATCTCGTGGGGTTGCTTGCTTTTGGGTTTTCTGGAGCGGCGGTTGATTAGCCAAGGAAGTTTTAGAGTATTGTCGGAGAGTAGGGTGCGCTCTGGACATAGCGCGATTGTAGATTTTTGAATCGATCGAGGACTGAGGTGATTTTGGTGTTTTCGTAGACTACATTGCTAGGGGTGAGGATTGATATTTACAATATCTAAGGATGCTTCGTTCACAAGATTGGATTGCACTTCTGATTATGTTGGAGGCGGTGCTGTATAGAATAGCTTTGTAGTCTAGTAGTGGGCGAATGAATGTTTTGTAGATGTGCAGAAGAGTGGAATGGTGGGTTCTACCCAATTTTCCTCCCAATGCTTAGATGAGATTGGCTCGTCTCCGGACAGAGTCCATGGTGGACTTTACGTCAACCGTCCAACAGAGGGTGCGAGTATATCTCACCCCCAGGTAGACGGCTTCGTTCCGGAGTTCGAGCTTCTCTCCCCAGAGCATAATTAGGAAGCTTCCGGGTGGATGTGTTTCGTAAAGAGTGCCTGGATGTTTAAAGAAGATAAGTATAGATTTATTGGAATTAAATGAAACCATCCGTTTGCAACACCAGTTGGAGAAGGAGTCGAGGAATTTTTGGAGGCGGGTTTGGAGGTGGTCTCAGTTAGGGGCGGATGCAAGGATTGCGGTATCATCTGAATGTGGCTGAATGTGGCTGGGGGTGTCGAGGAGTATTGGGAGAACATGGTGGAGATAATGTTTATAGGGAAGAAAGAATGGTTAGAAGTAAGCGAAGCAGTGGAGGGTATGATTAGGGGAACATGCTTAATGACATGAGTGGTATGATTCTATGGAGGAAGTGTGTGAGGGACTGCTGCCCGTCTTGAAGTATGCTAGGGTAGTGACTCCGAGGCGGGGGTTACGGCGATCTTTGAGGTAGGTTTGGTTGGTAGGCATCCTCTTGGCGATAAGTCCAACACTGTTGGGTTCTGGATAAGAACCCATCGAACATGAACAGAAAAAAAAAACACTAAGCTCGAAAGTAGGTTGAACTGAAGTGAAGCCCAAATAGTTTGTATGCTATTTAAAAAAATATATTTAGATTAAAGAAAATATGGCTATTTCTTGTTAAATAGGCACATAACATAATTTTTATACAAAACAAAATTTTTAAATGTATCATATCGTGTCAAGAAATTCTAAAATTATATTTAGAAATAATCGATTTAGTATCGCTCCAATATTGAAGGGAGGTAATTTATGGAATAAAGTTCTATTTGCAAATTAATGCAGCTCATTTGATGATGGGATGTAGGAATAGGAAATTTATAAAAAATTGGTAGGTGCGGTCAAGACTACATTCGGAAAATGTTAACATACTTATTAAGATTGTATCATAAATGAAGAGATTTATAGTAGGGTATATTAAGTTTGTTGATTTAAAAGTTAAGTGCCGGATTATACCTATTGTTTATCGCTCTTTTAAATATCTTCAATGATTATAAAAGCGGGTTCTTCCAATTTAAAGAGTTATTTTAAATAATTCCATGAATGTCTAAATTTAAATTAAAGGTTAATAGAAGATTTTGTAGTATTCATCCCAAACATATTATATCAAAGCAAATGTTTTTACTGAATGAAGATTATTTGGAAAATGAGTCAGTCGATTTATTAGAGTTTTCTGCTTAATCTCCCGACCTTAATCCAGTTTAACATGCTTGGGATGTGCTTCAAAGAAGTTCTTTTTAACAATCGGCAGGAATTAATTACTAGTCTTCAAAGAGAATGGGTAGCTTTACTAAATTTAAAATTTAAAAATTCTTATGTTAAATTTATTGTACTAACCCTTACTTTTTGGAAGTCCATCTTACTAAGAATAATAAAAAACTCTTCGCTTTAACTCAACTTCAAAGTTTAATTGAAAAATTCGGTTTAAAATCACAATTACAGCTGTTTCGCTATAAACTAGCATCGTCAGATTTACATGTTGAAATTACATTTTTTGTTTGTTTGTAGCTAGGTACCTGATGTTGATTAAGTAGGTAAGGCTAGACCAAGTATGGAAGTAATAAGACATAACAATATTAAAGCCTAGATGTTATTAGCCCTAAGGGATTATCCTGGATGTATTTCCCTCTAAGATCAGTATAACTGTGCAATGGTATAGAAAAACCAGGAAAAAACTATAACATACTGATCTTTACAATAACATAATATATTTATGTTACAATAATGTATTTTCTATGTATAAAATGAAGACTCAAAGTAAACAGTTTAATAGTGGAGAATTTCCAAGATTTATTTGTTCATTCACTACTTTAAATTGTTGATCTGCTAGATGTCTTTTTATTTCAAGTTCTTCGAGAAAATCTAAATTTTGTTTTTTATCACAAATATGTAATATTTGAATGTCATTGGTGTGCATGAGTGAGAGACTAAAAGTTTCTCTGTGATATTGTAATCCATTTCTAAGAGTAATTCATCAAGTTTCACAAAATTAGAAATTAGAAAACGTTAATTTTTATTTATTAACATTATTTTTGAATTTTTTTAAAAACTATCCATAAATTGGTATCAAGGAAAGTGATTGCTTAAATGTAAATAATTTAAAACCGAATCTCACTCTTTTTTTTTACTTTTGTTGTGTAAAATAATTGTAAGTATTTATCTAAAGACGGACCTGCTATTTTATTTCAGCGGCTTATAACTTTAATGTAATCAAATATTTTTATAAACTGCAATAGAACGTACAACGTAGTATGGAAAACGCCGATTATGCTTTTAATAAAATTAAAACTCTCCCAGTTTCTGGATGCTATGAATAGATTAACAGGAAAATGAATTGCTAGTCGTTTTTAATAATTTTAAACGATATATTGCTTCATCATTTCCGATGAAACCAGATCTTAGAAAAACAGGCATAATGTAATTTTACCTAAATGAAGAAAAACACAACTTTATTCCGTATTATTTACAACCCTTGAAAGACAACACGAAAGCTGTAGAGTTCCAATTCTTAAAGATATGATACACAAATCGACTTAATCATTATACAGGGTGTTTCTTAAGTAATCTAAAATATTATATGGGGCGCTTCGTTACTCAATTTTAAGACGAAAAGTTCATATAAACATGTGTGATAGGTGTTGTCGTTTATGAGATACAGGGTGTTGTACGTGAAATTAATTTTTTTTGGTGACGCTACTGATTTATATTTTTTTATTATTTTATTACAAGCAACATGTGTTAAACATAAAGAAAAAATAATACATTTCAGAGCAAATGTTCAAAATGTCCACCTCCAGCTAAAATGCAAGAATCCGCTCGATGTCTAATGGATTGTCGAATACGTTCGAAGATACCAGGATTGTTACGAATAACATTACAGCCGTCTATGATACGATTTTGAAGATCTTGTACGTTTAATATCAGTGTTGTGTAAACAAGCGATTTCAAATATCCCCACACACAAAAATCCAGAGGATTGTGTCCAGGTGATCTAGGGGGCCACGGGTGTGGAGATCCTCGTCCGATCCAATGGCCTGGAAAAACATTATTTAAAAACTCGCGTACAATCACTGAAAAATGTGGAGGAGCTCCGTCATGCATGAACCACATGCGCCTTCTAATAATAATAGGTACATCTTCCAAAAGAAGTGGAAGTTCATTTTCTAGAAAATGTGGGTATGTCTCACCGGTTAACCGTACAGGAAGGAAAAATGGTCCAATTAAATAATCATCGATGATGCCAAGCCAAACATTGACCGAAAATGTTTGTTGAAATCGTTTTACACTTATGGTATGTGGATTTACATCTGCCCATATGTGGTCATTATGAAAATTCATAATCCCATGTCTAGAAAAGTTGGCTTCATCCGTAAATAGAATATTGGCCACAAAATTCGGATTGTTCGCGATTTCACGTAAAATCCATTGACAATACTGTATGCGTAATGGATAGTCAGTAGGTAACAAACACGTTGAACGTGATATGGATACAATAAATTATCTTTTAGAATATTTCAAACAGTTTTGTTACTAACATTTACTTCATCTGCAACTTTTCTTGTAGTCCTTTCTGGATGTTGGTCAATAATTTGAAGAATCTGGTTTTCCAATTGGGGATTTCTCACAGTTCTGGGTCGTCCAATAATATTCTTCGATTTAGCAAAAGTTCCAGTTTCTTGTAAACGAATATGTAACTTAGTAAACGTATCTGAACATGGTAAACGATTATTTGGATAACGCTGGGCATACGTACGTCTAGCTTCTAAGGCATTACCATTCGCTAATCCGTACAAAAAATGCATATTAGCCATTTCAACATTAGTAAACACTGGCATAGTTATTAACTAAACACAGAGTCAATCAAATAAAAATGTACGATTTTTGCGTTGGTTTTCAAATTTGACACTTGTCAACATTATTTCAAAGGCCACTTAGAATAAGCATGTTTTTGCGTATTACTTCTAAAAACCAGTAGCGTCACCGGGAAAAATTAATTTCACGTACAATCAGAACTGACTTATTACAATAAATTCAACACCCTGTATCTCATAAGCGACAACACCTATCACACATGTTTATATGAACTTTTCGTCTTAAAATTGAGTAACGAAGCGCCCCATATAATATTTTAGATTACTTAAGAAACACCCTGTATAGAATAATAAAATAAAGAAAAAATATAATCCAAAAAAATCACACAAAAGTCTACAATTGCCCTTGGGAGATGTACACTGTTGTGTGGGAATGCATATGGGAACTCAACCCAAAAATGAACCTTTGGTTTTTACAGGAGGGTCATAAGACCAATGTTGACCTATGGTTAAGGAGTTTGGTGGACAAAAATCCAGCAGATTGGAGCTACTCAAACGCTTACCACTAAACTTACCACCTTTGCATAATTATATTCAAGAGGAAGCTGTGGCAATAATACTAATGCAAGGTCAGGCTCCAATAAGCTGTAGGCAAGGTACCGACCAGGAAAAGTTATATGAGGAAATAAAACACAGACAGTGCTCTTAGACGCTCTTAGACGGAACGGTTCCTAGCTTTAACTTTAATAAAAAATTTCAGGTAAAGATACCAAAAAAAGAGAACTGGGGAACCGGTTCCCCTGTAGGAGAAAACTCTTTTTGGTACACAGATGGCTCCAAAACCATTGTGGGTACAGGGCTTGGTATATGGCACAAAGCCAATCAGGTGGGGTGCTGGCAACAGGGACATAAGGTGGTGAACTGCGAAAATGCGCCAAGGTGTAGGGTGTGAAAGGAAGAGCACAGCTCGAGATGTCCAAGATATAGGAAAGCGATTAGGAAGGGAAGAGAGAGTACCATGAAAGGAGCGGAGGAAGTAAGATAGGGTTTTCGGTATTCTACAGGTAAACGAGGGGAGAGGTAGGGTTGCTCATGATTTGGCTAGGCAAACAGCGGTTGAGGAGGAATGTGGAATAATTGTTATCTCGGAACCCAATGTTAAGAAAGTGGGGGAGGGGGATGTATTGTTGACAGAAGGAAGGATGTGGCAATTTATTTTGAAGGAGGTAGGGTCGCAGAGTTCTAGAGTTCGAAAGTGTTTATCGGGGAAGGATATGTGGGATTTTCGATGAATGAATGTAGTGTGGTGGGCTGTTACTTTTCGCCGAACACTAAAATGGAAGAGTATCAAAGGGACGTGGATAGGGTCATGGAAGTGGTTAGGAATATAGGGGGAGTGGTTATTCTAGTGGGTGATTTTAATGCAAAGGCTGTGGAATGGGGAGGCGTGATAAACGATTCGAGAGGAGAATTTCTGTTGGAATGGGCGGGGCAGTTAAATTTACATATGTTGAGTAGGGGTGGGGAACCGACTTTTGTTACATAGGTGTGTCTTTTGTGACAGGTGGGGTGAGGAAAAGGATTAAAAATTGGAAGGTTTTAGGAAAGGAGTCTTTGTCTTTGCATAGATACATTGTTTTCATGGTTGGGGGGGGGATGTATAATAGTTAGGGGGAGAGATAGCAATATATGTAGATGTTAAGTAATTTACCGGAAGAATCAAGGAAAATATAAAGGAGTTGGGAAAATTGAATGGGACATATGAGGAGGGTGAAGGGATTATATACAATGCATTGACGAGAAGTAAAAGTATAAGAAGTAGGAATGGACATAAATATTGGTGGAATGAGAAGATTAGGGTTTTGAGGGAAGACTGTCATCGAAAACGTAAAACTTTTACGAGGGAAAGGGATCCGGTGGAAAGAAATAGGCTATGGGAGGTTTATAAGGAGAGTAGGAGAACTTTGGTTATAGGCAATTAAAAGAGGAAAAAGGGAAAATTGGATAAAGTTACAGGAAGATTTAAATAACGAGGTTTGGGGTCAGGGGTACCAGATGGTGGTAAAGCATTGTATCAGAGGAAAGGTAGAGACAGGAGTGGATCTTACGCAAGAAAGGAAAATGGAGATGGTTAGAGTTCTATTTCCGCAGAGGAGGATGGATTTGGGGGAGGATCAAGCGGGAGAAGGGATAGAGGCTATCGAGGAAGAGATTAGAAAAGAAGGATAGACATTGAGAGGCGGTAGTGTACCCGGACCGGACGGATTGCCACCGGAATGCTTTAGGAAGCAAGTGGATCTCTTGAGATTTATGTTTAATGACTTGATGAGGAGAAACGAGTTCCCGAGGAGTGGAAAGTTAGCCCGATTGGTGTTTATCCAGAAGGAAGCCAAGCCGTGAGGTGAGGCCACCTCGTACAGACCACTGTGCCTGACGAATACGGGCATATTGTCAAAGGGAAGTTAGTCAAGGAGATTAGGGAGAGGGGGGGTTTACAGAAACGCAGTATGATTTTAGGGAGGGGAGATCTACAGTGATGACCGAAGGACAGGGTAAGTGGGAGGATATAGGGACAATGATAAGGGAGATATTAAAACAGAAGGAGAAGGAAGAGAGAATCTACCTGGATGTGGTGGGGAGCTCGGAGGTGTAAAGGGAGGTGGCTCTGACGAATATCTGACAAGATGGTACCAGGGTCACATATCCGGACGGGATGGGAAGCGGGGTGATTTTAGTGCGGTCCGCTCTGGCGGGGGGCAACCCCTCGATGTTGGTTCGCGAGCGGACACAAGAGATTCAGGGGCAATGAGAAAGATGATAAATTGACAAGGGAAGGTGCAAAAATCCCATTAATAGAACCTGAACCCGTCTTTGGAATCGCAAATAGACCTAAAAAGCATCCATCAGCGAATCAATGCAAAGAAAGTCTCTTGAATGATGGGAAGAGAGACAGAGACAGGCCACAAAGTTCATAAGTTCATACGGCAAATTTCTGTCTGGAAAAGGAGGAAACCAAAATTCACGTCCTATGCCAATGTGAAGGCCTGACAAGACTGCGGTTTCTAGAACTTGGAGAGGAAAAAACTAGAAGCAGCAGTATATATGAAACGGCTACTATTAAGGCTATTGAACTTTATTGGAAGGGCAGGGTTACATGAGGTGCTTTTGAAATACAAGGGCAGTACGATAGATCTGCAAAGGCTGCAGTGTATCAGGCTGTCAAGCCGGGCAATTTGTAATCATGTAATCTTGTAAGAGAAAATATTTTTGCATTGAGAAACAAAAAAGATGTGCAAGATACCTACCTAATTACTTAACCCATCTGAAGTGAACTTACTAATATTGTTCTGGTTTTTCCTGGAGAAAGCAGGTTTTATTTTCCCCCTCGTCCTACATTCGTTACCTTATCTCAATTTTCAAATTGTTTGTTTAATTTCAGGATCATAGTTTTGATTCCATGATTCAGCTCCAATAAGAATGTTGTTCTGAACATTCTCCATTGTTTTTTTAATACAACTCTGTACCGACCTATTTTCGAGCTGTTTCTGATAACATTGTCGATTAACATGGTTTTCAGCTCTTAAATATGAAAAATAAGTTTTATTGGTTGCGGATGATCTAATATCCATTTAAATTATAAATCTCTCTTTGATGATATTTCGTTTTACTCAACTAGTATAAAATGTATTAAATATCTATTTTGTAACGATATAAAAAGTTGTAGGTATATTTAAGAGTGATCCAATTATACTTTTTATATTAACTAAACAAAACTGAATGTCCACTGATTTTATATAGTTGCGTGTTAAAAATATAGGGCGATGCGTCACGCAACACTTACTTGCGTCTACGTTATGTGTTTCTTTGAAATTTTCTCAAATTAGCATGTCCGGCGAATTTCCACCAACGACTTTAAAGATCCATCATGTTCGTTTTTCGGAAACGGTTGATTCAGTAACCCTACGTGATAAATAGCTCCTATTCGAAATATGAGTGTTGTTATCGGGCTGTTGCTGAGGCAACCTTACTACCTTAAAAGGAATTATATTTGCAATGTTTAAATCTGGTAACGGAAGTCGACTACTTTGGACAATTATTTATAAATCATAGTTTGTTTATAAGCTGTCAAAATTTAGTTTAGAACCTTTTTCGTCTATAATAGATTTTTAAAATAAGTTAGTTTTGTCAACTGAAAGTTTTAGTGGTAGCTATGCATTAAGACAATTAAAAATTAGCTTACTGGTGATAACTGTTATTAATGAGATAAGATTTAACAACAAAAATTGTAGCTTTATCGGAAAAGAGGATTTGATTGATGAAACGTGAATTGCCGATACATAAATCCTGCATAATTTCAAAAAATTGAAGCCGGCGATCGGGATTGTCGTCGTTTAATTCCTGGTGCACTTGAATTTTGTAGTGATGGTATTTTTCTTTTTTTAAAATACGTAATACCGATCGTTGGGAAACTCCAGCATATTCACCTATTTGTGTTGAACTACTGTGAGGATTGTCATGGACATTTAATAAAACATCAATTTTCACATTGTCTTCAATTTTAGGACGCCCAGCGTTTGGAATATGTTTAACGTGACCAGTTTCTCCAAATTTTCGGACTATTTTACTTACTGTTGATTGGCTGATGGGTCTGTCTGGATATTTTGCGTTGAATAAATTGCATACCTCGTTCTGTGTTCTTTTTTTACCTCCACATCCGCTAAGAATTAATATTTCTATGCGTTGTGTTTTATTTGGGTGAGCCATAATTTAGTATTCAAAAGTAAAAATTACAATTGACAACTGATGACAATTCACAAAATCAAAAAATATTTACGACAATAAATATTACAGTAACTATGCCAATATCACTTGCTTGATTCAACATTTGACAAAAAGTTTCAGTGTTTATGAGATAACTTTTTGTGTCCATTATTATTTTTACTTATTTTTGCTTTTTTAAGTATTTATTTCAGAAAGTCGTGACAGGAACCGATGGATGGCATTTGGAACGTTTAATTTAAAATAATTATTATGCATAATTTGGTTACTTTAAAGGACGTTATGTATTAAATCATTAGTTGTAATTTGGTTGAATTTAAATAAAAAAAATGTTTTTGTACCCTTAAAAAAATATTTTAGTTACAAATGTAATGTCGTTAAATAGAGAATTAAATCCTCCTTCAAATGAGGTGTCGCATTATACCGATTTCTATTTACAAAAATTAACGATTACGTCACTACACCACACCGGTGACGTCATCCTTACTCCATGTACGTTATAAGATGGGTATTTTATAACAAAAATCGACCTGTTTCGGGATTACCCTCAAAACTCGACGGTTCTCGAAATAATGATAATATTCCATAAATTAGCTGTCCACTGTACAATAGGTAGTATATTTTTAGATTTTCTCGAGCTTCATAGAAAATCATAGAACCATCCAGTAAACTCCAAAAAATAAAATGGTTACGAGATCCAAGAGTATTGACACAATTCCATTATTATAGCAACTGACAATAAATTCACTTACTTCATGGTGATTATACTCTCTTTAAAACTTAAAGAAGTAATTTTAAGTTGATTTTTCTGTTTATCTATTATTGTTTATAATACCACTATAAATATACTATTCCTTTTTTGTTTTATGAAAATTTATGGAATCATGAAAATTGGGTAAAACTGTTTTATTTTTTTTCTGTTGTAGGACAACTACAATGTTCTGCATATTTCTGCGATGCATTCAAGGGAAGATGTCGTTAAACTTCTTCTTGGAAAAAGAGGAGTGGATCCATATTCAACCGGAGGGGTAAATATTGAATTTATTAACACTTTTCTTAAATATTTTTCAATTTTTCTAAATTATCAGGAATACTATCGATACTAAATATATTTTTTTTACTTTTTCAAAAAAAATTTCCCAGACTCAATTAAAGTTTTAAATTGTCTCCGGCAGTTTCACACTATAAACTTGAAAATTTATCGTCTCTAAATAACGTTAATTGTTGATGAGTAACCATGACAACTACAGAAAACTAACACGAAGGTAGATATTAAAGTTTAAAATTCCCAAATCGCACATTGTAATTTGTAATATTTTGCAGAGCACAGTGGTAAGTACAAATATAATAAAAATTTCATTTCCAAACTTTTCTGCTTTCAAATTATATTTGATAAAATTTGACTATATAAATGATTACCATTCTTATACTCCTGTGGATTTAGATTGCTCATTTTTTATCCCCTACACTCCTGAAAACAGTTAAGCACAATAATAGCTTTAAATTTTAGCTGCTAAGCAAACCATGTTAATAATTTTAACTAGAAAGCGCATTTTCAAGCTAAAACGCAAAAATAAAAACAATGTTAAGACTAGAATTATTGTAGAATGATAAAAAACCAGCATATCTAGAACTATCAAAAGATGATAGAAATAAAGATATCGGCACATAAATAAATATTTTAACAAAATTATGTTATAGAGTCGAAATCAAACAGCTGTACACTTAGTAGCTTCCAGGCAGACAGGAACGGCAACAGCTATCCTTAGGGCACTTCTCCAAGCCGCTGGTAAGGACATCAGATTAAAAACAGACGGGGTAAGTAAATATTTTTGTTTCTAGCCAAATAATGACTTGAATCCAAAACTTATTAGTTCTAAAAACGATACTTCCCTTTAGCGCCGCTTTTCTTTCGGAAAGTCACGCTTAAACATATCCTGCAGACACACCTTCATTGCAAAAACCTCTGCTTGGAAAATTGTGGATAGGTTACCCAAGTTCTCCCTTAGATCTATTCGTCTCCCGTTCGTGTCTCTGGGAAAAGGATGGTAAATGGCTTGTGGTAATTGTTTTTATGTTGCATTGCATCTGGTACCATCTTCAGTATCGGATGATTTTTTATTATCTCTCCGGCCCTGGTTCAGATCTTGCTCTGCCCTGCATCCTGGCATTTCACTAGCCTTCTATATGCACCAGTCATCGCCTCCCTCTCCAACCCGATATGAAGTGGTAGGTCAAGTAGTGTTCAAAAGTATGCCTTTTGACATCTTCTTGACCTAGTTAGACTTAAACTAAACCAAAGTATTTTCAATAATTATTTGACAGTTTTTTCTTAATTCTTGCTCCGAGTCAAAACATTGTTTTCATTTCATTTTACAAACATAATTCTTTGTGTATTGCTTTATTTGAATAATGACATGTGCTACATGCTACTACAAACGGAGAGTAAGTGAATGTTGAAATATTATACCGTATGCGCCAAAACAAACGACATTGAAAAATTAAAGTTTCATTAAACATGAAAAATGAAATAACATCATTTCAAATAATGCGAATTTTAAATTTCTTCTTTAATTAGTTGTAAAAGATATTGCAATAACTAACAAAATTTATAAATGTTTATCACAGCAATGATATTTAAATTTCTTTAAGAAATTATAAGGGCGCCTCTGAAATCTTTTTATTTTTTATGATACTTCTGAAGAAAGTTGTCTTAAGCTGAGTTATTTAAATAAGTATCATTAGATGACAAAAAGATGTCAGAAAAAAAAAATGAAAATGTACCAACAGATAAAATATAAATAGATTTCCTTGGTGCTTAAATGAATGAAGTTGAGAATACGTTACAAAAAAAATAATCCGCAAACAGTTCTTTAAACATACTAATTCTAATATAGTTGACGATATAGATAGATATAAACGGAAATAAAAGAGAAAAAAATATGGGAACAGTAAACTTGATATACCACAATAAACTTATCTGTTAACAATAGTGGACGAAACTTCGCCGCACCTTGGGGTCGCTACGGCACTGTCTAGGTGGTTCCAAATGACTATGGAAGATCACGAGTGGAGGGATGATCTGCCCAAGTTGTAGAAATGATCCAGTTAAAAATGTTCGTGCATACGAGAGCTTAAAGTTTACAAGCTGTTCAAGTTTACTGAATCTTCTAATTAAAGAGATGTTTCTAGTTTACTGTATTATATTCCAACTTTCTGAAAATTACCAGTGTCAAACACGTGTTACATTTACTTTTCTGGCACAAAAAGTACAAATCAGCATAGTCCGAAATCTACAGTTAGATGTTTTTTAATAGATTACAAAAGATATATTCTTACATTAAATTTACTTTGTAACAACCTTACACACTAATCAAAATTCCAGAAATGTAATTTTACTAGCCTTTTTATAAAAAATTATCATTAATACTTTTAATTACCATAAAAGGATTCTTCGAATAATAATGAAATATGTTGAAATTCCCATCTGATATAATATAACTTTCGATGTTTCATAAATATTTTAACAAAAAGGAATTATAAAATTGGAAAAAACATACCTGTATATGATAGTAAACCAATAGAAGAAATGAGACTGGGAATAATTATTAAAACCTGTTGAACCCGATAATGGCAACTCATTAGTACACCTCGTAGCGTAGCTACTTTGAACCGTATTCATTATTTTATTATTAAGAATTCTTTCGGAAAGATGGAGCTCGCGGTACTAATTTAATTTAATATTTTGGATTCCAGGTGCTTAAAATGTTAACAGGTACTGTTACAATTTTAAGGTTTGCTTCTATACAAAATGTGTTCAAAGTGCTCGCCATTGAGCTCATAACGCTTAACGTAAAAAATGTTTTACTTAATTCATCAATAGTTGCTGGTGAGTTTTCTGTAAACATTGCTTGTTTCAGCATACCCCAGCATTAAGAGTTGTTAGATCAGGTCAGATCTAAGGATGTTGTCGTGGTATGACAAGTAGCCCCATCCTGTTGGAACCATTGGGTATTCAACTGTATGTTTCTGGCACGAGTGAATTGTCTGAGATCAATAAAAAATGGTGTCAAAATTTGTTCTCTATATCGCACTTAATTTAGTGTAATGAGTCTTCTATGCTCGTCTTCCATGAAGTAAGGGCCCAATAATTCATTACCTGGCACTGCGCACCAAATCGTTAGACGGTCATTACGAAGAGGTTTCTCTACGATGATGCCTGGTTGTTCAAAACCAAGAAAACGTTTTGTCTGTCGATTGATAAATCCATTCAGATGAATGTGACATTCGTTTGTAAATCACACATTAGAAAAAAATAGGGGTTGTTCATAAACCATTGCCATGACTGAAGCACACTAAAAAACTCTTAATTTCTTGTCTTGACCTGTCAAGTGCTGCCCAATCTGTATTTTATAGGGAAACCCACCAATCTTCTTAAACATTCTTCGGGTAGGCGTTTCACTCAAATTCATTTTTAGAAATGTTCTACGGAGACTTATTTTTGGTGATTCTAACACCTGTTGAAAGAGCCTTCCTTGATTCGCATTTGTTGTCATGGCAACTGAACGACCAGTACAGCTTTTGCGTTTAGTTAGAACACTTTCTTTTCATCAAAAATTGTGCAACGACTCCTAACAAGTCCTTATTAGTTGGTGTAGGCTTCTGAAACTCTTCCCGAAATTAATTGGGTCCATTTGATCGTTCATTCCCGTATGAGCGAAAATAATACTCAATAATAAATACTTTTTCTTGCGTTGTAAGCACCATTTAGAATCTTTTTGACAGTTTGTTAGAATAAACAATGTTTAAAAATACCCTGACAACTATTGTCACTTGTTTCATATTGTTTCACACTCTTCTTGATTTCAGAATCCTTTGTTTTGGTGCATACCCTATTTTAGGGTGTTCAGATTTCACTTTTTATCAAACTCTGAACTAAGTCTTTGTACAATTTTAGTCTCTCAACGTTTACATCTTAAAAACAGTTTTTCTCTCAGTGTTTACCCAAAACCGAAGTTCCAAAACATTGTACTTTTTGTATGATTGCGTGTTAGAGAGGTTTCGTCGCCTGGCACAAACAGGCCCACAACTTTCCCTTCGGTAAAAGGATATTAAATGATTGCCAGTTTATAGACAACCCCATCCAGTTTATTGATACCGAATACAGTTTAATGCATTTTTATGTTTATTTCGATTATTGGAATTAGTATTTGTAACTAGATATGTTTCAATGTCCTTTCTTCGCTCTATAAATATGTTGATACATTTTGACCTCAGTCAAATTACCTAAATAAATATATTTTTTCTACATTTCTGTATATTCATTTGTCCGTTACCGAATACTAATACAAATAATAAATAATCTAGTTTAAAATGTATAGTTAGGAAATATATTAAGGCCGGGCATTGGCAGTGTATTTAATATAGGCAAACGCGACGTCCTTTTAAAGAGCTTTTAGCAAAAACTATAAGGCAATGAAAATTGAAAAAAATCAGTAGTATACTAGATATATAAAGTTATTCAACAAAGAATTTTGAAGCTTGAGAGTACAAGGAATCATCCAGAAAAAATTCCCGAAATATTTTTACATTTCATAAAATGATTAATATCTCGCTTAAACGTGATATGATTTTAAAAATCTTTCTTCTTTGAATAGATGATATATCTACTCATAAGTCAGTGTTTTTAAAAATTCCAATAAATTAGTTTTTTCCTTAAAAGATCTTTGAAAGTATTTTTTAAGAAATCAGAAATGGTGATATTTTTTGCAAATTTAAGCAACTCTTTTATCACATATAAAAGGAATCTTAAAAAATTATTCCCAAATTAGTGTGAGCATTGTCTAATTGAGGGCGTTGTGATAGAACATCTATTAAATCTTGTTTATCAGGTCCGCATTAGGAATTTAGCAAATCTTTATTTAATTTTAAATTTAATATTAATACTAATATACAGCGTGTCCACGGATGGGGTATCCTATAGGTGAAAAATGTTTAAATACCTATTAGTTTTAGTGAAAAATGTCATTCTTGATAAAAATTTTTGCTTGTTCTGAAACCCCATAAAATATAATAAAATTCAAGTATTTCAAAAACCGTTTCATTTTATAGCCAGTTGTGTAAAAACCGTATAAATTTGTGCACTAAGTTCGAAAATAATGTATTAATCTAGTGAGTGACGTTTACGTGTCCCAAGTAACTGTCAACTTTTATAAACAATTTAGTTTGTTGCTGTTACTTCAAGTTAGTTGTCAGTTTGACATTTTGTAAAAAGCCTAGACGGAAGGCTTTTAGAGAGATTGATATATTTTTAGTTTTATTTAAAAAAAAATGAGTGATTCCAGCTATGAAGAGCTACCAAGCGATATTGAAGAGGCAGCTGGTAATGCTCTATTATCAGTAATTCCCAACAAGTCAAAGTCAGTTTACGAATTCGTCGGGAAGTAATTTGAATAATTGCAATAATTGTGTTATCAATATTTATAATAATTAATTAATTTATAATTTATGATTTTAACTTCTATTAAAACAGTTTAATAAAAATAGAATAATTCTTCTTGTCACTAATTTTGAAATACATTTTTCGTCACCAATTGCATAAAATTTTACTTTATGTAACTAGTTACAAAATGTAAGACATTTCATAATGTCTATCAGTTTTAAAGTGTCACTTTATATGTCAAAATTAGAAAAATACCATCCGGTATGTAGTATAAATATTTTCCTTCGCTGTTCGGTCCTTACCTACTCGTTATTGCTTAGTTAAGATAAACAAATGATAACATTTTACACTTGAAAAAACTTGAATGATTGCCTTTTTAAAAATAATACCCCAATAAATATTCTATTTATAATTTTTATTTGAGAAAAAAAAACATATATAAATAAAAATATTGCATAAAATCTATAAATTAATATCGTTTAATGTAAATACAAATAGCCAATTCATATTTAACAAAATCAAACATGTTTGTTTTAAAATTAATCCAGCCCTGAAATTTTTAAAGGAAACTGATATACTCCAAGAATGAATATAATATTATTTCGTTTATCGCGTAAGGTCATTGCAAGAAGCAGCACCTCACGGGTACACTTATTCGCTCTCTTTTTAGGACGTTTTCTCACTCCCAATGCCCAGCCTTAAGGAACAAAATTTGTTTGTGTAAAAATATTACAAAATTATAAATAAGCAAAAATGTTTAAATTAAAATTTAACCCTCCATGGAGCTTTGGAAAGTAGCAGAATCTGAAGTTTAGTTACTATATAAACTAAAATTTTGTAGAAACTGTCAGTTGAAAAAATTCTTTAACTATTGTCCTGTCTTAACGATTAATATTGAATTCGAATTGGTGCAATTAATAAAAAAGTATGTTTGATATTCTCATGCTTTATAATATACTTAGTGCCAACTTTTTTATGTGCCCTATGATAAATAATGTCCTTTCTCAATCTGCTAGTATTTGTATTATATTTTTTATGAAATAGTTTTCTTTCGTCATCTACCAACTTTTTGATATACCCTCGTATTACATTTTTTTTAAATAATATTCTTTTACCATCTTCCAAGTTTTTGATGTAACCTTTTATTATACTTTTGTAAAATTTTTGTTTTTATTTTTTTTATGATAGCATACAAAAATACATACAACCTAAATTTTCACCCCTCTATCATCAACCCTTATTTTTATTTGTTATAAAAAATTAATTTTTCTTGCAATAATTTTTTTATCTTGTCAAGACAGAATAAAAAATTTCATATTACTCTCGTACAACCCCTAACTTTCTATTACCTGAAAACGTTTTGATATACTCTCGTATTATATTTTTGTTAGTATTTTTAAAAAGTATCCTTTCATCTACCAACTTTTTGATGAACTCTAGTATGTATACAAATGTTTAGCACGAAAGAAAGCGCCTATAAACTTTGATGATATTTGCAGTACGCATTCTGTCAATGGGGAAGTCTCCTATTTTTTTTATTCTTTTAATTATACCCTAATAGGTAATAAACAAAGGTTTATTAGAATATCTTCTGGACTACCGACACAAAATCAAGAATGTTAATCTTCAAAATTTAAAAATGTTTTAAAGTTTCTAAAAGATACCAAACTTTTTTACAAATTTAAAAAAACACTTGTATTCATTTAAATATGTTTTAAATTATATTTTAAAAATTGTTACGGAAAACTCCCGCCAATAACTCTTGGTGGTTGATGCGGTAAATATAAATAAAAAAAAGGTTTAATACACGAGGCTTTCAAATTATTTATAATTAAAGAATATTTCTTCATAAAGTAGTGGTTTTTAAAGTTTAAAGCGTTGTGTTCTTGGTGTTAAATGTGGCTACAGCGCAAGAATATTTAAATGAAGTATATACTGTCCAAATTAATATAATCACTAATGAAATATAAAAAAAGCACAAAGCTAAATCACATTGTATAATTTGTGGCTTGAGCTGCCAAGACCATTTGGCCACGTTTCTGATATTATTAAAGCAAGAAATAATACATTTTTAAAATAATATTGCACCTATATTATAATAAAAATGCAATATTAGTTAGTCCATGAGTAGATCTTATAGTTATGGTCCATAAAGTAAATATTAAATGCGCTGTTGCCACATTTACGGCCATAAACACAAGGCTTTAAAAATTAAATACCCAAGTTTAAATATCAATTTTTTTATGGAAAATCTGCAAATCAAGAGCTAAAAATTTGGTAATAGAGTTATAGTGGTACTTTCTTTTCATAAATGTATGAAACAGGAGCAGACTTCCCTATTTTATGTCAATATAAAAATAGGGGTAGTATGAGAGTTATATGAAGTTTTTTATTTCAAGCCATGACAAAATAAAAAAAACACTCTTGCAATAAAAATTAATTTCCTTATAAACAAATAAAAAATAAGGGTTGATCTTAGAAGAGAGAAAATTTTAGGTTGAATGCTGTATAAAAAAAACAAAAACAAAAACTTATTTCCAAAAAAAATTTAAAAAAAAATAGGAGTGTGCCACCCTTAACATCTAGGGGGATGAAAAATAGATGTCCGATTCTTCATCCTAACCGATATGCACGCTAAGATTCATGAAAATCGGTCGTGCCGTTTTGGAGTTTATATTAGTATTAGTATCAAATAAATAATGTTTATAAAAGCATAAAATCGTACAAAATGAATGGGGAAAATAATAATTTGTGATGTTTCTTAAAATTTAAGAGGGGTAAAATTCCACTGCTCCTAGCTGTGGAAGCTGGAAATCAGTCTATGTGCAGGGAACTATTGAGCGCGCAAACGGCAGAACAAGTAAAAGCACAATCAGCCAATGGAGATACCGCCCTTCATCTAGCAGTTCGACGGAAAGACATAGATATGGTAAGCTCTTCAGATAGCTCTATTTTTCGTTAAATTTTCACACTAAAGCTGTAGCATATTTTGTACACAAAGTTGAAATTAAACAAAAGAGCAATTCCATAATTATAAAAGGTATACCTCCTAAAAAGTATAATTCATGACTATGCATTTTCATAGGTAAGGATATTAGTGGACTATGGTACTAGTGTGGATATCCGGAATGGCGAAGGACAGACACCGTTACATATTGCAGCCGCTGAAGGGGACGAGGTACTGGTTAAATATTTTTACGGAGTTAGAGCCTCGGCAAGCGTTACTGATAACCAAGACAGAACCCCTATGCACCTAGGTATGTATAATCTATAGAGTTTTTCTACGATATCATCCAACGGATTATATGTGTTGTGATTGCAAAACCTCTGGAGAAAGTAAAAATTGATTGGGCTGTCACGCATGATTCTTTTTTCAGTCAGTTTTAGAATTTTTTATGATTTAAAAGCGTTAACTATTAATTAAATTTTTTATACTAACCCACATTCTCTGAAAGAACATCTTACTAAGAATAATGAACAACTATATGTTTAAAGAAATGTATTGTACTAACCCTTACTTTGTGAAAGTTCATCTTATTCAGAACAATAAACAACTAAAAGTTTGAATTAACTTTCACTATTTAAAGTATTTTACGATTAAATAGTAAAAGTTAATTCAACCTTTTAGTTGTTTATTGTTCTGAACTATTTGTTTAAATTTAAATTTCACGTTTAATTTAAAAATTGGCTATATCAGCTGTTTCGCTATGTCAGGTTAACATATTGAAGTTATATTTAGTTTTTTTAAGGTAACTACCTGATGTTGATTAAGTAGTATTAAGACTAGACCATTAGTCCATGGAAGTAACAAGACATGACAATATTAATGAAAAGATTATTAGCCATAAGGATTAATAACACCTATAAGATATAAATAAGCAGCTTATAATTCTATGATACATAGAACATTTTCAATTCCAGTGGACAAAAATAACTTTGATAAAGAAATTGACATCATAAAACAAATAGCTACGTCTAATGGCTATACCATTTATGTGATAAGTAAATTTATTAATAAAAAATTTAATTAACCATAAACTCGATTGTACTAACCTTTACTTTTTGGAAGTCCATCTTATTAAGAATAATAAAAAACTCTTCGTTTTAACAAAACTTCATTAAGGTTAAAAAAGCACTTTTTAAATATTGGAAGTTTTGTTAAAACGAAGAGTTTTTTATTATTCTTAACCATAAACTCACCTAATTTTATGTATCATAACTTTTTGTAAACGTTTTTGTTGCTACCTGGTATTATTTTATTATAATTTTGTATTATCTTGCTGTTCTGTTAATTCTTCGCTACTAAGACGCTATAGATAGATAGATGTTTAAGAGGTGTCCAGAAGCCTATTCCACTGCGACCTTTTCAGATCTATTGTGGTCCTCGAAAAACTAGATTACCTCCCCCAGTCCGACTCTCTTAACGAAGTCTATAAGCTTTGAGACTGTATCCTTCATGTAGTCCCTTGCCAATGGATATTCTTCTCCTAAAGTCATGAACCGCATATTTACCAGACCGTCGCACTGACATAAGATGTGCTCTGGTATTTCCTCTTCTAGGTAACAGAATCTGCACAGCTTAAGATGCCTGTTTAGCTTACAGTGACCCGTCAATAGACTTACTACAGTTTTGACCGTTTTCCTGTCTTTACTCAATAAGTCTGACGTAAACTTTTGCGAATGTTCCATTATGAACTGTTTCGCTTGCCTTTGTCCTGGTGAATTCCACCACCATTCCCGTGATTTTTGTGCCACCCATGTTTTCATTGCCGTTTTTATTATATTTTTTGCAATGCCGCAGAAAGGTTCCGGTCCAATAAGGCATTGATGAGCCTAGTTTAGCCATTTCATCTGCCTTTTCATTGCCTTTTAGACCCCTATGCCATGGTACCCAAGCTACCGTAACCTTGCTACGATCCCCCAGAGTATTCAAAGCATGCACACAGTCCCATACTAGCCTAGAATTGACCTCTACAGAATCTAGTGCCCTTAGCACCGCCTGACTGTCTGTGAAGATGGCTATTGAACGGTACGTCCTATCCAGCCTTTTAATTTCTTCTACACAGTAGTGAATTGCCGTAATTTCTGCTTGAAAAATCGTGGCATTTTGGGATAGACTTACTGGGAATGTTATCTCTTGTTTCCTTCCGACTACTCCGGCTCCCACGCCATACGGCTTCCGTGTACCAGGTTGACTCCGCCTCTACTGGTACACCTTTTTCCCAGTCTGGTATAACTATTTTAAATTTATTGGCAAAGCTATATCTCGTGACTATTGCGTCAATGGGTTGCCCCAAAATGTTATCCGCTTTTAGTTCCTCGATTAGCTTATGTGCTGCTGATTATGTATTAATCTGTGAAGACGCTATAAGTTTCATTCAAAATTATATTGACTAAATTAGATACCTTTTTCTTATCCTACTATTATTGTAACTATATTGTATTCTCTCCTGATATCATTTTGTTTCTTTGTGGCCTGGTGAAGGTTCTTTGACAGCTTTTACACTTATAATTTTATTATATTAAAGTTGTGGATTGACTTTCAGTTTTATTGCTACTATTTTTATCAACCACATTTGAGAAATGAATAACTTCTTCGAGATAAAAAAACAAAATTTAGATTTCCTTGTAGAACTCGAAATAAAGACATCTAGCAGGGGTCAGCAATTTACAGTTGTTAACGGACAAATAAATCTTCTTCAACTGTTTAACATACTTTGATTGAGTCTTCATTTTATGCATAGATAAGATATTAATGTAATACAAATATAATATGTTATTATAAAGATCAGCATGATATAGTTTTAGAGTGATACTGATCTTTGAGGGAAACCCATCCAGGATAATCCCTTAGGACTTTTTCAGATGGTGCTACTGCGATGCGATTTCCTGTTTGCGGTATGTCACTACGATTTATTAAAATATAAGTAGGTAATCTTATTTGTAATTTCCGCCTTTAGCGGAAGCGACAAAAACGAACGCTCAGTGCGTTTTATATCGTAAGACAGTGCGTTTGTTGGTCAGATATCGCCCGATATTTTCCGTGCGATATTTAATAGGGTGTCCTTTATTTACCGATTTGATTTTTGAGTTTGCAGCGCCCCTAAAATTTTTAGTGTATGGCCCAAAAAAAATATGGAACCTATATGATTTCCCATTTAAATAACATGGGCTTTTTTAATTTTTGCAATAAATTTTGGCAATCAATTATTCTCGTAGTAAATTTAATGCTTTACAAAAAAGTCTTAGTAATTTTTTCGATAAATTCACTTGCTTAAAACTTATTCAAGCTCAAAGTTGAACTAAAAATAAATAAATTAATTTTCTTTGCATGTTGACCGAAAAACTATCATTATATATTTTACAATTTATTTTTTATTGCAAAAAATATCTCGTTTTGGGTGAATAATAACTAATAATAAATATAATTAGTGCTAAATATCCTGATAACCAGTTAATAACCTATTAATTATCAGACGATATAAGTTAAGCTTAAAGTATTACAATTTATTAGTAAAAATTTGGCAAATTTAATGAAATGTTCAATTCATTCATAAACAAAATTTATTTTATCAATCATTC
Source organism: Ophraella communa (assembly GCA_035357415.1). NCBI lineage: Eukaryota > Metazoa > Arthropoda > Insecta > Coleoptera > Chrysomelidae > Ophraella > Ophraella communa. Next base: position 11,250,845 of record CM068995.1, on the reverse strand, counting down.
TTTGGTGGCATTTGAAATTTTTTTTTATACTCACTTACAACTTGAATAACTTACTCTTCAGTTAGTTTGACTGCTCTGCAGAATCATTGACCACTTTTAGATGTCTTACAATTTCCAAACCTTTTGAATAACCTGGGTGATTTGACCACGTACTATCTTTTAATAGAAGAAAATTTGTATCAATACCAAATCTTTCGAAAAATTTGAGAGAATCAGAATTAATGAAATAATCAAGGTTTTTTTCAAGAAACCAATCAAAATCTAACCTAACCTAACCTAACCTAACCTAACCTAACCTAACCTAACCTAACCTAACCTAACCTAACCTAACCTAACCTAATCAAAATCTTCTGAATCGAAAATAAAGCGTTTAGGAAAGTTGGACTTAATTACCATAAATGGTTTCTGAAATTTGCCAAAACTGCTGCGGATTTATTAGTTCAACTTTGAGCTTGAATAACTTTTAAGCAAGTGAGTTTATCGAAAAAATTACCAAGACTTTTTTGTAGAGCATTAAATTTACTACAAAAATAGTTGATTGCCGTAACTTTGTATGAGCTGGCTGAGGAGCAACAAAATTTATTGCAAAAATTAAAAAACCCCTGTTATTTAAATGGGAAATCAATCGCCTTTGTGGCACGGTTTATATAGGTTCGATATTTTTTTTGGGTCATACACTAAAAATTTTAGGGGCGCTGCAAACTCAAAAATCAAATTGGTAAATAACAGACACCCTAATATTTAACCAACCACAAAAATATAAATGCACATTTCCAGACGTGTCGCTGCTTGTCGCAAGATGTATCAGTAAAATAAAATTGCAGTGTCGTAATTTCATTGTCAGTTTGTTAAAATTCAAATGCGAAATAATTGATTTAATATAATCAGTGGAAAGTTATCCGTCTTTATGGATAAAACATGTGAAAACTTTAAAAATAAGAGCGCTTAAAGGAAAAGGCATGGAAAGAAGGGATGCAGGTTTTTGGAAAAAACTTACGATTCTATGGATGACGCCCACAAAAAGCTCCTTCGACGTATCTTACTTGTAAAAGTGGATGTATCCAGTAACTCTAGCAATAATTTTACATTTCGCCTTTCGCCTTAGATGTAACAATGCCAATAAAATAATTCGTTTTCTATTATACATGCTGCAAATACACTCAAGGAAGATCCCCTCGACAACACTGCGCACAATATATTACTGTATCGTCTTTCTGCGGATGCGATACGAGAAATCCCAAACGGAATATCGCATCACAGTCGCACCGTCTGAAAAAGCCCTTAGGGCTAATAACACCTAGGCTTTAATATTGTTATGTAACTTCAATATGTACAATCTGACTATGCTCGTTCAAACTAATAGTTATTTATTATGCTTTTTAAATATTAAATTTTTACAAATCTCTCGGTAAAGGTTTTAAATAAACTTTGAACTTAATGCAAAAACTAGTTCTTTTCTGAACGAATTCAACGCTTTCAAAAGCAGATCAGTATACTTTTGATCGTGTATTTCTCATTATTACTTATTTTGCCTTTGGTAGGTAATATTGCAGTATACTCATTCGTGCTCTGGCGCTTGGCTTCCATCACTCTCAACCGGTCAATACAAAACTTCATTCTGCGGTTTAAAGAATAGAGGTTATGAAGAAGGTATAAGTTGCATCGTTGAGTGATACTCAACGGTTGCATTTTTTTTATATTACTACATATTTTTGTAGTCATGTAAATATAAATAAGCTCTAGTATAAAACATTAACTAAAGTATTGATCGATCTTCATTAAAACAAAGTTCAGCACGCAAAAATCAAATAATTATGGTAATTTCTTAGCTAATAGGCGAGATTATTTCTAAGAAAACTTTTTTCAAATCGCCTTTGTTAGTTTTATGAATATAGGTGACCGTAACTTTCTAAAGCATGTCACGAATAGGTTATTTATCATAGTCAAGTGTTGAGAGTTGACTGCAATAATTGACGTTGTTATAAAAATAGAAAACTCAATTATATTGAAATTTATTTTACTGACCTTTAGGTAACCTGTGAACGTCCATCAAGAACATTAAATAACAAAACTTTTGAACAACATGTTTATTTAAAAAAATAACTTTTTAAATAGTTTTGTTTAAAAGTTAATGTTTTTAACTTTGTAATAAAGAATCGTTACTTGTTTAACAAAGTTACATTTTGTTTTATGAGGTAACTATCTGAGGTTGATTAAGTTAAGAGTAGACCGTTATTGAAGCAATAAGACATAACAATATTAAAGTAGGTATATATTTTATTATATTCATACTATATGAAGTGAAACAGGAGAAAACCTACTTATTAGGTCTACAAGGTCAGTTTAGAACCGTCACTTTACACTCCATATGATTCGTTTCCATGGATTTCAATATTGAAAATGTGATGTCTCGTTTAAAAACTGTGTTTATACACAAAAATTTAATTATATGTGTAAGTTTTTATTGTATTCAAGTAAACTTGTAAACACTTTTTTTACCTGATGTAAGATTATATCTTCTCCTACTTTTTTTCACTACTAGCTGCAGAACCTACCTTTATTGACTTTTGTTGATGTAGTAAAGTTGTTCATTATTAATGGAATGGGATTGCTTTCGGAAAAATACGTCTTGTTACTTTAATGTATTTTTATTAATACCATTTCAAAATTATGATAACAATAACAGAATTAAAACTAGGTTAGTAGAGTGTTTAATATTTACAATAATTCTTGCAGTGGACGGCTAATTTATGGAATATTATCATTATTTCGAGAACCGTCGAGTTTTGAGGGTAATCCCGAAACAGGTCGATTTTTGTTATAAAATACCCATGTTATAACGTACATGGAATAAGGATGACGTCACCGGTGTAGGTGTAGTGACGTAATCGTTAATTTTTGTAAATAGAAATCGGTATAATGCGAGACCTCATTTTAAGGAGAATTTAATTCTCTATTTAACGACATTACATTAATATTTTTTTAAGGGTACAAAAAAATTTCTTTTTTATTTCAATTCAACCAAATTACAACTAATGATTTAACTCATAACGTACCTTAAAGTAACCAAATTATGCATAATAAATATTTTAAATTAAATGTTCGGAATACCCTCCATCGGTTTCTTGACAATATGCGAATCTACGGACACATTCATCAAGTACATTGCGGATGACTTCTGGAGTAATGAGACTCATTTCATGCCTAATTATATCTTTTAAGTTCTGTAAATTTTGGGGTCTATTGACATAAACTTTTGATTTTATGTAACCCCACAGGAAAAAGTCTAGAGGTGTTAGATCTGGCGACCTTGCTGGCCACTCTATAAAACCTCGTCTTCCGATCCATCTCCTGGGAAAGCAATTATTTAAAAATTGACGTACTTCACGTGCGTAATGCGGAGGGGCTCCATCTTGTTGAAACCAGATATTGTCACTAGGTAAATTTGCATTATTGGCATTTGGATACATGTTAGCAAGGACAGGTATAAGTTGATTTCTCAAAAAAGTTAAATAACGTTCTCCTGTTAGATTTTCTTCAAAGAAAAAAGGGCCAATGATTCTGTCATCGATGATCCCTGCCCATACATTCACTTTCTGAGGATATTGCGTGTGTGCCTCAGTCAATGTGGGTTTTCTTGACTCCAATACCTGCAATTTCGACGATTCACGGTACCATGTAAAAAAAATGTGGCTTCATCGGAAAAGAGGATTTGATTGATGAAACGTGGATTGCCGATACATAAATCCTGCATAATCACACCCAATAATTTTTGTTTTGATTTAATAATAAGTATTGGGTTGTAAAAATGCATGGATAAGTCAATTGATTATTGAAAAGGTACGTGGTTATGACGACCTATTAAATAAGTAAAGAAATAGTAATTTACGTCATAAGTCCGGGAAACGCATTTTTACAGTACGAGTCGAAATGTTTGAGACGAGTTATTGTAAAAGTTTCACGGTCGTATGTCGTAGTGCGTATTATTTCATACTGCAGCCACTAAATATTACATTAATAAAACAAAAATTGAAAATATGATCATCCATGATGAAAGCGCTAGTTTCTAAGGTTACTGTTTCTGGTGCAGTCGGTGGAATTCCCAAGAAAATAGCGAAATTTCTAAGATTAGCGAATCCCGAGTTGTACATCGGCCATAGTTTTCGCCGCACATCGGCGTGAGCGGAACTTTCCGTTCTTAAAAGACATGGAGGATGGAAGAGTTCCTCCGTGGCAGAAAAGTATATTGAGGATTCGTTGGAAGGAAAGAACAAAGTGGCTAAAATGATCCAGGAAGGAGAAAGTTTTGTGCAAGTCTTAACTGAGAAATCTAAAGAAATTATTAGTACAAGTGCTTGCCCGAGTTCCACTCACCACGATTTAGATTGTCTTTAATTACACGTTTATTAATTTTGTATTGTTTTCACAATAAATTGTTTGATTCTTGCCTCATTTCATTAGAGTCCGGTAAAAATTTTACCGGACCGTAAAGGCTCATTTACCAGACTCAAATCGTTGACTTAAACATGGCTGTTACGATGCAGTATGAAATAAAAATTTTTTTCAATTTATCTTTACATCAGTCAACCTCACATTCTGTCAAATGGATTGAGATTTAGTTATAATTAAGTAGTCCCTGTATTTTTCAACCCTGGTTAAAAATGAACAACTCTACTACCTCAATAAAAGTCAATAAAGTTAGGTTCTACAGCTGGTAGTGAAAAAAGTATATTATTGTCTAGGATCCATAAGGGACCTTTTTTTCCTCAGGACCCGAACAGTGTTGGACTTATCACCGCTACGATGACGCCTACCAACCAAAACTACCTCAAAACTCGCCGAAATCACTACTCTTGCACACTTTAAGACGGGCGGCGGACCCTCACACACTCTCCATTTACTCTGCCACTCATAAACATTATCTTCTCCTAACCATACTCTCCACTGTCTTACCTCCATCCATTCCCCCTCCCCTCTCAACATTATCTTCATCTTATTTTCCCAATACACCGCCTTTCCGAGTCTTTCCTCCAAGTGCTTCAGAACGTCTTCATTGCTTCAACATCTAAACGTGCGTACTACATCATCCTTCACTTCGCATGTCCAGTCAGCACCTGTGTCAAGAAGTAGTCCACTTCGCTGAATTCCCTAGTCAACCATTCTCTCCTACTTCCAATTACTCTTTTTAGCGCACCTTCATACTCCTACCACCTTAGTTCCATTTCCTCCTCCATCCAATCCAAAACTTCCTCTCTCATCGCGCCCTCCAACGTACTCTCCTTGCTCTAGCCATCACATCCAACGGGTAGGATCTTGCCAGCATTAGTGGTTTAATCCTTGCATATACTCCCGCTCTTTCACCCCACACTTTCGCCCCGTACAGCATACTCTGCGCCTTGCTGCGTCCCTTCACCAGTAATCTCACTGTCTGCTCTTCGGCCACCTTCTTTATCTTTTCCACATTATTTCTATTTTTTCCGCCTTTCTTTCTATCTCTGCCTATCCCTTTGCCGTACATACCAGGTACACGCATTTCCAGAGCGTCGGTCCCAATACCTACCCCTGAGGCAATCCCATCTCCGTTCTATACCTCCGCCCTCTCGAGTCAACCAAAACCCGCCCGGTCAGATAATCCTCTACTAAGTTAATTAGCCCCTCCCCCACTCCATGCCTAGCCAAGGCGCCCAGCACTGCCATTTTGCATGCCCGACGTCGAAGAATACAAGTAGGGCCAGTTTTTTATTTCTCCAAATGCCTTCCCTAGCATATTTCACCCAGCTCATCACTCTGCCCAGTACAGAAATACAAGACTTCCCCTTCACAATCCCATGCTGGTTTCCCCTAAAGCCCCAATTTCTTTCCACTTCTTCCTCAATTCTTATTTTTATAATCCCTTTAAAAACTTTACTTATCCCTCACAGTAGACTGATGGGCCTGTAGTCCCCTGTCCGCTTCCCCTCTCTACCCGCCTTCATCACCAGTGCCACTCTGGCAACTTTCCGGAAACTCTTCCTCCCTCAGCACCTTGTTCAAAAACTCCAAGAAAAACATCCCATTATCGTCCATTATCCAGCTATCCATTAAAGATTACCATAGATTATCCATAATTACTATCATATACATAGGTACGATAGAATAACTAAAACTTGTTAAGGTTTTATTCAATTTTTTTATTTATTTAGGATATTTGTAACCAAAAATATAAAAGAAATAATACAAACGATTCACTTGTTTCCTAGCTATTCACCCAATATGTTCTTAATGCGGTTATTCTGTTATCTAAGCTGCTGAAAATGGACATGCAAATATAATAGAACTTCTGGCAGACAAATTCAAAGCTAGTATTCTGGAAAGGACTAAAGACGGCTCTACTTTGATGCACATAGCGTCCTTGAACGGTCATGCGGATTGCGCCATGATGTTGTTCAAGAAAGGTGTTTACTTACACATGCCAAATAAGGTGAGCTTACAGACTAGAATTAAACGTTGGAGATCTCTTTCTATAAATATGTTTAACAATGTCTTTTATCGCATTGTCCAAAAAGGAATATTCAAATGTAACGATGTCATTATACCGGTAGATAAGCATTAAACTTTATGCTTCATGAATAATTCCTTCGCTACTGTAATAAATGGACTTTGCAGATATGCAAATAGATTTGTTTTGTTTCATCTTTATAGATAGTGGTCTTAGAAGCATAACTTTTAATCAATAAACTTACACTAAAAAACTAAAATTGATGACGCAAAAACAAAAAATTCGCAAAGAAATTTTCTATTTATAAATTTACAATTACATTTCAATTCTTAAATGATTATGATGGAAAACATTTTATTCAGAAAGTTTTGCGGTTCGATTAGAAAAAATTATTTTTAAGCTTTGAAGTAGGCTATTATCCAGTATAAGTTCATTCAGCATCAAAACCCTTGGTCCAACAATCCTCCAGTTAGTGAATCCAATTACTGCAATGGTTGGAAGGTCTGCAAAATACTTTTTGACAGCTATCACTACTTCAGTTGACCAATAAGTTCCAGATGTCACAAAAGAACATATCCCAACCGATATGACTTAGTAGTCTAGAAAGAGTCCACCTTGGGCGTATTTATAGATATCGAAGGTGCGTTTGACAAAACCACCTTCCCTAATATAACCAATGCTATTACTGAAAGGACAGTAAATGGATGGATATACAACATGCTCTCCCAGAGAGCAATAATAATTAGCGTGGAAGATGTCACTATAAGAGGCCTGGTTGTCAAAGGATCTCCACAGGGAGGAGTTCTCTCACCTCTACTGTGGAAATTGGTCTTAGACTCCTTACTCAACCACCTAAGCAGTGAGAACTTCTACACTATTGCTTATGCAGATGACCTAGTGATTCTGCAAACAGGAAGGTTTGAAGAAACACTCTGTGCTAGAATGCAAGAGGCCCTCAATATCATAGAAAGCTGGTGCAAGGATCACTCACTGTCATTAAACCCACAAAAGACAGAGATGGTCCTTTTCACAAGGAAAAGGAGGCTTGTGAACCTTCGGGCTCCAAAACTCCTAAAAACTGAATTAAACTTCTCTGCAGAGAAATATCTAGGGATCACCTTTGACAGCAAGTTAACTCTCATCTAGAAAATAGAGTCAAAAAAGCATGTATTGCCCATGAACAGTGTAGAACAACCATTGGTCGTACCTGGGGATTGTCACCAAGGGTCACGGAGGTATACTTACTGGCCATTATCATCTACGAAAACATCTGAACAGGTTGGGTTTATCTGACAGCCCACTATGTAGAGGATGTGAACAAGAGGATGAGACAGTTGAGCACGTCCTTTGTGACTGTCCGGCACTCTCTCTAACTGGCTAACACATGCCAATTTGAGGGAGCTGCCTACAGGCGACGTTATCACCTACTTTAAACAAGTAGGATGGTTGACAAGCCAATAGGTTAGCCTCAATCTCAGAAGGACGCACAATGGGCCAAATGTGGCCTAAGTGCAGTGGGGCGACCCACCCTTCCAAAATTACATATACAGGAGACTAAGTAGTATAATATTATTAAGCATGACTTAGGTGTCATTATACTTGTATAATAAAGTATTGGAAAAGAGATGAGATAATATTTAAAATAAAACTGTTTCGTTTAAAATAATAATAACAAAAAAGTGTTTTTATTTAAACAAGTACTAGTATTAAGCTTTAAAATGTCCAATATTTCAAAATATTGTAATTGTTATAAAATATAAATTAATATAAAACTCCAATTTGTATATTAGATGACGTATCTACTAAATTAATTAATTTAATTAATTCTGATGTATATGAATCAGAAGATGGTCCATATTATCAATTGAGCATCGAAAATCCAATTAGTCCAATGAAAACCATTTCACCAACAACAAACTCAAGAAAATTTCATAATAATAAAAAAAAATGTTTTTTGAAAATTCGAATTGCCCGTGGATATACACCGATGATTCTATGGACTGGGAGGCAAAAAAATGGGTGTAGATTGTAATATTCCATCTAGGAATTATCTATTTTCTTCGAGGTTTCCGGAATTTGCTTGGCTATGTGTTGTTTTAGAAAAAGGGACCAAAAGCACTATACGTAAAATTAAAAGATAATAATTTTGGAAAGAATATTCAGATTATTTTGTTAACCAAAGAATTTTTCTCTAAGGCGAGGAAATAAATATTGACTTCTTAGCATGGATGTCAGGACACAAAGGAATCCAAGGAAATGATGAAGCAGAAAAGCTGGCTAACACAGGGAGAAACCTAGATATTCCGATGGATATAAAGGTATAAAGAAAAAAATATTAAAAGGAAGTGAAAGGATTTATCATTTATTTAGTTGGATTGAGGACGGGGTATTGCTGTAGCCCAATACGTTTGTTCAAATCAGGAGACCAAGAAGAGCTTGAATCACATTTATCACATGAGTTTATAGTACTAAAAGAGCTGTGCTCTCATTTAGCTGCATTTTAAATAAACTCATCATCAACGCATCAAATTAATTATTAAAGTTTTTGCATTTTCCAAATTCAGATATAAAAGATATAGATGGTCTTGAATTGCAATATTCACTCCACATCAACACCCTTTTGTCCAACCAGTTCCAAATTGGTTTCCGTGGCAACATTTTAGGGGTATTGTATTGTTGTATGTTACCAAGTGCTAAACAAGAAAAAGAGTTTTTGTTTATTATCTAGTTTTAAGAATTTACCTACGGTACATATTCCAAATGCTTTTAAACGAAGTAAATCATCCATATATCAAATGTGACTGATGGGAAACAACCAAATGAAAAACCCAAAGTCAATATCGCAAAATTTTATTATTTGCGACTAGTTTCGGCCTAACGTTGGGGCCATCATCAGGCTATAAAAATAGTTATGTTGAATAATGCAAATTACATAAAGGAAAGAACATATATTGATGTAAAAATAAATACAAATATAATGTTAACATAGCTGAGTCAAAACACTCGGATAACACTTGCAAGCATTGCTGGGTAAGTAAAAATAGGTATAAATAAGTGTAAAATATTTTTTTTTAAAACCAACATATTAAAATTAAATAAATAAAAGTATATGTAATTGTGTAAAATATGAATATTAAAATTAAATAATTAAAAAAGGGATACGGAAAAAAGAAGGCACAAGAAAAATCTAAAAACATTATAAAATAGGTTAAGAAGCACTGAAAATTTTACTGGAAATGTAATCTTACACCTTATGTTTCCTATAACAAAAAATCAAAAAAATGATTTTAACGGAATTAAACGACTATAGATCAATACTTCATAAAAATCTGTAGGAGTTGATATATATTATTTTAAAATGTTAGTTTACCTATTTTTTTAAATTACCAGCGGCAACAAGTAGATTAATACTGGGATCCGTTGTATTTTGGTACCCACGGAATTTTACAATGATTTTTTTTATTATTTTTCAATATTATTTTAACCTAATTATGTTTAATTGATATAAATTTACACAGTTAACCTCCCAATGCTATCTCTCTAGAAGACCACTAATTATACTACAATTCCTGAAATGTTTTAAATATTTTAAAAGCGCTTACATATAAAATTAGATACAAATTTTTATTTAAACATATTGTCGTTTTATTCACCCTTTCTTCTTATGTCACAGAAAAAATTATATTTATTGTTTAAATATGTAAATTTAAATAATATAATTAATTAAACACAAAAAATACAGGTAACTTAGTTGTATTAACATTTTATTATGACAGTAAGAACTTCCAATTTCTGTATTTTATTATAATTTTTCAAATTTTAATTTTTAAAACAAAAACATTTTAATTCTTACTACTTTATAACTTCTTTTGAAATTTGATCGAATTATTATTTTTTTCAATTTCTCTATGTAATTCCTTATAAAATACGAATTGTTGCCTTTTGTCACGTCACCAAAATGTATCATTTTGTGGCGCGTACGATTTCTCCTACAGTTCTCACTCTCTCTAATGTTGGAGTCGATGTTCAGTATACGACAAGTTTGTCAAAGGCGCATCTAGTAACTTGTTGTATCATTGTTTTATAGTTATTTATAGTAAATGTTTTACCTATTTTTAGTTACCCAGCACTTTCCTTTTTATAATTTACATTATTCAACCTAACTTTTTTACAGCCTGATGATGGTCTCAATGTTAGGTCGAAACTAGTCACAAAAAATGTTGTCTATCAAAAGTAATAAAATTCTGTGACATTGACATTTGTTTTTTTCCAAATGCTTTTATTATAATAATATTTTTTTGTTTTTGACACCATTTTTCTCTGTGTAGGATGGAGCTAGGAGTATACATACCGCTGCAAGATATGGACACGTAGGAATAATCAATACGCTCCTGCAAAAAGGAGAAAAAGTCGACGTTACCACAAATGTAAGTTTATCACGAATTTTCCATTTGAAAAAAATCGATATTTTATTTTTTTAGGATAATTACACTGCCTTACACATAGCCGTCGAGTCTTGCAAACCTCTTGTCGTTGAGACATTGCTCGGTTATGGAGCCGATGTGCATGTACGAGGTAAATGGAACAATTCAATCAAAAAAACTTTCATAACATTTTTATGTTTTTATGGTTAATTCTTTTGTAAATTATAAACGAACTGAGTATATAAATTTAAACCACTGTCGCCTTGTAACTGTTTAGAATTTATAATTAATATTATGTTTTATAAGGTCATAAACTGTTCTGGATCTCGATAAAGTCAGCGATAGAGCGCGTTATGACTAAATGAAGGTTAGATTTGATAGAGTACTGCGTCAGTACAAACGTTTAGCGAGAAATATAACTTATATTTATCACTTTTTATTTTTAACCATAATATGTGGACACAACAGTTAGGTATACCATTCAAAAGTTAGTTTAATGTATGTCATTCTGGCTGTAACCACTAGAATTACTTGTTACGATTTTTAAGAGAAAACAGTACCGCGTCATCACTTCTCGTTTAAAAGTTCATCTATCATCTAGGACACACTCTCTTTTTTAACCCTTCCTTCTCAGAACTTCCATCTCATTCAATGGCGACCTCAGTCCTCGGGCTCCTGCTGGTCCTTTGCAGTATTGGGGTTCAGAGTGTCTTGGCTGTCCCTTCTTTTCTTAAGGGAAGTGCTGTGCACGTTTTTCCTCTTTTGCTTCTCTTTGTTTTCGCTCGTGGGGGTGTGTGTTTTCATTGCCTCTAGAAAATTAACCTTTGGTCGAGTAACTGCGGCCAAAAGTAACCTTATAGAGTGGATCCACTTGTTATAGCTACGTCTACTCAAGCTCTTACTCATCTTTTAATTATTCCTGTCTTCGATACATTTCCATTCTTTTTTGGCAGATTCTACCATGAAGATGGGGAGTTTCGTTTTGTTCCTTACCTAGAAAAGAGTTGTATTACTTCTCTTACCTTAATGCCTTGTTGTTGTTTAAGGTCTCTCTTTATTTCTTCGGTGTCCTCTTCTGGAGTGAGTAATTATTACCCTGGCGTTTTTGTTCTCTAGTTCCATGAAGGTGTACCAGTCGATCCCTTGTGTTTGTATTTTCTCTAGGTATTTCGTTAGTTTCCTATAACCATCTGGTGTTTCCGTCATTATTTTGACTGCTGCTCTCTTGTTGTATTTTTCAGAAGTTGCATTGGTTTGTCTTCTTTGTGTTTCTTTTCTGATTCTTGCGATTTCTTTTGTCGATGTTACCACTATTAGTGGTGTTCATCGTGTTACTCTTTGAAACATAGTTAGTGATTACTTATCTTTGTTTTATCCTCTTGGTTCCTTTTTTTCGTTTCATTGTTGACAATGGATTTCTCTCAGCTACACGGTGAATCCTTTGATTTCCATTTCTTGTAGCAGTTCTTCGTTGGCTTGTTCCCATTCTTCGTCGTTTTCTGTTTTCTCGTGGTGTTCTTTTTCTGATTTTTCCTTTTTTTTTCGGAGGCCTTGATATTTTTTCTACAGCATCTTGAAGGATTTCTTCGTCGTTTTCAGCTCTTTTTTTGTTTGTTCTAATACTGCTTGTAGTTCACTGAACATCCGCTTCATTTTTTCCATTTCTAGTCTCCTACTGGATCAATGGATTGCTGTCTTGGCCAATTATTTTGTCCCTGTCCTCCTTCAGGTTCTGTAAATAAAATTAATTAAAATACAACCACCGGTGTGAACCTGTATTGATTGGGCGTCTTAATTCAATCAGGGAGTTTTACTTTTACTGTATGAATATCAATATAGTTGGCCTTGTGACTGATAAGTCCCGTTTGTTACTTCTCGTTAGTACTTCTAAGAACTTGGGCTTTTCTTCCTGCGATCTGAATAGGTAAAATGGCCTTTGTTCTTCGGTTCCGTGCTACTTCTGGTCTCGATGCTAAAGTGAACCTCTCACTTCGACAGCTCATCCCTCATCTGTCTTTTTTTTTCTATCGCAACACAATGTGTTGACGAGTGTCAGCCATATGAAATAAGTTGTTTATAATATTTTTTATATTTTATATTTTGCCGCCTTTTTTACTCGTTAATTTTAACTTCAGATACAAAAATAAATTATTTCGATTTAAACTGGAGAATTAGAGCAACACCTAAAGAAAACCAACCTGAAGTGGCTTTTTTTCGTTTCTTAAATAAAATTATTGCTACAGATAATAAGTTATGTATTGTTTAAATATTTGCGATTTCACAGAATAAATTAACCACTGAATATGTCCATACTTTTTAGGTGGCAAGCTTAAAGAAACCGCCTTACATTTAGCGGCTAGAGTCAAGGATGGTGAAAAATGCGCATTGATGTTACTAAAGTCCGGGGCAGGTCCAAATTTGGCCACTCACGATGGACAAACACCTGTTCACGTTGCGGCGAAATATGGGAACCTTGTAACATTATTATTGTTATTAGAAGACGGCGGAGATCCGCATTACAAAAATAAGGTAACATAAAGAATTAAAGCAGGTGTAAGCAATTTATGTTTCTGAATTCCAGAAGGGAGAAACTCCTTTGCATCTGGCTGCTAAAGGTTGTAAGGCGGAAGTTGTTCAAGCGTTGATTAATTTCGTGAAAGAAAAAAAGGGCGAAGAAAAAGCTGCAGCCTACGTGAATGAAATTAACGATAGCGATGAAAGTGCTCTCCATTATGTCTGTGCAGTCACAAGCGAAGAAGTAAGTATCACAAAAGTCTTTGGAGAAATTTTGTTTTGTGTTTAATATAGCTTTGGCATCTAACTGTATTTCTTCACTTACAATTTGTGAAAAAGCAAATAAAATCACTTCCCTTTGCTGTTAAAATCTACTCTCTCCTTAGCTATTTTGTTTCTACAGTATCATATAACTTATCGAATCGACAAAATAGCTATTTATGCCATCAGTTACGAAATGCCTAATTTTATGTAACGCGTGAGATTTTTGCGGAACGAACGAACTGAGTGATAAAAATTTGGAAAACATAAACTTAGTTTGTTGCTGTTATTTCATGTTAGTTGTCAGTTTGACATTTTGTAAAAAAGTCTAGACGGGAGGTTTTACACTGTAAAAAATTTATGTAATTTTCCATAAAAAACAAGTTAATATTAAAAAAAAATTTAGTTAAATTTATACATTTTGGCTTATTTTATATAAAAAGTTAAGTAAACTGAAATTTTTATGCAAAATTATACAACTTTATGAAAGTTTGTTCAATTTATTTAAAAAAACACAAAAATTTGTGTAATTTTTGCAAATTTTGTGCAAATTTAGCAAAGTATATTTACTTTTACACAGTTATTCTAAAAATGCAAAAAATAAAATTTAATTTTAAAAAAGTTTGGTAAAATAATGTTAAAAATGTGTAAAAATACATAAAATGTTATTCTTTTTTTTTCAAATTTTACCTAAAATTTCCAAAAGGGACATATTTTTACATAAATTGTGTAAAATCACGCAAAACCTTATTTAATATTGCTACGACAATGGGAATTTCAAACAATTTATATAAAAATAATTAAAATGTTGGGCAATTTTAGCAATCAGTTGTACAAATATATATACTATAGAGCTTTATTTAGTGTAGAAATACAGAACAAAGGAGTGAATTTGCATAAATAATTGTTTTCTATACAAAAATTCATAATCTATTATTTACATTTAAACTTAAAGTTATGAAAAATTTACCAAATAAATATTATATAGTATTTTCTAATAAAAAATTATCGAAAATTTTCTAAGAACGTTTAGTTTTACACAATAGATGTAAATGTACACAAAATATGACCGAATAAGGCTATAAATTTAGCTATTTAAATTACCAAATGTGTAAATACTTTTTTAATTTGTGTAAAAGTATAAAAAGTTTGTTGATACAAAAGTTGCGGACCAAATTGTTATATACCGATGCTTTGAGACTCAGAATATGTGTGGAGTGTGCCAATTTATTACTTACTCGTATAATAAGACTGACAACGGCCACTGCGACAGAAATATTTTTTTGCTAAAATCTATGTTTTTATAGCCATAAAACGCCACAAATTTTTTTTTCGAAAACACTATTTTTCTTTCCGATATTAAAAAACTAATACAATTTTATGAATTATTTTAAATAATAATCAATTATAGTATGTTGTCTACCAAACCATTGATTATTTAAACTAATTTAATATCAGATCAAACAACTGCAATTCACATCACATCTCTAAATACAATTTTATGAAGTTAATGCTAAATTAATAATTTATAGGTACCTATAAATTAAGTAAAATATTTTATAAACTCTTCTTAATTACTTTTAATAAGTATATTTTTTCTGACAGACTTTAGGAAAATTATTCTTAAAACTTAAAATTTTAAGCTTCTTATAATTATTATGGTACTTTACTTTTTTATAATAATTGATAATTTTTTTTATCTTATTAGCGATTCAAATATAAATGTTTAAATAGTTCAGTGTTTTTATACTAGCAGTTTACAATGATCTTATACTTTACAGCATATGACAATAAACAGGTAATTACAGGAAAAAATTCAGGACCCCACCATAACTCTTCGTTGGTCCGCAATTGAAGGGTGCTCAAAAATCCTAATACTTTTAATATATCCAATAAAAAAAAAATGTATGTACTAACTTTTTAATGAAAAAAACTATATAGCTATTAAGAAAAATAACCACATTTTAATTATTTATGTTTTATAAATACTTTATAAAATATAAAACCCTTTTTATTTTAATTAATTTTAAAATTTAAATTTTAAAAAAGTCAAATACACAAAATGTTAGTCTTTTTTTTAATTTTAAACAAAATGAGACATATTTTTACATATTTTGTGTAAAAATATACAGCGGCTTATTTAATACTGCTAGGACAATAGGATTTTCAAACAATATATTTAAAAATAATTACACAAAATGTTTGTCTTTTTTTAATTTTAAACAAAATGAGACATATTTTTACATAATTTGTGTAAAAACATACAGCGCCTTATTTAATATTGCTACGACAATAGGATTTTCAAACAATATATTTAAAAATAATTAAAAGGTTGGGCAATTTTTGCTATCTATTGTACAAATATACATGGTCAATAAAGTTAAAAAACATAATTTTTTTAAAAATTGTAGCTACATTTTATAAAAAAAGGGTTGAAATTTTTTTTCTTTTGGTTAAATTTATTGTTAGAGTGAAAGATTTAATCAAAGTTTTTTTCCAAATATAATGATATACAAAAAATATTTATTTTTTAGCTTCCACGTATTTTTAGAAAAACTAGCATTTAAAATAAAATGACAGCTGACGATTGTATTTTAAAAGCAAATTTTTTAATTATATGTGGAAGTTTCATTCAAACGTTTAGTTATTTATTATTCTTAGTAATTTTAGTTTTAATTTTTGTTTGCATGAATCCACCTTAATACTTGAAATTCCCATAGATACCAATTATTTAAATAAAACAAAATATTTAATAATTATAATAAAATACTTTAATTAATATTATAAAAAGTAATTTTTACAAACCTCCCCTGTCATGGCAGAGGTTTTACTGCGCTTGCTCATGTGTGTACCATGAGTAGGGCATGAGTAGTTGCATTTTAGCCGTTAGCGTGTAAAGTGTAGTTTTTGGAAGTGAAAAAGTTAATACAAGTATAGGTAAGTAATATTTATTAGAACATTTTATTAACTAATTAAAATAAATGTTAATTTGTGGTATTTGTTTAGAGGATATAAAAAAACTCGTAGGGATATAAATTAACAGTAATTTTAATTAAATTCGAGGATATAGGAACTCAATCACCAAAAAAACACGTAATTTTATTAATTACTGATTAAATAGCATGTTTTCTATTTGGACGATATAATTATTGTGTTGTAACTACTATTTAAAATTAATTTTACTTTGTTTTAAGACTTCGTAAAATCAGTTTTTAAATAAATTTGTTGAAATTTGCACAATTTTTTAATTAATAGTAAATAATTTTTTTCTAAAATTACACATTATTTATGGTTTTTTCCACATTTTTTTTTTTTAATATAATAATTTATCTTACAGTTACACACATATTTTGTAAAATTACACAAGATTTATAAAAAATTACTTACTATTTATGTAATTTTCTATTATCTTTGCTAAAATAATAACTACAGAAAGATCCATCGAAGAGCAATTTAAAACTTTACCCTCTTAATGCGAAAATAAGTAAGTATATTTCTTTACGTGACAATAACTTAAAAGTCACCGGAAAAAACAAAAATTTTATTTAAATATATTTATGTATGCAGTGTGTCTGTAGAGTTTTAACCCCCTCCCCATTTATTTTTATTATTTTCTGTAATTGTGTGTTGAAAAAAAATCCTTTAACATTTTTTTTAGTTTTGTCGTGCACCATTTAAACTGAAAAATTATATTTTTCTGTCAAAATGTGGCCTGGCCGATATTTATTATTAAGTTATTAAGTTAAGTTGAATAAGGCTGCATTTTGTTCTTTATTAGATTAAATTAGATTTTTAACTTTACGACAATATTCAACAGTGTTTTTGTGTCAGTTTGATAAATGTTTTTTATGTAAAACATATACATATAATGTTCTTTAAAAAATAATTTACCTAAATGTATTATTAAACAATTTTTGTAAATATTTATTAAGTATGTATAATAAATAAAATAAATTTCTTTTTTGATAATTAATAAGTAATTACAATTTACAATTTAAAAAATTATTTTAAAGTCTAAATCAGCTAATAATAATAATCAAAAAATTGTATTCCAATTTCAAAATTAATTAACAATTATGTGTTTTTTTTTCAGATGACAAATATGTTATTTATGCCGCAAAAGAAAAAATTTGCTGTCGGCAAAGTTTGGCAAAAGCCATTGAAGTTAGTTTTGGATTATATTTCATTTTAAACATGAAATATCCAAAAAAACTTGTTTGTACAATGGAAACCCTGTAGCGGTACTGCAAAGAATGTTATGGGTGTTATAGTTAAGTTTAGTTTTAACTGTAAGTAATATAATCTATTATTATCATAACGTACTTTTTATAAGTTTTTTTTATATTTTTTATAATGTTTTATAATGTTAAGGCTGTTATAGCTTACGTTATTTTTTACCTTTAATGTAAAAAGATTTTAAAAATTACATTTAAATAAAAACTTTTTTTTATATGCATACCGTTTTTTGATAACCTACTTAGTTAAACATCTTTTACGTAGTAACTTGCTGCCAAAGTTTTATGTAGGTAAGTATATGATACAAATTATTAATATTTTTAAAGAAGTTCAATAAATAAAATAAGCCAATATAATAACAACGTAAGAGACTATAGTTTAAAGTTAATTATTTCTTGTACACAACTACCAATTTTCATACCTAAAATTGCTCACTAGGTACTTTGTTTAAAATGAAAATACTTTTGTGTATTTTGACTTAAAATTTGTTTTAAATTAACAATTTTATTTTGTGAGATTACTCAATATTGGTTTTAAAATTAATCTACTATTGTGTATTCTTAATTACGAGTTGTTTAAAATTAATATTTTTAATATCTAAAATTATACATTATTTTGTATAAAACAATACTATATTTGCATATTTTTACTTAAAATTTGCTTTAAATAAACAGTTTTATTATTTAAGATTAATCAATATTATCTTTAAAATTAATCTACTATTGTGTATTTTTAATAAAAAATTGTTAAAATTTAACAATTTTGATAAATAAAATTTCACATTATTTTGTTTAAAACAAAACTAATATTGTTTATTTTTATATAAAATTTGTTTCAAATTAACAATTTTATTACGTAAAACTACTCAATTTAGTTTTTAAACTTTATCTTATTTTGTGTATTTTTGTTTACAATTTGTTTAAAATTACCAATTTTAATACGTAAAATTTGACAAAGTATTTTTAAAATTAAACAATTTTTGTGTTTAAATACAAAAAAGTTTATTCAAATTTACACAAATAATATGTAAAATTTCGCATAATTATTTTCAAAGTAGTACGATTTTTGTGTATTATTAGTCCAATAGTTATTAATAATTACACAAGTTCTATTTAATATAACAAAAAATTTGCTTTAAAATTACAATTTTATTGAGTAATAATAAAAATAAAATTACATAAAAATTAATAATAAATTACATATTCGTTTTCTATTTTTACACTTATATAAGATTATGTATTTTGAAAATTACACATACATTTTTTGTGTAATTTTACATAAATTTTTAATTCAAACAACACATATGTAAATTTAAACATCACTTGATAATTTCAAATATTTTGTGTAAAATTTTATAAATAGTTGGTGCAACTTTTTTCAATAATTTTTTGTGTAAAATTTTTTTACAGTGTAGGGAGATTAATATATATTTAGTTTTATTTTAAAAAAATGAGTGATTCCACTTGTGAAGAGCTACCAAGCGATATTGAAGAGGCAGCAGGTAATGCTCTATTATCAGTACTTCCCAAAAACTCAAAGTTAGTTTATGATTTAGCATACGAAAAATTTGTTACGAGGTGTGATGAGAAGAAAATTAAACATGTTAGTGAGAAAGTTTTACTTGCATATTTTGAGGGTAAGAAAGATCTAAAAGTTTCCACATCATGGACACTACTCAATGTTAAGGTGTGAACTAAATCTGAAAAGGAATATTGATATTAAAAAATATACAAATTTGGTAGCATATATTAAAAGGCAAGCGGACGGATACAGGGCTAAAAGGTCAAAAGTTTTTATTAAAGAAGATTTTGCCAAATTTTTAGTGGAAACTGATGACAAAGAATACTTAATGGCTAAGGATCTAATGATAATTGGAATGGCAGGAGCATGAAGAAAAGCAGAATTAACATTTCTTCTAGTTGAAAATGTTATAGACGAAGGAAGCCATTTTCGTGTTGATATTTCACCTTCAAAAACAAAAGTTATTCGGCAGTTTGCAATTACCTGGAGACATTGAAAATAGGAATCTTGTTGATATATTAAGAAAATATATTAAGCTGCATCCCCAGGTTCTTAAAATATGTGAATGGAAAATGTACCAGAAATCCTGTGGGAATTAACATATTTAGCAGTCTGCCAAAAGTTGTTGCGAATATAACGGATGAAAATAAATCCGGTTTTACTGCCGTACATTTAGCGGCTCAACATGGACATTTGCAAGTATTAGAAGTACTGAGATCTTCTAATAGTCTAAGAGTAATTAGTAAGAAGCTAGGTGTTACTCCACTTCACGTTGCGGCATATTTTGGACAAGCTGATACGGTCCGAGAACTTTTGACTCATGTACCTGGAACTGTCAAATCGGACGTGCCGAATGGAGCTTCTTTGGTTCCCGCTCTCGGAAAGTTGCGTACCCAGGGTTCTTAAAATATGTGAATGGAAAATGTACCAGAAATCCTGTGGGAATTAACATATTTAGCAGTCTGCCAGAAGTTGTTGCACAATTTCTTGGTCTTTCAAATCCTGTTCTATATACTGGTCACTCCTTCAAAAGAAGCTCTGCCACTTTCCTAGCAGGCAGTGGCGCTGATATTTTAAAATTAAAGAGGCATGGATGTTGAAAATCTACCTCTGTTTATTGCGGAGGGATATGTTGAAAATTATATGAATTATTAAAAAACTTATAGCGCATACAATATTTGGTGAAACATCTAATCCAGTGTGCGCTGCTTCCCAAATAACAGCAAGTTCGAGCAATGAAAAAATATGTCGTCGGGAATTAATTTGAATAATTGCAATAATTGTGTTAACAATTTTATAATATTTAATTAATTTATAATTTATATGTATTATAGCAGTTTAATAAATAGAATAATTATTTTTGTCACTCACTTTGTAATACATTTTTTCCGCAAACGTCAAAAAAAGTAGACATTATTAACGTCAATTCATGAAGTTGAAGTATGATTTCACAGACGCCACTTTTTTGTATTATTAGTTGAACTTTTAAACTTTATTATCGATAATAATTATTAATAGTAAAATTACAGCTTTTTAAGGTTGCACTACCTGATTTATTCACTTCCAATTCAAACGAATTTTGTGCAGAGTTGAAAGAGTTCATCGACAAAATTTCCTGTTACTCCTTACTTGTTGTTGCTCCTGTAACATCAACGTCGACATAATTTCGCTCATGAGAAGCTGCATTCAGGTACAGTGAAGAAGAATTCGACATCAAGATTTTTTCTGCAGTTTGTTTTTTATTAGACAAAGAGTCTTCAATGTATCCTTCAGCGACAGTACTCGACCTCCAACCTCCATGCCGTTTCAAACAAGTAATATCAGCTCCTCCATCCACAAGCAAAGTAGCTGAAGTTCTTCTTAACGCATGGCCGGTGTAATCTTTTGAATTCGGTAGTTTTAAATAAGTTGCTACTGTTTTGGGTACGTTACTAATTGTATGAATTCCCATGACCATGCGATAACATTTTCCCTTTTGAAATTTCAAAAAAAAATCGTCGGCTTTCCATAGCTTGTGGACGTAAAGAAGTATATTTTTTGTAAAGATTTATATATTTTTCTCCAATAATTGTGAACGATCATGGTTTTTTAGATTTACTATCAGGAATCTTTATATGAATAACAGATCCTAAATCTTTTATGTCGTCTATTGTCATGTTTACCATTTCATCGCATCTACATGCTCCAGATATACCCATTAGTAGAACAACCTAAAAGTAGTATGTATTTAAAAACTTGATTGTATTTATGCAGGTTAGAATATTATACTAACCTTAATTCCTAGATATTGCTCATCAGGTGCATTATTTAAAAAATCTTCAAACTGGTGTTTTGTGAATACCTTTGACTTTTTGGGAGTATACCCTTCATTCTGCTTCTTCAGCTAAGCACGTAGTTTCATATATTTGCTAATATCTAATCCATGTTTAATATTCAGTAATGATTTTATCATGGAATACTGAGACCACATTGTTAAACTCTTCATTTTTAATTTAATGTCATTTCAAAAAAATAAGCTAGTAGCACATTTTCCGAATAGTTTGAAATGTTTTTATCCTTGCACCATATGAGAAATCTTTCGTAAGCATGATTATAAACTCTACTTGACTTAGTTGGAATTAAATCATTCGTAGCTGCCTTAGCAATGTCAACAACGTCGGGCGGTATACAGTTGGGTTCTGAATCCGACATAATATAATCTAAAAGAAAATTTCAGTACACCTTACTACAACAAACGAAATTTTGATGCTCAAGTACTTACCAAAAATGCACAGTCCAATTGTTGCTTTAAATCACTTACAATATTTCTGACATTGTAAAATATTATTGAACTGTCAAATTTGTTTTTGACTTGGCAATCACAAAACCAGTAACCACGGAAATGTAGTGCGCAGTTTTATAATTATTATTCTCTGAATTTATCAACTTCGTTGCGATCGATTTGAATTTTTAATTAAATATTAATTAGTTCTATAGTCTGGATGCCGTTTGCGGAAAAAATAGCATGTTTCATTCGGAGCAAAAGCACTTTTTGTGGCTCGTCTGAAATTATCAGCCTCACTAACGTTCGGCCATCAAACATTCAGACTCGCCACAAAAAGTTATACTTTTACTCCTAATAAAACAATGTACTATTTTGTCACCAATTGCATAAAATTTTACTTGCAACTAGTTACAAAAAGTAAGACGTTTCATAATGTCAATCAGTTTTAAAAAGTGTCACTTTATATGTCAAAATTAAAAAAAAATATTTTCCTTATTGCTGCTCTTGTGTTCATAACTATGTTTAAGACGAAATTTCTGCAAAATCTTCAATAGTTTTCCATTTCTTATCTCCGCAACACTCAAGTTTCTTAACTAACGTGTTTCTTGTGATTTACTGTTATTTGTTAATTTTTGATGAGTAATAATGTATTGTAATAATGATAATAGTTACACCCCGTATATTATTTGATATTTAATCATTAATTAAAGAATATAAAGTAAATGATCGAAGGTTTGTTAAAAAGACCACCTTTAACAGATTTCACGAATGATAAAAGTACGTGAGAAATTATATGGGGTTAGGTCATGTACCGCAAACAACATTGTATTATAAAAATAGCGAGTTGACCTTTATGTGGCTCAGTCCGATTGAGTTCATTTCAGTTATGTTTTGATGATTCGGCTATATTATTAAAAATACATATTTAAATTATTAGTCGTAAGAATGTACCAGTGCTTTAATTAAAAATTTATATATCGCTCACGTGAGTTTTTATCAAAATACCACGAGTTATACTACAAATTAACTATTTGTACTATTACCATCTAGTACTATCTATTATAAAAAATTATATTTTCTGATGTTTTGAGAACAGATTTCAGTATTTGTCTTTTTGCTTATGTAACCAATTCGGCACGAATAGTCCTCCTTTGAAACTTATTTAATATGTTAAAGGTGGAAGTGCCAAATTCCGACAGAAACGTAGCTAAAATTTTATTAGAAAACGGAGCTGACATCAAACTACTTACCAAACAACACGAATCGGCCTTCCACTACGTTGCTTTGGCAGGTAACAACGGCGTTTGTATGGAAATGATTTCGCACATGACTCCTACCGATTCGCAGAAAGCTCTTAATAGACAAAACGACCATGGATGGACGCCACTTTTGATAGCATCTCGTAAAGGTATGATGTTGCCAAAAAAATTTTATTTAAAAAATTACTTTAGTGATTCTATTTTATTTATAGGACACATAGAGCTGGTGAACAACCTCCTCGCCAACCACGCAAGAGTGGACGTCTTTGATTTAGAAGGTAGATCTGCTTTACATCTGGCAGCCGAACAAGGTTATCTACAAGTTTGTGATTCCTTACTCACTCACAAAGCTTTCATAAATTCTAAATCTCGAAACGGAAGAACGGCTCTACATTTAGCAGCCATGAACGGATACGTTCATCTTGTGAAATTTTTAATAAAAGACCACAATGCCGTCATTGATATTCTAACGTTAAAGAAGCAAACGCCTTTACATCTAGCTGCTGCGGCGGGTCAAATAGAAGTGTGTAAACTATTACTAGAACTAGGCGCTGATATAGATGCTACTGACGAACAAGGACAAAAACCTATTCACGCAGCCTGCCAAAATAATTATTCCGAAGTTGCCAAATTATTTTTACAACAGCACCCCAGTCTGGTAATGGCCACTACTAAAGATGGTAACACTTGCGCGCATATAGCCGCCTCGCAAGGTAGTGTCACTGTTATAGAGGAATTGATGAAATTCGACAGACAAGGAGTGATCTCGGCCAGAAATAAACTCACTGATTCGACTCCTTTGCAAATGGCAGCTGAAGGCGGGCACGCCGAAGTTGTCAAAGCTTTAGTTAGAGCCGGTGCGAATATAACGGATGAAAATAAATCCGGTTTTACTGCCGTACATTTAGCGGCTCAACATGGACATTTGCAAGTATTAGAAGTACTGAGATCTTCTAATAGTCTAAGAGTAATTAGTAAGAAGCTAGGTGTTACTCCACTTCACGTTGCGGCATATTTTGGACAAGCTGATACGGTCCGAGAACTTTTGACTCATGTACCTGGAACTGTCAAATCGGACGTGCCGAATGGAGCTTCTTTGGTTCCCGCTCTCGGAAACGAATCCGGAATGACTCCACTTCACCTCGCGGCCTTCTCCGGCAACGAAAACGTAGTTAGGCTACTGTTGAATTCTGCTGGGGTACAAGTAGACGCAGCAACACATGAAAATGTAAGTGTTTTATCTTTATTTGTTTTATTTTTTAATTTTAGGATAGAAACGTTTTTACCTGCATTCAAAGAGAATCTGATGGCTTGCATTGTCCAATTGAAAATTTTTTCGCTGGCGGGTTTTCGGTCTGCTTCACAGATTTTATTGATTTAAACAAGAGTCTACATGCTTCACACAGTAATATTTTTAAAAATCTCTATAAAGACTAGGAAATTGAAAAAAATTAATAATATTTCTGGTATTATAAAACAGTTGTAACGATACAACACCCTTAACGGTGCGATTTGTAACGGTTCAACTCACACTGAGCAGATCCCTGCTAAGACCCTTCCCAAGGAATCTAAATATAAAAAAGAAACTAAGATGAGAAAGTTAGAAACACCTTGTAGGTTTTAAAACTAATGCAAAAGTATTAAATAAATTGTTGAATATCAAAATAGCGATATGGACTGTACTTAAATAAGTATATAATTTGACCACGAAAAGGTAGGTTCTATAATAAAAATTATAAAAAAAACACAATATTTTCTTCACTAAACAGGGGGTTAATTTTATATTTAATTAAATGAACTTAAATATTTCACCCTCAAGTCACGTGCCAATGTTTTGTTGATATTTGGAAGTTATTACTGTGATTCCTGCGAAATTTCTTCGAAATTTGCTCAAATATCTTTTTAAATCAATTTTTAAAGGTTTTCCCATAAAGCAAAGTGGATATATTAAGGCAGATAGTTCAAATTTACCAAGAATTGGTTGCTTTACGGTGGCTAATTTCTTCACAACAAATAGCAACTTCTACCCCATGTAAGTAGTATGCATTATAGTAGTAATCGTAGGTATTTATAAATTCGAAAAGTTTAATTGAATAAAATAAAATAATATGATTTTGAGGTTATGTTTTATCTTTTTAACAAACTGTTTGATTTCTTTTTAGTAATATGATTTTGAGGTTATGTTTTATCTTTTTAACAAACTGTTTGATTTCTTTTTAGTTCCTTGAGGCCTAGACCCTCGAGGGTTATAAGGAGACGATGCTGTGGGATATTTCCAAATTTCTTGTAATACAAGGAAATCTAACAAATATTATAAAACTTACATAAAAATGATCCTCACAGAAATACATTTTACTTTGTGTAGATACAATTGCCGGATCCCCACGGGCTAGATGAGGCCGCATCATTTTTGTATGTGAAACGTGAATAAATAGTTTTTCAGATGCTTTAATAGTAGTACTTTCACACTGCGGCATCACACAACATTTATAAAATGTAGAATCGAACTATGAAATAACTTTCTATTACATAAAACTTCGACAGTGTTTAGGAACAAGTTACGTCACAGCTGGCGTTTGACAGGTATCCATGTTTTGGCGCGAAATTTGAAATGGAAGTCTAAATAACTTATTCTAAAGGGATTAGTTGTATTAAAAAATAATAAATAGTTTTGGCTATATGTGGTACTTATACAAGGTTTTAAACACTTTCCCAAAAATAGTCCATAATCTAAATCAACAGCTTGTGTTCAGTTGTATTGTTTTGATGTTTATTATGTTGGTTAGGTTAATAACTATAATACATATTATGATATAATGGGAAAAATGTCTTTTCTTCATGAGATCATGCACTTACACCATT
This sequence comes from Ophraella communa, assembly GCA_035357415.1. Lineage (NCBI taxonomy): Eukaryota > Metazoa > Arthropoda > Insecta > Coleoptera > Chrysomelidae > Ophraella > Ophraella communa. Next base: position 11,224,526 of record CM068995.1, on the reverse strand, counting down.
CCCTTGTTCTATAAAGGATTCTAGAATAATTATTAATCTCTAGATAATTCTTTAATTAATTTGAACCTTTTAATAAACTTTTTATCAGATGAAAATGTAACAACACTTCTACATTCCTATTCCTTGTTTCCCTCAAGGCCGTTAATATATTTCTTGAGTTCTTTAATGAATCTGAGACAATAATACAGTTTTCTACCGTGGCCCATATATCATTTTTTTTCACTACTGCTGGCGTTCTATTTTCTTAAATATTAGTGTTTCAACTACGGATCACCAGTCACTCCCGTTTCACATGACATGGCAATCAATAACATATCCAATAATTTTTGTTCTGATTTGTGTTGAATCATTCGGTATTTTTTAATTTTGTCTTTGCATCAGTTAACCTCACATTCTGTCAAATGGATTGACATTTATTTCTAATCAAGTAGTTCCTGTATTTTTTTACCTTGGTTAATAATGAACAGTTTTACTACCTCAACAAAAGTCAATAAAGATAGGTATATAGGCTAGTAGTGAAAAAAAAAATTTACCCTTTGGGTACCTCTACGGAGGCTATCTTTGACACTGCCTTATGGTGTTTCTGCTTGAAAAATAGTAATTTCCAATAAGACATCCAAAAGCAAAAAATTGGAAGTGGGTATTAATCAATATTCCATTACATTCTAGTAGGTACTTAATATATACTATTTTTTTTAATATTTAAATACATTTATTTTTGGTTTTCAAATGCCATTCAGTAAGCTTAAACTTCGATCATACTTATTAACGAATACCAAAGGATTTCCCACAAAATAATCGAACCTTGAAATAATTAGACGCATCATTTCTTTTTCAGGGCTATAATCCGATGCATTTAGCATGTTATGGCGGGCATGGTACAGTAGTCGGACTGTTGCTAAGTCGTTCAGCAGAATTGCTGCAAAGTCATGACAAACACGGAAAAACTGGTTTACATATTGCTGCTCAACACGGTCATTTGCAGATGGTAGAAGTTTTACTAGGTAAAATGTTGAACAAACAACTAGGAATGTAAGCAAACAAAGTAATTGTATTGTAGGTCAAGGTGCGGAAATCAATTCACAAGACAGGAACGGTTGGACACCACTACATTATGCTGCCCGAGCTGGTCACGTCGATGTGGTAAAACTATTAGTTGAATCAGGAGCATCACCTAAAGCAGAAACCAATCTAGGAGCCGCTCCAATTTGGTTCGCCGCCTCCGAGGGATATCACGCTGTCTTGGAATATCTGATGACCAAAGAACACGACACCTATGCCTTGATGGAAGATAGACGGTAACTCAATTGTTTCTTTTATATTAACAATAACAAATAATGTTTAATATTTTTAATTCAAGATTCGTTTACAATTTAATGGTGTGTTCAAAGAACCACAATAATAAACCTATTGAAGAATTTATCTTGGTGTCACCGGCCCCGGTGGATACTGCAGCTAAACTCTCTAATATCTTAATGGTCCTTTCGAACAAAGAAAAAGAAAGGGCGAAGGATCTGATAGCAGCGGGGAAGTACTGCGAAGCCATGGCGACCGAACTTTTGGCGTTAGCAGCTGGGGCAGATTCCGCCGGAAAGATTTTGACTGCAACCGATAGGAGAAACGTAGAATTTTTGGATGTATTGATAGAAAACGAACAGAAGGAAGTTATCGCGCACACGGTCGTTCAGAGATATCTGCAGGTAAAGAATAGGTAAACATGTAGAAAATCATGTTTTTTTTTCTTTTTTAACGATGTAGCGTTAGCGCAATATTTTATTTGCAATGTAGGTAATATTACGACTAAAATGAAACCTTAAGAAATAAGTGCTGACAGAATCGGTATAAACTTGTTTATTTACAATTAATAATTTTATTGTTATAATGTCAAAGTCGTGGTTGTTGATTCTGGTACTCAATATTTTTATGAAACTTGGAGACCTCCCCGGACAACTAACCTCTGGTATTTGACTTCGTTTTCCTAATGATCTGCCTCGAAATCTTTAATGCAAAACGCAGAAACAAACCTGACAAACACCCCGTCTATTTGAAGATTGACATCTATGAACCACTGCCAATTTTGTCAGCTATCATATGTACCTTTTGCCATTTATAATAACGTTCGCAGGATCAGTACAATAGAAAATACCCAATATTTCAGTTTGAGTGACGTTATGTTAAAAAACCGGGAATTCAAAAATATATTGTTTGTTTGTGCACCACAGTAGCAAATATTTTTTATGTTTAAGTAAGACAAATAATATCTTATAACTACAAATTTTCTTTAGAAGTTCTATAGAAAACAGTTAATTTTCTTAATAGATTCTTCGGGTGGAAACCTGCCCCAGGCTCCCAATATAAATTTTTAGCCATATGCACCAATCTCCGTAATCAATTGTTATTTTTATTTTTCTTACCTTAGAACAAAATAAAACTTCTTTAAATATAACTCAAACTATTGCTTAACGATAATAATGTGTTTACTGTTTATATAGCTCTATAATGTCAAAAAACAAGAAAATTCACAATACAAAAAACTTCAATGCAAACTCAATGCACAGTTTTTTTTGGATAAAATGCTACAATTTGTTAAATATTTCATATTTGGACAATTTTGATTGTTGATTACTTATGTTGTCAAAAAATGACAGATGCAAAACTTAAAAAAGGAAAACATTTGAACGAACCAAAAATAGTATATTGTGCAACAAGGTGGAAAAGTTACACTTTTCTCACAAGTGTGAAAGTGTGTGGCACGAGCCTGAAACGCGAGTAAGAAAAGTGTCTTTTCCACCGTGTTGAACACTATACTTTTTCTACGCCTGCATATTAATAATAAAAATCAAGAAGGGAATTCATAACATTTTATTATTATTATTATTGGTTATAAAATAAACGGCACATACTAAAACAACAAAAAAACTGATTTAATTAATATTGTAATTAATTGTTACATTACTGCTATTTTGTATTGAGATTCCTGGTGTTTCGTTTTTTCGTAACAGCAGCTATCAACTGTGGGAAAAAATCTACCTCACGGCTGAATTCACATTTAAATGTACTACTTGGTGTGGGAAAAGACCCGTGAGGTAGATTTTTCCCACAGTTGATAGCGTTACTTTGTAGTTCTGTCAAATGTTTCAATAGCACCAAATTCCATAGCAAATTGAAAAACGCAGATTAAAAAGTGACACGTTAAATTTGCTGTTTTCCAGGTACTCCATCAATCTACTGCTTATTTTTAAATCATCCAAAGTGGTACTCTTGAATAATATTGCAAAATTGGGCAAAACACCGTATGCAACAATTACTGTGAATGTCTACCATTTTTATAACACGTACTCTTAAAGATAAACAAGAGAGGCATCTTTTAAGCACACCAAAACATCTTTCTATGGTGTTTCTGGTGACGTAATCAGCTCTATTTTATTGCTTCTCTGGTCTAGACCAAGGAGAAAGTTGTTGGCACCATATTTATTGGTCTCCAACTCCAAAAGCAAAAGGCAATCATAAAATATTGTGCTGTCATGAACAGAGTCTGGCCAGCACACAATTGGAGATGAGCATCACAGCCTGCCTATATATTTTAATTCAGAAAAGTTCAGCTAGATTACCTTCTACATCTAAAATTTGCGAAATTTGCACAACGGGAGATTACCGCTTAACATGAATGCACTATGGCTCTAATGCAGCAAACAATGCCTTGAATTTTATATAAACCAAGAACTTCTCAACTTTCATATTTATGTTGTTTGAAAGGTATTGTTAAATATTTAATCACTCACTGATCAAATTTAATGAATTGTTAGTGACTGATTAGACTGATTAGAGCAACTTTTCGTTGGTGCACAAGAATTTCGATGATTAATCAGTTTCACAAATTGTTAAACTGACATGTATGATTAGAGGCTTGGCACATAATTAACTTAACTTGCTACCTAGGTAACCATACTCAATTTACTATTTAAACAATGATTAAAAGTTAACAAGGATTGGTGCATACGGCTATTTTTACTTTTTCCCGGTAGTGTGAGATTCTCTCTTACTTTTCATAACTCCTCTTCTCTGACTCCTTCCCTGGAGGTTTGGCCATAAAATTATCCCAGAATATATCGCCAGCAAATTATACCTTCTTAGTACAACCTTACTTGCTTTCCTTTTCTTTCCACCACTCACCAAATATGTTATGACCCACGTCTTATTATTTTCTATTTTTTCCCTATTCCACCCACTCCTCTTCCCTTTCTTCAGCTTTTCTTTTTTCTTTTTTTTTCACATTTATTCGGGGAAATCCTGCTACCACTTACACAGCAAACATTAACGTTGTTCGCTACTGTCCTTCTAAAGTCAAGCATTTTACAAAACAGTTTGATATGTCTTTTAGATATCGACGGTGGAAGGAAAAAAGTGCCTAAGCGACATTAGAGCCATTATTAAGTTGTATACATAACTGTAATCACAAAAAAATTCTGCGTCTAATGAACAGAGTTTCAAGTTCCTACGGTGAAATTTGCTGTCGCTTAGGCATGTGGTATTTTGATGATTATTTTCAGCTTTTGGCAACCAAGCAACCAAAAAGTCAACTTTTTAAAAAAAATATGCATTTAGGAAATTCTATCCAAACAAATGATCAGCTTGGTAAATTTTATATGTTTTTGATTTGAAATATTTTGACTTTTAGTCTTTTTATCTAGATCGTAAGAAAAAATATTTTAATTGGATCTAATTACACTCCAAAAAAAAATTATTTTTCTCACTTAAGCCTTTTCGCCTTACTTAATATATTTGCCATCTATCATTTAGGTATCTATTTTTTACAAGTTGTTAATAATACAAAAATGTCGTTTGGTAATTTTCTGTGTGCATTTAAAAAATATTACATTTGTCGCTTATGAAAATATATCCAGCAGTTTCTTATAATATTTTGGTACTAAGTTACCTTATGTTAGAAGAATTTTTATTTGAAACGGGGGTTAAAACCTTTCACGTTCATAATATATTATACCAAACCAAACCCTTCTTTTAGTGAGTTTTGTGGGAATTAGCAAAATATGTAAAGGTTACCGCATTATAACAGTTTTCTTACAATTTGAATAAAATAATCAGTAATAGTCTTATTACTTTATTACTCTTTGTTCTGTTATAATGCGGTAACCTTTACATATTTTGCTAATTCCCACAAGACTCAATGAAAGAAGGGTTTGGTTTGAACTATATTATCGTTTGACTATGCCTGCCTCAAGATTATTGACTTGTCGGAACAGGAAAACAGTATGAATCGGAACGTTGTTTTGGTTGTATTTGGCTCTGGTGCAATATTTCGATACATTTGCTAATTACTTTCATTTAAAGTGAATTTTTAACCTGTGTTATTTTATGGTTAATGATTAATAAATTATGAAAACGGTACACGTAGGGTATTTTGCTTTTATTGAGATGAGAGTAATGGCAAAAGAGGTGCTAACAAAATAGCTAGTATTCTCAATAGCTTTATAAAATCCGTTGATAAAAGAGGCAACATAAAAAACTTACTTCTTTTATTGTGACTGTTGTCCAGGACAAAATCGTAACCGTGTAGTCCTAGAATGCAAAAATATTGAAACGATATAGATAAACTATTTCCTTACTGGTCACACATACATGCCTGTCGACAGTGTGCACGCGGTTATAGATGCCAATTTAACAAAAAAAACAATCATATACGCACCATCACAATGGTACACATTGTTCAGCACAGCCAGAATTATCCTTTTCCATACGAAGTTGAAAAATATAGTTTTGAAGATTTTTATAAATGGGACTCTGTAGTATCTATCCTAGTCTTAATGAGGCCTCTTTATATTTAACGTTATATAAAAATATATAAAGAATGCTATGTTAAGTAATGTCAGAGAATTTTGACATATAATTCAATATATGTATTTTAGATAGTAATACATCGTTTTATTATATTATAAACAGTACTCCTCAGATATAACAGACTCTATAGCTGATAAATATTTTAAGGGTAACTTAACGGGAAAAATAAGTAAAATTAGGATTGTAACATTTAAAAAAAGTAACCCTTCAATTATTTCAGTCAAGAATACAATGAATCAATCTGCAAAGTCGAGTGTAATTGAAATTCAGTCAAAACCTAAATTGTCTCTTACACCATGCTACCGATTATGTCTGCCTATTTCAAAACCAAAATATGATGACTTGGTTAAACTTTGTAAAGACAAAGTTATACCAGCTCATCTTCAACATGAGTATATTAACTTGCCACAGGCTTCTACTCTTAAAGATGCCCTGCCTGAATCAGATATTGAAGATAATTAAGTAAACTGACTGACTTTTGTTGTAGCTGCAAGTTTATTTGTTTATAGTAATAAAATAGGTAATCCAATTTTTTTGTTAATTTATATTTCTGTTAGCTTTTTACCAAATATTAAGGGTAATTATGTATATTTCCTTAACAACATTTATACAAGTTTATTTAATTATACTTATGAAATAGGTTATAAAAATAAATAATTAAGTTTTTTGTGAATGTTTAATTTAAAATAAATAGTTGGATTGAAGATAATGTTTTTGTTAAGTGACTTAGCATGTAATAACGTTGGTTATAATGTTCCAGATTAGCATCATTTTTAAATAAAATTAAACGTTAAGCAGCTTTACCCTGATCATAAAAAAAGTGTTTTTATTATTTAAGAAAATTATCCACACCAAGATTCTATACAAATATATATATGGCCCTTTTAACTTTCCTTATAATAAGTTGTCACGTGTTTTTCCTTCATTTACTATTCTCTAGCATCAGCTACTAGTAATGTTTACGCAACCCCATGAACAAGTAATATGTAAAGGGTGTTGCGTACCGCAGTAATACTAATGCGCAAAGCGTGTTGCCTATCTGGGCTTGTTCTGTGGTTTAGTGAGAATGGTACTTTCGTTATTAAATTTTGCTTAGGTTAAGTCCAGATATTATGTACGTGAGTTGTTTTAATTGTATCTCTCTTTAAATTTGCGTATGTGTAGTCGCCAATAGGTGCCTTGCGGTTGGTACCGACGATTAGTTCTATCAAAGTTTATGTTGGCCTCATTTTTGACAGGAGAATTCTTCTTGTCAATCAGTAAGTGTGGCATTTTTCAACGCATTGTGGTCAATGTAGGTGCTTAGAAATATTATTCTTCTTTTGGTTTGGATTTTTATCTTTGGCAATTTGGGCCATCTTAATTGGATTTAAAAAGAAAAACCATTTTTATAGTTAGTCTGACTATCGTACGTGATTTGCCTTATGTATTTTTGGATTCTGTCAGCTGACTAACCATTTTTGGGATTTGTTAAGAAGATATATTTTCTCACACACACCACGTGTTCAAAATAACCCTTAACATCTAAAGGTTTTTTTTATTACGGGTTTTGGTACCCCCTACGTCCTGATATTGGAAGGATTACCATAGCTTGAGATCTAAGTCACCACCTCCTTCGAAGGGACACTAGTGACCCGAAGAGCTGTTTGAACAGCGATTGGAACACCTCAGGATTACAGATAAGCTCTTATAGATCTACATACACAGAACTTTTTTTGTATCTCTCTCTTGAATTTATATTTATCTACTTGTTGCGTTGATTTCATTACTCGGTACCTTCAGTACCAGTACTGAATTATATTTATTTGACCATTGTGTCAATTTCATTGTTTGAACCCTACTGTATGAGCAAAGCTCACAATTATTACTATTTATTTTTTTTCCATATTGTGATATTGAAGACCTAAATTGTTAAGTAAAGTAATTTATATTTATTTTATCTCCTAGTTTTATTTATCTGGTTCACCATATTGATAAATTATTATTTGTTTATCTTGGTAGTTCTCTGCTAGTGCCTTAAGACTCAGGGGTTTCTGGCTTTAACCGTAAAGCCAGTGGCGCGGACTGAATTCTCTTTATTTCTACTGTTTACCTCTACGGCTGAGCTCGGGCATAATTTGCCAATAGAGTTACCGCTAGCTGAGTATTGCCAAGTTAACTTTTAACTACCTTATCTTAAACTAAACTCAAAGAAACGTGGCAAAGTGACGCTTGTCGGTTAGTAATTTTTTCCAGTCTGTGATTTTTATTAAAATATTACCAAGTACAAAAAATTCTTAAATAGAAAGAAAAACGAGAATCTATGCAACAGTCAATAAAAGATATATAAAGAGCTTTTAAAATTAGTTGGATATAGACCTATATAATAAGCAGTAAATTTTTTATGATTTTTTTTTCTTTTCAATTAAACTTAAAATGGATTTGTACTAAGTGAATTAAGCTTTACAAATGTTTTATTTATTGCAGGAATTGTGGAGAGGGGCGCTCAACTGGACAGCGTGGCGCATTCTGTTATTGTTCGTGTTTTTCATAATATGTCCTCCGGTATGGATAGCGTTTACGCTCCCTTTAGGACATAAATACTACAAAGTACCAATTATCAAGTTTATGTCATACCTAACGTCGCACGTGTACCTAATGATATTTATATTAATAGTCGCGATAACTCCACCATATCCAGTTTTGAGAAAAAGTCTATTACCATATTCGTACGAGTGGATATTGTTGGTTTGGTTAAGTGGACTGTTACTGTTCGAACTAACCAATCCTAGTGACAAATCGGGGTTAGGGTGGATAAAAATATCCGTACTATTGTTCAGTATATTCGGGGTGGGGTTACATTTACTTGCGTTCTTACTGAATGACAAAGTCATTTGGCCCACTTTGTTGTATTGCAGAAATCAATTGTTCGCTCTCAGTTTCGTACTGGCTTGCGTTCAGATTTTAGATTTTTTATCCTTTCATCATTTGTTCGGACCTTGGGCCATTATTATCGGTAATCTAATGAAAGATCTAGCTAGATTCTTAGCAGTATTGGCTATATTTGTTTTTGGATTTTCGATGCAGTTCGTTGCATTAAATCAACCTTTTTCTAATTTAACTCCCGCCGAATTGATACGACTGAACAGGCAAGGGGTACTAAAACCAGGATATTTCTTAGATGGTAAGTTGCATTTTTACTACTCAATTTTTGAATTTTTATTCCGCATTTATCATTTCAATATTATAGAGATGACTAATTAAATAAGAAAACTCATTCTAAATTTGTAATAAAAAGTAACTTAATACTTTTCCGTTGTTAATTTTATGGGAATTAAACCACAATCCCTTTTATCTATTTTTATTTCGACCAAGAACCTTAGTTTTTAAATGACACTTCGGAAAAATTTGACAACTAGATTAAATAAAAATATAAAATATAATATAAAAAGGATTGTGATTTTATTCACATAAAATTAACAACAGAAAAATGAATATACCACAAGGAACATACAGAAGATACTAACTTAACATAGGTACTGAATTTGTGCAATATAAGAGCAATAATAAAGACTAATTAAGTAAAATAATAATGTCTTTCAGTTTGGTTGTTGTTGATTTTAATATGTTATAATTGATTTCAGGTTTGTACGTTAAGTTTGTTAAAATGAATCCCTATTTTCGTTGGTCACGCCATCACTCGTGAACAGCTGGACCGATTTCACTATTTTTGTTATGTTTGTTATTGTCAGGAGAAGGTCCGTATGAAAGAAAAAAATCAAACAATTGCTAGGGAAATTATAAAATTTAAAAAAGCTTTTTTAGAACACTTATACCACTATTAATTTAACCCATAATTTTTTTTTAATGTAAACGGGAATTTAGTGTAACCTAGAATTGAAAGATTACGTACGTATCATAAATGATGATATGTTTTTTTGGAATATTTACACTTTTGCTGTCACAAAATTTCACGTTTAGTAATCCCCTTGCCACACATGATATTTTCATGTTGATCGATTCACAGTATTAGTGTTCTACAGGGTGGCGCACCGAAAACGAAACAGATGCATTTACTGGCAGATGATTCCTTTTAAAAAAAAAAACGCTCGGACCCGTCGATTTTGTTATCGAGGGGGACACAAAATTGGCATAAAATCACATTAACATTTGCAGCCCCCTAAGCGGGGGTGGCACCATCCCTAAAATCTTAAATGGAAAGGGGGGTCGAATGATAAAACGTCTTTCAACTCCCTTTACAGTGATGTAAAATTCATGTACTTCAATTCAGTAGTTTTGGAGATTTATTGATTTAAAGTTTAAATACATCGTCGTAAGAGGAGATCAATACATAGCAGCAAAGTTGTTAAAAAATAAAGAATGAACTGACCTGTCAGCCGAGTAAATGTTGAAAATGACCACCATCCTGTTGGAACATCAACATATTCTCAACATATCGACCATCATTCTGATTTTCAATTATATCTGTTAGCGCAGTAATTTCAAATACATTTCACCAGTCAAATTTCCAGGTAAGAAAAAAGGACCCACCAAATGATCGCCAAAAATGCCAGCCCAAACATTTAATTTTTATGGCTGTTGTGTGTGTACCTCATGGTAAATTCTGGGATTAGAATCCGACCAATATCGACAATTATGACGATTTACTTCGCCATTTAAAAAAAGGAACATTCGTCGGAAAAGCAAATGTTAAATAAAAATTGTTAATCGTTTGAAGCTCGTTCACTCATAACTTCACAAAATTCTAATCGCTTATCAAAATCGTCTTTATTAAGTTCTTGTACAAGGTGAATTTTATACGGATGAAAATTATGGGCCTTTAGATTCCGTTGGATAGTAGGTCGACACACGAAGTTTGCAATTTGCGGGTACTTAATGTAGGATCTACAATAACTTGCCCTAAACCCCCCACTTCTGTTGCTTCGTTCCTTATAGGATTTTCAATATTACGTTTTTTATTGGCGACTGATCCAGTTTCCCGAAATTTAGCTACAAGTTCTAGAACATATTTTCGGTGCACATTATTGTTCTCATGTCGCTCATTAAAAATTTGTGCTGTTCTATTAGCGCACTGATTATTTCCGAAAAATATTTCAATAATTTCAACCCTTTCTGCCGTGGAATATACATGGTTAATTTATGTATAAAGCAATAAATGATATTTTAACAACAAAGATTGGTCAAACTAATTTACTATTTCTTATTTAAAATAAGTACGTGGCATTCTCTACTTATCTTTCTTCAAGAAACAACTTTTTTTGTCACAAAGGACACTTCAATTGCTATTTTTATTATTAATAAACCATGGGCGTAGTAAATAAAAGCATTTACTTATCAAGAAAATACTTTTACTCAAATTTATTCTGAAAGAAGTACAGACTAATTTAATGTACCTATTAAATCAATAAATCTCCAAAACTACTGAATTGAATACATAAATTTTAAATCATTATAAAGGGAGTTGAAAGACCTTTCAAATAATTGATCATAGAATTGACAGAATGCGTGCTGCAAATATCATCAAAGAGGATGTTAAATAACTGAATGCATCGATCGGAGTTATTTTATTGATAAAAAATACATGTAAAATAATTAATTTATTATTTCCCACAAAAAGGATGTAAGAAAGTTAAATTTCTTAGTCTACATCAGGGTTAGTTCAGAGCCATAAGCCAAATATTAAAAGTTTAATGTAAAATGAAGTTTTAATAAGTATGGATAGACTTACATGAACGTTAATAACATAACAAGTGATAAAATCGGTTATAAAGAAAATACAATAGTTTTTGTTACTTTACAGTTGAATTCTTGTTTTTGAAAATTCAAGCACGTACAAACTTAAGTCGCAGAATTCGATGAACAGGATCGATGGAATCGAAATCGAAACATAGAAATGTTGCGTTTAACCCCTATCAAGCTGCATTCAATTATAACGTAGAGATCAAGTACGGTTCACAGCAAATTGGACCAATAAACATTGTATGCCATTATTGCAAGGTATTTAATTTAAAAAATTGTGTTGCGCGAGCGTTACGCGAAAGAAAAAAAAGCTAAGAATATTGTATATCATAAAGCATTAGAATAATAAACACATTGTTTTTTATTAATTATACTATTACTGTCGGTAGCTAGTATATAATAAAAATACAACAAAACAAAACAACAATTAATGAAGGCACACAGATAGGTGCATACCTACATCCACACACACGAATATATTTTTTGAAAATTGACCAATTTATATTTACCGAATATTAAAGAAACAATTAAAAATATAAATAAAAGTATCAGTCAATTTTTCAATAATTCCTTTTTTAATTTGTTTTCGTTTTGCTGAAAAACCTAACAAAAAAAATATCTTAATGCTATTAGTCATCTCTATAAAACTTGTAAATAGCCTGAACCATAATAAATATCGAAAATGGCGCATTCTTCTTTCAGTGACATGTGGAATTTCAAAAAGGCACTAAAAGAGCACTAACAACTTTCTTCTATAATGATTAATTTTACAATCATAGTACAATAATCATGAAGAATTATTTTTTTACTGTGAACAATCTCACAGCAATTAAGTATATTAATAGACACTTAATAAAGCAACAAGTTTTCGAAAAACAAATATGTACAAATGGATATTGCATAAAATAAACTTCATATTCTTGAAAATTAAATTTCATGTAATTTAATTAATATTGAAATAATACAATACCGATTAAAGTAAATGTAATTAAAAAATCCTAATATGGTTGTATTAAGTTGACAAAAATAAATAAATTTCTGTTAATTAATAGTATTAAGAGCAAAGAATACACTACAGTTTCGAAATTACTTTAATCGTAAGATTGACAACTACAACAGTTAAGAAATATTTGAATAAGGTTAAACCTTTTACGAGAATTTCTCATCAATTATCCGATACTTTTTCTCTGCAAATAATGATACATTTATGGCCTAGGATGAAACTTCGTATATTATTAAAAAAATCTAGTGCCAAGTACACATAAAATCTCAAAAAAAATTTCTAGTTGATTTATTTAAATATTTGATCAAATGATAAAAGTTTATTGCCTTTTCGGCTTTTTTAAACTTCATGATTTTTGTATTACAACCACCAAAGCTTACTCTACCTTCTACAAAAAAACTAATCGTATGTACATTATGTATTATATTTTCCAAAAAAACACCAGATCGAGAACCGTTTTCGGGTGATTCGGAATGGATAGAGGAATTGAGTTACAACCAGCCGATTCCAAGAGCCAATCTTCGTAAAAAACGACAACGGGTAACCGGCAGTAAGTTTGGTCAATTTAGGCTCTGTCCTGTCTCTAGTGTTGTATCTGTTGTCCTACGTCTCAAGATATACCTTTTATGTAAACGTCTAACTCTGTGTGAAGACCTTTTGTGTTAAATACGTTAACTTTCGTATATGATGTTTAGCAGCGATTTAGGTAATTGGTTTTTAGGTGTCCTATGTGAGCTTTAGTGTTCCGCTCCTGTGTCCAAATTGTGTATTTAGATTTGTTTGTGTCAATGTCCTAAACGTTTTTTTGTCTTTCGTTAATTATAGTTTTCGTTTTTTAGAAGAATATGCCAAATAAATATACTTGGAATATCAATAAACAACTTCATTGGAAAAGGGTTTTAGGAGTCTTAAAAAATATACACGGTGTTCAAAGGAAACCTTCACTTATCCAGACACCCTAAATTATTCAAAATTTCATTTAAAAGAGGACAAATTTTGATATACAATTAACAACCACAAATTTAACCCTCACTTTTTTAAATGATAAGTGTGGTCAAGTGACACATCATTTGAAAGGTAACTTATTTACCTAAAAATCTTTAAATTTATTTAAATTTATGTAATAACATTAAAAAAATAATCTTAAGATTCAATTTAATTGTTGCATATAGAGATAAAATTATTATTAACGGACACGACAAATACACCCGTTTCACTGATTATACAGGATGTTTTAAAAAAGTATAATATAATCACGTATTCTGGGGATAAAAATAACTTGATTGAACCCAACTTACCTACAAAAGTCTACAAAAAAAGTTACAGCCCTTTGAAGTTACAAAATAAAAATTGCGCCCCCCTTTGGCCCCCCCAACCTTTTGTGTACGTTCAAACCTAATTAATTTTGTGGCACCATTAGTTTAACACATTATTTTTAAAACTTTTTTGCCTCATCACTTTTTCGAAAACCAGTTTTTGTCGAGATACGGCCTTATTCATTAACCTTTAAAAAAATGTCTATAACCTTTGTAAATATAAGATCTGGCCAAGAAATATTTGCATCACGACCCCTTCCAATCCACCGATCAGGATACTGCCTGCAAAGGTATTCTCGGACTTCATTATGGTAATGCGCTGGAGCGCCATACTGTAAAAACCACATATTTTGCCTTATTGCAATATTCACTTCTTTCAAATAACCTTGTAAATCGTTTGCCAAGAACTGCAAATAACTATGACCATTTAATTGGTTTGCAAGAAATGCTCGACCTATTAGGTTATTATCCACAATTTCTGCCCAAACATTAACTTTAAAGTCCTTTGCGTGTGGATTTTCGATGGCCCAAATGTGCTCGTTATGATGTTTTTTTATTCCAATCCTATTGAAGGCAGCCTCGTCAGTAAATATTGAGATATTTTACTGCATAACGCCTACAGGCTGCATCTCGATAAAAACTGGTATTTTGAAAAAGAGGCCAAAAAGTTTAAAAACTAATGTGTTAAACTAATGGTGCTACTAAATAAATTTGGTTTGTACGTACACAAAAGGTTGGGGAGATTTAGGGGGGCATTTAGATGTTGTTCTTTTTTTTATAAAAAATGCTCTCAGAACAAGATAGTAACGTGTCCAGTTTTACTACAAATTATCAAATAGTTGAGAAGAAAAACAATTTTTATTTTGTAACTTCAAAGGGCGGTAACATTTTTTGGGTAGGTACACATTTGTACTAATGTAAGTTGGGTTCAATCAAGTTATTTTTATCCCCAGATTCTGATCAGTTATTAGTCACATCTCCAGTCTTTCCCAAAAATGTACATTCTTTTTCGAAGTCTATATTTTTGTTATTTATGTTGGCTCCCACTTTTCTATTTCAAAATCATGAATAATATAGTGATACAATTTCTATGCTTCTAATAATTGGTATAAATATAATTTATAAAACATAAAAAATAAAATACTAGAATATAAATAATAATTCAAAAGTATAACGGAAAAAAGTTACAAAAAATAATATCTAAAACAAAGTTAAAAATATTAAAGATAAACGTATTAATTTTTTTCTGTCCGTTCCTTTTTTGTTAAATAAATAAATCCAACTTCACAGGACTACTGAAAAAAATTTTTTACCACACAACTTTGTTTATGTCAGATGGAGTAATTTGAACTTCCTGTAATTTTTGAAAAGCGTAGAAACATCATCTACAGGTTGAAATCCATATATGTATTGTATATTCGAAAATTCGAAAATGGCGTTAAAATTGCAGAATTGCCAATAGTTACCAGCAAAAATGGCATCCATAGGGTTTTACAGCCCCACTTCCCCCCGAATTCAGATATAACATGGTTCTAGACTTGCTATCGAAAAACTGTCTGCAGAAGTCGATTCAGCGACTAAAATAACCCTATTATCCATATTTTCAAGCATTTTAAAGAAAAACAAATTTTTCACTAAAGATAATGGCAATGCTAATACCTTCGAATTTGGTGTCTTCAAAATTAGGTCAAAATCCAAATCATGTTATTTTTGGTAAAAATGGTCTAGAACCACTAATTCGACAACGTAGAATACGAAAATGGCGTTAAAATTGCAGAATTGCCAATGGTTACCAGCAAAAATGGCATCCATAGGGTTTTACAGCACCACATCCCCCCGAATTCAGATATAACATGGTTCTACACTTGCTTTCGAAAAACTGTCTGCAGAAGTCGATTCAGCGACTAAAATAACCCTATTATCCATATTTTCAAGCATTTTAAAGAAAAACAAATTTTTCACTAAAGATAATGGCAAGGCTAATACCTTCGAATTTGGTGTCTTCAAAATTAGGTCAAAATCCAAATCATGTTAGTTTTGGTAAAAATGGTCTAGAACCACTAATTCGACCACGTAGAATACGAAAATGGCGTTAAAATTGCAAAATTGCCGCTAGTTTCCAGCAAAAATGGCATCCATAGGATTTTACTGCCCCACTTCCCCCCGAATTTAGATATAACATGGTTCTAGACTTGCTATCATAAAACTGACTGCAGAAGTCGATTCAGCGACTAACAAAACCCTATTATCCATATTTTCAAGCATTTTAAAGAAAAACATATTTTTCACTAAAGATAATGGCAAGGCTAATACCTTCGAATTTGGTGTCTTCAAAATTAGGTCAAAATCCAAATCATGTTAGTTTTGGTAAAAATGGTCTAGAACCACTAATTCGACAACGTAGAATACGAAAATGGCGTTAAAATTGCAGAATTGCCAATGGTTACCAGCAAAAATGGCATCCATAGGGTTTTACAGCACCACATCCCCCCGAATTCAGATATAACATGGTTCTAGACTTGCTTTCGAAAAACTGTCTGCAGAAGTCGATTCAGCGACTAAAATAACCCTATTATCCATATTTTCAAGCATTTTAAAGAAAAACAAATTTTTCACTAAAGATAATGGCAAGGCTAATACCTTCGAATTTGGTGTCTTCAAAATTAGGTCAAAATCCAAATCATGTTATTTTTGGTAAAAATGGTCTAGAACCACTAATTCGACAACGTAGAATACGAAAATGGCGTTAAAATTGCAGAATTGCCAATAGTTACCAGCAAAAATGGCATCCATAGGGTTTTACAGCCCCACTTCTCCCCGAATTCAGATATAACATGGTTCTAGACTTGCTATGGAAAAACTGACTGCAGAAGTCGATTCAGCGACAAAAATAACCCTATTATCCATATGAAGGGTACAGGGGTTAAACTGGCTAAGTCAAATTTTACGCTTTTCAGTAAAAACGTTTTTTAAGTTTGAAACCCTAGGGTTATAATCAAAACGCACGTGTCGTTTAAACTGGGAATGTACAAGCTTTATCCGACCGAACGTCGATGACTTAGCTCGTTTATCCCCTGTTTCCACGACTTAGCCTGTTTATTTCCTGCACAGTATAAATTTAATCGTATATTTCTCGGCACTAAGCCGCTGTATGAGTTTATGGTAAAAAACACATCTTCTTCTATTAGGTGGCGCTGTTAACTCATTTTGGCCAAAAATTGACTTAGCCAGTTTATCCCCTGTAGGTACCCTTCAATTTTTTTACAAATTATGGTGTGAAATTTTCTTATAGAATACCACTCAAGCTTAAATTACTCCAGGAAATCATTAAGCTCGTGTGATAAATTACCTTTCAAATGATGTGTCATTCGACCTCAAATGCTATTTAAAAAAAGTGGGAGTTGATCTAGGCCTACACCAGTTCAAATGTAAACAGCGATTTTACCGGAGCTTTGACAAAATGGACTGCTCCGGCATTGTCACAGTGACAAGT
Source organism: Ophraella communa (assembly GCA_035357415.1). Taxonomy (NCBI): domain Eukaryota; kingdom Metazoa; phylum Arthropoda; class Insecta; order Coleoptera; family Chrysomelidae; genus Ophraella; species Ophraella communa. Next base: position 11,207,119 of record CM068995.1, on the reverse strand, counting down.
AGCAGTGATTTTTCGCGGCAGTTAAGCTTTGAGCTTGATGATTGTTCTTTATCACTATTCACATTGAGTCACCGTTTAAGGCGCGAAATTGCGAATTCAGGATATCACTGTTTCGTTTAGCGTGTATCGCATTATCGCAGCCTCAACTACTAATAATTAACAACTAATAATTAAATTAAATGTACCCTTTCATGGATTTGTCACAATAAGAATATTTTTTTCAATTATAAGATATAGATTATTTTCATAAATAATACCTACCGAATTACTTAAATATTTAACTAAATAATATTTATTCATTTTTAAAATATTAAAAAAACAATAATAAATTAGTAAGTACTTGGTACACAACAAATACTATTAATTAAGCAGTTTATTTAAATTTTCATATATTTTTATAGTTAAATCGATATTCTAAAAGATACATAATAATTAGTTATTGCTGTTGCTCGTTCAACCTGATTTAACAGATAGTCGCATTCCTAAGTTTTACACCTTTTGGAATAGATAATAAAGTAGGTATAAGGAGATTAAACTAAATTCAAGTTTTAAAATTTAAACTAAATAAACAACCATACGAAAAACGAAAGAACTTAACCATAACGTGCCATAACTTAACAAAATAAAAATTCTAATTAAAAACCGTTAAAAGAACCTAACCTAACTACACTTTCGTTGTAAAGGAACGAAGCCGAGAACAGGAAAACTAAAGCGAAACACGGAACGGAAGACCGAAGCCATCTCATTAAAGAGATTTTAAGCCCCTTATTTACATGCCTAGTTATGGTTATCGTTACTGTGAGCATGCGTGTTAGCAACTCTGAAATTACCGGATTCCGTTAGTTACGGAGAAATAAAGTTACGCATCTCTTATCGTTATCGTTATTTTTGCAGCATCTACGTTGTCACTTGTTGCATTATTTCGAAATATTAGAGCATTTTAAATTCACATGTTTTATTGTGTGTATTAGAATAATTTAAAAGCATTAGGAGAGATTAATTTTACTGCAAATATTCGCGAATTAGTATTTTTTTAATATCAATGTGGTTAAAAGGAAACCATACTTTAAATTTATAAAAGCTATAAAATAAATTAAATCTGGCAACACTGAAAACATTATGAAGTTGTCTACGGTAAGATGACAGAATTAACCTAAAAAAAGGAATTACTATTAGATTCTTAGAACAAAAAGAAACAGGAAGGAGTCTGTCATATATTAACTTTAATAAAAATTTGCGACGGAAGTCGGCCATCTTGAAGCTCCTTGTATGACTCATTGTTTATGTTTACAGTATGCTGTCAAAGCAATATTTGCATATAAATGTCAAAAATTAGCGCATAGGCGTATCATTCGGTTTTTACAAACACAAAATGTAAATTTATGTAAATGTAATGTAAATTTAATTATTTTACGGTACGGCATTGGAAACGGAAATTAAAATTGACATTTGGCCGCCATATGCAAGCTCCTTTCTGGACTCAAGGTCATTTTGCATATACTCCTTCCTGTTTCTTTTTGTTCTAAGATTAGATTAGTTGTTTCACATTTTTATTAATTTTGTTTTTTGTGATAAACAATTAATGAGATAAAAACAAATTTACCAATTAAAAGAAGAGTAAGGTTTAGAGAAGAGGATGATATCGCCTTGCTCACAACAGGTGTTATTCTTAGGTTAGGTTAAGTAACATTAATTATATTTTGACGTTATTTCTAGTGGCTTAAAATCTCACTATTACTAAGTAATAGTTACCATCAATAAAAATACCATAAAGTAGTCTAAAACAGCCGCTAAATTTACTGGCTTAAAATCTCTATATGGTCTTAAAACGCTCCGAAATGTCACTGCTACTTTATTTCATAACGAACGGACTGTGACTGCTACAACATTGTAGCAGTAATAAAGTAGCAGTTAGCGAAATCGCAACACCTCTAGTTAAATGTGTGGGTATGAATTTTATATGAAAATTCGTCGCCCTCTAAATAAAGTGTTATATTAAAATTTATTATAAACTCTTGGTTATCAAATTTCTGGGAGAGCGGTCAAATTTTCACTGGAACACCTTGTACACAATCAGACGTAAATTCTGCGGTAAATTTTAGATTGGACCTGGAATCGTTTGATATAATGGCACATTTTTTTGTGAAAAATTTAATACGAATTCCTTGAATCATTTTTTTCAAGAACCTACTGAATATTTTTTATATTATATATAATATTCTGTGCATATTTGCATATTTTAGCTATCTAGCCCTTGTTTGTTCGCAAATGTCTCTCGTATCGCTCCCTACCTTTAAGTTCTGAATTACCTAACAATCATTTTTTGTACATAGTTATGAAATAAGAAAATTAAAAATATGTCCAATTTATTTATCCCCAATGTGTATACATTTGTATTTTTTACTCCGTCTTTTATGTAACGTTTAAGTTTATTTATATCTACTGGTAATAAATTATAATGGTAAGTGAAGAAAAAAAAAACGTATCTACTTACAAAAAAATGAGCTTCTTTTTTCTTCTTCTTTATCCGCTGTATATATGGCAAAGCTATAAATATATTTGGCATGTTTTTCGCAAATGTACAATGTCTGCGTCTTATTGTGGCATGCCCTATAATTAAAAAGGGGTCCATGAGGGCTAACATTTACTATTAACCTCATTTTCTCAGTGATAATGAGTCCAATATTGGCGTTCGAGCTGTTGTTTTTCGCCGTCTTCGGTCAAACGACGTACGATGAGCTCACCGTTAAACATAGAGATCCGAAAATCCCCCAATTTCGACCGTTATGGACGGACAACCTCTTCAAAGTGGTATTTGGCATCTACATGTTGGTCTCGGTGGTTGTGCTCATTAACCTTCTTATTGCCATGATGTCGGACACGTACCAGCGCATACAGGTAATTCGCTTTTTGTTTTATGATTCCAGTCCAAAAGAATCCTATCAGCGCTTTTGAGCTGATGTCTTTTGCGGTTTTCGGCCAAACGACAACCGAGCACCTGAAAAGCTACAATCCGAATTCCATAAATCGTTCTAATAACCAACCCCCTTGGACGGAGGTACTTTTTAAATTCGTTTTTGGAGTTTATTTGTTGGTGTCTGTCGTTGTGCTGATTAATCTACTCATTGCCATGATGACTGATACCTACCAACGCATTCAGGTATGACAAAGGTAGCTAAACATAGAGATCTCTGTGCTACCAACACGCTTTTATTATTTGTAGATAGTTTTACCCTTTGTCTATCTTTCTATCATAAAATAATGAAACCATTCGTTTCGCTAATACTCACCCCTTTCCACCATATAATGATATATTTCTTTAGATCCCAGACTATTAACGGTCACTCAATCATAAAATGGCGAAAAGAAAAGTAAAAAATAATTAATTTCACGGCCAGTCGATGTAATTACTAATATTTGGGCTTTTTGCCATCTTCTTTGAACTTATACAGGGTGTTTCAAAAAAAGATAACACCGTCTCTAGGATAGGTAAAAAACTGAAAAATAATTGGGGTTTGCTTAGTAAAATTTTTTTCTAACGCCATCCGTTTTCAAGATAAAGGGCGTTGAAGAGAATAAAAAATTACACATTTCTTACGATTTTGCCGAAACTACTGGCACCATTGCAATGAAATTTTATACGAATATGTTTTGGAAGCTGATATATCCCATGAATTTGTTTTTATAACTAACTCTCATAGAGGGCGCTAGTTACACGATTCATACAACGTATTATTCAACATAACTTTTTTTAGGGTAGAATTATTAGTCAAAACTCGTATAAGTTAATGATAAAGTTCGCTTTTCTCTAAGTTTGCCATGTAAAATTGACATGTATTGATTGTTATGACAATAAGTCAACAATAATTAGAGTTTTGAAATCTTGTTATTTGTAAAATTAGATATTGTTAAACAGTATTGTTAACTTATAGGAGGAGCGGTTATTACTTCATAATTTTCAAATCAAAATATTCCGAAAACGGTACATAATATCGAGTTTTACCAAGAGTACCTTTTTGGTGTAGAATTAAACGATGTTTATGTTCACTTGGAGTTTTGACTAATAATTCTACCCTAAAAAAAGTTATGTTGAATAATACGTTGTATGAATCGTGTAACTAGCGCCCTCTATCAGAGTTAGTTATAAAAACAAATTCATGGGATATATCAGCTTCCAAAACATATTCGTATAAAATTTCATTGCAATGGTGCCAGTAGTTTCGGCAAAATCGTAAGAAATGTGTATTTTTTTATTTTCTTCAACGCCCTTTATCTTCAAAACGGATGGCGTTAGAAAAAAATTTTACTAAGCAAACCCCAATTATTTTTCAGTTTTTTACCTATCCTAGAGACGGTGTTATCTTTTTTTGAAACACCCTGTAGAACTTTTTCGACATGCGTTGAGTTCCTCTTATTTTCGATGGAATAACAATGGAATTACTTTTATAGTGTGGAACCACGGAAAAAAGGAACTTCAAATGTTTTAACAGTTTATATCCAAAAATTTAGTTTACCATGGAAATAGAAGACAACAAATATCTATCTTGACGTGACGTACAGTCGGCTTTAGAATAGCATATACATGTTAAATGTGAATTTCCTTTACCTACCGAAGTTATAAAAACATAGGAGTGGCAATTTTTAAAACGCCTACATTAAATAGTTTTTGGGGATTAAGTTTATTTACAAGGGTCGGTCATGTCCCGAATAAATAGGTCTGTCTACAAATTCACATAAAATAATAATATCCAGACATTTTCACACCACAGAGGTAGAATCCTAAGCGTATTTTTTTACGTGTGCTTTCTCGTATAACTAAAGCGAATCCAAAAACATTTTTAAGCATAATAAATTATATTTATAAAAAAAACAGGTCTATTGTTTATAAAAAATAATTTATTTTACACAAAGAACAATAAATCAACAATAAAACAACCTAAATATTTGATTATTATATCCATGTTTATTAGATATTTATTACATTTTTCACACTGTCGTTGACGGCTCATTTTTAAAATGTATCTGCTAAATTTTGATTTTTACCACACTATTTATTTACTAAATAAAATATAAAATAAATAAATGTAGGGTTATTTTGATTCGAACGTAACAGAAAAAATTCTTTTAGAATATTAAATTCAACATAAAAACAAATAAAATTAGTAATATCAAGACTGATTAGAAACTGTTGGAGATTCAAAAATAAATATTTTTATATTTTATCTTTCATTTTATGGAATGTTATTTATTATTTCTAACAACCTACCTAAAAGAATAAAATAAAAAAAAAATGTTTTGAAAAGGGATTTGAATCCCAAACAAACATTTATTATCGAGGGTTCCAAACTAAGAGAAGTAAAAAAGGAATCAGTAGAGAGGTTGCATTAAAAAACAAATAAAACCGTACTGTATAATACACAGGCAATTTGTCAATAAAATACCTTATGCTGCAAACATTAAAGATGTGAGCGTGGACAACTGTTTAACTGATTTCAAATGTATTATTACTTAAACCGTGATTGATTACACACAATAAATAAGCCATCCTTAAAATTAATTCAATGCAAGCGGTTTGAGTTTGAAAATGTATATACTATTCTGAAGCCGATAGATAGATACTAGTCACAAAGTATTCAGAAAGAAGACCCACACAGATCGCTACCTACATTATGGACCCAACCACCATCCTATACATAACCGTAACGTAATTAACAGATTACAACAAAAAAAGCGACAAAAGCTGTCAATTACCAAAGGAGATCACGTCAAAATAGCCCGGAATCTAGTAATTACAAAAATAATTACTCTTACAGGTATATAAATCTAGCTAATCTTGTCTAAAGTGAGCCTCATAACAGACTTTGCTATCTACTCAGACGGTACTTACCGTCTTAAAATTTTACCGAATTGACATTCTTGCTGTAAATATCGAACCAACGAACAAGGTTATGAAATTATTCATTCAAAAGCATGAATAATTAAATTAGATAGGTCATCCATCTCTAATATGGTTGAATCCAATAGGGAAGATTCAATAAAACACAAAGTCAAACCACAGATTTTTGTTGAGTAAAACAATTATTGCAACTAGTTTCGGTCTGAATCAGACCGTCAACAGGCTGTAAAAAACCCAATAAATTGGTAAACAACATAGAATGAATGATGGGATGTACAAAACAGTTGATAGTGATCAAATGTAATATTAAAGTGATCAAAAACTTTTACCAAATGTAATCATTTGAACGTAAAAAGTCAAATCAATATGAGTTTAATACTAAAACATGAAACCAATACAATTAGGAGTATCTGTTTCGAAATTATGAGTTTCAAAAAATGTTTATAAAAATATAGCGCTGAACAAATTATTTGTAAATCTACAACATTGAAAATATACCAGTTTAAATAAATCAAATAACAAAACATACTTCTATATAGCCATATGAACATAATGAACAATAAAGCATAAACTTATTGCAGTATAACAAGCAAAACTTTTTATCAGAAATGAAGATGAAAAAAAGTTTCTTCTATTAGGTTCTTTATCAGTGAACCCTTTAGATAAACAATTGAATAATTAAATCTTTTTGGAATCAATGTCAATATTATCAGCACATTTGCTAATTAAGTAATATGTACATATAACATAACCTAGTAATAAAATAGATATAGTTTATTTGTTTGGAGTTGGCAGCTAAGAAAAGTCATTAAATTGTAAAATGTTGTAAACAAGACCCTAAATCAGTAGCGCACGTACTTATTTATATCGGTATTAAGAAATTTCTTTTGATCATCACATTTTAATCTTCTTAGGTAAGGGATAAGTAGTCATAATACGATATATAAAATATTTTGTTTTTCGATTTTAACGAGAATAATTGTGGTCGTTAGGAATGTTTTTGTATAATTGCAAAAACAGATACGTTATTATTCTATAAATTGAGGATTTGTTTTCTAATACATAGTGTGGGTGGTTTATATTGTCATCTATATTTTTTTATTTTACTCCAAGAACATTTTCGGTAGTTTTGTTCCAGTACAGTACAGGTGGCATATTTAAAAAAAAGAGAAAAAACCTATTCTTTTAACTGTTTCTGATGCACTAATATATCAAGATGCATTAGCAACTGTTCGTGATGTGGTGACTAGGTGCTCCAATATGACCAGTGTTAGAGAACGAAGTATGTATCGATTTTTAAGTGAGAAAAAACAGGGAAATGTTAATGAACCAAAAAAACACGTAGGAAAAAAGTCCATTATGCATGGTCGATAAGTTTAATAGAGATATTAGAAGACAAGTCCATTCTTTGTACTTAAATAAAGAGATTCCGACTTTGGACAAAGTAATGACTATTATAGCAAAGGTAGATACGATTCCCAAATTTGGACTAAATACGTCATGGAAACTCCTAAAAGAAATTGGCTTTAAGTATGAGTGGCATCAACACAATACTTAAGAAGTATTAAAAAGTTTCGGAGCGAGGGAAAAACTATCTTTTATTTAGATAAAATATGGTTGAATGAAGGAAGCACTGTTTCTAAAGCATGGACACCAATATTTCAAATTCCCGTCTGGCATTTTTGGGGGGATATTTAACAGGATTAAATACTCCTCGAAGAAAAGGTCACAGACTAATAATCGCACACATTGGCAGTGAACATGGTTTTGTAGAAAATGGGTTATTAGACTTTGTATCAATGTCAACCAAAGATTACCACGAAGGAATGACCTCTGATGTTTTTGAAGATTATTTTTCCCAGCTATTGGACTTTTTGCCAAGTGCTGCAGTGGTTGTCTTAGATAACGCCAGTTATCATTTAAAACTGGTAGAAATGTTACCAACGACATCATGGAAAAAGGAGATAAAAGGAGAGTAGCTCCAGAGCAAGAATATTTCTTTTGACAACACCATGCTGAAAACGGAATTGCTGCAAATTGCAAAGCGCCACAAATTACAATATAAAAGATATGTAATTGACGAAATGGCAAAGGAAAAAGGAATAACTGTATTACGTTTGCCACCTTATCACTGTCAATTAAACCCTATAGAATTAATACGGGCACAAGTGAGGTGGCAAGAAACAATACAACTTTTAAATTGAATGACGTTAGACAACTTTTGGTAAATTCTTTTGGAAATGGACCAATGCTATAAACCATATGAAGAAGGAAGAAGAACGATTGTGGAGTGTTGATATCAATATTGAAGAACTGTTCGAACGCATTGTAATTCCTATCGGACCAGGCAACGACTGTGTCTCATCGTCGGATGAATACTATGAAATTAAAGGAGTAAGTGCTTTTTGCATTAATTTATATTTAATTCTTACTTTTTAATATGTAGCATATTTTTATTTTACTTTTAATTTTATTTTAATTTGAATTATGCTCTAGAAAAACTTCGGTTCTACGGTCATGGGATCTAATCAGCTACCTGTTGTGACAATATTATCCAGGGTTTCTATTGTGTTTGGGTTAGTGAATCCCTAATTACAGGATGGACTCTTTGAAAAATTACAACTATGACTATGTTTCAATAGAAATAAATACTACTTTTATTTATTTTTCATGAACCACCCTTTCTTCGGCTTCAAAGTATTCGGATTTATGATTAATTAATGGACTAGTTTAGTAGGATCATATTAATCAAAATGATAGCAATATATTGTAATGTTTAAATATTTGTCAATAGTTGAATGGTTATAATATCAACAGAAGTTGTTTAATTTAACTAAATCCAATAATTTTAATTATATTGTATTATTTTATTGTATATTTTGTGTGTTTGTAAGAAAATGTTAAGTTGGAAATTATTTTATTATATAACGTATCGATATTATATCTAGTACTTAGTAGACACTTCGCGAAAATTGATTATATAATATGTAAAAAAGGACAGATAATGTGTAAAAAGGAGACAGATATATTTTACTATATTTTATTCTGGAATTATCGATGATAGACAAAGCGAGTATGTCTAGTCATATATATGAAAGAAAGAGATACACATACTTCTTTCCAGAAATGTCTAAACCCTAGAACAAAAAACGAATAATCTAGAAGTTTGAAACCTATAAAAGACTGAACAGAGGTCGTTGAAGAAGGTAGTATATAATTGGTAGTCGAACATTGAAGATCTGAGTGTGAATAGTCAATTTGAACAAACAGTTTTTTAAAAGGGAGAGTTGATTATTGGAAGTCAAACAGTGAAGATCTGAGTGTGAACAGTCAATTTGAACAAACAGTTTTTAAAGTAGTTATCATAATAAAGTGTTAAATAGTGACGTTAAGAATAAAGTAAAACAATCAAAAAGTAAAATAAAGTGACTAAAAAGTGACATTACTAAGATTGAATCCAAAAGTGAAATTAAAACGTTTTTGGTCGATAAAAAAGAAGAATATAAGTGTACTTACCATTATTAATACAATAAAACGAACAGTAATCCAACAAACACTAAACTGTATCAAATTTGAGGAACAAACAAAACACAATAATATTACACGAGAGTCCAAACGTCTAATAAGGCGACATTTTGCCAAGGTCGGAGGTTCCAAGTATCGCTTCGTTCGTCTCCGTTTTTTCATAGATCAACTACAGTTTTTTCCACCAATCAGGAAGCAGGACTTTATTTCAAGGTCAGATAAAATTGTAAACTTTTAAAAATTTTTGTAGTAGTTAGTTGAATTTTATAATTTAAAAAAACAAAGGAATTTACTTGATATTTAATAATTAGTCTATTTGATAATCTTATTTGCTATTACATAAACAACATTGGTTAATTTAACTTAATTCACATCAAGTAAGTTCTTTTATAATTACTAAAAGGCCTTTCTTTTTCCTTATTAAACTTCAATATTACTGTTTTGATTTAAATATTTTATAATAAATTTATAATTATAATTGAATCAAATTTTTCATTCACATACCTAATAATCCAACTGGAAACTGGCGCAACCAAACACCCCTGAGAAAAAGATCTTGTTGCTAATAATAATATCAAATATTAATCAGTCAAATTCATAAATAAATAAATCAATAAATTATCTTTAGAATCATAATATTCTTTACAATATATTTAGAATAAGATACCTACTTACTTATATTGGTATTCATTTTGCAATTAATTTTTCTCATTTCGTAAAATTTAGCAATAAATAATTAGTAAGTTTTAAACGTAGCGCCAACTAATAACCAATAATGAAGTGTGTTTAAAAGTCAACGTTGTCACATTTGAGCTACGTTCGTTTCAAGTATTCTCAAAGAACTGGCGGCACAAAACACCGTGTTCTGTGACTAACTGATTGTACCAGTTGACAAGATATATGACAGGAGAGAAAATCGTGTTTATCTGTAATAAACAAACAAGACCCCTATTCTTGACGGTGATAGAATAGAACAGCCAATAGAAAGTGGGCGTGGTTCTATTGAAAATGCCAAAACGGTATTCTTGAAATTCGTTCTCTCACTACACCGATAGAAGGGTTGCTCCCCGAGAGAACAATTACTTCTATTTGTTATTTTTGAAGGAACCGCTATAACACCAAGAGAAGGTGTTAGGGATTTTTATTTTCGAACCAAAAATAGTATAGAAGTAATTTCTTTCATAAACCAAACAACAAATTAAACTAACGAAAATGACAGAATATTTTGTTTAGTGTTTTACTCCTTATTTGATAAAGTGTCAATCAGAGAACAAAAATATCGATATGTTTATCTCTTTTTAATGACAACAAATAAGAGAGAGATAAGTTTCTCGGTTAATATTAAAGCATAACGACAACATCGCAAATTTTCTACCAATCTTATTGAAACACGTCACTTACCACTTATGACGTATGTAACCATTAAATTTAAATTTCAAAAGCCGATTATGGCTAGAGGATTAATTTTATAAAAATTTTATTTGTACGGTTGAACCACTAAAAACCTATTTTATAAGATACAAATATAAAAAAAATCACTAAACTAGTCCATTGTGCTTCCAACTCCAGACAAATATAGTTATAAAATATATTTTAAATATTTAAAGGAACAAAATTTTCTAAGTATATTTAAAGTAGATAAATCAATAATAAACGACTTTTCGCCGTTTTTTACATTTCAACTTTTTATAAATTCATTAGGACAAAGAGTAAAAAAGTTGTTGTTCACGGCTTTGATAGGTCGCTTAACGCGCACCAGTTCTCTTGGACTGGATGAATATCCCCTTCACATTATAATAATAACACCCAGTACATGTTTATGTATCTAATAAGTTGTTTATGTAGATATAAAGTTAGGTTTTCGTTTGCTTCTTTAATGTGCATTTATTCACTGCTTTGCTTTATATGTTTGGTTTTAACCCGAATTTAGTGACACAAATATCGGTAGAGAGGAATGCAAGATTACGAAGAATCTAACAATTTCGGATAAACAAACTGAAATGGAAAAAAATTAATATGTAACAGTACTTTTTTTATTTATAGTTTATTGAACCTTTTTCTTTTTTTACCTAAACAAAGCTTATATTTTTTACATAGGCTCAATCTGACATAGAGTGGAAATTTGGACTGAGTAAACTGATACGATCAATGCATAGAACAACAACCGCACCATCGCCGATCAACCTAATTACTACATGGTTATTTTATCTAGTTGATATTTGCAAAAAGAGAGGTAAGATAAATCACGTAGACCCATTCATTATTCATAAGCTATTTTAACAATATCTAAAGTAAAAGGTCTTATTATACAGGGTGGTCCTTAAGTAATTGTACAAAAAGAAACAGTAGATTCTACACTCTAAAATATTACGATTTAACCCAACTTACTTTAATAAAATGTTGATATTAAGAAAGATACAGGGTGGTAAAGTTGAAATTTAAAATTTAATTTTTCGCCATAACTTTCATGTTTATGGAGATTTATTTACAAAAATTTATAAATAGAGGTTTTGAGTATGAGGAATTATAATTTGATGCATAATTTTGATGTATCTCATAGAGGACGCCACATATGCCACATATTTGACATAAATTTGCGCTTAACTTTTTTGCTCTTCGACTTAACAATATTTTTCTGATAAAATATGAAAGATACGATATTTCAACAAAAAAAGGTGTACTTGTTAATAACTTCAAAACTGAACAGTTTTCGAGATAATCGCATTTTACAAATCAGCTGCATAACTCCGTGTAACGCAATTATTCCAGGCAACGAATGAAAAATAGAAAAAACATCAATAATTATAAATTTTGGTATGGAATATCTTCAACTAAAGTTGATAGTTTCCAAAACATTAAAGAAAAAATACTATAGGCTATTATTTTTTACATACATCATTAAGATAATTAATAATCTGTTATTGGATTTGACATCAAACATTTTACATTTGATATTAAATTAAAGTCATAATAATATCATATTTTATTTTCAATTGAAATTAAGAAATAGTTTAACTGAATAACATAAAACTTTTTATCAAAGTAAGTGTTCGATATGTCCACCATTTTCTTCAGTGCATTTATCAATGCGTTCCATAAAAGATCGTCTCATATTAAATAGCATCATTGGTTGAAAAGAAACAGTTGCAGCATTTATTTCTTCCCACAGTTGGTTGCGAGTGTTTATGAAATTTTTGTAGACATGTTGTTTCATTGCTCCCCATACACCAAAATCGAGCGGATTAAATTCTGGGCTACGTGGTGGCCAAGGAAAATGACTACCACGACCAATCCAGCGTTCAGGAAAGTTGTTATCTAGGTATGTTCTCACTGCTCTCGTATAATGTGGTGGTGCACCATCTTGCATGAACCACATATTTTGCCTTAAGTTTAATGGCAAATCTTCTAGCAAATCAATAAAATCATTTTGTAAAAAATGTAAATAGTTATAACCATTTAAATTACGAGGTAACTCGCATGGCCCTAAAAAATAATTTCCAATGATTCCACACCATACGTTTATTTTGAATTCATGTTGAAAATGCCTTTCTCTTTTAACATGAGGAATTTCAATATCCCAGTAATGATTGTTCCTTAAATTAAAAACCCCACGGCGTGTGAATGTAGCTTCGTCCGTAAATAATATTTTATCGACGAAGGAGTGGTCAAGATTTTGCCTGTTTCGGATATCATTTGCAAATCTGCATCTTAAAGGTAAATCTGTTGGCAATAGATTTTGTACAGGTGTAAAGTGGTAAGGGTGAAAATGCTCGCGGTGTAGGATTTTTAAAATTGAAGTTTTGCTAATTCCTAAGCCTGAAGATAAACGTCGTGTACTTACTTGAGAATCATCGTCAACGCGAACCATTACTTCATCTTCTAGATCAGGCGTAATCATTTTCGGTCGGCCTAAATTGTCACGTTTAGGACGAAATGAACCACTTTCGCCTAAATTCCTAAATAGATGTTTAAATGTTTGGTGATTAGGTTGAAGCCTGTCTGGGTATCGTCTTAAATATTCCCTTTTCGCTGCACGCCCGTTAAAATTTTGCTGACAATAAACAGCAATCATATCTCTCATATCGATATTTGAAAAATTATTATGCCTCGGCATTTTCTGCTTTTGTTTAATAAACCAAAATTAACTAAATATTACAAAAGCCACTCATTTATTGACACAATACTTATTTGAAGTGGTCAACATCATTCGTGCTATCAGCCTACTATGTTAAAATTTGGCGTAATGAATTACTTAAATAAGTCTGGGGTTGCTAATGATGACATCCAAAAGGCTTTAAATGAAGCATTTATCAGGTATTCAGTGCTTTAACGCACAAATATCACAACTAAGAATTATTATGTAGCTGATTCCAATAACAGATTATTAATTATCTTAATGATGTATGTAAAAAAATAATAGCCTATACTATTTTTTCTTTAATGTTTTGGAAACTATCAACTTTAGTTGAAAATATTCCATACCAAAATTTATAATTATTGATGTTTTTTTCTATTTTTCATTCGTTGCCTGGAATAATTGCGTTACACGGAGTTATGCAGCTGATTTGTAAAATGCGATTATCTCAAAAACTGTTCAGTTTTGAAGTTATTAACAAGTACACCTTTTTTTTGTTGAAATATCGTATCTTTCATATTTTATCAGAAAAATATTGTTAAGTCGAAGAGCAAAAAAGTTAAGCGCAAATTTATGTCAAATATGTGGCATATGTGGCGTCCTCTATGAGATACATCAAAATTATGCATCAAATTATAATTCCTCATACTCAAAACCTCTACTTATAAATTTTTGTAAATAAATCTCCATAAACATGAAAGTTATGGCGAAAAATTAAATTTTAAATTTCAACTTCACCACCCTGTATCTTTCTTAATATCAACATTTTATTAAAGTAAGTTGGGTTAAATCGTAATATTTTAGAGTGTAGAATCTACTGTTTCTTTTTGTACAATTACTTAAGGACCACCCTGTATATCTATGGTAAAAGGAAATTCTTATTCAAATTAAACATAAGTAATTTTATACCCTCCATCGATCGAACGAAAGTGTGATAGAATTTTGGTGGAGATTTGATTTTTCTACTAAGGAGTTGGGAAAAAAGGTAAATGTGCCCAGATTTAGGATTTAAAATCCTTTGCAGGGCTGGTTTGGCTTTGTTTTTGAGTGGTTGTTGTATTGCCTTTGGTGTGGTGTGTGGAGTTGGGTTTTTGGGGAGATAATGGCTCGTGGCGACAAATGAGTGTCTGTTTGGGAGAGCTAGCGAGTTGTGTTGGGCGTGGTGTTGAATAATTTTAAATTCTGTCGAGGGTGCGGGTACAAAGCTGCGGCTGTATTATTCCCTTTCTGTCAGCCATTCGATAAAATTATAGCAAAACGCAGAAGACCTATAACCTGACAGACAATTGGGTGCAGGGTTGTGGGGATTTTTGAAGGACTTTATTTCCCACAGCTAAGAGGGTGGGACAGTGATAGAGTGGAAGTTTCCAGATGCTTCGGGCATCTGGGATGATAAGATGGGTGAGGGCCTTGGCAGTTTCTGCAGAGAGGAGAGGCAGTTTTAGAGCATGTTTCGGCCTTATGGATATTGATGCCGCATGTAGGGCAAATGGGTGTTTTGGATTTGCACTCGACGGACAGATGGCCCAGTTGAGTGCATTTTAGACATTACTTTCGTACTGTCTACAGGGTTGTTTGGTTTGATGGCTTGCACGGGTGTACGAGTCCATGGAATTTTAAGCTTTTGGTAAGGCATTGAGCGAAATTGTCTACTGATGAGGTGGTGATCCTTATCAGGGAGGTAGGAAGGCCCGTGGCCTTGGAAATAATGCGCCAGCATTTGGTATACTGGACTTGGAGTTCTTCCAGCATTTGTTTGAAGTTTTCGTCTAAAATGTCTTTATTTCTGCAGACAACGGAAAAGTTTGGGTTTTTAGGGCTGTCTTTGACTGGATGATTTGCCTTATTGCGTATTTTGTGTATTTTGGAGGTGAGCTCGGGTAGCTCGATGGCGGATGTAGTTTTAAGTAAGGCTGTTTTATTGAAGTTAGCCTTCAGGGAGTGCATTTGGCCGTGAAGAGTTTTATTCTTGTTAAGGAATGTCCACAGTGATTTTTGGCCTGTCACCTCGTTGGGGAGTTTTCTTAGGTTGTAGGTTTGGATATAATTAGGGATTTTAGGTCTTGGGGAGGTAGGTTTTGAAGTTGGTTTTTGTGAGATGGGTGTTGTCGGACGTACCTGACGTACAGAGGCGTGCGAGTTATGCGAACTGGTATTTTAGGAGGTGGGGCTGGAGCTCCAGCGTGGGGTTTGGGAGTTGGATCTTATGGACGCAATGAAGGACTTTTGAGGTGGGCTGGTGTTAAGGGATTGTTCGATTAGTTCTAGTTGTTGCATAAGAAGGTCGTTGCATTCTTCAAGTGTTTAAAGATAACGCATAACTGATGCCATGTCAGATGTTGACTAGGGAGTTACGGGTTTTGCTTCTGGGGCGAGATTTGGATGCCATTAGATTCTTTACGTACCTACTCTCTGGTTAGATAAGTCTAATAAGAGGATCATGGGTGTCGGGCCGATTTGGTCTCGTCGGTGTATGAAGATGATTTGTATTGATTTAATAATGTAATGAAGTCCTCCTAGGAAATTTCTTCCTCGAGGAGGACTTGTGGGTTGTGGCGAACAAATTATTGGCTAATTTTTTTATAAGTAGTATACTGATTGAAATAATTTAAAGTTTATAGGTCAACTGATTTTCCAAACTCAAATTTTTTTTGTTTGTTTAGTTTAATACATATTTTAATACTGACGTACCAAACAAATATATAAACGAAGAATAGAATGGAAATGGTGTACAGGTAAGAAAAGGCACAGGTAAGATATACAATACAGAACTCCGGGAAAAAAAAAACATTGGGGACCGGCGGCTGAATTTATTACTTACTATTCCTAAAAATAAAGCATTTATACCTACATTAATAATGGAATAGTGAATCGAGTGGAAAGTTATGATTTTAAATTTAAAACGTGGATTTTATCGCTTGTTTGTCAGCGCAAGATTTATCGAAATTTTTACGGAAAAACTATAACTCTGATAAAAAAATACAGGGGATCTTTTTTATAGAAAAAAACCTCCCCTACACGACGATATTTTTTATTTCTCTCTATCTTCATCGTAGCCCGAAATATTTACGAATTTTGGGAAAAAAAATATATTTTTCTATATTTTTTTGAGTTTAGAAAATCGGTTGACCTATGAACTTTTTTTATAACAACAACGTATATCTGTATATTATTGTAACAATTAGTGGGCTACCGTGGTGTGAGCCCTGGAATATTTTTTAAGAGAGTGTTTAAAGCAAAAAAAAACTTTTCAATTAGTATTGTCTACGACATATTTTGTACATTATTTTTTTTGTGTTATGTTATGTTGTGTTAAGCTTAATTTCATCCACTGTGAGTAGACACTGATTCCCCAAAAATGGTACGTCATTGAAAGTTAAAATCTCAACTGATTTACATCTTAAATTGGCTCCTAACTTTACACCGGTTGTAAAAATGAAGTTATATTTTTCTTATGGAACACCCAATTTCTTTACTGCATGTTCTAATTACCCTAAAAAATTAAAAAATGCTTTCATAAAGGCTCCATATATAACTGGTGACATGTTAGCTACGGAAGATAGCAACGGGAGTGTATGAGCAACCGCCGAAACATGATTTTTGTACGATAATTATTAGATCAACAAAGTGTATTAAACATAAATTTGAGGGTGTAATCACCTAATATATATAAAAAAATAAACATAAAATATTTTTCCAGAATTTAAACCATTTAAACCTGTAAATGTAAATATTATGGCCCAACCACGAAATAAAAACTAATAAAAGACCGCAAAAATATAGTAAAAATAGTTTTATACGGCCCCTGACCCCGGACAAACTACTTTGATAGTGTGAAAATATAATGTAGGGTTTTTTCTATTATTTTTTAACTATTTTAAACTGCTGTCATAGATTTTAGGGCCCAACCAGTTTACTGTTGGTAAACTGCAAAAGACCTTGTTGAAATTTAATACACTTGGTTAATCTAATAACTATCTTATACAAAAATCATGTTTCGGCAGTTTCTCTTACACTCCCATTACCTACTATCTTCCGTAGCTAATATGACACGAGGACATTATGTATACTAAGTTACATCGACTTTCGTGAATGGCACACCTATTAGACTACTAATAAAACACTTAGTATATTTTGTAATCGTTTTTTAAATCATTTAAACAATATTTTTGTTTCCTAAACGAGTCCATGCTATTTTCATAGACTAGATATTCATGTAGAAAAACTCTTAATAACAACTCGGAACCTAGATTTTCTTCCAGTGAAAGCCCGCAAGCGTCAGAGTTTGGTTCATTTAATGGGTACCTTCCAAAGATCCACCCAGCAGCTGAGTCCTCGATCCAAAGCAGGTGCAAAATGGCTTTCTAAAGTCAAAAAGGGTCGTCAAATTGCTCCTAAGGAATCCGTAGCTTTATCGGTGGCTCATTTAAGTCCATTAGGTTCCCAACTGAGCTTCTCAATTCAAACGACCAGAATAGAACATGTGACGGATTGGGAAGCTATTGCTAAGAAATATAGAGCGCTAATGGGAGAAGTTGATGAAACGAAGGATAAATCGAAAGAAGAAGAAGAAGAGGAAGAAACCGAAGAAGAATATCCTTCAGCGGGGAATGCAATGCCATTACAAAATTCATTCGGTTGATTTTTAATACGTCGAAATGTAATGTTTATATTTTTAGCATTATTCAACCATGTGTTAACTTTTATTCAAAATCCAACGTATAGGAATAATTTAATATTATTTTTGTTTAGTTTTCACATGGTTGGGTAATGGTAAAAATAATAGATATTTACTCGTTTCGAAACATCTCACTCGTACTGTAAAAGTGTACCGGATGTGTGACGTACAACATTTTATTTCATACTTACCCTAAAACACACAAAAAAACAGTGAAAAAATAAAATATTAATATATCTATCGGCGTTTGCTATTTTTAAATTTTGCATTCAATGCCAAGATAGCTGACCTGTAGTTGGTAGCCATAGAAACATAATATTATTGTTTTTAAATATGTAATATGATGCTGTCAGTGATTAACATTATCAGATTTTGAAAGATCAATTCATTCCTGGGAACGAAAATATAACCGTCAATAAAGTAAGTTCTGTTTATTGTATTTCTTTTGCAGTTCAATAAGTGTATATCCATACGTTTGAAACCTAAGTTTTTATTAGTTTTTAATATGTAGATAGAAGCCTGTCAAATTTTATTACAGGATATGATTATGAAATGAAATGAATTACGTGTTACTATTCGGTAAAATTATATTTTCCTGATTCAAATCAAGTACGTAAGGGTACGTTTTAGGGTATAGTATGAAATAAAATAATTTTATTGATTGTTTGATAATCCTACATCATAAGAACTATTTTATATAATTAGGTAGAACTAGAAATTTATACACTTTTATTTATAAATGTAAATGTTTAAAATAATAAATATTATAATAAAGCCGCTCTGTTTTATATTATTTCAATAATTTTTAAACACAATATAAATAGTTATATCATTGTGTGACATTACATACGACGACAAGAACGAGCCTACAAGCGAACGCTCTTAGAGTAGACACATGACAGCGGTATTCTAACCTAAACACACAGAATAAAAGACACATTAACTAAACTGTACAATTTATATTTGAAATAAATAAAGTGAATACATTAAACAAAATATATTAATTACATAATACGTTACATGGTGGCAGCAAGATGTCGAACCTAAGCCCGCCCCGACCATTTGAAGCAGGTAGTTGTAGGATTGTTATTTAGACGTACGCCTGTAGGCAGCCTAGCCACTACCAATAATGTCAAGTGACACTGACGGCTGTCGTCAGTAATATATAACCTTAGAACAAAAAGAAACAGGAAGGAGTATATGCAAAATGACCTTGAGTCCAGAAAGGAGCTTGCATATGGCGGCCAATTGTCAATTTTAATTTCCGTTTCCATTGACGTACCGAAAAAAAAATAAAAATCATATCAAGGTTTTTATTTTTAATAAATTTCAACCAATCAAGTGTGTGAATACAATTAGTTTTCTAAATAATTTAGTTTTTATAAGAAACGAATGATACGCCTATGCGCTCATTTTTGACATTTCTATGCAAATATTGCTTTGACAGTATACTGTAAACATAAACAATGAGTCATACTAGGAGCTTCAAGATGGCCGACTTCCGTCGCAAATTTTCCTTAAAGTTAATATATGACAGACTCCTTCCTGTTTCTTTTTGTTCTAAGTATATAACAGTAAGGCACAAGAACGATAAACATTTACCAGGATTGCCTAATCGGGCTGATTTGTCCGCCAGCTGTGTGACGTCACTGCAGTCCTTCATTATAACGTTTACCATATAAATGCATGAAAATAATAGGAATTAGACAGTGTTATTATGATTTCTATAATACTAACGTACCACTATTTGGATTTTTAAGATTAAACACTTATAATTTAAAATAAATATTCTCATAAAATCGTTTTAATACGGCCGAGGACTGCAGTGACGTCACGTGCGATCGATTTTTTGGCGAACGTACGTCTTATGGGATTAAGCAATCCTGGTAAAATGTTTATCATTCTTGAGTAAGGCACATGTAATATGGAAGATTGTAAGATCTTGGAAGTCTACATAAATAATCACTAGTTATCAACTAAACAGTCAGATTAGTTAGACGAACAAAGTAAAATAAATCCAACGTGAAAACTTATAAGTGATGGGAGACAACAGAGGTGTAGCCCCCATGCAAATGGCGGGAAATTTAGCAGAGAATTGGAAGCTGTGGATGCACCGCTTTGAAAACTATTTAGTTGCCAGTGAGATTAATAAAAAAGATGAGGCTGTACAATGCGCATTTCATTGGGGAAGAAGGCTTCAAAATTTATACAACAGTTCAGTTCACTGACGCTGAAAAAGAAAAACTTAAAATATTGCTTGAGAAGTTTGAAGCACATTTTTTGCCTAAAGAAAATCTAACGTACGAACGATACAAATTTTTCGCATATAAGCAAACTCGGGGACAAACTCTAAATCAGTTTATAACAGAAGAAAATTGGGGTAAATTCTAGATTATTTCTCCTTAACGGATTTCGATAATTTTTTTGCACAGCGTATGTATGAGTGGGGAAATAATGGAAAACCCGCTAATTTTTCCGCAGAAACGTTTTTCGCTACATATTTTTTCTTTTTAAATAATTATTTTTAGTAGATGACATCCATGTTCACTACTACTTCTGCGCATGCGCGAACTGATTGCTCTTGTTTAAAACGGAGTTTTTATTAATCTTTAGGTTAGGTTAGGTTAGGTCAGGTCAGGTTAGGTTAGGTTAGGTTAGGTTAGGTTAGGTTAGGTTAGGTTAGGTTAGGTTAGGTTAGGTTAGGTTAGGTTAGGTTAGGTTAGGTTAGGTTAGGTTAGGTTAGGTTAAGTTAGGTCAGGTTAGGTTAGGTGCCATCGTATGGCTTGGTCTGGCCTCGCTATGCTCTGCTTTGGCACCATTTGACCCGGTCTGGCCACGTTATAACCTATCGGATATCGCACATAACCTCCAAATTTTGACTATCTTTTTTTAATTTTTCCGCAAAAATCGGCCTTTCCGCGCGGAAATTTTGATGTCATTCCATTAAAAATACCTCAAAAAATTATCGAAATTCATTAAGGGGTAGTATTCTAAAATTTTGCCGAAAATTGCAATGAAATGCAAATTGGGAGATTTGCAGGAAGACCTTATAAAAACAGTTATTATTTGTGGGGTTATGAATCCATCAATTAGAGAAAAACTATTACAAGAAGAAGATTCAACTAGTTTGGCAAATATTATTGAAAAATGTGAAATTCTGGAAATATCAAAAGAAAGAAGTGAAGCAATGAATGGTATACATCATGATGTCACAGTGGATTATGTCCAAAAGGATAAAGCCAATTGGAAAAACAGTTATGGAAAGAAAAATATAAATCCAGAAAGTAAACAATTTATTTATAATTGCACAAGATGTGGTTTAAATCATCCAGTAAATAAATGTCCAGCTCAGGGTAAAGAATGTAATTTTTGTAAATTTAAAAATCATTTTGAAAGTAAGTGTTATAAAAACAATAAAAGAAGAGTGAATGAGATAGTAGGAGTAAGTAATGAAAGCACTGAAAATTCTTTGTTTATAAGCTCAGCAGATAATGTAAATATAAATAATGCGAATGAATGGGTTACTACATTAGAAATAAACAATAAAATGGTTAGATTAAAAATTGACACTGGTGCAATGGCTAACATTTTATCATTTGATCTGTTTAAAAGACTAGGATTATCTCCTAAAATTATTAAAAAGTCTGATTACAAATTAAAATCATATACTGGTGATGAATTGAATGTTTGCGGAAAGTGTAATTTAAATTGTTTCAAAAATAATAATGTATATGATTTTGAATTTTTTATTGTAAACAGTAATACTTCTGCAATTCTAGAATTGATTGCATCTCAAAAATTAAACTTGATTAAACGTATTGAATCGGTTAACGTTCAAAATGAATAAACAGAAGTAATAAATAATTATCGAGATGTATTTTCAGGTATAGGTTGTATTAGTCAAAAATGTAGCATTAAGCTAGAAGCAAATGCTAAACCTGTCGTTAACCCAACCAGAAGGGTAGCCTTTCCCTTGATGGAACCCCTAAAGCAAAGTTTGGAGGAACTAACAAGGGACAAAATCATTGAAAAGGTTGAAGGCCCTTCTGACTGGGTGAATGCTCTTGTAATAGTATGTAAACCAAATGGTAAATTAAGAATATGTCTGGATCCGAAAGATCTAAACAATGCAGTTAAAAGAGAATTTTGTAGTATTCCTACATTTGAGGAAGTTTCCAGTAAATTGGCGGGAGCAATTATTTTTAGCACTTTAGATGCTACAAGTGGTTTCTATCAAATTACATTAGATGATGAGAGCTCAAAGCTCTGTACATTTGGAACTCCATATGGTAGGTAAAGGTTCTTAAGGTTACCTTATGGTATAAAGTGTGCTCCTGAAATTTTCCAAAAACGATTCAAAGTATTTTTGATAAAATCGAAGGTTCGGATATTTATATAGATAATTTAATCATCTGGGGTAGAAATAAACAAGAGCATGATCTCAGATTAAAAAAAGTTTTTGATACGGCTAAAGAAAATAATGATAAATTCAATTTAGACAAATGTAAGTTTGGACAAAAAGAAATTAAATTCCTAAGTCATATAATAAATAACAAGGGTATTAGTCCTAACCTAACCTAACCAGATAGTTCTAAAATTAAAGCTATTACAGAGATGCCATGTCCTAAAAATAAACAGGACGTACAAAGACTTTTAGGTATGCTTACTTTTGTCAGCAGGTTTATAAAAAACTTCTCAGATAAAACTGATCCTCTTAGAAGTTTATTAAAAAATGAAAATGGATTTATTTGGGATGAGGATAAAGAAAGGCTTTTAAAGATTTAAAAGAAACTCTTACAACAACTCCGGTTTTACAATTTTTTGATATAATTATGAAAAAGCCGTTAAATAAATGTCCTGCAAGATTGCAAAGAATGTTGTAACAACTGCAAAAATTTGATTTTGAGTTGCGCTAGAAGCCTGGTAAAGACCTGCTTTTAGCAGATGCTTTGTCCCGTGCATATCTTGTAGAAAAGGAGGTAGATTTGTTAGATGATGACATTGGGGGGTCATGTATGTATGATCAAATTGGAATTGAACACGACGCCTGAAAAAATAAATGAGTTTTTAGTTGAAACCAATAAAGACCCAGTTTTAAATGATCTTAAAGAACTAATTTTAAAGGGTAGGCCTAATTCAAATAAAAAAGTTAAAAATCATCTTAAAATATTTTGTCCTTTACTTTGTTTGGTAAAGTTGTAATGTACTCATCAATATTTTGCCCCTCTTCTTGATTGCTTGTGAAGAAGAAATATGTAAAATACGTTTAATTTTTAAAAGGAGTATAATGTAATGAAAATGCATCCTTACGGTCGTTGATGAATTAATTTTTAGAAATAATTGTCTGTTAGTTCCAAAATCACTTCAGGCAGAAATGATAGATCGTATCCATTATAGCCACTTAGGTAAATAAATGCATAAAATTGGCACAAGATTCTTTATTCTGGCCTGGTATGGTTGACCAATTAAGACAAAAAATTTCAAATTGTCACCAGTGCCTTACTTATGCCAATTCTCAGAAAAAAGAATCCTTAAAGCCACATGAAATACCGGCCTTACCATGGAATAAAATAGAGTGTGATATATTTGAAATAAAAGGGAGTAACAGTTCAGAAAGAGATTCCGATTTGGAGAAAAAAATTATTAATAAAACTTGTATTACATCATCCGGTCGAACTTCCAGACCTCCAAAACGGAATCAGTTTTGATAAACGTATTTTAGAAGGGGGGATGTAGGATTATTTAGACGTACGCCTGTAGGCAGCCTAGCCACTGCCAATAATGTCAAGTGACACTGACGGCTGTCGTCAGTAATATATAACAGTAAGGCACATGTAATATGGAAGATTGTAAGA
Organism: Ophraella communa; assembly: GCA_035357415.1. Classification (NCBI taxonomy): domain Eukaryota; kingdom Metazoa; phylum Arthropoda; class Insecta; order Coleoptera; family Chrysomelidae; genus Ophraella; species Ophraella communa. The sequence continues at coordinate 11,183,030 of CM068995.1, read as the reverse complement.
TCTTGGAAGTCTAAATAAATAATCACTAGTTATCAAGCTTTATCGTTTAATTAATTAAGAACTAAAAAGTAGTAACCCGGCAGAAAGCTGGGAGAAGTGGCGGCAATTGATTGGATAGCAGCAGAACTAGATACAAAGCCGCTAAAAACACAAAAAGCTATGTTCCTACACATACTAGGTGAAGAAGGAATAAACCTGTACAATACAATGGAATTTGAAACAGAGAATGAACCAAATCAAGACCCACCAAACATTGTGGATATTTTAACAGTAACCAATATTTTGGATGCATGTTCATTACATTATACTCCTTTTAAAAATGAAACGTATTTTACATATTTATTCTTCACAAGCAATCAAGAAGATGGGCAAAATATTGATGAGTACATTACAACTTTACCAAACAAAGTAAAAAACTGTGGTTTTGGTAATCTTACTGACTCTCTAATTAGGGATAGAATAATTTGTGGAATCACAAACAACAACCCGAGAGAGAAATTATTAAAGAAAACCAATTTAGATTTACCAACATGCATAAAAATGTGTCAAGCAGACCAGGCAAGTAAACAAGTGGGAAAAATGGCCAAATTGACAACTAAAGGAGCAGTCTATGTAGTAAGAAGAAATGAAAATAATAAAACAATTAAAAATAAAAAGCAATGGCAATGCCAAAGGTGTACCTTTAGTCATGAGTTTGGAAAATGCCCAGCTATGGGTGAAAAATGTTCAAAATACGGGAAGTTAAACCACTTTGCTAAAGCTTGTAGAGCAAAAATAAAAATTAATGCAATTTCAATACAAGAAACAGAACATAATAATAAAACAAACTGGCAAATAGGTGCAGTATATCAAACTGTTGATGCATTAATAAGCTCAAACATGGAATGGTTAAAAGAAATAAAAATTAGTGAAAATAAAATTATATGTAAATTAGATACAGGTAGTCAAGTACATCTATTATCTAAAAAAAATATATGACACCTTAAAATAAAAACCTTGCATAAGGAATACCAATAGTCGTTAAATTTCATATTCACAAAATGAAATTGAAATTGAGGGTATTTGTGATTTAAAATGTGAAGTTGATAATTTCAAAAAGAGGATCACATTCTTCATTACAAAAAAAGATCTACAACCATTAGTTGGGTTAGAGTCAATCCAAAACTTAGAACTTCTCAGAAGAGTAGATGCAAATAAAACTACTACAGTGACATAAGAAAACAGATGCAAAATGATCATTAATGAATAGGTACAATGATGTATTTCAAGGAATGTCAATTCAAAATTGTAACAGAAGATGCAGAACCAACAAGGGCAAAGTGCAGAAGAATACCAAGGCCTCTACTAGAAAAAGTCAAAATTGAATTAAAAAGAATGGAGCAGGAAGGCATTATAGAAGCTGTAAATGAAACAACAGATTGGGTCAATCCAATTGTAACAGTATTAAAACCTGATCAGTCAGTCAGAATATGTATGGATCCAAGACCCTTAAACAAATTCATTAAAAGATCTAACACCCATATGCCAACATTATAAGAAACATTGGCAAATATAAGTGACTCTAAATACACTGTATTAGATGCAAGATCAGCTTTTCACCAGATACCATTAGACCAAGAAAGTTCAAAGTTATGTACAATAATTACACCATTTGGCCGCTACAAGTTCAAACGACTTCCTTATGGATTAAGCTGCCCATTGGAAACTTTTCATCAAGAAATGATGAATGTATTCAAAGACATAACAGGGGTAGAAATTTATGCAGATGATGTTTTAGTGCAAAAATAAAATTTAAAGAAAATAAAACTCAGTTAGGTGTGACCACAGTCAAATACTTAGGCCATCAGGTATATGATGGACAGATAGAAATTACTAATGACAGAATTGATGCAATAATGGATTTAGAAAAACCAAGAAATAAAAAAGAACTTTTAATGTTTCTTGGTGCTGTGAATTACCTGCATATATACTAACGTAGAGACAGTGTCCAAAAGAGCTTTGTTTTGTATCAAGGGGGTAAAATAAATGTCATATAGTGTCCAGCAATCTCATTGGTCTGTTTAGAATTTGCGTGTCAAGTCGAATTGTCACATATGCCATTATTGTCAATTTGTTTTGAATCGTAGAGTTATTTTTACAATTTAATAGTGTTTGGATATTACTTTTAAAGCCATTTTTTAAATTAATTTGGGTATATATTATTTGGTGAGAGTTTGTGTGATTTGTAAATATAAATATGAAAATGAATCATCGAGGTCGATTTACAAGTAAATATGCATTAGCGTCTCTTACACTTGTTTAAAAATAGGAAAATGCATAAAGAAAATATACCGCCATATTATTAAGAATACTGAAAATCTAGAAATTTATGCAAAAAATTTAACTTTCTATTTTATAAAATATCTTATGATTCCATGTAAATAATTAATTACTATTACTACTCAAATTCAAGTATAAAAATATTTTGTAACATGTTTCAAAATGTATTATAAAAGTATTAATTTCAAACCCCCTAAAAATGATACGACACTGGGTGTAGTGTTTGACGATTTCCCCTGTGATACAAAACAATCACTAATGCTTGCTGTCGCTACGTTAGTATATATGAGGTGCGTTCTTTTTGACTGAGATCTCAGTTAATCTCAGCTCACATCGGTAATGTGCGCGTTCTTTTCCATTCACTCACTTTGAAGTGAGCTGAGATTTTTCCTCCCCCTTTATCGATGCTGAATGTGCTAGCATATGACTATTCAAATGACTTCGCAGCCTAAAATGTCTTTAACAAATTTCGCATTTGAACGGTTTCTCGCCAGTGTGACTTAGCATATGAGTATTCAAAGAATCTCGCCGGTTAAAAGATTTTAAACAAATTTCGCATTTGAACGGTTTTTCGCCAGTGTGACTTAGCATATGAGTATTCAAATGACCTCGCCGGTTAAAAGATTTTAAACAAATTTCGCATTTGAACGGTTTCTCGCCAGTGTGACTTAGCATATGAGTATTCAAAGAATCTCGCCGGTTAAAAGATTTTAAACAAATTTCGCATTTGAATGGTTTTTCGTCAGTGTGAATTAGCATATGTTGTTTCAAAGACGATCGTTGGTTATAAGATTTTACACAAATTTCGCATTTGAACGATTTTTCGCCAGTGTGAATTAGCATATGAGTATTCAAATGAGCTCGTAGCCTAAAATGTTTTAAACAAATTTCGCATTTGAACGGTTTCTCGCCAGTGTGACTTAGCATATGAGTATTCAAAGAATCTCGCCGGATAAAAGATTTTAAACAAATTTCGCATTTGAATGGTTTTTCGTCAGTGTGACTTAGCATATGAGTATTCAAAGAATCTCGCCGGTTAAAAGATTTTAAACAAATTTCGCATTTGAATGGTTTTTCGTCAGTGTGAATTAGCATATGAGTATTCAAATGACCTCGCCGGTTAAAAGATTTTAAACAAATTTCGCATTTGAACGGTTTCTCGCCAGTGTGACTTAGCATATGAGTATTCAAAGAATCTCGCCGGTTAAAAGATTTTAAACAAATTTCGCATTTGAATGGTTTTTCGTCAGTGTGAATTAGCATATGTTGTTTCAAAGACGATCGTTGGTTATAAGATTTTACACAAATTTCGCATTTGAACGATTTTTCGCCAGTGTGAATTAGCATATGAGTATTCAAATGAGCTCGTAGCCTAAAATGTTTTAAACAAATTTCGCATTTGAACGGTTTCTCGCCAGTGTGACTTAGCATATGAGTATTCAAATGACCTCGCTGGTTAAAAGATTTTAAACAAATTTCGCATTTGAACGGTTTCTCGCCAGTGTGACTTAGCATATGATAATTCAAAGAATCTCGCCGGTTAAAAGATTTTAAACAAATTTCGCATTTGAATGGTTTTTCGTCAGTGTGAATTAGCATATGAGTATTCAAATGACCTCGGTGGTTATAAGATTTTACACAAATTTCGCATTTGAACGGTTTTTTGCCAGTGTGACTTAGCATATGAGTATTTAAACGATCTCGCCGGTTAAAAGATTTTAAACAAATTTCGCATTTGAATGGTTTTTCGTCAGTGTGAATTAGCATATGTTGTTTCAAAGAATGTCGTTGGTAATAAGATTTAACACAAATTTCGCATTTGAACGGTTTTTCACCAGTGTGACTTAGCATATGAGTATTCAAACGATCTCGCCGGTTAAAAGATTTTAAACAATTTTCGCATTTGAACGGTTTTTCGCCAGTGTGAATTAGAATATGTTTTTTCAAAGTGTATCGTCGGTTGAAAAATTTTAAGCAAATTTTACATTTAAATGGTTTATAACCTGTGTGCGTGCGCATGTGATTATATAAATTGCTTGGATGGTTGAAAGACTTGAAACAAAGATAACATTTCGCTTTTTTATCCATAGTGTGTAAATTATGAGTTTGAGTTGCTGCAGAAAATACATGTTTTTTTTCTTGGTCAAATTCCCTTCCTAGTCCATAATTAATATTTCGTTCCATTGCTTCCTGGTTATTTGGTTGAAATATACATGTATCTTTTTTTACGAGGTGCTGTGCAATATGCGATACTATTTCAAATCTTCTGGTGTGCATACTTCCACATAACCCACAAATTATGATACCTCTCTGTAATGTCCACAACTTTGTAGAGTTCCTTCTACTCAAACTTCCTGTAATTTAAAATGTACAGTTTAAAATGAATATAAAAATATTTTGTTGTATTTTGATAAACTCATTCTTCTGTCATTCATTAAAAATGTTCACAATTTTCATAATACACATCACAATGCAAACCGTACAAAAAATTTCCTAGAAGAATAAAGAACATTGTTTTGAATATTATCTACTCAGTTTTCAAAAAAACTTGTTAGCTTTTCATTGTAATTATCTAATTAATTGAATTACCATATATATTTTAGTAATGGTGAAGTGCAGGTAACTCTCCTAAAGCTCATGTAGCATACGACATATTTGATAACAATAATCATAAAAATTTCAATTTCACACCTTTACTTTTTAACCAATAAAATGTCTTAATTTTGATCATGACAATTTAAAATATATATATAAATCGGAAATTTAACAATTCTTTTAATATAAATACTCGAATAATTCTGGATCAGAAACGTTAAATATTTCTTAATATATTTTACATAATTTATATGTACTTTTAATTTTGTATTTTGTGATTTAGTGGCATATTCCAGAGAATTAATATTAGGTATATCAGACGTCATTAAAAAAATCATTTTATGCAGATACCTAATAATAAAAATCTACTATTACATATTGAGTAGGTACACATTTTCAAGTATGATCCATGCATAAAACAGACCAAATAAACTTAAAAAATTGTTTTTTGCATAACACCTAAATAAGAAGAGCTCCACAAAGCTAAACATTTTTAGACCACTAATTTCTTACTTATTTTAAATCCTAAAACAAAAATTAATCCCAGCTACTTTTCATTTCTCTAGATACCTTTGTTCATATCAAATAACAATCCATTACAAACGATTTATATATATAGATATATATATATATATATGTAAAGGTATGTAAAGGTAGTTTATTTGCTGAATAATTAGGTATTATATATATCAATTTAATTTAAAAATATGGCAACATCTTCAAGTACCTCTCCCTTCTACCACCTTTAAATCTCCTATCGACACTAGTAGCCTCTTTTAGAAAATAAATCAACTATTATTACCCAATACTACCAATAATTGAACCAGTACTACAAACTGAACTACCAATTGAACCAGAGTCTTCACCAAACCCTACTACTTCTTATCACCAAAGCGAGCCATCTAGCAGTGGTTCACAAGACCTACATTCATCGCCATCTATAGAGCAAGATGCACAACTTGATACAAGACCTACAAGAAATAGGAGACCACCAAAGTGTCTCAATGATTTCTTCACCAGTAAACATAAATAGTTTAGTTTATCAATTCCAGTTATTTATGGTATCAGTGCACCCTTACAGCGAGGGAGAATTATATATATTATTTACTTTTTAATCTAGTTATTCATTATGTGTCATATTTTGACAATTATATTCTGACAAGTGTATTTATTGTAAGTTATGGCTTCACTCAATAAAGCCTTGATTATTAATTAAAAAGGTATAATAATAGCACAGTTCTCAATGACATTAATTAATTTTCTCATACATCAACATAAATAAATAGCATTTATCTTATCATACCTTTTTTTGATGGCTTTCTATACTTAAGTTGAATGGAGTTGCACTTCATGCTTTTATCATCACTTATGTTAAATGCACTTTCAGTTATTAAGTAGGTTTCCTGTAGATGATCCCTATATAACTTGGGATGATTTTCCTGTTTTACTGAAAACAAATCGTTATTTATCACATATGCTTGAATGTCCATTTCTTCAAAACCAATTTCTTCTTTGATTGTTTCATTTGAAAGAAAGTGCTCTTCGACTTTAGGGTCCTCCATGAAAACAGCATGTGGTTCTTGTTTCACATCCATTATAAGGATATTAGCTTGGCAATTTACTGGTTAAAAACTTTACTTTTACATTACAAATTCAATAAATAAAAATATTTAGTCTGCAACTACCTATATATACTCTTTTCACTCAGATATTACTTTTGGTAAAGGTGTATTTTAGGTCACCCCCCTAGGCGCATGCGGCAATTTGAATTCTTAAATTAATTTTATTGGTCGACTATAGCAGTGACCGAGCGGTAAACTTTGAATTTTAAGCTACGTTGCCACATTTTTGTGAATAAATAAACTGAGTGAAAGATCTTGAAAAGATGAAAATTACATAGATATTCTTTCATAAATTAGACAAATTAGATATTGACTGGAAAATTAAGTTTTTTTTAAATAAATAGTGAGTCAGAACAATAAATTTTGCATCTGAAAACATTTCTGGATTTAAACTTGAGGTACATATAAACATATTATGTATCACTTACAAAAGTTTTTACTAATATTTTCTATACTGCCTTTATATTTTTTAATGAATTTTAAACCATAATTAAAATAAGTCCCATAAGTAAATATATCATTTACATGAATGAAAACATAAAACATGTTCTATTTCTAGTTATTATTTCCTGTTTTATTTCTATTTTTAATTGCTGTTTTATGATTTCTATGGCATTTATAGCAGAAGTTTATATATTTTTAATATTATTAAACCATAATAAATTAAAATCACAAAATAGCATTAAAGCAAGAGATTTATAGGTATATTTGCCAATTAATAATATAATTAATAAAAAAAGAATGCTTTTTATTTATATTTTTAATTACTACTTTCAGCATATAATTTATTATTTATGGATTTATAAAACTCCTTTAATCTTTAAATATTTACCAGCTTCTTTTTTTTTAAACAAATTTACTAAACCGAAATCAAACTATTCGGTTTAAGGGAAAAATTATTTAAGCCGACAACACCGCAACTTCAAACTAGTCTAAAAATCAATAAATTTGAAATTGTCGCGCATGCGCCTAGGGGTGACCTAAAATACACCTTTACCTATTAACCTACAGACTACACAGACTCAAAGCTAGAAACTATGGGTCAGAGCCTTAGATTAGGACTTGTCTAAGGTCAGAGCAGAGCCATTTACATTTACCAATGATATACTAATAAAAATAAAAAGTTACTATATGCGCCTTAGAGTTACTCTAAGATATGCGCCTTTAAGAGGGGGCAAAAATGTGACAGCTGAAAACGCGTGGCTAGCCTGAATGGACTGGGAAAGTAGTGACGTAAGTGTCAAACCAAATGATTCCAAACAACTTTTTTATGGATGTTTTATATGTGTTATTAACTATTTTATTCTGTTTTCTTGCTTTTTGGGAGTTAATTACTGTTTTTTCATTGGTAAGTGTTCATTTATATGATTTACATATCACTAAAGTAGATAGATAATAGATGAACAATTTCCGTAAAAATATTACAACATAACCTTCAAAGTTGTGCATTGTCATAAATTTTAAGAATACTTACAAAAATGGTACTTTAAAAATCGAATTTGGAAAGATTTTGCTTATATGTATTTAATTATGGTACTTCCGTTATATTTCGAAGTATTATAATAGCAAAATAACTCGAACAAAAGTTATTTCTGGAGATTTATAATTTTGCCGTTTGGAATCATTTCGTTGACATTTCCCAGTTCAACAGCATAGAACACAAATATTGACGTCACACTTTCCCAGTCCATTGTACCCAAGAACGATAAACATTTACCAGGATTGCCTAATCGGCCTGATTTGTCCGCCAGCTGTGTGACGTCACTGCAGTCCTTCATTATAACGTTTACCATATAAATGCATGGAAATAATAGGAATTAGACAGTATTTTTACGATTTCTGAAATACTAACGTACGACTATTTGGATTTTTAAGATTAAACACTTATAATTTATAATAAATAATCCCATAAAATCGTTTTAATACTTATATTTAATTAATTTATTGAATATTGTTTGGGAAATAGGTAGAGTAAAGAAAACACTATTTAGTTCTATTTTTATTTTAAAAAATACATTCAAATAAATTTATTATTACACAAAATCATGCCTAAAACTAGTGTTTTTTGACAAACAAAGAAACAATAAACAATTTGCAGCATATTACTAGTACAATCCGTGAATCTTTTATGGAGCGACATAATATGTATTCTATAAAGAATTTTTAATTACAAATTTAAAATTAACAAAAAAAAACTACATACTAAAAAATTTTTTTTTAATATTGTATTATAAAAAAATATATACAGGATGTCCCATTTAAGTGACAGATTTACAATTACAACTTAAAAATTACCTAATAACTCATTCTTAAAGTCTCTTTCATAGTCATTTTCAGTAAAATGAACTGAACAGACATAACTAGTATCTACATTAAACTTGTCCTCTCTTTTACATCGAGCTATCCACTCATTCCGAATAGTTTTAGAGACAAGATCGTTTCCTTTAGGAAAGCGATGAAATGCAATACTTCCTTTGTCATCAAAATAACTTTTATCGCACCCATATAATATAGCACATCTCATCCCAGGCATATTTCTTTTCAAATTAGTAAAGTATCTCACTAAAAACGTAAAATAAAAAATGTATTCACTATTAAATATTAACGTTGACACTCATAAGCTTTATTCGGGTTTCGTTTTTCGGACGGTTTGAGAACGATTTGCTGACTGCGAACAACTGGATGTGCAGTAGACTAAATCCAAGGACTATTTATGTACGGTTTGAAAACTATCAACAAATGAAAAAACCCGAACGCCTTATTTTTTAATATCTGATACAAAAAGTAAATTATTTTGTCCACAAACCTAAAATGTTGGATAAACTGTTCATCACTATATAGGGGTACTGTTTCTTCGGCATAATTCTCATTTTTTACTTTTTTCTGTAATAATTCGGGTAAAAAAATATTTGCTACCATCTCCAATCCATCATCATCTGATGATGAAAAAGATGAGGATGAATCTGACGAGAATTCTGCCAATAAATCCATAATAATATACTCAATAAACTAAAATACCAAGAATAATTTGAATTTAAAATGTACATTACAAACAACAATGACTGAGAAATGACCAAGCGCATGCGTCAATTAGTCCACGAAAAATTCTTACTTTTAACCTTGGACTGATTTGACAGTTTTCAAATCGTCCGAAAACAGTCGGAAATAAAACCCGAACACCGAACTAAAATTATAGAACGGTTCGAAAACCGTACAAGAAAAACCCGAACACAGGATTTTTTAGTGCGCAGAATCCTGACAGTTTGAAAACAGTAATCAAGTAAACCCGAACAAAGCTATTTTGACTATGTCGACTCTACGTCGACCTAAAGTGATGCAATAATATTTAACTATAAAACATGCACATTTTTGCATGGTGTATATAAAATTTTTATTTCGTAGCTTTTTCTCATTTTCTGATACTTAGCAGGTAGTAAATATATGTAATTTCAATATATATGATACATGCAGTTGAAAATATTTCTAAGTGGTAATCATTATCAGTAGTATTGTATACCTTACGTATTTATTTGCTTATTACTAAATACTTAATACACCTATCTTTGTCATTTAGAGTGATTTATCAACTTAACTTGTGAAAAATGATAAATTTTAATATTCGCGCCAAACTCTCGTTACAACTCGGAGGCTTGTCGGCAGATCGTGTTTGCCACGCCTTTCCTCTCCTCTCATTGTTGTTGGCGTCTGTAATGTAAGCCAACAGAAGTGTTTTTGTGTATATTTATAACAGTATTCCTTGCAGATAAATTTAGGCTAGTAAGAAAAATTTTGCTATTTCCTTACATTCAACTAAATAAACGGTTTATAATATTTTTATTTGCCAGTATTCTTAATTGGCGTAAATGGCTACCAATGATGTTTTAGAAAATGTAAATATATTATTATTAACCAGTTTAATATGTAATTTTGATAGGTAAACAGTTAAAGCATTGCATTGTATTTAAATAATAATTATTGTATAGTATTCGTATACTGATACTGTAAATTTTGTCCAAATATAGCGGCGTTACTTCGTATGCATCCAATTCCACCAAACTGGCTTAGCACCTATTCACTGTAAATGGCTAACACTAGAGAATTCAGATTTTTTTCAGCATCTACAAAGTACCAGATAGGATAGCATTATAATTTGGCGTTTCTCAGAAAACAGGCTGGACATCCTACAATGTAAGAAAAGTTTACTTCGAACAAGGTAAATTTAACAATAATTATTTAATTTTTATGAATACTTAAGGTCTGTTCCAACCAAGCAAAGAACCGTTCTAAAATAGTAATTTTTGTGCGCAGTGGTGTACTGAGTTGCGCAGTGCACTAATTTGGTCTTGTGAGTGGTAATATTACCGTTCTAGAACGGTTCTTTGCTTGGTTGGAACAAACCTAATATAATAACTATTAGTGACATGCTGTGTGCTATGCATTAACTTGTAATATTTAATTCAAATTAAGTTGTATTAATAATTCTTTTAATTGATGAATATCTCTTCGATACATTTTTTAAAGATACATTTTATGAATCCGTATTGATTTTAAATAGTTGCTTCACATTTAACTTATACTTCGCACACAGACTACGTTGTTAAATTCGATGTACCTAACTTTTACTATGTAATGTGCAACATTTTATATTATTTAAATAATATTGTTAAATATTTTATATATTTAAAGTAACTTGTAATATTTGTATGTAAAATTAAAATTTAATGTAATAGTTAATGCTAATAAAATTGTCTATCAATATTTTTTGTTTTTATTCTGTCCCAAAACCAATCCATACGTCATAAATATGTAGAAAAAACTACGTCGTGAAATAACGTAATCATACGTTACAATTTCGTCGATAAAACATGTCTATTGTACGTCATAGGGTGACGTAATTTAACGTGACTGGGTGACGTCTTTGGGCTGTGACATTTTCACGTCATATTTTAGTAGATTTGACGTCATCCAAGAAGTCAAAACGACGTAACGGGTGACTAAAAAATTACGTACAAAGTACGTCATGCTGTCAGCTGGGGAGTACCCCGTAGTTCCCGACCCCGCATAGATCCCTGAACAGTGTGTAGAGAATGGACTCTTAAAACATTTAAAAAAATAGCCACAAGAAAAACATTTAAAAAGATAGAAAAATAGACAAAACTAAAACAGAGACTTGTTCCAACTTAAAATAAAAAATCGCCAGTAAGAGATTTTTATTGTACACAATACAAAACTATAAAGAATGATTTTATATACATTTTAATAAATAATACTAAAACCTACAAATAAAAACAATCATTGTCACTGAGACTTTTTAAAATAAAGACTTTCTTTGTGCCACATCTTACAAAACATATAAAATAAATGCCACCGGTTTAAAATTTTTAACACGTTATAGACTGCTGAATTCTATAATTATTTTTCCTCACAAAGTAACATAATCACATTTAAAGAAAGAATAGGATAAATTTTCTGGATTACATTACTGTGTGGTTTATTTAACAGTATTTTATAGACAAAATATTTGTTTCATAGGATTTATTTTTATAACAACTTAAAATTCCTGTAAATCATGATACCATTTTTAGTCTGGTCGAGAAGTCATTTAAATCGGATTTGGGTTACATCGATCCGAAAAATCTGATTTTGGTGTCAATCGATTCGAAATGACAAATATAAAAATGTTCCTAAATATCAAAATACGTTTTAAAAAATTTTCTTTTGTTATTAACAATTTAAGATTTTAAAAAAAGGGGGTTTAAATTTTTGCTAATAACTCATAAACTATAATAGCTAGAACAAAAAACTGAACGGATTCTTAAAGGGCAGGAAATTTCCAACAAAAAAGTCATAACTCCCCGAATTGTAGCTTAATTATTTATATGTCTAAATTAATGTTGAAAATGGCATGAAAAACGGGCGGCGCGTCACCGTCGCAACGACCAAATGACATAAATTATTTTTTTTTCAATAAGTAAATATTAATAAAAAAAATTAAAAAAATTCTAGCACTAACAGAACATTAATTTATGTCATTTGGTCGTTGCGACGGTGACGCGCCCCGCCCGTTTTTTATGCCATTTTTAACATTAATTTAGACCTATAAATAATTGAGCTACAAGGATAATAAAAAACTCGTCGTTTTAACAAAACTTCCACTATTCAGTTTTTTGTTTTAGCTATTATAGTTTTTGAGTTATTAACAAAAATGTAAAGCCCCTTTATTTAAAATCTTAAATTGTTAATAACAATAGGAAATTTTTTAAAATGTATTTTGATATTCAGGAACATTTTTATATTTGTCATTTCGAATCGATTGACACCAAAATCAGATTTTGCGGATCGGTGTAACCAAATCCGATTTATGACTTCTCGACCAACCTATTTGGCCTAAAAGAGATTTTAAACTTTTTTTTGCACCCACATTTCTGTTTTTGTCGCCACATACACATATTCATTATGGCGTAAAAAATATATATCCCCGAAGTTATACATTGTAAACACATTTCCAAAAATAATTCAGGGGTTTAATTTACAAAAATGTCAACTTTTACAGTGTTCCCTGATGGAACATTTAAATTAGTACAACCAATAAATAAATAAATTACTTTTGACAAGTCCATATTCAAAAATTTTAATTTGTTAAATTATGCAAGAAAACAAAACAATTCCTTTGAAATACCTATTAAACTTGATAATTAGGGGAGAGTAGGTACACTTGATCCCCCAATAAAATTTCGCGCTCAAATGACTTTTTTGCGAGAATGTTGGCAACATTGTATAGAACAGACCACATGTTAGCTTATAAACAACATTTAGTAAGAGACGCGCCGATTGTACGCATGGTGTAAAAAGTTTGTGATTTTTCGGGTGTGAAACATATTTTACGGTAAGTTTTATGTTTGTTTTAGTTTATCAGAAAATTGCTTAAGAGGGGATTGTGGTTTGCAGCTTGTTTTGATGCTTTCTTACAAACATTTTGATATATTTTGGAAACCTGGTTTGAGAGGTTATGTTTTGGGTGGTACCAATCTTAAAATTAAATCCATTTCGGGGAGAGTTGATCCCTGTTGTGAGAGTGAGACACGATCCCGGGATCAAGTCTCCCCTATGAATTTTTTTTTTATTTATGTTATGAGGCACGTTCTTATTTAGTTGTTAGTTATTACAGATGCCAAGAATTTTTAAACCAAAGGAAGGAGCAACACCGAGAGTACTGCCTGATGCCGAAACCGTTGCAGCAGCTGTTGCAGAAGTTAAAAATGGGGCTTCCTATAAAGGGACTGCAAAAAAGTACCATATTAATGTTATAACCTTAAAACGAGTGATCCGTAGGAGGGATGATCATCTACCTGGGTTTCAAAAATCACTCATTTTTACTAGCGCAGAAGAAAAACAGCTTACATATTACCTACTACATGCATCCCGTCTAAATTATGGTCTACCCATTCTTAAGTTAAGACAATTGGCATATGAGTTTGCAGTTGCAAACAGTAAAAAAGTTCCGTCATTTTGGGATGAGAAAAAAATGGCTGGCCGGGATTCGGTTCGCAACTTCATGCGCAGAAACGAGAGACCTGAGCCAACTATCTTAGCACGTAGCACTGCGTTTAATCGACACACTGTTGACACATTTTTTGGAAAATTAAGAGCTACGATTCAGAAAAACCAGTTTACACCTGAAAAAATATGGAACGTCGATGAAACGGGGGTGACAACAGTGCACAAGCCATCTAAGATTATTGGACAGAAAGGCATGAAACAAGTTTCGAAGGTGACATCGGGTGAAAGAGGGCAGCTTGTAACTGTTTGTTCTGGAGTGAATGCATGTGGAAACCATATTCCCCCATTTCTTATTTTTCCTCGAACTAACTGGCAAGATCGCATGGTGTTAGGGGCACCACCGGGTTCGGCAGGAGCATGTCATCCATCTGGTTGAAAGAAATTTTTTTAAAGTACTTAGAACACTTCAAAAAATATTCCAATTGTAGCTCTGATAACAAGCATCTCGTTATCCTTGACAAAATCTGAGTATTTATGAAATCCCAGGCCTTCTTGGACAATCCTATCCAAAGGCATTTTCTGCAGCAAACAATTTAAATGGCTTCCGCGTGTCAGGGATTTCACCATTGAATTCCAACATTTTTAGACAGGATGAGTTTTACACTAGCTTGGTGACTGACAGACCAGATCCAGGAGGAGAGAGTAACCGCTGTGAACAAACACCAATTTTACCACCTGCAGGCCCTTCGGGATCCTCACTCCAGGCGGAAGTGATAAACTTAGCTTCGACGGCAAAGACACCAGAGGAAGTTCGACCATTCCCAAAGGCACCTCCAAGATCAGAAAATTCTTTATCAAAAGGACGTAAAAGAGGTCATTGTAGGGTTATAACTGAAACGCCGGAGAAGCAGGAGTTAGAAGCAGAGCGCGAAGAAAGAGAAAAAAGGCTTCGAGTGTAAAAAGAAGTTTTGCTGGTTGAGCAGAAAAGATTGAAGTAAATAAAAGCATAAAAAAAAGGAAAAAAAAAAAGAAAATTGAAAGTGATAGTTCAGAATACGCGGAGTCTTGGAAAGATAGCGGCGACAGTTTGGATGATATCGACCTCAGGGCTGAAGAAAGTGACTGCTCAAACATGTGAGGACGGGTTTTTGAAATATGCTGCCCAAAAATTAAAGACTTTGTGTAGGTAGGATTTCAAAAGGAAAATCATATTTTGTGGGAGAGGTGACCGAAAATATTTTAAGCACCGAAACATTAGTGAACTTTTTAAGAATACGTAAAAAGCACTTCTATTGGCCCACAATTAAAGATGAGGGACTCGTGTTAAGAGTGTAAGAAAAGTGTTGCCAAAACCTGAAATAAGATGTGGATATTTCAACTTTAAAATTAGATTTCCTAATAACCTAACCTAACCATTGGTTAAATTAGTTTTTTGACTTTTAGATAGGATGATTAATTTGTTCCTTTTGTAAGTTCTCACTTTATGCATGTCTATGCCGTGTATTAAACCAATGTTTATTTCTATAACCATTGTTTTTTTTTAAGATAGAACAATAAAGTTTTTGCAAAGAATTATTAATAATAATCCGTTGCAAAAATTAGCAATATTACCATAAAAGTATTGGTAAAGAGAAATACGATCAAGGTAATCATGTGTCCCCACACGAGGGATCAAGTCTCTCTTAAGGTAGGAGACTTGATCCCTATTGCAGAGTGAAACTCAAAAGCCAATGACCCGAATAAATGTTTTTCTTCTAAGTTTAATGTACTTAGTGTTTGCTTCATAAACAAGACATCATATTGATACTAACAGAAATATGAATGTTTTTTTTAACGAAATTATACAAAAAAAATGGGATCAAGTCTCCCTACTCTCCCCTACTTATGCGTAAGTTGTCACAAAATGATAATATTCTTCTCCATTTCAAATTATTTTTTAAAAGAATTTAAAACTTTTATACCGGAAATATTTTTTGCATTCAAATGACATGACATTTGTTAAGGAACATTTTTCATTTTATTTCTAAAATCTTAAATTCTAATCACTGAAAACTTAAGTAACATTTCAAATTAATCTAAACTTTAATAATTTAATAATATACCTTTACAAACTAGTAATAAGGTATTTACAAAAAAAAATACAAACTATCTGAGTCACTTTAGTTTCCTGCATCTTTATTAAATTTCAGAATTATTGTCTTAACTACTCTGCACCATAACAGTTTCAAAAGTTGAATTTTTTGATATAATTTAATTGTTTTGTGCAAATAAAGGATAAATATTTCATAATTAGTGTAATTGAAATAGGTATGTGTGCGTATAAGACAAATGTGAAAAATTAATTTGTTTTTATTTAGAAAAGTTTTTAGAACTTTTAAAATTTCAAAAAAGATCGAAATTGTTTATTAAAAATGCATTTTACGTATTTAATTACCTACATGTTTTTTGATTAAATGTTGGAATATTTGATCAAAAATAGATTCCATTTTATTTATCTTGAAAAATTACAAATACATATTTATTTAATTGTGAAATTGCAATGACACAAAACCTAACATACAAATTTTATTTGACCATTACAATAAAGGTTTTAAATATTTTTAAGGATCTTTATATATTAAAAAACGCTTTATAACGATAAAAAATGTTTCTGTAATACAGTTTTTTAAATCCGCCAATGATTATTAGAACAAATAAAATGAAAACAAACTTGTCAACTGTTATGTACTTAATATTATTTTTTAAATATGTACACAAATGATAGAAAATGGACACAATACGATATTATTTAATCCGCTTGCAACCTCTTTGAAAATTCTTCTTGCTGTCTTTCCTTCCATTCCTTTTTCGCTCTTACCCTCTTCAATTGACCATCCCTTAAAAATATATTTATTAATAAACAACTGACCCTGAAATTAATCAATTAATTCAAGATATTGCATTTTCCCAGCCTTTAGGTTGCATGAAGCTATAGCTATTGAAATTAGTGAATAATAAAAGACAATATTAATATAACGTCTAATAATCTCATTTTATGGTCGGGCAATTTACCAAATAATGCGTGGAGTGTGGAATGAATGTACATCATAAATTCGAACTACCACATAGCAATGAAATTCGAAAATTGTATCTACATAATTATTAAAACAGTAAATTGCATAAAGAATGTATTCAAACTGAAAGATGCAGTAATCATGCAAAACATAGGCAAAATCTGGAATTTTGTACAAAGATCACCAGGACCTAATTTTTGAAATGAGGAGATTTAATTCTCCAGAGAATATGACGTAATGTTCTCTAGAAACAGTCATAAACCGATTCTTGAAATTTATTGGTGGACATTTTTCTCTACATATTAAGAGAATTAAATTCCACATGGTTTTTGTTGGAGAAATCATATTTTCTCTACATATTTGGCTTGTTTGAAAGCAATTATTGAGGTTAGATCACATATTTTTATTTTTATACTGTGGTTAGATATAAGCACTTGACTTGATAGTGTTTGAAAGTAAAAACTTTTGTTTTGTGTTTAGCTACTAGTTTTTACCTAATTAATAAAGTAAAAAATAATGGATCTAGTAAATTTGCAGTTACAATTGAATGTTGTGAATAATTTAGAGGAGGCGATGGCTATTGCAAATCAACCAAGACAAGAGTTTTTAAGAAATCGTGATACCTGAATTTTTTTTATCTGATATTGAATATATTAAACAATTCAGACTTTCAAAAGAGTTAGTGACGCAGCTATATATTCTAATAATTTCTTTTTTTGGCCTTATGTAACAAAACTTCTCTTAGGAGTCACCACTGTTTTTAAAACAAAACCAAAATAATGAAAATTAACATTTAGGCGACCCTTAGACGATCAATTATATGGCGCAATATTGCGAATTGTGCAATATAATTGATCGACTAGGGCTAACATTGAAGATTGAGCAATGATTGAACGAAAGTTTGAGTGAGTTTAATTTTTATTGGGCCATATTTTTATATTGCATCGAGTAGTGACAGTATTGCGCAATAATTTGTAGTCAGCAAGGAGCACAGGCGCGTGTACGTCTATTTATAAGTTACTTGGACACGCTTCGAAGAAAATGGCGACAAAAGAAAATACGAAAGTTAAGGAAAGAGATTTTATTGTAGAATGTATCCAATTATATAGAGAATTACCATCTTTGTGGAATATTAAGAGCAAAGGATACTATGACCGTGATAAAAAAAAGGCGGATTACGAAACATTGTTATCTAAATATAAAGAGATGTATCCACAGGCGAGCAAAGATGACGTGAAGAAGAAATTTAATTCGTTAAGAACTAACTACCGGAAGGAGCTTAAGAAATACCTTCAATTGATGAAATGCGGAGCTAGCACAGACGACATATACCAACCTACATTATGGTATTTTAATGAAATGAATTTTTTATAAAGTTCATATTTGGTGCAATATAATTGAACGTTTGGATTAAAAGCGCCATTCAATATTATTGTACAATAAAATATATTGTACAATGTTATTGCAGGTCTAGGGGCCGCCTTAAAGCACATATGTGCACATATAGTAACCACAGAACTATACTAGAAGTGACAAATCATTGTCAGGAGTCACAACCTGTAAAACATAAAAATTAAGGAACTGCCTCCTCCTGATTGGTTTACTGGATACTTAGAAAAGACACACGTCACATACTTAATTCTCTAGCGAATTATATTCTCCTACCGTTCAAAAATTAAGTTTTCAAATCTCCAGAGAAATTTGAAGGGAGAAAAAGTTCTCTGGAGAATTGATTCTCCTGATCTCAAAAATTAAGTCCCAGACGTTTGAATATATTAAATAGGCAACTAGTCCAGATCTTTGGACCTAAGTTGAAACATTGAGAATACCATGAAAACAATTTTTTTAGGCGACTGTGTCAAATGTTTTAAAATGGATTTATTTACATCCGTAAAGTGTACATTTTTGGTGGCATTTACTTCAAGTCCGCATTCATTTGACGGCTCCTTTATTTATATAGAGCTTTTCAAGTTTATCTGTTCCATGGATAGACCTCTTCCTCCATCTCAAAGTTTGTAAAGATTAGCAATTAGAAACTTTCAGCGTTTATTGAATATTAATATTATGATTTCAAAACATATAGCTAGTGAAAACTGTAAAAAGTGAAACTACAAATACATATATAATATAAATTATAAATATATATAAGTAATATAAATTTATTAGTAAAAGAATCAGCGAGTTCAGTAAACGTCTTACAAGTGTTACACAAAATGATTTCAGCTACCCACCCCCGTGGACCATAAAAATTCCACAATGTAACCTAGAGCTTCTGAAATACCCAAAAAAGGACACACATCTATCTCTCATCCACCACCAATATAGTAATCTCAAAAACAGTTTCTCAAATCACTACCTTGCCTATACAGATGCATCAAAGTCTCCCGCAGGCGAAGTTGTGGGGGTAGCTGTTGTTATCGAAACATCAACCTCGAAATACCACTTACAGCAAGATAACTCAATATTTTCTGGTGAAATTTATGGTATCTCCAAGGCCCTACAAGACTTTCAAAATCAAAACCAGTCCAAAGCAGTAATTTTCACTGATTCATTAAGTGCAGTCCATGAAATTTAAAAATTATACCCAACTCATCCAGTCTCAGCAAAAATAAAAAACGATCTTGGTATTTTATACAAGAGCAATAAAGAAGTGAACTAGTTTGGATACCATCCCATATAGGAATTGTAGGAAACGAGAAAGCTTATCGGATGGCCAAAGAAGCAACCACAATAAATGAAGCAGCCGAAACAACTTCGGAAATACCTTACACCGACCTTTCATACAACATAAAACAACATTCAAAGCAGTTGTGGATAGAACGATGGCAAAAGCAGAGACATAACAAATTAAAACAAATTAATCCAGATCTATCTACAAATAAACTAAGTCCTTCAGGTCGACGCAACCAAGTAATTTTCCACCGTCTGAGTGACTTAAAGTGCGCGTTGGATGTGAAAAATGTTGTCAGACTTATTAACTATTTAAAAGCAACTGATTTGTACAAACGTATTTAATAATTGTTTATCTGGAATAAGTATTTATATGTATTTAATATTGTACCACCGCTAATAACCTGTCATGGTTGATGCGGGTTTCTCTAATAAAAAAAAATAAATAAATTTATTAGGAGGAATATCTATATAAAACAATATGATCTTTTTATGGAATGGTGCAATCTACATTCAAGTAAATATTTGAAAGGAGAGGTATTCCTTGCTTTTTTTGGAGAAGACCAACACTTTGAAGTCGTCAATAAATACTGTAGTCTCTTACTCAATGTTACACTGTCAAAAACGGGTCAAAAATAAAATTGTTATTAAAAAGTTTCAAAACTAACTGCCATTCTTAATTTGTCGAGGCACTGCTAGAGCAACTCAACGGCTTCTCGGACAATTTGGATCATCAGCCATACAGTCCAGACTAAGCTACTTTCTTTGAAGAGGTTATTGCGAGGTTATTGCAAAGCTTGTCCACAGACAAATGCCTCAATCTCTTCGGTGATTATGTCGAAAAGTAACCGTAAGTGTACTAATCTTGGTAATAAAAGTATTGTTTTAGATCAACTTGTCTTTTATTTATAGCCTATAGAAGGTTGAAAAAAACGGCCCTCGAATTTTGGTAAACAATAGTTATGTAAATGATGCTCCCGTAGAAAATCCAGAAAATAAAGTATCTATTAATAATTTCATGTTTAAAGGTGGAATTTTCTAAATGTAATATTAACAACAAACAAACCTAGAGTTGGTTAATCATAAGGTATATCATTTTCACTACCTAATAATAGTAAACATTTAAAATTATTAGAATAATGTGTTAGTCACCTAAAAAATGTTGTGTGTACCTCGGTCACATGATCTTTTATGGCCTCAACTACATTTCAGTCATAAAAGATCAACTTTACGAGCCTGGTACACAAATAACTAATAGTTTAAATATACTTACCACACTAAATCAACTAATCCCCCTTGTTTCGCTATCACACTTTTTACTCTATTTGCGAAATCTATGGCTGTTTCATCTTGTTGTTGATACATAGGTGGTAAGTACCAGACATCACATACTATAGCCCAACTAGTCATCATCATATATAAATACTGTACCATCGAATACCTAATAAAGAGAAATCGTTTTACAATTCTCAATATTTTTATTACTTGCAATTATTAAGCATTAAAAACTGGCCAGATTGTATTGGGAGGATATACATATTTTTTCAATAATTGCATATTGTTTATATTTCACTTTTATCATCAGTAGTTTGAGAATATAAATTGATGGAAGATACGAAAGAAAGTATTAATGGTGTATTTATTACAAATATTATTTGCTTGAGAGTAAATTACACGTAATTTAAATTAATGAATCCAGTGGCAGGGTTCAAAGTATATGGTGGGGACATCTGAATCGATGAGGATAAAGTTTCGTCAAATCATGCTTATATATTAGCCTACTAGTAGGTAGAGGCCGTGGATTCTGAGGGTGTGTTCGGGGAGCACGCTTTCGAGCTATGTAGCGCCAAGAGCCATATAACGCAAACGAGGAATAGTACTAGATAGCGCCAAATGGCGCAAATAGCGTGCTCCCCGAACACACCCTGAGTAGACCTGTGACGTCAACCGGCGCAGTACACAAATTTGTGTTTGAAAATTGTCCTATTAACTATACTAATAATTGCAGCCCTTACTGATTCATTCTAGTCAGTCCGCCGTTTACGTCGTATTGTCTCTTTGAATAGCGCAGTAAATTTTGCTTATTTTTAAATTATATTATTTAGTTTTGTGTATTTTAATTATAGCAGTTATTTAGTTGTGCGCAACTATTTACGACGTCACGGGTCTACTCAGAATCCACGGCCTCTACTAGTTTCCATAATAATTTATAAACCATGATTTATTTAAATATGAGGAAAATAATTAAGAGAAAAAATACTATAAATATGATCGAGATGCTACTACTGAGAAAAATGGACTGGGAAAGTAGTGACGTAAGTGTCCAAGCAAATGATTCCAAACAACTTTTTTTATGGTATGTTTTATAGGTGTTATTAACTATTTATTGTATTTTCTTAATTTTTGAGAGTAAATTACTGTTTTTTCATTAGTAAGTGTTCATTCATATAATTTACAATTTTCTAAAGTAGATAGACGAACCACCAAATACGGAACTACGAATAGAAATGAAAGCAAATATACTCCCGCCAAAACTCATTAATATTTTTAACACAACCATAGGATGGCGCTGATCGTTGCGTCTACTCATTTTAATTGTTCTTTTTTTCGGAAGAGGTCTCTCTACTAATACTCTTAACGACAATACTTCTTAATTTAACAGATCTGTATCAATCTGTATTTGGTGAGAAACAGTTTTAAGAAAATTAAGAAAAGATACAGTAGTTCTGAGAATCAGGAAAAGAGCAGGAGTTTTGTCTTCAGTTTTTTTAGTTTTGTTGATGTATATCATCTTTGGTTTTGTGCTTCCAAATAATTCTGTCCCTAAAATGGATTCAAACTATCAACCCCCCTTATCCAAAAGGAAATGTTGTGTACCTACATGTACAAATCGTGAAGGCAAAATGCATCGTTTTCCAAAAAATGAACCAAGTGTGTTTAGTGAGTGGATTTTAAAGATACAGTCTTTAAATTATAAAGACTTGTCAGTTAAAGACATTTATAAAAAATATGTGTTTAGTGAGGAACATTTTTCTAGTAACTGTAAAGTTTTAGGTACCAAAAGAGGTCTTATAAGAACAGCAGTTCCAACTTTAAATTTACCTAGTAAGTGAATAAATCAAATTGTAATTTATAAAGAAAGAAAACCTGTACTAGCAGATCATGCAAACTTTTTTATGCTGAAAGGACTGTATAAACAGTGGAAGCAACCATTATCTTTTACATTTAGTGAAGGACCTCATAAATCCATGGCATTAAAAAATTTGCTGAAGGCAGAGACAACCAAAGAGACGGTCAAGTACATAAGCATTTTTGTTCGATTGTCCAATAAAATAGTCCTGTTAGCTTTATCCTTGTTTAGTTCACAAGTTTATGAAATTTCACATCTCTGTTTTATTTATGGAAAGTAAGCGCAGATGGCACTAGGAGCATGGAATTTTTGACACAACGGCAAACGTTAGAACATAAAGTTTGTTTGATATTCTGTGGTAAATGTGAAATGTGACGTGTCAACTGTCAAAGTATTCAGTCGCCATTGACGAGTTGTATTAACTGTGTTTTTTGTGGCGTTTTTAGAATAAGTTCAATAATTTGAGTTTTTATTTATAAACTGTGTAACAGTGGGTTGCAGAACAATTATTTTAGACTTTTGTTTGGTGATTAGTTTGTGTGTAACGATAGCTAAAAAACGATGTGTTTTTTTATGCATCCTTTTAGTCTATATCTTGTCATTTCTTTGAAAAGTTAAGAACCACTTATACATCATTTATGTTTCATAAAAAACCACTTTTTGTATTTTTCAATAAAGTATGTTTTTTTTTAGTTTTGTATTTAATTTTGAATGAAAGAAATAATAAAAATAAACGAAAAAGGGTTTGCCCGCGCCTTTTTAAATTTCCTGACAAGCGCGAGCGCCATCTCAACTCACTTTCCGGTGTAACAGTGGGTTGCAGAACAATTATTTTAGACTTTTGTTTGGTGATTAGTTTGTGTGTAACGATAGTTAAAAAACGATGTGTTTTTTTATGCATCCTTTTAGTCTATATCTTGTCATTTCTTTGAAAAGTTAAGAACCACTTATACATCATTTATGTTTCATAAAAAACCACTTTTTGTATTTTTCAATAAAGTATGTTTTTTTTTAGTTTTGTATTTAATTTTGAATGAAAGAAATAATAAAAATAAACGAAAAAGGGTTTGCCCGCGCCTTTTTAAATTTCCTGACAAGCGCGAGCGCCATCTCAACTCACTTTCCGGTTCTGGTGGACCAATTCATTACTGTAGAACAAAAATTTAACATGTACTTGGGCGTCTCTTGGTTGTCTCTGCTGAAGGTTCTAATCTGCAAATGTCAAAGTATAGGTTTGAAGGTAGTATCGACGGTTTGTGACCAAAGTGAAAATAATGTCGGAGCTATTAGACTGCTAATGAGTGAAACGAAGGAGGAATACTTAAAAAGAAAAGAAAACAAATTTTTGTGATCAATGACATGAAATTATTCCCATATTTGATGTCCATCATATTTTCAAGTGTTTGAGAAATAATCTTTTGAAACATGACTTGTATTTTAAGCAAAATAAATAAATAATTGATCATTTTTTGATTGTAAACATATATATTTACTTTAGTTTCGTTGAAATGTAGCTGTCTATTTTATCACAGAGTACTTCTTATTGACAGATAGATGGCACTAGATATAAATTTAAGGAATCTGTATTATCGACAATACGTTTTAACACAACCGCTGCTACTCGATGTCGCATACGGATCTAGACAGTAACTAGGTTCTTGCCATTCTATTCGTAGTTCCGTATTCGGTGAGACGAACAATTTCGGTAAAAATATTATAACATAACCTTCAAAGTTGTGCATTGTCATAAATTTTAAGCATACTTACAAAAATGGTATTTTAAAAATCTAATTTGGAAAGATTTTGCTTATATTATGTATTTAATTAGGTTACTTCCGTTATATTTCAAAGTATAATAATAACAAAATAACTCAAACAAAAATTATTTCTGGAAATTTATAATGTTGCCATTTGGAATCATTTCGTTGACATTTCCCAGTTCAACAGCATAGAACGCAAATTTTGACGTCACACTTTCCCAGTCCATTATAAGTGGAATATTTTTTCTTTTAAAATACAGGGTTATTACAACATAATCATCGAGTTTTTAAAAAGTACATTTCTGAAGGTTGTACAGATATAATATCAAATGACATATCACTAGAAAAGGAATGTTCAAGTTTAAAACACGCGCTTGCGAACGCCGTTTTACCTGCCCAGGTAGCGCCACGAGCTCATGCAGTATACAAAATGGCGACTATGCAGCAGAAAGCGTTTTGTGTGTTAGAGTATGCGCGATGTTTATCGGTTGTTACAGTGCAACGTGCATTCCGACGATGGTACGGAACTGATTCTCCAGGTCATCAGATCATTCTACGATGGTATCGATAATTCAAATTTTATTGTGAATATCCTTTAATATGCGTTTCTATTAAAAAATTATTTTTGCAAATTTAATCCTGACCTCCATTCTTTACCCACACTTGCCAATATCTGAGATAAAAGTACCAAAGAAGTTTATTATCACCATCACTCCCCTTTTATTGAATATTTATTTTTGAACACACTATACACTATATCTACTTCCTTAAAAATAATATATTAAGTTATTACTGTATTAATATAGTTTAGATATAGATAACCAAGATTCAACTATGAAAGAACTTATATTTTTTCCACGTATTTATAGGTAAATATATAACGAGTTCCGGACTTCAACTAATAAATAAAACAAATATGAATAAAGTGGTGACCAAAAACTACGAATAATTTAAAAAATTATGAACCATACTACGATGATTGGATGTGTTGTTCGACTAATAGTCAGTAGGTATAAATTTAATACAATTACAAGTGTTAGTTGGAAATTAGAGAAATGAGCAATTAAATAAATGCAGTTAGGAGAAAAATAGTATATTGTGTCACAAGGGAGGAAAGTGGGAATTAGAAGCCCGCGGCCATATTTGCTGCCAGAGTCTAACGAGCAGCCTTTTTTTCAGTTATCTCTGAGCCTTTATAATATGTATGTGCTGATCTGGCTATCTTCGATTTATGAACTCTAGAACGTTTTTAACTGGATCCAGGTAGCAAGTTTTTACCGGTATTAAAAAAAATCAACTGGAGAAAAATTGATGAGGTACATGAAATTGAATTACCTGCTACTATTCCAAAACGCATCTCCAAATCTAGGATCATATTTTATAGCAACTGGATAAATAACACCACCTACTTCAAAGCTTCCTTTTTTAAACTGCATCACAGATGTGTTATTAATACATGTTCCTTCTGGAAATATGAGAATCGGAGGATTTTTTGGATTGCTAACATGTTGCTTTAATCTGAAAAATAAATTACTCTATAATTATTATATTTAACAAGTTAAACTATCGCATCAAAGTTATAATCAACTTTTTTCATGATATCAAATAATGTTTGAATAAAATAAGAAAGTAACTTATTTATTTTACATAATATTTTGAATAAAAACTAAAACGAGGTTATTAGTTATTAAAAGTACATTGAACTTTAGTTATCACCTAGGAAATATTTACTATAATTTAATGAAACTATAAATATATAGATATACCATTCACTGACACCCAAAGGTTCACAGAACATAATATTACTACAATATACAGTGCGCGGCTAAAAAATGGAAACACTTATTATACAGCTAACAATTTAAGACAAAAATCCTGAAATATATTGCTTTTTTTTAATTTAACCATTTGGCACGAATTATGAAAAGTGCGGAAAATGGTAATTTTTCAAAACATGTAGATAATGTTTGTCCCAATGAATTCCTTGTCTATAAAGTCATACATATATTATCATCGCTATCAATTTGCGGGGACGCAATTTCACAGCCTCTTAATTTCAATAGTGTTTATTTTGGCGGATATCGTATGAGGAAAGATAAAGTTTTGATTATTTTAAAAAAGACAGTAATAAAAGATTATAAAAAAATAAAAGATAATTAAACAGTTAATGAAATAAAAAGAAATCAAAATTACTGAAGGAACATTGGATAGTAGTCGTAGCTGTGGAATATTTGAAAAACAACTGGAAGGCAAGGGATTTGATAAGATAGAAGAAAAAGAATATAGTGAATAGAAAGACATTAAGAAAGTAGTTAAGTCAGATAGGTTAGGCCAGGTTATTTTTATAGATAGGTAGGTCAATTTTTAAATTAAAATAAATTTTGTTCAACGAAAGTCCTATAAAACCTTAATTGTACATGTGCTTCCTAAAGTATAATGTTACCTATTATTTACTCGTGAATAATGAACTATTATTCACGGTATGACTTCACTGTCTAAACTTGGTATAAGAATATTGCTCATAACTTCATATTCGTGAAGAGCATTATATGCTCGTTGAATAATATACTATTTTGAACCCAAATATATCCTCAATTTTAAAATGAATAATTATTATTCTATAGGTTTGAACCCATAGAAAAATTTGGAACAGAAAACCCTCCTGTAAAAGAACATCATGTGCTGAATGCATAGGTACACCATCTTGTAACCAGATACTAGTTTTGTTGGCGTTTGGAAATATATTGGCAGGTTTTGTTCGCAGAAATTGCAGATAAAGCTCTCCTGTAAAATTTATTCAGAAACTTTTTTTTTTCATTACCCAACAACACATTGATTTTATAAGGATGTTGATGACCTTCAGTGAGAATTATCCTTACTTTAGTATCTGCAATTTTTACGATTTACTGAATTATTTAGGCAAATGTACTATCATCAGAAAACAATCTGTTTAATGAAACGGAGATTGCCTTTCCTCTGTAATTTATTCTCATACTACATACTACTCATACTATTACAGGATTTCTGTCAAAATTAGTGTTTGCATTTGTTCCATAATTTAGCTGTTCAATTAAATTTATTGTACTAACCCTTACTCCGTGGAAGTCCATCTTACTAAGAACAATAAAGAACGAAACGTTTGAACAAAACTTCCACTTTTAATTAAAAAATTAGCATTTTTAATTCAATGACAGCTGCCGATGATAGTTTTATCGAAACAGCTTTATTGTTCCCAGTAGCTGATTAATCTTCAATATTAATTTTACACCAAAAAAACCTAAAAAGTGGGGACTTAATGGTTAGGTTAGTAGGTTACCTGTTAGCTACGGCACTCCTATCTCTAGTTTCGGATCTTTCAAACCAGATATGGGGAGATGCTCTTGCCAAAGCTCTTTGGAAAATTCCCAAGAAACCGCCATGGCGTTGACCTATCTATATGAATGTTAAAGAAATATTAGCGAAGTTAAATTTGCATATAAGGATTTACAAAACTTTTATTAAAATCGCTAATGAATTTAAAAAAAATTGATTTTTATATTTTTTCTACTCCTATTTTATAATACATTAGTTAAAAGAATATGAGGTTCATTATGATACAAATTTAAGCGAATAAAAGATAGTTATTTTCATTAAGATACAGATTTTTCAGCCAATAGCTTAGTTTTTACTCTTTAGAATCAGTAATTTTGTAGTCTTCTGATACAGTTTTTCTACAAAAAATTATATTTTTAATGACAATGAAGATTTTTTCTGAATCCTCCACAAATTACAGAAATAGCAACAGATGCCGTTAATAACATATAGCATGATAAAACAAAATGTTTGATATTTCTAAAAACATATTTTCGATTTAATGGTTTAATTTGAACTAGTACCTAGCAGTAAAAAAAGAAGTAGAAAAAATATTGTATACAACTTTCATGTAATGGCTATTAATATATTAGCATGTAATATATAAAACTCGCCTTTGGATTAATTGGGATACTACCCTTTATAAAATAAAAACGTTGCAAATCCTTTCAAAACCAAATTAGTTGCCAACCAATGGTTTATACAAGGTGATTCATAACTATTGGGACATAGGCTTAGGGCAGGTTGTTTGGACCAAAATATGGCGATAGGACCAATTGTTGACTTATTTTTAACAATCTAAATCTAATCTTCTGTTGTTTGCTCCATGTTTAAATGATGCTTGAAATTGAAATAGATACAGTTCGCAAGATTAATAGTGGCAGGTGATAAGTAAAACTTATCGCGGTGGCCCCATCCGTCCCTGGATATTTAAGTCATATTTTCTAATAAAAATCAATAAAAAGTTTCGTCATCAATTGTTAAATAATACCTAAGACAGGTAATATTGTATAAAAATTATGCATCTCTCCGATTTTATTAAAAATCGATAAATATGCATTGAAATTTTTACCAAAAAATAAAAATTAAAAATGTTTAACGCTCTTTTTCTTTCCACAGCAATAATTTATTGAAGTATATTTGACCCTATCGCTATATTTTGGTCAAAACAATTTGCCCTTAGCATACGACCCAATAGTTATGAATCACCTTTTTAAGATAATTAATATTACCTTTATTTAGTTGACATTCACAGCTTTTATAATATTTAATAAAAAACAAATCATGTTGAACACTTATTATTTTATAAACCATTGTTGGCAAAAATGTAAAGACACACAAACATACCAAAGAATAACAGTTATCACACATGAGTATAAGCACATCGATGGGCGATGTATGATTAGCCACACATATCCCATTCTTCGGTCTATTTTCTTCGTTGTGATATGTGATAACTGACGAAATTGCCCTCGATAATATCCCGAAGCACATAATTGACACGTACTTGTTGAGTAACGTCTTGAAGTCGCTAGGTTTTACGTACCCCACTAAAGCTGTGCACAACGTAAGCCAAAATACCTGCGAATATTACCAAGTAACAGTACCCAAATAAGCATAATTCTAATACAAATAATCCATACGATACAATACAAAATACATAAACACTTTATACTCTTACTCTTATCAAACAAAATGCTCTTATTAATTATGCAGCGGTTGTCATACTTAACGCCTCCCAATTTTATTTCAAAACAATTTTGCGCCACGCGTTGTATTGCTACAATTAAATAGTCAACCCGGGGAATTATACAAGGCAACAGCTGGTATAGTCGTATTTGCTTGGAGCGGCGGACGATGATGTTTCGCGAAATACACATATTATGTCCAAAAGTTAAGAATAATGGAATATTTCATCTTTTTATTAATTTTTATAATAAATTTTTTTGATATAAGTAAACATCATTTTGCTACAACTCAAACCAATACTAAATAAATCTTGAAGTCAGATAAACATACAAAAAAAATGATTTATTCTTTTGAGGTGAAAATTGTACAATGTATTACAATTTTTTTAAAATAAGTTAATAAGTAAAAAGAGGTTATTAAATAAAATTAATAATCAGTATTTCCTCCTTGGGTCTGTATGCATGAATGTAGGCGATGTGGCATGCTATCGATTAAATGGTCGAGCTGGGCTTGCGGAATTCTCTCCCATTCTTCACGAGCAGCATCTTTAAGTTCTCGTAGAGTAATTGGGCAAGGGTTTCGCTTCTTAATGTGTGTTTTAAGAATATCCCAGGCATATTCATTGACGTTGATGTTAGGGGAATTTGATGGCCATCTTATGTGGATATTCCTTCTTATTCCAACAAATTTTGTACTGCAGCTGTTCGATGTGGAGATGCATTGTCATGTATAAACAGAAATCCATCACCTACCGCCCCCAGGAATAGACGCACAGGATTTAAAACTTCCTCGATGTACAAAGCACCAGTGATTCTTCTCTCCAAAACCAGGAGAGGCGTCCGTGTACCCCTCATAATACCACTCCAAACCATAATACTCCCACCTTCAAATGGAACACGTGGTTGGGCTGTTTCTAATCGGGCTTGTCGTCCTGGGGCCCTCCAAACTAGCGTTCTTCGCGAATCAGAAACCAAGCCAATTCTTCATTCAACAGAGAATATCACGTAATTTCCGTTAGGACCATGGTGTAACATTTCTTGAGCCCATTGCAACCTTACAATTTTTTGTTGATAGTTTAGTTTGGGAACACGTAAAGGTCTTCTGCGATACAAATTTACCGCATTTAATCTTCGTATAATTGTTTGCCTTGAGATATTCAGTCCTTCAAGTCTAGCAATTTCTCTGGATATGCCACTTGTAGATTCCTGTCGATTTCTTCGAGCTATCAATGTTATCTACCGGTCTTGTGCTGCTGTTGTACATCGATTTCTGCCACTTCTGGGACGATCCTTCACATCATTTGTGTCTTGGAATTTTTTTTTAATTTCTGATACAGCACCCTGAGTAACACCAACAATATTCATGATATCACTTTGACTAAAGCTCTGTTGGAACAAAGCAATTTCTCTAGACCTATTAAAATATATCATGTCTCTGGGCATTTTTAAACAGCTCAAATGAAATTTAAACAAGAATTGGAATAATGTGAAAGCACCCAAATCAATTAAATATGACCAAATTAATACAAAAACGAATCAAACTTAGTATTATTTTGATTTAAAAACGCTTTAAAATAAATATCAACAAGAGTTATCTACTTAGATGTTATTTGGACACATTGCATGATTCTTCGGGAAGCTTTAGCGTCTCTAAGCCCTGTACGTGTACTCTGTAACAGAATAGAAAGGAAATTTCTTTCTATGTTAGGAACACAAAACAGTCTAACCCACAAAACAATCTAAAGTCTGGGATGTTAGACTGTTAGACTGTTTTGTGTTCCTAACATAGAAAGAAATTTCCTTTCTATTCTGTTACAGAGTACACGTTCTGGTCTAAATATTGAAGTAGTTAACTACATAAAAATTAGGCCATTAAAATCAAGGATTTTAGCTGCTCCTTGTACAGATATGGGAGCTGAATATAAATCTTTGTTATTTTATTCTTCATCCAGATGGTTCAAGTGGTTAGGTTGTCAACCTTATAAACGAACTGAGAAGTGAAATAGTTTTCTTATTTGGTAGGTATATATCTTTAAACAACAATAGGTACTCTTAATCTTCAACTGCAGGGAAAAAACTTCAATATATTTTATTGAATATTTTTGTAAAACAATGTATTTATGGAGAAACAAGTTTAACTGTTTTGATATGTACGAATATCCGACAATACTTGTTTGGAGAAGAAGATATCAACTTGTCCAATGGGGTGTTTAAGTAAAAAGTTAAGACCGCATTTTTATTTTTTTCTGAAACTAGAGATAATATAATATTGAAAATATATTTTACTTTTTTATTTTCTTCTAATTTAACAGAAAAAAAAACGATAAAAAAATTTACAGAATGTATGCAACACTACGTACAAATACGTCACAAGTAGCTGCGACAGATTCCAACAAAAGTCGTATCCGTACATAGAAGATTGGTTGAAAGTTGACTTTTGAATTGTTTATGTTTATGATTCGTGAACCATAAATATATCCACATGAGGTAAATTATTTGAATTTGCCTTCACAAACCATGCCATTTTTCTATTTATAATAAAAAACAGTAAACGGAATATCACAAAATAAATTCACAAACAAATCAACAATGAACAAATACCAAGTATAAACAAACTCAGTGCAAGTGACGTGGTGCGTAATGTGATTTGAACGAAGCTCAGCTGTCATTATTTGATGCTAACTTCACATTTACCCTTGTGACGAAATATCTTAAATGGCGGACTTTTCAAATTAATTTAAGTAAAAAAATTTAATTCAACGTAATATTAAAAAGACATGTTTTAAAAATAAAAAAATGGTGCAGCGATATTTTAATAATAATTAGTTAATATTGATTTTTTATTAAGGCGTTTTTAAGATTTACTTAAACACCGGATTGGAATTAGGTTTGTAATCTATTTGACAGTAAACCTATTGACCTACCATTGGAAAAAGAAGAATAACTAATAGACGTTTAGTCCAGCACTTCACTGAAAATTGATTTCAGTACCAAATATTCAACAAATTTCTGCATTGAATTTTTAAATGACCCCGCATTAATGCAAAGCAAAAATGAAACTAATTTTGTTAGTTTTTGTGAAAAAAACCTTTTCTCCTGTTACTTCGTTAAAATATAAATATCAAAATCTGCTTCAGCTAGAAAAAGAACTTGAGTTGTCATTTCCAATGTGTAATCCAACAGAGATTGTGTGCCACAAAGCAAGCGCTCTACTGCTTTTAAGAGTGTTTAAAACTTTGTTACGCTTATAATAAATTTGTAGTTCAATATTTGTCAATAAAAATTTTATAAATCAGTTTTAATAATTTTGTTTTTCAACCCCCTTACCAACTTAACACGCTCAATACTTTGAGAATCGCTGAATTATGACATACCGAGAGTTTATGTACATTAGACACCATCCAGCAGCTAAAATATTAAAATTATATAAAATCTTTTGACATTTACCGTGATATTAATCTATAAACATATATTTTCATAAATGTAGTTATTATTTCAAACAATAAGGCAGTTCAAATTACCTTTTTTAAACTGTCATTTCATTAGTCATAAAAATGTGGTAAATTAATATTAAATAACTGTTTATTTAGAAAAATCACTTCTATGAACCTCCGTAAGCCAAGTTCTACTACTATGAATTATCAAATAGGGTTGAAAATAAAAATGAATTGGTTAAAAAACTGAATTGTACAATAGAACTTTTCTTAAAATATATTCATCATTTTGAAAGTATTCAACCATTCATCCCGAATGATTTTGCATTGATCACGAAGTGAGAATTTAAAATAATTCAAAAATAACTATCTTTTGAATATACTTTTAACCAACCAAAAGTTTGTATACAAATAATAACATATAACGTAATATAAGCGTTTTTAAAAGATATGACCCAAGCGCGATATTGCTTTTATTTTTAGCCGAACGCCTTTGATATTTGTCACTTTCGAAATGTGCGTTGTCATTTTCTTGAGGGCTGGTGGAAATTTTATTATCTTATTTGTAAAATAAAATATTCATAGTCTGATTCATCTGATACAGATAAATATTGGAAACAAAAAAATTAAAATTCGTCCAAACAGTAAAAATGCATTTACTGGATGCAACCAAAAGATTGCAATTTATGGACTATTATGAACAATAACATTTCATTAATATTGGAAAAATGTGTTTGTGAAATATTTAAACTCAAAGTTTGTAACGTCACAAATAATGCATTATTTGAATAATATGTATGAGTAGTTTTACTGGTGATAAAAATTGATGGACCATTTAAAATATTTGATGCAAGTGATCACTCACAAAAATTTTTATGGTTCTTGGTTTATTGTACATATTGGATTATTACTTTCAGTCTATTTTTCTATTTTATGCTCAATAAACTATTTAATAGTTGTGGTTATTATTTTTATTAATCTACTAATATACTTATATACTAATGGATGACAAAGTCTAATTTCCCGTAATCATTAGGCAATTATTCATGTTTCAATTTAGTTATTTTTAATCAGTTTAATGTTATTAAAAATACCTCGGATATAATAAGGATACATAAAAAATTGTTACATTATCATTACTTTTATTCGTATTAAAAATTACTCCAATGTTTTTCTACATTTAATGATTTTGTGGTAAGTTTTCAAACTCTCAATACCAACCCTATTTATTATTAAAGCAGAATGATTACTTAGAATGTATTTATTCCTTTATAATAAAACTATTGTCATTGAAGTGGATTACCTTGTATTTTCCTAAATTGAACTAAGTACATTTAAATATTAATTAACCAAGTTAATTATTTATTTTAATTAACCATGTTCTTATTATCCATATTAAAACTTATTTAGCAGTATATATGTTTTAAATTTAATTCTAACACTATATGTTCTCTTCTTAGAGCATGATGATGGTCTGTTGACCGAAACATATAGCACTGATGTAACTTTTACCATTAAATTACTTATATATTCTGGGTGGACTTTTAGTGAAGTTTTATTCCTACTATTTAGATATTTAGATTTTTAGTGAGTGTTTAGTACCCCATTGAGTTATTTGTATACATGTCAGTAAAAAGTACTTTCAAAATATTGTAATTCATTGTAAGTACCTACTAAATTAAACCATTAATAAGAACTTTAAAATACTGTTTAATTTATTTAGGTACTTTTTCTTTTGTTTAAGAAAGAAAAAAACTTAAAACTCCCATTGTTTGAAATGTTATTTAATTTTTTAGTTTTTAAGTTTTTAGTTTTTCACTGTCGTTTGTTTTGGAGCATACTGTACCTAGTTATTTGGAAATACTTCTTATCAATTTATTTTACTTTAATTACTTTTAACCGGAACTAAATATTATAATGTATTTAATCAAATAATTTGATAATAGTAAATGCTACACAGAAGAAAAACTACAGAACACATACAAATACATTTACAAGCTTTCTTTTCACAGTATCATTATATTAATACATTGTATTAATAAAATGGACTAATGTAGGACATTCCAGATCAAGAATATTTGAAGTTATCAAAAAATAGCATAATAAAATACTAAAAAAAATTAAGTTCATAAAAAAATAATGCAGGAATAAAATGTTTGTGGAGACTAAAGAATAGTGCCTACAGCTTCCTAGACACTGTATCAAAATAAAGCTAGCAAAGAAAGGGTGGCATTACAATGAAAATTCATGACTCATTTTTTCAGCAGACAAAAGAGCTTGTTTAATTTATCCGCGAATTAATATCAGAACAAACAAAACAGATGATAACATTCAAATTTTTTATCTTATCAGAGTCTGTTTAAGTACACTTTGATCATATCTACATTATAAATAATTTCTTTATAAAAAAGTTAATTAAAATTCAAATTCAAATGTTAAATTTAGGTCCCAATTTGTGTGGCCTTGAACGGTGACAAGTAACATTATTTTCGTACAGTGTTGCCGGCAAATCTTTTAGTTTACTTATTTGTTTTATACACCGAAAAAAGTCCCAACCGCAGAGTTTTTCTACATTAGGGTCTGTTGACCGATAGATACCTGTCGCTGATGTAACCTTTTACAATTAAATTATATATTGTGGGTTGACTTCACTGTATGACAACAACCCCACAGAAAAAATCCAAGGGCGTAAGGTCCGGCGATCTAGCAGGCCACTCGATAGTACCTCTTCGTCCAATCCATTTATTGGGGAAAATTTCATTCAAGTAATTTCTTACAAATAAAGCATAATGGGGTGTTGCTCCGTCCTGCTGGATCCTGCGGATCTATTGCGTTGGGATATAAGTTGGCCAACTTCGTCTCTAATCATGCTTAAATAATTTTCGGCTGTCAAATTTTCATATACAAAAATAGGACCAATAATATCAACTTTTCAAGTTTTGAGGATACTGAGTATGTGTCTCACGCATCCAATGAGAATTTTCCTCTGACCAATATCTACAGTTTTGTCTGTTTACTTCACCGTTCAATGTGAATGCTGATTAAAATGATATTTTTTCCGTTTTTTATTTAATCATCCTGCAAATACATAAATATAAGTTATGACAAAGAGAAGTTTTATGGTGGGATACTGAGATTTTAGTTACAAGATACTGATACTTACAAGATCAGTAACTATGGGATATAAAGTCTGTAAGTCGACCCTTACAGATTTGTAAACTTTTCTATTCTGAAACGAAATCTGTAATATAAGTTCTTCTGATTAAGATTGCAGCGCCACGGACATTATTTCTATCATTAGTACAATTTCGAGAAAGTAGGTATTCAATTACCATGCTTACTTTCAGTAACGAGTGGAAAAATTTTGAATATTGTGTTTATTGTACCGACCTTTACTTTTTGGAAGTTACGTTCAATTCTTATTTGAATATCGTGGTTCATTTATTTTTTTGGTTAACACTGTTTTTATTAAAAGGTATATAGATCGGTAGACTGCAATAAACCAACCCTGGTAGTTTTTCTAGACTTGGCTAAGGCCTTTGATACAGTACATCATGGGCAGTTGTTAAAGACCTTATAGAATACAGGGATACGAGGAAAGGTCTTGAATTTATTTAAAAGTGACCTCAAAAATAGGTACCAGAAAGTTAAAGTAAACAATGAAGTTAGCAGTTAAAAGTTAATAAAAACAGGTGTTCCTCAAGGAACAGACTTAGGTCCCACTTTGTTTTCTGTATATGTAAATAATTTGTATAGGCAAAGAACCACAGGGCATATAGTAAGTTTTCCTGATGACACTGCCGTTTATTACGCAGCAGATAGTTTGGATGAGCTCAAAAACAAAACGGAAACTGACCTACAGGACATTGTTGTTTGGTATACCCATAAGAAGCTTACGGTTAACTATAATAAATCATTCTATGTGCCTTTGGCCAGTTATAGTAATCACTTGCCTGACTTTGATGAACTTAACTTTAAGTATAATCACGAAAACATAAAATTATTAAAAAAGAAAGAAATAAAATATTTAGGAGTTACCCTTGACAGCCACTTAAGATGGGACTCGCATATAAAAAATACAGCTAATACATTGAGGATGTTCTTATGTAAGTTTAAATATCTTAGAAATATATTGAATGTTACTTATCTACGAATGTTATACTATCAATTAGTACAAAGCAGACTTCAATATGCAATCATCTGTTGGGGTGCTAACACCAAATCATATAAACAAGTTGGATATACTACAAAAAAGAATTTTAAAAATAATATATAATAATATATATAATAACTCATATAGTTACATTTATATTGCATAAGAAAATTCAATTCAATAGTTTGTAAGGAATTTATTGTTTTATATTGGTCGAAATAAATATTATTATTATTATTTTGAAGGTAGCTTATTTTGGAGCTTGCAGGAGACACGAACTGCACTACTTAAAATTTGAAAATGTCAAAGATTTTAAGGAGAATTTTATAATAAATATTCCTAACACGAAAACCAAAATACCTAGAACCTTTACAGTCACAGGAAAATACTACAAAATTTGTAAAAAATATATAAATTTACAACCAAGAGGATTGTACCATACAATCTTTTTTTATTTACTTCAGAATAGGAAAATGTTTACAAAAAAATATCGGTATAAATAAATTCGGGAATTTGGATAAACAAATGAATGCATTTCTAAATCTTCCAAACGGAAATTTATATGCAGGGCGCTGCTTCCGTAGAAGCTCTGCCACTTTGTTAGTCGATGCAGGGGTCGACATCACGACTTTAAAACGTCACGGTGATTGTTTCCGAGAATTAGATAGACAATTCAGTACAGAGTAAATTTATATTTTAAATCAGATTCTTCATTCATTTGCCCTCTTCATCCACGAGTACAAATTCTTTTGTGACTAAAAATTATATACATCAAGTACTTTTTAGAAATTGCACTATTCAAAATTTGTATTTAAACAAAATTGATTAAGATGTTATTTATAATTTAACTATCTTGTTTAATATTTTTATGTTTAATGTTAATAGTTAAATAAAGTTCAAGCACTTATTTTTCTTTAATATTTTATTTCTTATTGTTTGTATGAAAACGTAATTGAAAAATTAAAAAAAGCAATTTTGTTAAAATCAAATAAAATTTCTTGTTCCTAGAAAAAAATAGTGTGTGTAACTCTCATGTAATGGTTATTACATGAACGTTGCCGTTTTTAGCATCAAATAATACATTATGTTTAGCGTGCATATCGGCTAGGGTGGAGAATCGGACATCTATTTTTCATCCACATGAAGGTTAGGGGTTGTTCATCCCTAAATTGTTTTGACCAATTTTTTTTTTTTATTTTTTATGATACATCATACAAAAAAAAGTCTAAATTATCATCCCTCTACAATCAACCCTTATATTTTATTTGTTAACTAAAATATTTATTTTTTTGCAAGAATTTTTTTGTCATGACTCATATTACTGTCATACGACCCCTACTTTTCCATCCCGATTCTATTATTTTTTAATCTATCCACAGATCTGCAATTAGGATCTTGGCAATAAAATATTATAATTGTAGTACGATAAATTCTTGTTCAGAGTTTATAATTTCAAGTTCCTTAAATTATGATTTTTTTTTTAATTCAATTTGACCTCCCGTCCTCGTCGGTCGACTACTGATCAACTATCATTTCACCAGTTATCCCCGCCAGGTGTTCTCTCTATATAAAAATGAATCCCTATTTTTTGTCACAAAAATTGCACGGGAAATTAAAAAATTTAAGAATTCTTGTTTAAGAATTTCAGAATACTTCCATCTAACCTTTGCACAAAGCAAACTTTTTAAATGTAACATTATGACATTTCACATGGAATTGACAGAAATCTTACTGCAAATATCATCAAAAATTATAGGCGTTTTCTTTCTTGCTAAACATTTGTACACATACGAGGGTACATCAAAAAGTTGGTAGATAACAACAGGACATTATTTAACAAAAAATTAATACAAGAGTATACTATTTAACAAAAATATAATACGAGGTTACATCCAAAAGATGGCAAAATGATATTATTTCACAAACATGTACCTAATACGAGAGTATATCAAAAAGTTGGTAGATGGCGAAAGGACAGTAATTAACAAAAAATCAATACAAGAGTATACTATTTAACAAAAATATTATACGAGGTTACATCTAAAAGATGGCAAAAGAACATTATTTTACAAGCATGTAATACGAGGGTATATCAAAAAGTTGACAGATGGCGAACGCATACTATTTAAGAAAAAATTTAATATAAGGGTACATCAACATGTTGGCAGATGGAGAAAGTATATTATTTAACAAAAATATAATACGAGGGTAGTAGACAGTTTGCACAAATCTTAAAAGCTGCCAGTTTACAAATTCCCCATTTTCTAACTCTACTATAAAACGTAAAAAGCTCGCCTACGTACGTACCCATTTTTAAGGACGAAATGCCAACCTAATCTAAACATGTATTAAAACCCGAACATTGTTCATAAATGTTCAACTCACCAACGAATAACAGTTATCCGTGGACAGAGTCATCACGTCAATCGGTGACGTATGATTAGCTACACAAACCGAACCTCTAGCCGGTCGCCATTGTTTGTCGTGTATTTTTATTATGGCAGTGATAGTTAGACTCAGTATACGAAAACCAATCTTGTACACTTTTTCACTCAACCATGTTTTCGCATATCCATTCGGCAGTAGCGATACCAAAAATGTAGAAGTAACGAATAAAACAATCTGAAATTTTATATTAACAATGTACATACATTTTTCTTTGTACTAGAAACTTTGGACTCGCTTACTAGCGTTTGTTGTTTGACCAACCCCTGTATATATTGTCATATATATTGAAAAAAAAAATAATTATTAAAATGCAACTTACCCCAAAGCAGCAAATGATGAATCTCAACGGGAACAAAAAGAAATATCTGATGAAAAACCCTCCTAACCAGAGGAACGTTAGTTTCCATGATATAAATTCGTACCCCCTATTGGTGCGAATTAACAGATTCCAGTTTTTCAGTTCCTCGGCTTCGAACCTCGAAGTCACTTGATCTTCAATAATCGCTTCTACTCCCGCTTTAACGTATTCAAATACGTTTGACAAGTCAAAATCCTTATATTTTTCCTAAAATACAAACATTATTGAATTCTACATTCAAACTACACTGCTCAACAATTGAAGTGGATATTACAAAAATCTGTCATTAGTTAATAATAAATCAAAATTCGATAAAATAAGTTAATCCTTATTCTTTCACGTTACCCAAAAAAAACATAAACAAATTTTTCATGAAACCGAGGAACAAAATGTATTGGTACGCTTGTAAATTTATCAGACACAATTTTTTCAAGAAATGAAAATAAGTTTTTAGATAAGAGTATAATATTGCATACCATCCAAATTTACTAATGATATAAAAGAAATTTTAGCCACAGATTCTGAAATAGCTTTAAGAACTAATTCAAATAATTTTATTTATGAAAAAATGTAAATAGCAAATCTTATTAGATACATTAAACCAGATAAATTCAAAAGTCAAAGTCAAATTATTAAAAATGACAAAGTTCATAATTTTGGTTAACCCTGTAGAAATAAATATTTAAATGAAGTAAATAATCCATTGCTCAAATGTGACTAAGATATAGACATTGACTTGGACATTTAATTTAAATATTTAAATGATTACATTGTTGCAAAGGCAATAAGGAGACCTTTCAAATGAGCTGTCACGTGACCCCGGTTTGTATTTAAAAAAATCGTCGATGACGTCGTTACGCCTTCACTAATGACGTAATGTCCAACACATCTATAGCAGTTGATGGCCATTCAAAAATTAAAATTGACGTGTTTTAAGATTTTTTGTAAAATTCGTCTGTTTCTGAAATAATTAATGTATTCCATACATTTGCATCCTACTATGTGTTCAAATACTAACTCAAATAAAATAAAAAACCTTTAAATAAACCACATGTCCACAAAAAACTAATTGATAATTCGAACTAAAAAATGAAAAATAAATAATAGTTTAACAAAACTAAAAAAACACAAGTTTAGTGATAATCGAAATAAAAAATAGAAAATAGCTTTTAACTACAAAGAGTTTATATTACACTAGTAGAAGGTCGAACAATCAATCATAATTAATAATACGTAACAAAATTATAATCAAATTAAAGTTGATGAAAGAATCAATCAATCCAAAGTAAAAAGCTTGAAGTGCTACCTTATTAAATTTTACAGTTACTATTGGTAACAGGTCGGCTGAAAAGTCCCCGGTCTACCATAGTAAAACACAATACTTTGACAAAATTCATTTTTTTTTATTCAAAATAGTTGCCTTCAAGGGCGATACAGCGATTATAGCGACCTTCCAACTTTTCGATACCATTTTTGTAGTACTCCTTCGGATTGTCCTCAAAATAGGCTTCAGTTTCGGCGATTACCCCAGTATCAGAGCCAAATTTTTTTCCCGCGAGCATTCTCTTCAGGTCAGAGAAAAGAAAAAAGTCGCTGGGGGCTAGATCTGGAGAATACGGTGGGTGAGGAAGCAATTCGAAGCCCAATTCATGCAATTTTGCCATCGTTTTCGATGATTTGTGACACGGTGCATTGTCTTGATGAAACAACACTTTTTTCTTCTTATTCATATGGGGCCGTTTTTTCGCGATTTCGGTCTTCAATCGCTCCAATAATGCACAGTAATAGTCGCTGTTGATTGTTTTTCCCTTTTCCAAATAGTCGATGAACAATATACCGTGTGTATCTCAAAAAACTGAGGCCATAACTTTGCCAGCTGACTGTTGAGTCTTTCCACGCGTTGGTGGCGGTTCACCGGCCGTAGTCCACTCAGCTGACTGTCGATTGGACTCAGCCGTGCAGTGATGGAGCCAAGTTTAATCCATAGTCACATATCGACGCAAAAAATCGGGTTTATTACGATTTAACAGCTGCAAACACTGCTCAGAATCATCAATTCGTTGCTGTTTTTAGTCGATTGTGAGCACGCGCGGCACCCATTTCGCACAGAGCTTCCGCATACCCAAATATTCGTGAACGATATGTCCAACACGTTCCTTAGATATCTCTAGAGTGTCAGCTATCTCGATCATATTAACTTTACGGTCACTCAAAATCATTTTGTGGATTTTTTTGATATTTTCGTCGGTAACCACCTCTTTTGGGCGTCCACTGCGTTCACCGTCTTCGGTGCTTATTTCACCACGCTTGAATTTTGCGTACCAGTCAATGATTGTTGATTTTCCTGGCGCAGAGTCCGGAAACTCATTGTCAAGCCAAGCTTTTACTTCAACTGTATTTTTTCCTTTCAAATAACAATATTTAATAAGCACACGAAATTCTTTTTTTCCATCTTTTTGAAAATAATAAAAGTTGCTTCACTAAAAATGCAATATCTCACAAACTAATAGTCCGACAGCTGTCAAATTTTTAAACGAATCTTTTGAAGGTTGATACTATCTAAAAATGAAATGGATTTAATTCTAGTGTCGTCATCTATAGGTCAGACCGGGGACTTTTCAGCCGACCTGTTAGCTATGAGGAAGAAGTAAGAAATGTAGTAAAATGCAGCCCATGCTTTTTACACTGAATTGAATTATTCTTTCACTAACTTAAATTTGATTATAATTCTATTTTGGAGTCATTAATTATGATTGATTGTTCGACCTTTTACCACTGTAATATAATATGAAATTAATAAAAAAAAATCAGTCTATAATTAAAAAAATTAAAAATAGAGAAACACATTTCTGCTTGATAAAATGCGTAATAATATCGAAACCGGTCTGCGAGTAGTATGACTATATTTTCATTTTCAAAACGGTCTATCACGTTTCCTATTGAAATGTAATCCAATGTACGGTAGGGCATATAGCCGAAGAAGTATTTTTTTTCTTTAGAAAACAGTGAATACAGGTTTAGTTGGATAAGGTAGGAAAGCGAAATTGAGAAAGGCCAGTGGACAAAGAATCTTTTAGGAGACATAGGCATGGGTGGATTCAAGTCATACTGTCACGTCAAGATGATTTATGCACATATTGCGGTGAGATTGATAAAGCACGACACACTATCTACAGATATTCAAGATGGACATTCCTTAGACAAAATTGGGATTTCAATTAACGGAGTGTACCAAAATAAGCAAAATGGTTGGAACGATAAAAAAATGGGGAGATATAAGTATTTTTCCGCCTACCTTACCAGAAAACCATTCATATGAACACTAAAAAGAGGGTGGAAAATATCTCATAATGAAGGCGAGAAAATTACATAATAGTATAAATCTTACGATATGAGTCTCATCATGGCGTAGTGGAATACGTGCTTGCCTCTCACTCAGAGGGCTCGTATTCGAATCTCAACCATAACATTTTTTTTTATTTCTAACAGTTGTGTGTCACAAGTGCATAAATGCATTGACACCCTTTAGCTGGTTGGGCATCCAATATTCGGTTTGATTTTTCCAAAAAATATCGCCCTCTCACTAGCCTTTTATGTTACATAATCCCTCCCCTTGGCCCCGTCAGTATAACCGCCTCGGTTTTCTCTGGCGATAGCTCCATATTTCTTTCGTTCAAACAGACAAATATCTTTCACATAAATTCCTCCACCGCATCTCTTACACTCACTGCATCTTTGCCGCATGCTATAATCGGCAAAACTGACTAGACTAGTTTTCTCCGGAATTTACGTCCTTAATAATGGATCATAGAATATATTCCAAAGTGTTGGACCAATCACCAATCTCTGCGTTATTCCTACAGGACTCTGATTCTAAGTGAAAATTTCGACTCGAAATTGTCGGCCATGACAGTCGAAATCTTTAGCGATTCCAAGTGATTTCGACTTTTGGTAATATCTGGGGATAATTAATTTATGTCATTGGCATCGCATAAATATATGATTGGCACACATTTTTATATTTTGATCAGCTGTTTGTAGAGAACGTATGTTGTATTAAGGTTAAGGTTAAGTTCATTAGTTTGTTTTGTTCGGGTTGTTTAAATTTTATTTATTATTATAATAATCAAAATGAATTATTTGGAAGACAAGGTGATGGTGTAACAAAAAAGTGTCCTTTCAGCAAAAGGAAATGATATTGGATTTTATATAAGAGCATCTGGATTTTATAAACAATATTCTGGGATAGAAAAGCCGTGTGGAAAATCTTGAGCACCCTGTTAAACAGGATAAATAGGGCAAGGAAAATAAGCCAAAAATGGCAGCGAGTAAGTACAACTATTTTACATATATAAAGCAATATTTTTTTAATAGATTTGTAATATATTGCCATTATCTGCTTAAAGGTACAATAATATAGTTAACATTTTAGGTATGTACTGGTTTGAAAAATAAAGTTAAAAGGAAAGCTAGTTCCATAAAGAAACCTTAAGACAAACAGCAAGGGGCCTTCTTTAAAAATTATATTAACAAAAAAGAACAAAAATAATTATTGATAAGTAAAGCACCAGCAGTCAGCCAATTTGAACCACTTTGTCATCTGACATAAATGTATGCCCCTATTTTACTACAATAATGATGCTCTGGAAGATTAATAATATTATTCTGTAAGTTTTCATATTAATTTCTTGATTATGAATTTATTATTAAAAAACACTTTTTTAGATACTTTTAAGAAATATTAACAAAGAAAGCTCTCTGCAAAAAGTCCCCCATAAAGTGGTGCTTCCAAGACTCATGAGCTCTAATGAATGTCACACTTGAAAGCAGCAAAGAGATAGGTTATTATATTATTTATTTTCATTGACAACAGTTTTCATAAATTTAAAAACTTAAGCTTTCATATTCATTTT
The DNA here is from genome assembly GCA_035357415.1 of Ophraella communa. Lineage (NCBI taxonomy): Eukaryota > Metazoa > Arthropoda > Insecta > Coleoptera > Chrysomelidae > Ophraella > Ophraella communa. The sequence goes on along the minus strand of CM068995.1, from coordinate 11,138,036 downwards.
ATTTATATTTTTTAGTTGGGTGACAAATATCAGTTTCAACAATGGCAGGAAGATTTGACAAAATTTACAGTACCCTGAATATGGATAGGGAATCCATAAATTCAAAGCTGTACATATTAACTCAGGAGAAGCAAGAAACAAACAGCAATCTCAAATTTTTTTAAAAATAATGGTTATAGTATCTAGGTTAACCTTAGGATACTTTTAGGTTTTTTATAAAAAAATTCTTTAATAAAATATGACATAAAATGCTATGCTATTTTAATTTTTTACCTGATGCAGACATAATTTATATATTGAACATGCCATGCCACCAACTACATCTAAGTATATGTTGGACTTATAAGGGTACACCTATTTGAATCAAAACCTTTTTACTTATTTATGTGGATGCTAAGGGTAGGTACATATTTAGCTATTATAGCATTATAGAGTTTTAAGTATTAAGAAAATCTTAATCAAAGATAGACTTTGTTGATTTGAGACTAATTTTTATTAAAAGTCAAATTTCTGTACAAAAGAAATATTGTTTGGTAAAATTTGTTAATAAAATAAAACAAATAGTTATTCAGCACTGTTAGCACATGAAAAACATCACAATACTATAATGGCAGGATCAACCAGGAAGCTGCTGTTGTGTACTAGCTTCGTTGAAAAAGAATACATATTGCCCAAACTGGTTATTATGCAATGTAGAATTTATTTTGAGTGTCCCGTATAATTCCGGTTTTCTTCTGATTCCAACTCCGCTATTATATTGCTACTTGTTCAAATAATGCAACCATTATTTATAATAGAACCTATTTATTATCCAGATAAAGCTAAATACTCGATATAATTGATATATTCACAAATTAACACCACTAAAAAATGTATATATCATACTGATACTAACTAAACTCACGGGTAACCTCAAAAACAGATTTAATGTAATTGCTAAATGTCATAATTTCGAGTCGAAATCCTCATTTCGACCTAAATGGTCTAGTAGAAATTAATTTCGACTTGTCGCGATTTCCTGACGTCATACGCTCACTTTGCAATAATTTCGCTAGGTGCGCACAGTCGCATTTCGACTCCGCCATGACGGTCGAAATTGTGACTTAGAATCAGCACCCTGAAACTTTATAGTAATCTTCCACTAGGTAAACTTTCTATTACGGAAGTAGTCGACGAAAATATTAAAAAGGTAAGTTAGTATATTTCTTCTTTTTAGTTCTTCCACAATATTTCCCATTGGAAAGGCGCGGTTTGGTCATATTTTAGGATTTTAGACTTATCTCGTAAATCAGTCGACCAGGTTCTTCCTCGTTTAGGTTTCGTATGAAATTTATCCATATTTACAGCGTAGAAAATATTCAGCAGTTGAGAACCAAACTTGAAAATTTCTTGTTTAACTTGAACTAATTGTAATGCAAAAAACCTGTCCTAAAACAACGCCCTCTCTATTTATAGCCACGCATCTTGAGTCGAGACCATTCGATGACGTTCGACATCATCGTTCGCCGCGCCAGGCACATATGACTTACCAGCTGGAAATACAGTGTTGCCTAGTCTAATTCTAATTCCTCAGATTGACTATACCAGCTGGAAATGAAGTGTTACCTAGGTTAATTTTAATTCCCCGAGTTGACTAATTAATGCTAGCAATACAATGCGGGGCGCAAAAGTGTTTGCAGTAAAATGGGGAGCTTTAGGTCTAGAATAATTTGAGGAAAAATAGGAAAATTTGTCCCACTGGCACACCTGTATAAAAAGTTTTGATGTTTATTTTTTATTATCTAATTTGACCATACTATATAGGAGGTCTGGCTATTAAATAACGAGACTGCTTATGAAAAAGAGTTTTATTTTAAAAATTTTTCTACAATCGAATGCTCCCCTTCCCTCGCTACACACCGTTCCATTCGTTTTTTCCATTGGTTAAAGCAATGCTGGAAGTCTTCTTTTGTAAGAGCATTTAGGAGATCCGCCGATTTTCGCTTTACCTCTTCCATCGACTCGAACCGGGTTCCTTTTACGGGAGATTTGATCTTCGGAAACAGGAAAAAGTCGCAGGGTGCTAAATCAGGCGCGTGTTCGAGCACTGGAATGCCTCTAGTAGCTAAATAACGCTTCACAGACAGCGCGTTATGGGCAAGTGCTTTGTTCTGGTGAAAGATCCACGATTTGTTTTTCCACAACTCCGGCAGTTTTGGCGTTGCCAAAACTTTCAAATAGTAAGTTTGGTTTACAGTTGGACCCTCTGGAACCCATTTAGTTATCACGATGCCGTTGATGTCGAAAAAAAAAACGATTAGCATAGCTTTAAATTTTGATTTCGACATCCTTGCTTTTTTCATTCTCGGCGATGCAGGAGTTTTCCAGTGCATGGATTGCCGCTTAGTTTCATCGCAAGTGATGATGTTTTCCAACAATAGGCATGATGACAGTCAGTAAAAATCACTAAAATATTGATTTGTTATAATTATATACGGTACAGGGATTCTATAGAATTTACTCATTTTTATATTACATGTGTGATTACATTTATTTTAGTAAAAATATAAGCACTAATTTTAACAATCCGCCATATTAGCTGAAACACCAATCAGAAGAGAGTGACGTCGTACTTTCGTAAATATTGTTGACATTGACATTGGAATGTACCTAAACAAATATTTTGTTCGGGGTTTTTATTGATGTATTCTTACATTGTGGAATCGCACACAATCGATACACATTAGGATTCATGACTATGATAACTATTATAATCGCACAAAATAAGTAAAAACAAAATAAACTTTTTCAACCACCCTCTTTTAACCTGCAAAATGTTTGAAGTTTGACGTTTTTACCACAGAATCCACAGATCACACGGGTCGCAGTGTAGTATCTTAGATATTCTAAGTGTAGTATAAATGGTATTTACGAATCGATGATGTCATAGATAGACGCCATTACTATTTTAGCGTTTTGGCGTCAAATTTAAAATGCATTTTTAAAAAGTAAATTTCTCATTTAAAAACTCTTTTTTTGCAAAAATAACATTTATCTTAGATAAAGTATATACGTGAAAACATCGTGGATCAGTTTTTAAAAATCAGTCATCATGCCTATTCAGGCTCTTCATCTAACCTCTGAAGAAAATCTGAGCAGATCTGTTGACGGACGAGCTTTTGGTCAGGGTTCAAATGTTTTGGGACCAACTTCGCACAGACTTTCTTCATGTTCAATTCGTCATGTAAAATTTTTCAGACAGTTTCTTTACAGTCTCAGCAATCATCCGAATGCTCATACGACGATCTCCGCGCACAATTTCATTTATTTTGGTGACTGTTGGCAGAGTTGAAACAGAGACAGGTCAACCTGGACGTTGGTCATCTTCGGTGCTCTCTCTACCTTCAGAAAACCTTTTATACCATTCGAAAACACGCGCACGAGATAGAGAATTCTCACCATAGGCCTCTTTCAACAAACTATAGCACTCCGTCGGAGTTTTTTTTTTAAGTTAACGAGAAATTTCACATTGATACGTCGCTTATGTTTTTCGTCAAACATTTTTATCGGCACGAGAAAAAAACACGTTGGTTTCTAACCTCTACAGAAAAAATACTACTACAGCGACAAATATGTGTTTTCGTACTGGAATAGTAGACACTTCCAGCTATCTATCGCTGCATTCTTTTCCCACCTTACCCCCCTAGGACGCCTTCTGCGCGCGCAGTCTCGTTATTTAATAGCCACACCTCGTAATTAGTTAGTTCTAGTGACATCCTACATTATTTTATTTCAAGTGTAAAACTGAATATTTTAGCTTATTTTACATTAAATACAACTTTTATAAATATTATAACAATACTATTTTCACACAAAACTCATACAATCTATTTTTTTTTAATTTGTGTAATTTTGGATTCAACTAAGTATCAGTAAGGTCAGTAATATTAAAAACAAAATAACATTTCACTTTATTAACCAATTAACTGTTCTAAGTGATCTAGGATGACCTCAATTACAGTAATACAATTTACCTGAAAATCGTTATCTGCACATCATTTTTTTTAAATGGAACTATTTGTATGTTTTGTTTTTCAAGAAGATAATGAATCCCAATTATTTTACTTTAATGTGGCATTTTTCAACGACTGTTTTATCAAACGTAATACCACGAGTCCTTAAAATTTTATCACGAGTCTGTAGGACTAGTTTAAATTTGTCAGGCCACTTTCGTTGACGATAGTACATAGCCTACAATTATTATGATCTAATAACACAAATTAAAAAGAAAAACTGTAATCTATTAAAAGATTTAATTTTCAAATTTATAACGCTGAAAACTAACATTAGTATACCTTAATGACTTTTAATTGTTTTAACTCCATTCAAGCATACTCCATGTATTTTATAATTATATTGCTTGCAAAATACTGGATATACATTGAGTTATGCAAAAGAAATGGATTAATGTAAAATACAATGGAATTTTGGCTGTAACCATTATTGAAAGTTACACATAAATCATTATAAATTTAAGGAACTAATAATAGTGATAATCCGTAATACTTAAGGATGAACTTGTTTCAATATCTTAGAAACTGAATTATTTAAATGGAACATTTATTTTTAATAACAAGTTTGTAAAAAAACTATATTAAGTTTGTATTTAATACAGTTTGCAGCACATTTTTCAATATTTGGCAAACATAAAACAACTTTTGTTTATGACTGTATCTTGAATTAAACTTAAACAAAGGTATTTTATTTTTTTATCACAGATCACTAATGAAAATTATTCGGATGAAACAAAAAAAGTTAGAATACATATATGTACACCATCGCAAATTAAAAAGTCCATTTTTTTAAATAAATTTAATAAAGCAAATGTTATTTTTATTCAGTAATGTGTAACAACACCGCAACTTTAACAATTGGTAGATGTGTTTTAAATTTTAGAAGTAAACAACATGCGTATGCGCTTGCGCAATAACATGACTGTTTAATTGCGTCTATGAAGTATTTTTTAATTTTAATTTTATCACTATATCAAAACCTGAGCAATAATACCATTGGAAAGGAAGAATCTTCAACGAAAAAGTTTATTTACAACGAAGTAAACAAACGCAAATTGGCCACCAACTCGCCGGAAAATTTAGAAAAATCAATAAACTATCAAAAAAATTATGATGAGAGTCTGGAATATTGGAAGGATGTCGTATATAGTGGGTTTGAAGTACTTCGCTAAACAATTGTGGGGTATTACATGCAAAGAAGCGTTATCTTTGAGGTACGCTGAATAAGAAAGACGCAAAGGACTAGCATCAATGACATATGTCAATGTTAATATACTCGACATAACCGTAAATGTTAAGTAGATGTTCGGTACAACTATTAGCGGTGTTGTCACGTTTTTTTTGTAAATCTCATTTCTCATTCAATAATATGGTAAATACCACCAATTTTATTGGTTTTCTTCATAAACAATGTTGAAACTACTAATTATTATTTGCTTATATACTTTTTAAATATTTTGTCTGTTAATATAGGTACAAATTTACGAATTTTTACAATCATAATTTCGGATTGATGGTATGTTTTCATTTAACTACGTGTAAATTTGTGACAACCGGGCTTGTAAAACAATTCCAGATTTTTTGAGGAGCTTCAGGAAACTAGTCAGAATTAAATAGATATTTTTCAATAGATTTTCGTCATATCCAATATACCGACAAAACATTCTTAACTGGAGGAAATAATGTATACTCACTTTATGCTCTTTGATAGCTTCTTCAGTCTTATTTGTTGGTGGTTCGGGTACGAAAATTAACCCTTCATCCCTACTAATGAGATTATTCCTGCCGTTCATAATCCCATTGGTTAATGGAGTTTCTAGTGAAGTAATTTCCTCACTGTATCCTTCATCTATATCTTCCAACTTTTCTGTATGTCTACTTTTCAAGGATGATTCGATGTCTTTTCTGCCGTACTAAAAAAAATAAAAAATAAATAAAATATCTCGTGAAAAATGACAAAAATAACTACATAACTTTGTAATGCCTATTCAGCTAATTTAAAATATATTTTACATCAAATTTCTAGATCGTGAGTGTTGATATTTTAATACTACTACAAAAATCAAATTTATTAACAATAAATAATTTAAAACATGTTCATTTGTTTTTAAATTCGTAGAAGAAGCTGTTAAAAAAAGAAAACAAAACACATTGGATATAGTAATAATAAAATATATATACATATACAAAACGTACTAATTACGAAACAGAAAGAAACAAAACAAAACGCAATACAAAACATTGCGAAAGGTCAGTGAATAGAAATATTTTTAACTTTTTATATGGGGTCATTCCGCGCCATTCCGCATCTCCGATTTTGCTGAAATTTAGGCTTTTCAACAGATTAAATTTTCAGTCAAAAACATTCAACCTTTTTTCATTATGGTCCAAATACTGGATGGTAAAATCAATTATTATGGTTAATGAGAATGTCAACATATCAAGTTTCCCAAAGTCGACAGCTTTTTTGAAAAAACAAAATGGAGACAATCAGCCAAACCAATCGAAGGTGCTGACAAAGAAACAAATTGAAAGCTTCGTTCGGGACACTCCATATAAAGAATATCTATTACTCAAAGTGATAGCATTACTTGGAGTTGCTGGAGGTTGCCGAAGGGAAGAGATCTATAATTTAAAAGTTAGTGATGTGGAGGTACTCAGCTAGTAGTTAACATTAACCAGACAAAAACGCAAATTCGACGAGCTTTCATTGTGATTAACAATGAAGAGGTTCACTATTTGGATGTGTTTAGAAAATACATGAATTTACGGCAACACGTCTCCCTGAAAGCTCTTTTGGTGGGTTATAGTCAAGGAAAATGTCTGTCTCAAAAAGCTGGTATACATACTGCTGGCTATAAAAGTTACAGAGTAAAGCCTGATGATGGCCTTATTGTAGGCCGAAACTATTTGTGATTTAGATTTTCAACTTTTATAATAATAAAAATTTGTGACATTGACATTGGTTTTTCCTTCCTTAAAGATTTTTTTCACTACTAGCTGTAGAGATTTTGTTGACTTTTGTTGAGGTAGTTAAGTTGTTCATTATTAACCAAAATAGAAAAATACAGAGTTTTCTTGAGTAGAAATAAATCTCAAACCATTTGAAAGAATGTGAGGTTAACTGACAAAATAATAAATCAATTGTCCTTACTCATTTAATAGTCTACTTATTCAAAAATGAAAATCAAAAATGACTTATACATGTATAGATTTATGCATGTATTATCATTGCAATTTTTACAACACAATACTAATGATCAAATCCAAAAAAAAACTAGTGGATATGTTATTGATTGCACTGTCATGTCATGTGAAACAAGAGTGACTGGTGACCCGTCCAAAAGTTTTATTGGCTTTAAAAAGTATTACACATATATAATATGGATTATAATTCAATTTAAAGTATTAACTGATAAATTATTTTAAGATTCACATTGTTTAGATTACAAATAAAACAATGTTTTAAGTATAGGGTTCAAAATTCAAAAATATTATCAAAGTATAGTCACCAACGATTGTATCTAGGTAAATAAAAGCGGTTAACCTCGAAATTGCATTTTAATATATAAATTTAAAGCAGATGGTCAACAACTATCGCAGCCCAAATTTAAAATAAGTTATAAGGATTGAGTAACTACTTTATTACTCAATGTTATAAATTTATATACACCAATGTGTGAAAGACAAACGGAATGAATCCATTATTTCGATTACTGTATATAAAAGAGCTTATGAGCAGTATGAGACAGTTTAAGACTTATGGGGAATCTGTATAAACGTCCTGTGACCAGCATAACGAAACTTTGTTTTGATTAAGACTACTGACCCGAAATCCCAATGGAGTAGTTAAAACTTATTTGTTTTACACATTGCACTTAAAAGTAATAACTACATCTTACAAAGATTAAGTTATAATTAGTAGAAAATAGTTATGTATAAAAGTGTTCAATTCAAGTGTTTGCTAATGTACATGTAGAAATAAAGATTAAAAAGGAAGTATAATACGATTTTAGCGATGTCTTAATAAATGGTTCTTGCATATGGCGGAATTCAAATTTCCTGTTACCAGTGGCGTAACACATAGTTTTGTACAGTTATGCATTGTATTAATTATTTCACTTGTATTTTTCTCTATAGTACTATTATTGTTATGAGGTTGTGGGCATAAAACAATTACGGTACTTAATGAATATAAATGTATATGAAAAACTTTTAAGTTGGTAATTATAAATAATTGACTTCGTTGCTCTATTAAAAACATAAATAAATAAATAAATGATAACAACTCCATATGGTCGCCTTTAAAATGTTTTGTTAATTTTTAATAATACAAATAAATAGATCCCTACAGATGGAAAGTAAGCCCAAATCAAGAGTTGGGTTTATTAATTAGAGCAGAAATGAATATATAAAACATGAAAAACTATATATATCAAATGCCAAGATTGAAATAAGTCATATTTGGTTATTCAATATGGCCGACTTCGGTCGTAATTATTTGCTAGTTTAAAATATGACAAGGTTATAAACTTTGTTTATTATAATAGGGTAGTAGACAGTGTTTGGAAATCTTGTTTATAATTTGCTTTATGGTCTAGTTTGTTCAAAATATGACTATCTCACTGAAAAACATCATATTTTATTTTTCATTTTTATAATTATTTTGGCATTTACTCATTAAAACGCGTCAAGCTGTCCTGGCGTGTCGAATGACGTCAAAGTCTGCAAAACAACAGCTGTGTGATTATGATTGGTTATGTTACTGCGTTTATGGGAATCTTCATTGTCATTAATAATTGAAGGTTGTGAGTTTGGGTCGCCTAAATGTACGATTTCGTTGCGACGGCCGGCGTCCGCGGTCTGACGTCGCGACTGGCAGTGACGGTTGCACACTTTGGTAAAATCGTCTGAAGGTATGCGTTTTCGTCTAGTTGTTTATAAAACTACGAGGTGGAAAGTACAGAAATATTAGCTACTTTGATTTTGATTGAAGAAGAGGAAGATGATATTTTGCGTTTGCTTCTGATACGTAAATAAACTCATCAACTATATAAAAATAGAAATACAGAGGTTATTCCCGAATAATCATTGAAAGGCAGTTTTTCAGACTAAACAAAGACCAATTTAAATTTGTAGAAAATCTTGTCCATGTAGATCTGAAGAAACAGCCCTCAAACAGTGTGAAAATCTCTATTTCTCCGAAGGAGAAATTAGCTGTAACTTTAAGGTAAAAAAAGATTTGAACAAACCATTTTTTTATTAAACTTTAGTAAATTTCAATACTTATAAATAACGTAAAGTATATAGGGAAGAAATATTATAGTCATCAGGTGTTTCTGACCCAATACATGATGATTCAGATAAAGTTGTACATAGTAATTGTGATGTACTAGGTACCCAATTGCTTGAATGGGCCAATGACAATGTTTGTGTAACCTAACCTAACCAATGACAATGTTTGTGTTGCCGGAGGTGCAGTCTTATTTCAACTATCTTCATCAGATGATTGCAGATTTGTAACCAAAATTAATATCTGCAATTTTGCTTGAGAAATTAAGTGTAGCGGTAGTTTTTTTATTGTTATAGCCATACTCCTCATAAATAAATCTACATCGTCCTCTTATTTTTTCTGATTTGTGATTGTGGTTACTTCTCAACGTACCTATTGATAGTTTATGTGAAATTTTTTATTTTTTTTTGATTTGCTAAAGATTTTTTGGAAAACCAACCAATGATTGTGATCCTTTTATTTGTTTCATAACTACTGTATAATATAACCCGTAGAGAATGAGTACTTGGTACCGAATGACTTCTTTTTATTCCCATACGTAAAAAACAAACTGCAGAGGTCAACCTGAAGAAGCGGTTGCTGCATTCAGAATGAATGTTTTAGAGATACCTCAATCAGAATGGCAAAAGTGCTTCGACAATTGGTTCAAACGCATGCAAAAGTGTATAGATCTTCATGGGAAATACTTTGAAAAACAATAAAGTTATTTTCAATTATTAATATTTGTTTTTGTTCTCTAATCCCGAAAGATAAAAGGCAACCCTCGTATACTGATAACTTCTTGACTAACTAGTTCTTGTTCTAATTCTTCTGTAGTGCAATTTAGCAGATTGGGGGAATATATAACTCCTTTAGAGTAATTTATAGTTTTATGTTGAATGTCGTCCACTTCCATGTTTTGAAATTTGGTAATTTTTAACAATTTTTCACTTTGCGCTAATGACGTATACTTTCCAATAATAAACCTTTAATTTTTTTAATCCTTTTTAGAGAACCGCAAATTCCATAAAATACTTTTTGTATTAGGAAAGGGTTTATCTAAGAAAGATCATCATCCTTCCTTTTAACGACTAGAAACCGGGGATTCACCACCTTTTCTGGGCCATTGTTTTGAGAAAGGGATACCTTTAGAGTATCATTTGAAATCGCCATCCAAAACCAAGGAGTAGGGGGATTTGCTGTAGCAGTGCTTCCTTACTGCAGTAAAGCTAAAATACAAGTAAAGATTGCCTAGGACCCACAAGACATTGTTATCAGCTGCATTAACAGGTTAGCCATACATTTCATTGGCACAATCGTTTCCACCATGAAATTCTGGAGTAATAAAATTCAATTTGTTATTGTTAATACTCTTCAGAAGGTATATTTACATGAAAACTATCCAAGCAATTTGTCATTTGCAACTTTTTTTACAAATTGACTTTAACTAAAAGTGATAGGATTAAAATATTAATGATAAATGATAAGATAAAATGTGGACTCAACAAGTTCACCAGCAAAACATCCAGAATAGGAAGAAAGGTACTATGACCTGCCCCTTAGATCACCTGATCTGAACCCATTAGATATATTTTTATGGTTATTTAAAATCTAAAGTCTAAAACAGACCTGATAAAATTTGTCAGCTACAAGACAGACTGTTGAGCTAAAGAATGTTAAAGACAAAAGAAATGCTATGCTGCCATTTTCTAATGATCAATGGAGAACAATTTGAACCGTAAATTCAGTGTAATTGCATAATTACAAAATTCCATTTCATTTATTATTTATTACATACAGTAATGTAGGTATAATTTTTCATAAACATTTTTAATAATTATTTCATTTTTTTTGTCCACCCTGTACCAATTTGAAGCAATGTGTTATAAATTTTTGTTTAGTAAGGGAAATCTAGAAATTAAAAAAAAAATGTGATGATGTCATCACACGCAGGTGGTTCTCCCTGCATAGGTATAATAAATATTATAATTTGAAAAAACAGTAAAATAAAATCAAAAATAATCAACCTGTTTCAGGTATTTGTTTAGGTAATAGTTATTTTATGTGTTACTTTATGGATGCACTGTATATACTAGGTTGTGCTAAAAAAGGTGGGATTATTTTTGATGCTCTAATTCAAAAATATAGAATACTTAACAAATGCTATGTTAGAGATGGAGCTCTTAATTTTTATTTTAAGAAATTCTTCATTTAAGTGAAAACACTTTACTTCCATGGAAAATTTGTTAAATTATGAATTAAGAGTTAAATAGAATTTTTGTTTGGACATATTCTATATTGTTGAGTAACTGCAAAAAAATAATATCACCTTTTTTGCACTACTTAATATACATCCAATGTATCATTTATTTTAACGCATTAGTAACAATCAAGTTTACAATGTAACCAATATAATGTAGGTATGATTTTAAAGTTGAAAGTGTACACGTGATGGAATAAAGTATATCTGTGGGAAAAGTCTATGATCACATATGGACTGTTGATACTAGAGGTCATTTGAACATGTGTTGATAAAATAAATATTATCTCAATTTTTTAAAACACTGATAATAGACTAATAAGGTGAAAAGTTTATTTACCTGTTTAACGAAATAAAAAATATGGTAGAAATTATAATATTTAAAATAATTAACTAAAATTAATTACTCTTTATTTGAATAATTATAAACTGCACTTTTATTAAAATATGTATTAGTTAATAGGTATATTTTTAATAAAGTTGGAAATTGATATTTGATCATTTCTATTCCTATTTTATACCATTGCTAGAAGTAAAAAAATTATTGTTTCAAGTTTTTTAATAACAATTTCTATATTTTCATTAAGAATTTCAAGTATCTACAAATATTAACAATAAACCACTTAAAGACAACAAAACTTATTAAATAGTGCTTAAAAGTGAGTAAAATTTTTAACAATATTTGCATGATCAATACTTTTTTCAAAATCCATTTAAATGTAACAGAAAATTTTACAGTTTATTTAAAATTTAGAATTTCTGAGTATCTACTTTTTGGGATTAAGATTATTTACACACAGATGTCAACTGATTATTATTAATTCAGTGTTAACAGTTGACATTGTTTTGTTATATTTTCTACAAATATCAAGTTAACCCATAGAATATAAAGGTACCTACCCAGCTTTTTTAATAAATACTTGGTAATACACAATTCAAAGATATTTGTGTTTTTTATAATAAGTCTGTAAAATGACAAAAAATATTAGTAGGTTAGATCAAATGACTAAGTCTAAATTAAAATATTATTAAGTATCGTAATTACGTTTAGTATTACATTTATATGTTTAATATTGCTTATTTTAACTTGATTCCATCACCCTTTAAGAAGAAAGAGCAAATTATTACAGAAAGAATGAAAGTCCTCAAAATCCTAATAGTTTATATACTTTTTTTAACTGAAACTTATATAATAGTATTATTATGATACTCACTTCAAAAATCATCAACAATGTTTTTACATACAATCTTCTAACCCCTAAACTTTTGCCGATAGATGCAAGAAAAATAATACACACTAACAGCATCAAAAAAGGTGTTAAAAGAATGGATCCTCCTATGGACACTATCGTTAACATTAAAGCCATTATTCTTTGTAAATGGATTATAAAATAACTAATAAATAACAAATCTAATCAATGCTAATTTAGGATTATCAACTTCTCACGAAACTAACACCATCCTTTAAAAAATTAAATTGAACTGTGGAAAGCAAATCAAATACATTTATTTATCATGAGCATGCGTTTCTTTTATACCACAGATAGATTTAAAGATAGATGTAAATATTCTAATTCTAGGTTATATTCCGAGATTTATAAACGACCTCTACAAATTGCTCACGAACTAAAGTTCTTGATTTCTGGCGCAGAATGTTCTTTTTAATATCAAAATTTTTCATAATTTCAGTAAAATATTTGAATTCACGTTGAATTTATGCTAGTGAAAAATAAAAATGGTTAGTTGCATTATTGTTTACTCCTTTTGTTATTTTTGTACCCACGATAATATGCCTCATTTTTATGGTTGTCTTGTCATTTGTCTTGTCACTTTTGAAAATCTGCGTTGGCAACACTGGTACGAATGTGCTGTTGCCTAACTTTAAGGTCACTTCACTTTTAACAACCATAAGAAATAAGAAAAAAAGAAAACCATTTGTTCTAAAATAAAACAAAAATTAGTAAAGTGCAGTTATCTTAATAAATCAACTTATAATGTCTACTCTCGCTGCTCCAGTTCGTGTATCGCCTTTAATTAAGGTATAACAATTGTTGCGATATTGTTTAAATCGTCTTTATTACATAATTGATAATAACCCTACTTTCATTGATTTTTTCGTTTAACTTGCTATTTCAGTATAAATACAACATCATTTATTTTATTTTAGTTTGGAAGATGGAGTTTTCTTACTCTTGGTGTTGTCTACGGGCTGTTTCATCAAAACAGACTCTCCAAAAAGGAAGCTGCCATTAGAGAAGTAGAAACTAAAATTAAAGCAGAACGTGATGCCAAACTAGCCATAGAAAAGAAAATTGCTTCTGAAAAAGAAATTCAAGAATTAGAAGCAATGGCTAGATAAATTAATATTAAGATTTTAATATATTTTGTCATGTTCAGTAAAATAAGTAGATTTTTTGTTAAACTGATAATAATGTTAAATATATAAGTACCCAAAAATAAATATAATATCAAATAGTAAACTTGAAACCAAAAAACCTCATATAATTATCATATTTATTAGTAGTTATGTATAAATTTAAAATAATAAACTTATTGAACATTTACTCACAGGATTTATGAAATAAATTTTTTTCAGACAGATTTGTACCTATTCAGTTTTAAATATGTATAAGTTGATGTCTCACAATAGAGGGAAAACAGATCTTCACATATGCATCAGTTTATTGTAATATGAAAGTAAAACTCAGTTTGTCACTAGAATATTAAGATTATGAAATGAGGTTCAAATAGATATATTTCCCGATTTCATCCTTCTTATTCCCTTAAAATTCCAAATTAACAATTGCCTAAACCACCACTGACTATATTAGTCACTAATTGTATTTAAACTAACTATGTAGGGACAGGGACAAGATCTAGGGTGTTATTAGAAAGGCCATCAGTTAATGGAAATTTTTAACCAAAGTTATTAAGTGAAAAAGTCCACTGTTATGAAACCATAGATATGTCAGGAAGGGCGCCTTCCAGACAGCCAGATGACCTTTATCTTATAAAATAGATTGGAACTAACACCTCAATAAAAAATAACTTCCTTACTATAGAGCGCACTTCTAGGAAGTGTAATGAAAGTTTAAAAATAATGTTATCAAAGAAAATATCACATTGAATATCGTCAGGAAAATATGCATTTACCCACTTCTTCCACAACCTCAGTTCGCTTTATGTATGTACCCCTGAATTAATTTAGATTGTCTTAGGTCATATATAAGCCAGTTAGACTTCTTTGCATGCACTTCGACTTACGAAGATATTTCGTGCCGACCTTAATCTACTTGAATTCTAGAACGTCGATACTTATCTAGAGGGCAAATTCCTATTTTAATACGGAGTCCTAGCAATTCCTTCTAGGAGTTTAAGCAGTTGCAGAACAGTAGGTAAGCTACGCATTCGTATAGTATATGTTCCGCCGTTTTTTTTTGAGGTGGTATGTACATCAAAGGGAGGTGTCCAGTGAGAAGACCTACGGTCAATTTTATATCTTTTTTGTTCAATTCGAGAAGGTATTTTGCTCTTTCAGGTGATATATCTACGGAAACCCTCCTGGACATTAACATCTATAGCGTGTATATTTTCGCCTGAAATATAGGGGTGTTACCAAATAATTTGGACAACCAAAAATTCGCTCTTATTACTCCCACTCCAACCCTATCATCTTGGACCCATCTGTGTATGTACCACACCAAATTCGAAATCTGCATCACTTCCACATCACAACAATGTAAAGTTTTATTATGTTATACCGGGTAAGTTAGTTACAATTACAGGGTGTCAATTTCTGACAAACTCATGGCCAACTCACAATAATTATTGGTAAACGTTAAAATATCTACCAAATTAATATTTTGATGAAAAAATGAAAATATCTAGAAAACTGATAACTTTAGGTATAGGGAGTACTTCATAAAATTTGAAGAATGTTATCAGTAGTTTTCGCAATAGTGATATAAAATTACCAAGAAAATAATGTACTTGCATTTTGACTTACCCTGTATTTAATTTAACGAATATTATGAAAACGAATATGTTTTATAATTTTTAACAATTATTAAAAAACTATGGATGCCATAGATCAATACTCATTTTTTATTACACAGGGAGTTAAAATTGATACAATTTTCAGGTAATATTGGTTATAACTTTTTAAATACCTGGTATAACATAATAAAACTTTACATTGTTGTGATGCAGATTTCGAATTTAAAATAAAATACAGGGTGTTCCATTTAAAAAAACATAAGTTTGGTGTGCCACCATCTTATGGAACACCCTGTAAGATTGTAACTAATTTTAAAATGTGTTTAAAGTTGCCTAAAATTTGTGTCAATAACTTTTTTTGTATTTTTTTAATATAACAGATCTACTTAGCTTCCTCACACTAATTAATCACCCTGTAGAGTGAAAATAAGTAGCACACGTCTCTCATGTGAACAATAAGAAGAAACCTCGGTCATCAACTATCAACTGAGCAGCAATCCCAACATAGGGGCCAACCCTAGCAAACATATTAAGACTCCTCAAATGTGCCCTCGACTACTTTTTCAAATCAGTAGGTCGATACCTAAAGGCAGTTGGTTGTAGAGCAAGCACAACACCCTGTATTAGATTAAAGTCTCAGCCAATTTGTTTGAAAATAAAAATCATTTAAAAACTAAGGCTACATGTAATTGCTTTTGTACCCTATTTCTAAAAATATTACCAAACGGCTCTTTATTCTGTATTTTAAAATTGTTTTAACTTTTTTATTTGGTATTCTTCTAAAGAGAAAGTGAAATTTTAATTTTAAAATAAAATACAGGGTATTGAATTTAAAAAATCTAGCGCGGCAGTCTTTTTGCAGACCCATTATACCTTTATCTAATAAAAACGTTTTTAGCTGTTAAATTTGAGACCATTAAGAAAATGTCAAATGGTTATTTAAGACTACCATATTTTAACTAAACCAATAAAAACAAATTTTTAATTAGTCTATGTATCATTTACCTATTTAAAATCTTTGAGATGAGAATAAAAGCTACCACATTTTAACATATTTATATTTTATTTTTAATTTATTTGGGTAGGTTAATAAAACAACAGCTGCTGGTAAAAAAAATTGTAATTAAATAAATCAGACTTGAATGATCGTTTCACAAAAAATATTGAAATATAAAAAAAATGGAAAAATAATTTTGTTTCATTTTAGACCAAAGAAGTGCTCATAATAATCATTTTAATATTCTTCGGCTCCTTCACCTTCGCCTTCTCCAGAGTCCATACCAACTTCTTCATAATCCTTCTCGAGAGCAGCCAAATCTTCACGAGCTTCAGAAAATTCACCTTCTTCCATACCCTCACCGACGTACCAATGAACGAAAGCTCTCTTGGCATACATAAGATCGAATTTATGGTCCAATCTTGCCCAAGCTTCAGCAATAGCTGTAGTGTTGGACAACATGCAAACAGCACGTTGGACTTTAGCCAAGTCACCTCCTGGAACTACAGTTGGTGGTTGGTAGTTAATACCTACTTTGAAACCAGTAGGACACCAATCTACGAATTGAATGGTACGTTTGGTTTTGATGGTAGCAATGGCAGCATTAACATCTTTTGGTACCACGTCTCCTCTGTACAACATACAGCAAGCCATGTATTTACCATGTCTTGGGTCACATTTTACCATCTGGTTAGCAGGTTCGAAACAGGCATTAGTAATTTCGGCTACAGAAAGTTGTTCATGGTAGGCTTTTTCAGCTGAGATAACAGGAGCATATGTGACAAGAGGGAAGTGAATACGAGGGTAAGGAACCAAGTTAGTTTGGAATTCTGTCAAATCAACGTTTAGGGCACCATCAAACCTCAAAGAAGCTGTTATGGAAGATACAATTTGACCAATAAGTCTGTTCAAGTTGGTGTAGGTTGGGCGCTCGATGTCCAAATTACGTCTGCAAATGTCATAGATAGCTTCATTATCAACCATAAAAGCACAATCAGAATGTTCAAGAGTGGTGTGGGTGGTCAAGATGGAATTGTAAGGTTCAACTACAGCAGTTGATACTTGAGGAGCTGGGTAAATTGCGAATTCTAATTTTGATTTCTTGCCATAATCAACAGATAAACGTTCCATCAACAAAGATGTGAAACCAGAACCAGTACCACCACCAAATGAGTGGAAGATCAAGAAACCTTGGAGTCCAGTACACTGATCAGCCAATTTACGGATTCTGTCCAAAACCAAATCAACGATTTCTTTACCAATTGTATAATGACCTCTTGCATAGTTATTGGCAGCATCTTCTTTGCCAGTGATAAGTTGCTCTGGGTGGAACAATTGACGGTATGTACCAGTACGTACTTCATCTACTACTGTTGGTTCCAAATCTACAAACACAGCTCTGGGGACATGCTTTCCAGCACCAGTCTCACTGAAGAATGTGTTGAAACTGTCATCTCCTCCTCCAACAGTCTTATCAGATGGCATTTGACCATCAGGTTGAATACCATGTTCAAGGCAGTACAACTCCCAGCAAGCATTACCAATTTGGACTCCAGCTTGGCCAACATGGACTGAGATACATTCACGCTGAAATAAATTAATCAGATTAAACTTCTAGTTGTCAAATTAAAAATACATAAAATTTGTTCAAATGAAACCGGTATAATTAACTAAAAAATCGTAGAATACTTCACTAAATAGCAATTACATTGCTTTTAATTAAAAATTTATTAAAATGGTATCAATTGAAATAAAATATTTTAACAAGAACACAAAATATAATAAATAGGTATATTACGACCGTACGACCGGCTATGAGAAAGAAATAACGGTAATTCAATAGAACAGATCTTATTTTAATATAACTGTTTTATATTATATCAATTTCTACGTGAAGAAAAGCAGTTTAAACAATCAAATTATTATTCATTATCATGCAATTAATAAAAAAGGCTGATACATGAAATGCCGGTTCACAAAATGGTGGAACCACGCCACGTTTTCACCCTTTATTATAAATAATTTAACGTCATTTTGATATAAAAAATGTAATATTGGTATTAAAATATTTATAAATAAACAGTAAAATATAGTATAAGCTTACCATTTTGAATAAGTTTTAAGTTTTTCACCACAAATGAAGAAAAATTCAACAGACAGACGTTCAGATCAGCTAGTAATGCAGCTTTCCAAACGAACTTGAAGAAATTTTATTTTACGGTTGCTATTTATACGACATGTGACGTCACCAGCCAACGCAGTGCCAACGCCTAAGTTTCGTGCTTCTGATTGGTCGTTAGTTGTCATGTGAACATAACGGAAAAGCGGGTCGTTAGTTTCTATCCTTCTTTTATTTCTTTCTCAAATTATAGACATTATGTTTAAGACTGCGTGGCACGGTAAATTTAAATGTGTTATAGATATACATGTATTACCGAAAACATTTTTTTAAGAAATATAAACCTTTTATAAACCACTATCTAAAAAGAGTTAATATCGTATATAAAAACACCAAAAAAGTAAACACAACAATTAAAAAAACTGGAGTTTTAAATTAATTAAAGTAGTTAGGTAGTATTATTAAAATATAACCTAATAGATAAGGAAATGTTAAAAAAAAATTAATAAAAATTAAATTTTCAGTCAAACATATGGTTTTTCAACGTCGAAGTAAGCAAGAAACTGTTGATTGAATCTATTATGCTCTTAAACCCACAACTATACTTTTATTTTAAGTAAATAGATCATGAACAATACATTATTTTAATAACATTTAACTAACAAAATAATAAAAACATGTTATACACACAGATGTTAATGGGTGTTATAGGTGGCTTTTTAAATAGCCGTCTTTCGTAGCAGTAACCACAATAATTTATTGAATTTCCATTTAAACCATACCCGCGATGAATCACATATTAGGAGCATCTGTGATAAAAAATTAAAAAGATTTTAGTTTCTTACAATTTTGTAATAAAATTAAGGCATAAATAAAATGATTTACTTAAAAAAATCAGTAATCATTGATTTTTTTAAACAAATTTATTGCTTGGACGAATTTTGTGGGGCTCATAGGCACGACGTTTATTATTCTTGCGTGACTCAAGAAGAACCCGTATGTGCCTATTTATAGAATTATAGATTAAGCTGTGCCCATCACCAAAGAAAGGCTTTCTCTTGTAACTGCATTTTGTACAGTATAGCTATAGCGTTTCTAATTATGGTACCCGCAATTCTGCTGAAATAGTTTAACTGTAAATATTGTTTATTTTTTATTTAAAGATATCTTTTTGAGTATATATAGAATATTCCTTCTGTAATTTTTTACTGAGTGAAATGCAAAACATAAAAAATGCAAGTCTTTCAGAATAAAAATTATATCTCAAGAGTAAATATAATTTTTATTCTATATCAATAAAAATAATTTCAGAATTATTACATTCACTAGCGGTCGTGGAGAAATTGATGATAACAAAATACTAGTAAAGGTGCCAGCATAACATAATTATTTAACAAAATAGGTAATATTTGTAAATGAATAAGAAATCAGGTTAAGATTTAAAAAAGTACAATTATGGCGAAGGTGCTATTCCAATCACATTATAGTGTTCATAATACATAAGTTGAGCTTGCACAAACCTTCTTAGAGTGTGCTCAACTAAACAAAGGGGCACAAAAATTATATATCGTTTATATACTCCTTATAAGTCTTCGACTGATATCACCGCCTTATATAGATAATTTGTCGTGTAGATGAGGTGAGGTCATCTTGTTAATCAGGTTATTATTCACAAAATACAAACAAGGCGAAGTTAACTCCTACCTCCTATGCTTACCGCCACATAAAAATGATATGCTAAGTGGGTATAGGTTTTCGCGGTTGGAGTACTACAAATTATTGGAATGATTTTTATATTTTATTACATATACAGCATTTTAACATTATGTAATCAACACCAGTGTGTTAATAACTATATTGTAAAAGCTATAAACAACCAAATAATTAGCTAAAATATGGTTTGTTGATTGAACGTCTGTACAGTTACCTAGTAGTTACAGTTGCATAATAATATGTACCATTTTTTACTTTAGAGCATTTACAAATTTTAACATATTTATCAAAATTAATTAATCAACTGATAACGTTAATTAGCAAACAGATTAGGTACCTCTAATGATTAGTCACGTCACGATAAAACATAAAATTATAACTGGAGATTTATTCATTTGAAAATTTTAATTTGCAAAAAAATAATATAGAAAATGATAAAGTTTAGTTATATTTCCTTTGATTTTTATGCTTTTCCATTATTGCTATATAGTTGTAATTCATAAATTTTTCTTAGATTTAGTTTTGGGTAGGTATAGTAGTGATAGGTAACTGTTTTATAATATCCATGCAAGCAATCAAAAAAATGTAGAACATCTGGTCAAGGAGTTCTACAAAGCTGATCTATGAGAGAGAAAAAATGGGGGTGAACAAGGTAGCAATATCAAAATTGAAAGCAAAATGGATATTCCATCTCTTCATTAATCGGACCCTTTTTGCCATACCCCCGGTGTGCATCATCACTACCTCGGTAATCCTCACAGGTACCCAGTTTGGACAGTCTGGGTCTTTGACTACACCTAAGATTTTAAGTCCACAGTGTACACCGAAAAGCAGGCACAACTGCGACCTACTGATATCAAAAACTAACTTGAAATAATCATTTGAAAAAAATCTTATCCAAAACTTTAGGGGCACGCTGTACTAGCCGCAGTAAATTTGGAAAGACTTGGGGCTTGTAACCAAAATTGATCTGGTCATGCCAAACTATTATCAAGCTTCATTTGTGTGGTGGGCAAAATTCAACGCCTGGCTTGTCTAGGAGTAATAAAAGGGGAACTGACAACGTGCCCCACATCCCTCCACAAATTAATAATAGGTAATAAAGAAGCTGTCAAAAGATAGGGCGATAGTCCACCGCAGGTTTTCTCACTAAACATTTCCCTTTGAGGTATTATCTCAAAAAATGGGCAAATCAGGAAGTGAGAACTTGCGATTCTGCAAAAGCGCTAAAGAAGAAGCAGAAAGCGGACATATACACAAATGCGGAGCATTTTTGCACAATATAGCTTTGTAGGTTGAAGTGCAGATAAGTCTTACTAACTTGTACACCCCATAAGCTATGACCCTGACGGTATACGGTCTTAGTTTTGAAAACATTGTATATTTATATGCTATATTCATTCTCTGCCAATTCAACTATCATTTCGATACATCAGTATCAGAGTGCACCAACTCAAAAATTTTCAATATGGAGATAAGTATAAGGAAATGGTTAAAAGATGTTTATATTTATCAGTTTTAAATTGCACTATCTAAAAATTCCAACACCATTGTAAAAATTTTTACTTGTCATCATGCAGAATCGAATATTTTGTTTACACCGTCGTAGTTTCATACCGCATCATTTTGAATTAGTGAAGAACTATGTTTTTTGAGGTGGTGCACTCTGATACTGATGTATCGATTTAATCTATCCTATTAAAACTGCCGTGCTTTTCTGAAAAATCAGTTACGTGGTTCCTATACCACAATAGTTCTGTTGTAATGTTAAAATCCGTTAAATTATTATGGCTGTATCCTGTGGACTTCGTTTTCACTGGTTGATAGCAGGGGATTCTTAGCACCCTCTCCTTGCTTAAGAGGGCCCCTAGATTAAGAGCAAAGTTTAAATTTCTACTAGCCATTGCAATGATATTGATTTGGTGGAGTGTATAACGCCTATCATTTACAGCAGAATAATTTATATACTACATAATCTTACAAGGTTTACAGCACTTGTCTGTTATTTAGGTACACAAAGTTACAGGTTCTATATACTCTAGACAAGCCCAATCCTCTCGTATCGTTCAATGTAATCCATTACCCTTCCGCAGGTGCAGATTATTGGAACTTTGTATGTATTTGGACACTGATAAATAAGTAACCAAAGAAGTAGAAATACATAAAATAATTATAAACAAACTTAAAAAACAAGTGTTGCAATAGTTATTTACGTTACGAGTCCGGGAAGTGACTTATTAAGGTACGAGATAGATGTTAATGGACGAGGCGACGAAGGAGCCGAGTCAAGAATATTTAATTGAGTACCGTAATAATCACTTCACGGACGTGTATCGTACTTTTTTTTCATACTGCCTTTGGTTTTAAACGCAATAAAATATGAAACTGAAATGACATATTTGATCATTTTATTAGGAAGTCATGTAGACTGCTGTGAAAAAATTATGTTACTTGATTTATTCTTAACATGGTTGATTTGCTTTATAAATAAAAAATTAACAGCGGTTACCAATAAACAATGTAAATAAAGGCAGACATATTGAATTTTTCTGCACACACGAAATAACTGCGGAGAAAATGGATCTGAAATTGGATGAAATTGCTGAGAAAACTGCGGAAGAGATAGGGCAAATCATTCCAGTTAAGTCTGCGAAAAGATATGAAAAAGAATATGCGCTGTTTTGCAACTGGCGTGAACAACACAATTTGAAAAGTAGTGCTGATGAGAATGTGATGTTGGCTTACTTTTTGGATGTGGCAAGAACAGTTTTTTTAAAGAATATTCTTTTCATTAGTTTAAATTTTCAGTCAAAAACATTTAACCCTTCTTCATTATGGTCCAAATACTCGATGGTAAAATCAATGATTATGGTTAATGAGAATGTCAACATATCAAGTTTCCCAAAGTTGATAGCTTTTTTTAAAAAACAAAATCTAGACCATCAGCCAAACCAGTCGAAGGTGCTGACAAAGGAACAAATTAAAAGCTTCATGAGGGACGCTCCAGATAACGAATATCTATTACTTAAAGTGATAGCATTACTTGGAGTTGCTGGAGGTTGCCGAAGGGAAGAGTTTTATAATTTAGAAGTTAGTGATGTGGAGGAAACGGGTACTCAGCTAGTAGTTAAGATTAACCAGACAAAAACGCATATTCTACGAGCTTTCACTATGATTAACAGTGATGAGGTTCACTATTTGGTTAGGTTAGGTACAGTATGAAAAAAAATACATTTTACAAATTCCATCTTTTAACAAAGTGACATGGAGGGTAATAATTTTTCAATAAAACACAGGTTGATAATAGCAACAAAATTTATTAAAATATCAAAATATATATACATATACAGTAAATACGTTTGGTACGTACATGGTAAGAGAGTTAAAACAATATCAATGATTTAATATAAAATATCAGTTGTTCCACATTAACAATGAAATGATCTAGGGTTAAAATAAAAAAAACATAAATCAAATGAAAAACCAAAAGTCAATGTCACAGAATTTTGTTAAATTATGACGGTCAAAAGACTAGTTTCGGCGTATGATGGCGCCCATGTTAAATCGAAACTACAGTGACTGTACTACCAACAGAGGCGATAAGCAGCGATTAGTCCCGCCCATACGCCATTAAGAGGCAAACTTTTTGATGGATTTATATTATTTAGGACAGAGGATTTAAATGTTTCTTTTAAAGTATGTTAAGAAAATATATTTGGTACTTTATGAGAACCTATATATAAAAATTGGGAGTTTGGGAGTGTTGTCCAATCAAAATCGATACATCGATTGTCGCCACTGTTAGTAGTACAGTCACTGTAAACGAAACTAGTCTAAGAAGTCGCTAAAATCTTTCATTTGGTTTTTTTCATCAGTCACATTTGACATATAAATGTTTTTTAAAATAAATCAAAAAGTAACATATAAAAAAAATGAAATTAACCTTCTACTTTTTCAATACATAAATACCCAATACAATCCTGCCAGTTTTGACAATTTAAACTACAATATACAAATTAAAATGAGCAAATCCTTACTTTGTGGAAGTCCATTTTATTAAGAAAACCAAACAATAACTTTGTAATAAAACTTCCGGTATTTTAATATAAAACTTTTTTGTGAATGACAGCTATCTAAAAAATAATTTTACTGTCAGATTGACGTATTCAAGTTAAATGTTGTTTTATGATATTTACAAAGTTATTTATTTAGTGTTCTTACTAAACAAATAACTTATAAACAACAGTTCCATAATCTATTTAAAAAATGAACCTTTTCATCTCAATGACAGCTGTTTTAAGTTACATTTTTTTATGACACAGCTATCTGATGTTATTACCAAGTATTTAAGTAATAAGACAATATTAAAGTTTAGATATTATTAGCTCCAACGAATCAGGGTCAATAATGAGGAGGCTGATAAATTGACTAGGGAAAGTGCAAACACCCCATTGATAGGATATGTAATCGCAAATACACTTAAAAAAGTAGCTATCAGAGAATGGGTGCAAAGAAAGTCTTTTGAATAGTGGGAACGTGCCCATAGACAAGACAGGCCAAATCTTAGAACAAAAAGAAACAAGAAGGAGTATATGCAAAATGACCTTGAGTCCAGAAAGGAGCTTGCATATGGCAGCTAATTGTC
This sequence comes from Ophraella communa, assembly GCA_035357415.1. Taxonomy (NCBI): domain Eukaryota; kingdom Metazoa; phylum Arthropoda; class Insecta; order Coleoptera; family Chrysomelidae; genus Ophraella; species Ophraella communa. The sequence continues at coordinate 11,112,982 of CM068995.1, read as the reverse complement.
AATTTTAATTTCCGGTTCTATTGACGTACCGAAAAAAAATTAAATTTATACTAGGGTTTTTTATTTTGAATAAAATTCAACCAATCAAATGTGTGAATACAATTAGTGTTGTAAATTGTTTTGTGTTTATAAAAACTGAATGATACGCCTATGCTATCATTTTTGACATTTATATACAAAAATTGCTTTGACAGCATACTGTAAACATACAAAATTCGTCATACAAGGAGCTTCAAGATGGCCGACTTCCGTCGCAAATTTTTCTTGGGGTGTGTTCGGGGAGCACGCTTTCGACCTATGTAGCGCCATATAACGCAAACGAGGAATAGTACTAGATAGCGCCAATTGGCGCAAATAGCGTGCTCCCCGAACACACCCTTAAAGTTAATATATGACAGACTCCTGCTTTGCTTACAGTACAGGAAGTACTGAATAAACTGTTCATAGGACTGTTAACTGGACATTGCAGGCTGAATAGGCACAACAGTCTTATAGTTCAGACAGAGAAAGACTTATGCCAGTTCTATCTGGAATACGAAGAAACCACAATCCACGTCCTATGCCAATGTGAAGGCTTGACAAGGCTGCGTTTTCTAGGACTGGGACAGGAAAAATTATATGAAACGGCCACTATCAAGACTGTTGGACTTTATCAGAAGGGCATGGCTATACAATACAAGGGCAGCACAATAGATCTGCAAAGGTCAGGCTTTCAGGCTGGCCCAATTTGTAGTCGGTAATCTGTAGCTCCAAAGGAGCTATCCTGGATTAATTTACCTTTAAGATCATTATAAATTTACAATGATATAAAAACAACCACTATTGAACGGTTTGCAATGATTGAGTCTTCATTTTATATATAGATAAGTCAGAAATGTACCACAAATACGTTAAGTTACTGTAAAGATCAGCACAAAATAGTTTTTTCTTAGGTTTTACGTCATTGCTCACTTATCTTTGAGTCCAGAATAATCCCTTGGACCTAATACCACCTAGGCTTTAAAGTTATTATAACTAGATAATCGACATCAAATAGTTCTTATAAAATAAAATGTATGACTTGAAATAACTGTAGTTGAGATAAAAAAGTTAATTTTTTACATAAATTGTAGAAGTTTATTTCACAAGTTATTGCTGTAGCGTTCTTAATTATATGAGTATTACAATAAATACTTTAAACTTTCAATAAAAAAGAGTCAAAGATCACCCTAATCTTAGCGACAATAAGATATTAAATAATAATTCAATATTGACATGTTACGCTCTTTACGTTCACGACTGAAATGACTGCTTTGCAATTTGCATATAAATATGTACCTAATTTAAACACAATTAAAATTAACAACTGAAATCCCAACAAAGTTCAACTTGTAAAAATAAATGATATAATCGTTTGATTTAGGACGCTCCTTGAAAGATTATATCGAATCAAGGTTAATTAAAGCAATTCTATCATAAAATTTTAAATAATTTAATAAATATTGATTGTTTTATCTGAACCATAAATTTAATATTTAAATTTTTAAGTTAAAAATTATGTGTACCTTAATACACAGTGTTACTATAAAAAGTGATACTCTGGACTCTATTAATGTTTAACAATTATCTAAAACATTTTTTTTTCACTTTAAAAGTAATAAATTTATAAAATATATAGAAATTATTAAGATTTACGAGTCAGAACTATTTTCTTGGTTATTATATCATAAACAATATAGAATATAATACCACACAGCATTGGAATAAATATCTGGTAATAAAAGTTAAATCCGTTAAATATTACCCTACTATTATAAAACTTTAATATCATTCGGTTTAATAACCAAATTAATATTTTGATTAAGTTGATTCACACTTGTTGGCTCAAACTGTATGGGTATTCTAATTATAAAACTTTTAGGTAAACATGTGTCAGTTGTACAAGTAACTAAATGAAATAAAATATCTACATACTCTTCTTTGCTTGTAGTTGAAGGAACGCTAATTGTTGATTCTATGTTACTAACATCTGTGCCATTTTTGGGAACAGAAGACCAAGTCACATCTGGCAAATCGACCATCCAATTCTGCGGAACTCCCGTCGTTAGACTTAAACCGTTTTTAAAATTTATATTAACTGATAAAATAATTTTGCCCCCATTCGGATTTATTTTTAGAGAATTCGCTAAAACTATTTTGTAAGATGATTTGTTATTCTTCGATTTTTTACCTTCTACAGTCTTTAACTCTAATTTCTCAATGTTGATGACATTATATTTATTGTTTAGGTGAAGAATTTTGATTTGATGATTGTTTGTATCTGCCACATACAGCTTTTTGTTATCTATACTAATGCAAATACCTGCAGGTTCTTTGAAAGTGTTAACGGTACCATCTATCGTATCTTGTGCAGGTATAGTTACGGTCGAAACGAAATTTTCTGTTGTTACAATTCTTTTCAACTTGTGATTGTAAGTGTCAGTTACGAACAGGACTTTTTCGTCATTTGTAATACAGACACCTAATGCGTGTTGAAGTTTAGCCTCGAACAGCATTCCATCTTGATCACCAAAAGCAAAGAGATTCTAAAATATAAATAAGTCATATTTATATGCTATTTCAGTTAGAAGATGGGTACTAAGTTATTATTTCAAAAATGATAATCAGTATACGGTTAGACACGAACGTGAAAGTTGTATTTTTGTGTAGACTGCTAATTGACCAAACAAAGAGTAATAAGTTTTTAAAGTTTTTGTTAAACTGTACTGGTATGAGTTAAAAAGTTTATAATAGTTATAGGCCAGCCATTGTGACTAATTCAATAAATATTTGGGTGTCCAAAATATCTAAAAATCACTACTCACATACAACCAACTACTAGCTTTGCTCATGTCATCATCAAAATCAGCACTAAAAAGTCTCTATCTCCATCATATCCTAACAGAAACCGAGCCATTGTTATCAATGCAGTTCCAAACACTGATTTATTCAATTATAACAAAGCAATTTGAGAAATCATATGACCAAAGAATATTAGCCATGCTTTTAGAATAGCAAATCAACGGATATGTATCTTTCTTTCATCTACTTCTGCTGTCAGTAAGTCATCAATCACCCCACAGTAACCACCAACGTCGTAATTTCACCATTCCAAAGATTAATCCGACTATCTAAGAATGTATGTCCTTCGATTCCAAACCAAATTGTAGAACAAGCGTTGAAAACAGATCTTGAACTACAAACTTGTATCACCCTTCACAAAAATTCGCACTGGTTCTACAAATACCGAATACTCCCACTTTTTAAAATTTCGCAGTTCAGTCTTCATATCTCAGTTGTTATACATCATGAGAATACTGCTTTTAGAATCTACATTACATCCCACACAATCTAGAATGTTCAGTATGTAATATAGATGGCCATACTGCCGAGATGTGTAAAAATCCGTCCACTACTTTTTAATCCACACCTACCTTCCCAATTCATCATCCTCAAAAATCTAACCTTAATTCAACTTACACCTGATATGAAAGACTCTTCGCGAGCTAATGCTACCGATATGGACACGTCTGTCAAATACACAAATCACATAACACTTATTGGAAATTCTAATATATGAGACTCAAAATTTACCTCTGACCCCCTTATTCTTTATATGATGATCTCACAAAATCTGCAACAACCACCATCTATAATGTGGATTACCATCAATTCATAAAAAAATCCATAAAGCATTTCCAACTGAACTAAATTCTAAACCACAAAGCTGCATTGGAAGCTCTACTGAAAGAGAATGTTTGGTTCATAGAACGCACCCAACTAGCAAAACTTATTTTATAAAGGTTGTAAGTACTGCTATACAGCAAATCTTATATAACTATAAAAATCTTATAATGTGGCTATAAACCACTATACAATGTCTTTACAACCAAAAAGGGCCCCAGTTTATACAACAGTTCAGTTCTTATAGAACATCCTTTAGTAAACTATACAACTGTTATAGAATACTCAATATGATGATTATATAATTGTACTATAAGTATGTCTGCAAGATTACTTATACAATATCCTTACAAAACTATTTGGGAACTGCTATAAAACTGTTGAATAAGCACTCTTATTCTACGGTTTAAGAGTATTTATCGAACATTTATAGAACTACTAAAACAGTATTTTATAATGCAGACAGAACCGCTAATACAATAAATTTGTTTTCTACTGTTGAAATTTGGAATATAATTCTGACAATATTATTTTATTGCATATGTTTGCATTGTGTCATAGAGTCGTGTAAGGCATTTGTTATGATGGTAGGTTATATTATATTGTATCTGTTGTTACTCATATTGAATATTTTAAAGACATATATCACTACTCTAGGGGGCCAAATATATTGGCGCAGCTAACTTTTCTGACAATATAATATATATTTTGTTGATAAAAATTAAAACGCCTCAGTTTAGCAACATTTTATTGATATTATTAAAAATAAAAAAATGAAAAATCATATCTAATTTGTTAAATTTTCAAGTCAAAACAAAACATGCATATAGTAGCTGTTGTGAAAGTGGAAAAAAACTATATTTTTTTAAAAAATCTATTTCTATTTCACCTTTTTACATTTCTATATATGATTTTTTCAAAATGGCGGCGATTTCTGTACAGCTGAACGTTTAATAAATATGGCGTATGGTAGAATACAAATTAGATACCTTATACAATGATTCTGTTTTTTTCTGAGCTGTATACGATATTAAAGTTTTATTATAGGTTTGTTCCAACCAAGCAAAGAACCGTTCTAGAACGGTAATATTACCACTCACGAGACCAAATTAGTGCACTGCGCAACTCAGTACACCACTGCGCACAAAAATTACTATTTTAGAACGGTTCTTTGCTTGGTTGGAACAGACCTTATGTTGTTTAATGCAGCGCCATAGCATTGTATTTGACAGTCTAAGAAGTTAGAGGTGCTGTTTGATTCTTGACCACTTTTGAATGTTGCCGGATTTAAAAATACCTATAAAATATGTTTCAGTAGCATTTTGTTTTCTAAAGAAAAAATAGGTAGGTATTTATATAAATGATGAGGATTGGACAACGAGTAAAGTGAGTGGTCAAACACTTTGCGTGTTCAAAAAATATATGTCGTTGTTTTCCATAAAGTGTAGGTAAACAAGATTTTTTGAAATAAACATAAAATAAATACAAGAATTTTGTTTTCTTATTAAAAAATAAAGGGATCTGCCAATTGTACGTATGTTATAACTACTAACTGTCCAAGCTGGCAACACTGAACGTAAGATTTACGTATTATCCTTTAGTGCATTGGTAAACTACATAATAGAACAGAAATATCCCTTAACATGCATGCGGTACAACAGTAAACAATTATTTAGTTATATTGTGTTTCGAATAACTTGTGTATACAGTTTCTTTCCAAGTGTGAAATACCCTTCATCAGCACTATTAATTTCGCAGCTTTCTTTTAACATATCATCATTGTCATAATTTTCTCCTAATTCTTCTTCAATATTATCACTGCTAGCTGAAGCCAAAATTGTTGTGTCTTCTAGATTAGCCTTGTTGTTACATGCCACTTCAACTATAGCAGGTTGATCAAACGAACTGCAGGACTGAAGTATTCTTTCATATTTCTTTTTAGCTAATCTTTTAAAATGACCACTCTTTTTTATTTGTTTCCACTGATTTCTTGCCGAATTCATTTTGTTAACAAAACCGTCTAGAAAACACTTTTGTAATTTTTATATTACTATATGGCGGGTATTTATATTCGTATAGATTTCAAATAGATTTTATAACGCAGAACTTGGGATAAATTTATTCCTAGGAACTACATTTTTATTCTAAAAGCTCTTTATAAGAGATAATACTATTGTAGTTATAAGATGATTATAAAATACTTTTATATTTATTGTATAATGTTTTACTTCTGCGTAAAACAACAACCATATTACTTTTATTAAGGAACTTTAATACAATTATTTATAAAGCTTCCTTTACAACCATCTTTTAACGTCGCTATTATAAGTAATACAAAAGCTATGCAACCGTATTATAATGCGTATAACACAGTTTTAAAATTATTTTATAGGAATTTTATAGTACGTTATGCAACTGTTATAAAATTTGTATGCTTTTTGTCGTATGATATGAGCTGTAAGTACGTCTATACAATAGTATTATAGAAATCCCTCTATTTTATAATAAAATTGTCGTATTGAGACGCATTTAAAAATTAATTTATTCTTTCAAGCAGCGCTATACGATAATTATGAAATAATTTCGTTCTTTTAGAGATCTATTTTGCTAGTTGGGCAATCAAACCATTAGCACAATACAATTAAATTTATGAAATTTAATCTTTTACAGTGGAATTGTAACGAATTCTCCAGGAAATATGAGAGAATCCAATTACTAATCACTCACTATCAACTTAACATTATCAGTCTACAAGAAATTAATTTTACAACCTCCTATCAACCCACAATCAAACACTTAAAGAGTTACCACTTCATTGTTTCAGACCTAGTGGTGGTGCTTCTATCTATATATCTTCTTCATTACATTCAACTTATCCCTAAACACTGATCTTGAAGCTGTAGCATGGTATCCTCATAAAATCAACATTTGTAGTCTATACTTACAACCCAACTGCCATATCACTAAACAGGAAATCACAACTCAGCTTTCAGCTACCCAAAACATATTATCCTATTTGGTGACTTTAATGTCCATAATCCCCTAAGGGGTCCCAAGCACAGTAATCTAAACGGAAGATTAACAGAAAAAACACTGACTCCATTATTCTTAGTGATAACTCTCCCACTTACTTCCGTATTTCTAATGCTACCACTACAGCAATTGATATTTCCCTTTGTGATCCCAAATCCAGTTCCTCCTACTCTTGGACTGTCACTGATGACCTTGCTGATAGCAACCACATTCCTATTCTCATCCCCATCTCCATTAACAACACCCTCATAGTTTCATGCAAGATTTGAAATTTGAAAAGTGCTAACTGGACTGAGTTTTCCTCAATATCTGATTCTTTAACAACCTTTAACCTTCCCACCATTCCAAACAGCCACCACATCCTTTCATAACTTTAACTAAGCCATAATAAAAGCTGCCAATAACCACATCAAAACTTTTCTTTGGTGGAACCAAGCATGTGCAAAAGCAATACACTATCCTAAAGATACCCTTAGATAATACCACACTCCTGCTACCTTAATCAAGTATAAACAAGCCAAAACTTGAGCCAGATTTATAGGTAAACAGACCAAAAAAACATCCATGACATGACTTCCGATACTTCAGGAACACTAAGAGTACTAGTATCACCAATGATTAACAAGTAGTCACTTAACTTGCACAACACTTCACAGAATCCTTTACCTACCATCCAATTCCACCTCCAAGTAATAAACTGTCCCCACACCAACCTATTACATTGCTGCTACTGGCCCTGGTACCATTCCTTATCTTTTTATAAAAAACCTATCTTTATTAAGCATTTTAAACTGGTCATTTCCCTTTATAATAATCTGTGGCAATGCAATCGTTCATGCCTACTTTGCTGTATCACATAATAAATCTAAAATCCTAAAAATTTCCAAAAAGCTTAATAGCCATCCTCCTAAATTTCGAATTCACGATAATAAAACACATCATACCATTCTCGGTCTTATGTTTGACAGTCATGAAAACCACACATTACTCAGCTTAAAGCCACATGTTTATTGAGACTAAATATAATAAAAACTCTCTCTCAGCATCAGTGGGGAGCAAGTGAAGACTCTCTGATTAAAATATATTGGTCTCTAATCTGCCTCCATTCAATATACTGAGCTCCGACTTTAGATGCTTTTCGCTCCAGTACCTTTTCCCAACCTCCCATTTGCAATCAATTCTCCCCCCCAACTAACAATCAATCTCCTCCTTTCCAACTCTAAAATAACCCAACCATTTATATCTGTGGAGGTAGTATTTATTTTTTTAGTCACAGTTACCTTTTTTGGTTTTTGACATCTGCAGTACCAACAGAAAGTATCACTGCTGAAAGTGTGGCGGCAACGTTTTATGTCAATTGGATCTGTATTTTTGGAACACCTTTTTTGGTATTATAACAACAGATCAGGGACCAGGAGAATTTTTTATCAAAGAGGAAAGCGACTGCAATGAATCTGAATTTATTCGCAATCTCAGGGAGCAAATGCAAAATTTTAAACCAGTACCTACTTCCAACCATAGTCGGAATTCTGTTTTCGTTCATCCAGAGCTGGGTAAATGTACTCAAGTGTTTGTGAGGGATGATACTACCTGGGAGTGAATTGAGAAGAGCACAATACACAGCATCAACCTCAACCTACCTCAACACGACAGACGAAACCATCAGTTACATTTCGAGACTGAAATGCATGATGGGCGTCTCTGGGGAGGGGGTACTGTGGAGGTACTGTTATATTTATTTTTTTAGTCACAGTTACCTTTTTTGTTTTTGACATATGTATATTGATATAATATAATTGTCATTGTCATATTTTACAAACGATATTAAAAATCTTATTTCTATTTGTACTGTCCGTACATATCTAACCTCCATCTTCTCACTTATCATCAACTTCCATTGAACCTAAACAATCTTCAAATAACAATGTTGTACTAACCATTACTCTGTGGAAGTCCATTTTACTCAAAATAATAAACAACATTTAAAAAATTAAATGTGGAGTTGTTTATTATTCTTACTTCAAATAACACTTATAAACCAAAATAATGCAAATTATATAAAGAATTCTAAACTTTATATATGTAATAAATATTTATACTATATTATTTTTTTGTAACTGTACCTATTATTGTAATTGGTGCAAATGGATATGCACAAACAAAATAAAAAAAAATGCTAATCAATTTCTATAATTCTTATAGAAAAGTAAATCTACAGTTGATAAAGTTAAAGTACAACTATATTATTAATCCTACCTGTGGATTTCTGTCCCCACCAACAACAGGTGTAACTTTTCCATCAATTAAAGATAATCTTCTAATGCTAGAGCTTTCGCTATCTGCAATGTAAACTTCACGGTTATTTTGACACAAAGCTAGTCCAGATGGTTGGGCAAAGCCAGCAGCATTAGGATAACTATTGTTCTTATTTTCTTCTCTACCAGAACCAGCAATATTTATACATGTTCCTAAAACAAAATAGTTAAAAAAATTGGATAGATTTTTAGAAATTATTTTATTATTATTTTTTTGAAATCCACAATTTTTTTACAACTTTAAATAACCAAAGGAAGTTTTAGCTTTACAACAAATAACTTACAAAACACCACCAAATTGGATATTTTATAAATATGATATTATAAAAACATGAAGTAAATTCTTAATTACCAGCAGTGTATTTTTTACATTTCCACCAAACTGTATCTTGAAGAAATAGAGCCCATATTTGATGAGTCCCTGCCATTGCAATAAGAAGCACATCTCTTTTTGGAGGATTGCCATCTGCATGAAAAGTGAGGTCCATATCTGGAGTTTTGTAAATACATACATCCCAAGGAGATGATATGGGTTGTTCTGGGCCTTTATTACCTCCTATTCTGTCTTCACCCTGTTTACCAGTACCTAAAATATCCTTAATATTTAATAAAATATATATACCTAATTAACCAAGAACACAAAACAAACAACCCATCATTGACAAAGAGTTTTTTATTTATATGTTTTTAATTGCAGTTATTAAGGGATTTCATTACCTGCCACAGTAACAACAGTTTTAGTCTTAAAATCAATTTTTCTGATGGCATGGTTTTCAGTATCAGCAACAAAAAGAACATCTTTATTTTGAAAAACCAACCCTTGAGGATTGTTGAATTCTGCATCTTCAAAATTTCCATCTTTGAAACCTAATTTTTTACCACCAATTTGTTCCATAATAGTGCCATCTTCCTTTATAACTAATATCCTATTATTGCCAGTATCAGATATGGCCAAAATCTCATGATTATTTTCATCCAAAATATTGGTAATTTTTCCAGGAAACAACAATGGTCCTTTTAAATCTGGCAAGAGATGGTAAGCAGATTTAATTGGTAACTTATGATTAGATATTAAGCCCTTTTCTTTATAAAATTTCAAAGTATTCTTAATGTATAGCACAAGATCTTCTCTATGTCCTTCTCCAGTAAGCATTACTATGGGATTTGCTGAAGGACCTAATATCAACAAGGTAGGCCAACAATGCACATCACAGTTTTTCCACATTTCAGAGTTGGCATCATTAACTACAGGATGTGATATATTATAACGCTGGACAGCAGCTAGGATATTAGAGGATATTTTCTCATTTTCAAATTTAGCACTGTGAACACCAACCTAAAATAGATAGAAAAATGTAATATCAAGCTGATTGTATTAGTTTGTAATGCAACACAATGAGTGGCACTGCAAGATAATCATTTTTAACATCATCCCACTGTTCTTTGAAATAGCAAAGTATAAGGTATTTATTATACTTACAACAACTAAACCATCTTCAACAGAAAACTTGTTTTCAATTTCTCTTAAGTCTGGAATTATATGCATACAATTTATGCAGCAATATGTAAAAAAATCCAAAACAACTACTTTACCATGAAGATGTTTTACAAATGAAAGAGGTTCTGTTGTATTGAACCACTCCAATCCTAAAAAGAAAACCTATTATTTTTATAAAAAACTGTAAACATTATTTACCTGGTGTAAAATCCTGTACAGAAGCATATTTAACGTTTCTTAAGTATTCTAGAACCCCCTCATCTTCATTCTTAGCATGTTCTATAAAATTTTGGAGTTTTTCATGGGAATAATACAAATAGTCGGCACTCATATTTTTTTAAACTAACGAAATATATTTAATAACAAATCTGAAACAGAATAATAAAATAGATAAAACGAAATGAGTAAGCATAATATTACCTTTTTATTTACCATTGATTTAACCTAAAAAATATTTAATTGACATTGAGAGCTTTGACATTTATGACAAAGAGGATATAAAATATGAGAGCCGGCACGTTTTATGTCAAATACTTGTAGCGGTGCTGGTGGCTACAGACGGAACTACTGCTAAAGAAAGCAGAAATCTGACTTACCACTAATTTGAATTTAAAATCCGACCTCCATAGTCCATTTTGCTTTGTTTATATGATAGCTTCGTTGGAACATTTAAAATTTAGTTTATAGCGTTTTCTTTTGAGACCAGAGCAACGCACTGAGTGCACACTGAGAGCGAGTTGTGTGTTCTATTGAAATGTCATTAGGAGAGCAATCTGTCACACATGTTCTTTTGAATAGACTGCTCGCTCTCGATGTGACCTGAGGGCACCAAAAACTGCTCTGACTATTCGACTCAGGGCAATACCATGGTACAACAAATTTACAGGACAGGGCAATCCGAATAGGTTAGGTTCAAGCGTTTAACGCTTAGAACATAAAGTTTGTGCAGAATATATAAAACGCTTCTTTATTTTATTTTATTTTAGCACGCCTGTAATCTCATATTCATCAAAACAGCTCTATACTTTAAGTTCTCCTTCAACGTATAATCGCCTTCGGTAATTTCACAAAAAAAATTTCTAGTACTAATAATAACCAAAAAAGTGCACTATATCAAATGCATTCTTTTGAAATGTCAAAAACACACAGTTCGCCCAGGGTGCCGATTCTCCGGCTTCGTAGAAGCGATCAAAGTGTCGGCGATTCTCCCTCCCTGATTTTCTGGGGAAGGTCCCTGGAGCTATTCTTGAATGGTGCGAATCAACCTCAATCGAGACTCCCCGTAGAATAAATGTTGACGATGTTGCCAGTGTTATTTGGAGCTTCAAAATAAGAAAAGAAGAATAATAATATTTACAACCACTAATTAGTTGCGCAGTAACCGCAGTGCGTCGTTATTTGTTTTGCTTATGATTTCTTTTCTTTTGATAATTAATGGATTAATAATTTGTTGTGGATACCTAGTTTATGTATTTCAATTTAAGATATAAAACTCAGGCAAATATAGATATATAATGTTGTTCTTTGCGAATAATTAAGCTTTTTTTAAATATTTATCTTTCACTACTTTTAAATTAAAAATACCCTGTGCATTTTTGAATAGGTACTCCTGCCCTTTAACCTAAATTATATGTATCAAAAAATTTACCTTCTTTACTCTTTTAGCATGAAGAAACATTAGTTTTGTTGGGTAAACATCAAATTTGGTTCAACTATTTCCAAAATATAGAAAGTTGAAAATAGTATTTTGTTACTTTCAGATGCTGTAGAACCAAATCCATTTTTTAAAGTCAAATGCAAATATTAATGAGAATATTTTTTAGTTCCTTTTTTTGTAAATTTAATATACTTACCTAGTCACCATTATTAATTTTTAAAGTATTTTTTTTTTTTTGTTTGTAGAGTTTATATTTCTTAGTTATTTCATAAATTTGTATACATTTGTGTTGTTTATTTTATTTTTGTGTGCCTAACCCAAAGTGCCTTGTTAAATTAGTTAGAAATAAAAAAATTGTTTTGGTCCATAAAACATTTATTGATTATATAAAATGGGTTTAAATAATATTTAGTTGTATCATTCGTGCTCTTTGTAAATCTTCATTGGCTGTATTTTCTTGAATATCTGGTTTATCATTCCATCAATTCCATAACATAAGTACTTAACACTAACACGCATTTACATTAAATTAATGCTTACCGAAACATTTTAATAAACTGTGTATCTCTTAGTTCTTGAAAAGCTTGCTCCCTTACATGGTATTGCCTTCTTGGTTGATTATTTAAATCTTCAAAAACCTCCAAATCTCTTATTACTTCATGAACTAGTAAATATTCATCTATATCTTCCATTTTATAAATTAATCCAATCCACGAACTTAAGTTCGTGATCCAATCTCTAATTGAATTTAAAAAAAAAGTAACTTTAAAACTTAAAAAAGGCAAAATCTTCCAAACAAACGAAAATACTTGTATAAAACAAAAAATTATACCAAACACTGACTGACAACTGACCTAACCAAAAACAACAATTTTCAAAGACGAAAGACAGTAAACAGCTGACTGTTCTCTTAACTTTCGTTCGTTCTACTGCTTCAAAGGGAGAGAACGATGTTCTATTAAAAATACAGGGAGGGAGCTCATCCTTTTTGTCGAGAATAAGGCACCATCAAGTTTTAATAGAACCACGCCCATCTTTCTCTCGGGGAGCGCTGTTCCCGAGAATTCGCACCCTGAAAACGTCCGTTGCCAGTGCACAGTGAAAACTGGGGCAGTGCAAGAGCAATTTCAGTGCGCACCGAGGGCGCACTCAGATCACTTTCTACTAATCTCAAAAGAAAACGCTATTAGATTTACTGTAAAAAGGCACCTGTTGAACTATGGTAAAGATGCATTGAAAAAGGTTTTGATGATATAAAGGAGGAGGATATAAAGATAGGATCTATCAGCAAGAATAATAGAGAAAAGAGGTAAATTTTACCTAAATCCATTATGGGAATAGAAGGGGAAAAGAAATTTTCACAATGGGAGATAAATATGACGAACTGAGGATTAACGATTCGAAAGGAAGATTTGTTGGAGACTGTTACGAGCATCGTCAAGGACAGTGGAAAACCGACACCATTCAACTATTCAAAGAAGGGAAACCAGGAAAGAAGTGCTATAGAGCCTTTGTAGAAAACACCCAGAAATATGCATCCGTGAAGTTGAAAGTATAAATAGGGCTAGAGCTGTAGTTACAGAGTGTGAGAAATTGGTTTTACAGATCTGGAACAATAACTGGTTGAACAAGGATCTCTTTCAAACCTACGGTTTACTCTTAAGTGGCAACTACCGGCGCAATAACCCTAATAGTATTGATTCCTAATTTTGTAATAAACAATTATACACAATAGCCTAGGGATTGATCTTTAAAAAAAATTATAGCTTTTTACACCAAAAGTGAAATTGTTTTAATTATTAATGAATAAAGCCCAATTTGTGAGGTTATAAATCATTTTAGGATAAATGTTTTTTTTACTGGAACTCTTTCTGTGTGGTAGTTTATAATTAGGCGTTTAATTTTAAATCTTTCTTTTGGTATTTGTTAAATAGAAATGTTTTAGATAGTATTAAAAGGACATTCAAAATATATACTTAGTTTATGTATTACATTTTCATTAGTAATTGAATGATGTTAATACTGAAAGGATTTCGTCTGGCTAGCTTTTATTTTATATGTCAAGGATGTGGACGTGCCGAATATTGAACATCTTGCTTAATTTATAGTTGTATAATATACCTACCCTAGAAAGGTTTTGGAATTAATAAATCAATATATCTCTTTATTTAGAAGTTTATATATCAAAATAAAATAACTAAATAGCTAGTTGCAAATTGTTGAACAGAAATTGTAGTATATTATAGTTTGTAGGTATTACGAATCGTAACATGTAAACATAAAAGGGTCACTACATAGTATCAGTTAATAAAAGTACCTAGTTATTCTAGTATTAATTTATAAAAATAATTAATTTCAATTATGGATGATACCTCACAGAAACCAATTTTAATACCAAACTCATTTCTACTATAATTAGAATGATAAGTATGATTTTAGTAATGTTATTATGCAACTGGTAATATTTTTTATTGTATTATGTGATATGTGATTGATATAGAATTTAATGAAAGATAGTTTAAAAATTGATTTTATTTTTAACTAATTAATAAATATTCAAAGAAGAATATCTTAATTAGTTTCAATTGAGTATACACGTGGTCACCAAATATTATATGCTGTTTCAACTAAACTTTGGTATTAAACAAAAACAATTAACTTTATTCTTTATCAAGAATTTGGAATCTTTTTTGGTTCTTTTTTAAGATTTTCTATTGTGATAATAAATTTATTGTAATGATTGATTTTCTTCAATTTACCCATTCATTCAACAGAAACAATCTATTAATTCCGCCTGGAATAAAATAGCTCTAGCTGATTACATATATTTCTTTATACAACTTAAATTTTTAAACAATTACAGATACCTACCTATTTATTAATAAAAAATTTTCGACTCATTTTAAACATTCTTATTAGGTATAATTTATCTTTTTATTTATATACCTACACATAATACACTTATAATATTCTAATGATTACCTAGTACAAATGTTTACAAAATTAAATTTCTTTTCACAAATGTAAAAACAAAAGACGACTGGTGTACACAGCAGGGCATTTTTCTGTAAAAAAAATTCATACCAGCTTTAGTAACAATTTTTTTATAATTCTTCATTGTAACATTCAACGGATTGTAACATCCACCCTCTTCTAGTTATTTTTTGTGTCACGGTTGGTAATTGTGTGCATTTTATTAGACAATTTTGATATTAACTAAAGATTCTTCCATTTTTCTTTAAATTGGTTATATTTATATCTTATATTTTCTTATATTATTTATCACTCGAATTTAATATTCAAATCAAATTTAAATTTCAAACCTGATATATCTGACATAGGTACCTATGTCATTTTAGTAAGTTGCAACATAATTTAATGAACACAAAAGTACTAATTGTTGAATAATTTTATTTAAAAAACATAAATAAATGCGAATTATAAAAAATATTCTGTAAAACTTTTGCCAAAATGACCATTTGTAGCATTCATGCTCTGCAAAACTCAACTCGTTCGATATATACTCTATTTGCACTCGTGTTACAAAGTGAGTCATTTTGTCAATTGTTTTACAAATAACTATTGTAACACAAAAATAGTTTGGGATCTTAATTAATGTTTTATTTTTGCAAAAAAAATGAACTACTTATTCTGTAGATAGTGAAGTGGCCAAAGCATGATAAATTATTATAAATTTCTAATTATGTTATGGAAAATAATTTTCAACAATGAACTTCTTTTATAACTTCAGAAAACCGTTGATTAATTGTTGTAGCGTTAGAAATATAGCGAAGGAGCTGCTAGAAAACAAAACTCTTAACCAGATTAAGCAATTAGGTATATATTCTACTGTATCTTTCTACGTGCCTGGCTTAAATAATTTAAGGTTAAACTCATACAATTTTTGGCTACCCAATACATAATTAAAAAGTATAGGTAGATTTAGTTCTCGTTAAATTATGGCACCATCAAATCCAAGACTAAATTAAATTATAAATACTGATAAAAAAATGAAAATAACACAATTATGTCTTGTTGATTTAACCAAATTATTTTCTTCCTATGTAATTAGAAAACCCAAAGAAATATGTATCTGAAGTTGAGGTTGGCGTGGATGATGTGGGTTTATCTGAAAAACAAAATATATAATGTTATAACAAAATAATTAAAGTTTTGTATAATTTTTTATTAACTTATTTTACAAAATTGTAGAGCATTACAAAAGAATCTTCTAGGTCTCAATATTACTTTACGCCTGGAAATATTAATCTAAAAATGTAAATATACCCACCACAGAGTCCAGAGAACCTACTGGAATCGGTTAATCCATTTCCATTGCAGTTTGGGTATCCTTTCGCGTAGGGCAGTTCCCCTAACACATTTCCCCTGGGAAGAGAAGGAAAGAATTCTATCAGTTCAATTCTCACGTTTGGAAAATTTGATTATAAAAGGGATTCACTTTATATTGTAATCAAAGGTCGTGACTTACGAAAAAGGAGTAAAAGTTTTTATTCAAGAAAGAAAAGTTTGTTTCCGCAAATAATAAAAAAATCATCACTTATCGCAGATTTTTGAATGTAAACATTTCTTCAGAATAAGCGATTTAAAATGTTTTTTTTAATATTCATTCAGTAAATCAACATTTAAATGTTCAATGTTTCAAAGTTTCCTATTATATCCAAAGATATCTTTCTATCCTAGGTCTTGAACAACAACGGTGGATGGATAAATATCGGTTTCTATTCAACAAAATCACTATTAAAGGAGAGTGAGAAGGCATTAACAAAAAAATAAATTTGTTTCTTGTCTTTGATTATCTTAGAGTACGTTACATTAAAAAAATAAATGATACACAAGAACCCTTAATACATTAATAATAACTTAAAACTTATAATCAAGTTCTAAACTTTGTAAACTAGCGACATCTAAGTTTGAGTTCCCAAATGAAATAAATATACTGTACGCTATTCTTTATAACCGATATGAAATCTTGTGGACACAGGGTTCAACGGAAAAGTCATACAACATTAACTATAATAATAAATAAATCGCAGTAAGGAACTTTAGACTTGGCACGACTTTGCCTTTTCCAGTTCTAATTCTTGTACAGTAGCAAAAAGTTTTCATATTGCCCATTCACGTTCATTATTTACTCTTTTAGATCATAGATCTAATATCAGAGGAGACAAAACTATTTATATTTTTACTTGCTCAAATATTTCTGGTTGACTGTGTCGTCTTGATATGGCCGACTGGAATTTGTAGTGCTGTGATGTTGCCTGCTCTCCATTTAAAGTAAGAGATTTGTGATTGCTATTGAATCATTTATAGTATTTGTTGATTACATTTGCAAAAGTATTGTGACCATAATGCTATCTCTTATTAATATTTTATGAATTGAAACCATTTTAGGGAATGTTAAACCATTGAACTATTTCATTCGGTTAGATCATAGAAATAAGTTGCTCAATAAGCGACAATGCCGCACGGCATGTCTGAATAATGCCACCCGTGGAAGCGGTGATACTTTGAAATTTGACAGTCTCCTTAATTATTTCAAGCATTGTTGCCGAAGCAATTGCTACGAGATTTTGAAGTTATATTGGTGTTTTTTGGCGAAATTATAGGTAATATTAAGTGAAATTTAGTGAAAAAAATGGTTCGTCATTGCCAAGTGTGTAAAAAACCGGACTATTTAAGCCCCGATGTTTCTTTTTACTAGCAAGTTAAAATATTTGTTTGTGTACAATAATTTCATCTAGTGGCGTAGTAATGACGATTTTAATATCAAAATAAACAGGTATGGTTTTCGTTAGTTGCCAATCTCGAATTTTTTCAAATTTTCTGATTGTTCCTAAGTTTTTTTAGTTCTGCAGTTTGATTTTAAACTTCTTTGTTATTTGCAGTTTCTTTGTTAAATAAATACATATGTTAGCTCAGTAGCAACATTTGTTTTTAAAAGCAAGTTTTTATTATTCTGAATCTAACTTGTATACTTGTAGTTTTTTAATCGTTTCTGAGTGATGATAACAAAGTTTATACAAACTTAAAGCCGAAATACGTCGATAATTTAACTCGTCCTATGGTACTAAATTTAAATAATACTTAGAATAATAACCAACTAAATGTTCAAACTAAACTTAATAAAGTTATGTTTAAAACTACTTCACCTTTTATGAAACACCCTGTATATTCTATACATCCCTTCAAATTTAATCCAATCGAGAAATCAAGGAGTCTAGAAACCCTGTGACTAATATTTTAATATTTTCCTTTTAGTTACTTAATATCTACCTATTAATAAAAAGTTCAAAAATTAAAATTTAAAATATTATAATTACATTTTGTTTGTACAATTAATATTCACGATAATTATTTAAGTGTATTAACTATTCATAAATATATTCGCATTTTTAAAAAAATAGCACGCCGCTGATTACAAGCGTAAGCCTAACTCTTGAATAATAATACAGCGTTGCCAGCACGAGGAAAGAACAAAGACAATCGATTGGTATTCTCTGGCATACTCATAGGCACTCTCTTGTAATCATTGCGACAAAACAAACAGTTTTATAAATTGAATGTCCTCTGATAATAGATCTATGTCTTAGACGGTTTTATTTCTGATCGGCGCGGTATTTCTCCTAAGCGCGTTCTAAAATTCTAAAATACAGTCGGTGCCATCTAGCGACGTGTGTGGGTGCAAAAGAAGTCTCCTATTTTGAGACCATTCGTTCAACATTACGTTTAAACAACTGATAAGTCTGAAAATTTTATCAATTGTTTATTCGGATTTTTATGTCACTTAGTATATCTATATTTTGTGATTCAAACGCAAACTGTGTTCATTATAAAAGATAGCCCTTTGAGTATTTTCACATTTACAGCTAAAACAGCAGGATTTTATCCTTGGGAAAGTTCTACTATAACTCGGAAGTTTTTTAAAACGAATATCAAAGTTTAACAGGATATTTCATTAAGTTAAATATTATGAGGGTTCAAATAATTTTGCTTTTTAAAGTAACACTTACCCAGGACCATAATTACAAACATAATTCTTTGTATATCCCTTAGAAGGATCATAATAGTATGAATACCCACATCCAATTAAGTTCGTTTCAGCCCATATCATCTGAAAATAAAACACGTATTTTAACAAATATAAAATAATTCAAGAGTAATAACATAAAAGCAATAATAAAAACGGAATAGTCATCGGAGGATTTAATGGCAGTCTATATATATAGGGTCACTATCCAATTTATTTTGCTTGTAGAATTATTATAGGTAGGCGTTGTTACATGACTGAGGGCCGGTTTATCAATAGTAATTTATCTGTCAGTTAATGCTTAACTACCAGTTATTTTGGAAACGTCGGTTTCACAACAACAGGTTAATTTTAACCGACAGGTAATATGTCAAATATTTATCTGTAACTTTTAACTGGCGGTTAGGTCGATATCTGGAGGTTAAGGTCTATTATATAACCTCACTTTATGAATAAGAGTTGGTTTGTTTTGATTTTTTGGTGTGTCTAATTTACTTGGGTTTGAACAAAGTGAAAATGGAAAGTACTAGTGCGACTAAGATGCAATTTTACAGCAGATGAGAAAAATTTGCTTTTAAAAATTGCAAATAAACATAAAGATGTCATCGAGAATAAATTGTGGCAACCTGGAAATCGAAAATCACCTATTTATCAGTACAAAATTCAAGTGAATCCTCAATGAGTTCTAATATTGACAGAACAGTCTCTTTTGTCATCCTAAATCTTGCATGAAAATTCTGGTCATCCCACTTTTGGAAGTTGTCTACTCTTTCCCTAACTGTATACGGCCTTCTTTCGTACTCAAGAACTTGCATAATATCCTCGTCCTCGTCGCTATCCAGAATATAATTATCCAAAAAATGCATGTTCATGAACAATCAAAAACTCTTCAGAAAGTAAACAAACAAAAATAATCAACAATAACCTAATAAAACGGTCGTGACATCTCAATTAATGTGACATGACCTTGTTTTGTAACAACCAATGAGATTGCTTACATTCATCCATCAGCATTGCCAACTTTCACTACTTATCAGTCAACCAACTAGAGGATAAAAACGAGTTGATAAACCGCTTCCGAACAAACTGGAACTTTATCCACTAGTTAGTTTTATTTGACGGATACCTCTAACTAATGGATAATATTGGCAATTAAAAAACCGGCTGAACACTCGCCTGTGGATAGTCTGGGGTAAGACCTATTCAGAAAAGGGGCAAAAAGCTCAAAAAGTAAGACATGTGTCTCTACTTTGGCATGCAAAATTAAATTCCGGACCTAACAGGAAGTACAGTCAAAAAAGGAGAAGGCTGGGACCTCAGTGATGCAAGTAGTAGTTGCCACTCAGACCAAGCGGAGTCACAAGGGCAAGCCTGGCTCTCAAAACCCAAAGGTAAACCTCCGAGAAGAAATCCCCAACTTAAAGACCAGGAGCCAAGAGAGGAGGCAAAGATGGGGGAGGGGAAGAAGGATATCTCCAAGCATTGCTCTGGAAGTGAGAAGCATGTCAGTAAGCTTAAAAGACCTAAAGCCAAAGAGCGAAAGCACACCTCCTCAATGAAATGTGTAGAGGTCACAGAATTCCGCAATATTCAACCCGGTGAAAGGCAATATCAAGGTACTGCAGGTCACTCTTCAACTCGACAAGACTGCTTCGGCCGTTCTGTGTAAAAGATTTGACTAGCAAGACCTAGATTTGGCTCTGTTGCAGGAATCTTTGCTCTATAAGGGGTAGGTTGCGGGCCTCAAACCACAACAAAGTTAGATATTATGTGATGTAACAGGAATGAACCACGTGCATGTACAGTATCCGCCAAAATAAACAGTACCGAAAATAAAAATTAATTTTTAATTTCTGTAATGAAAGTCTTTAAAATGTTCACCATTTCGACGCAAACAAGCTTCATATCGTTTTTGTAAGTCAATAAACATATTTATAAAAAGTAGTTGATAGAACTGCCGAAAAATATTTTGTATTCTTTCCCGCTGGCGGATTTTCCGAATGAAATATTTTTTCCTTCATTATGGTGAATGAGAAGGATATTCGAAGTCTGTTCCCCGAGAAATTATTCTATTATCGAAATGATGACGGAGCAAGTCTAAGGTGCGCACAGCTGTATGGCTCGTTGCACCATCTTGTTAGGTTAGGTTAGGTAGATTTCGTGCACGGCAAAAGTTATTTAGATCTCTCACAAAAGGTATAATAATTTTCTCTCTATAACGTTCTTGTATGACAGTAAGTGGATTCTGATTATCATCTTCAACGAAATAAGGACCAGGACGTTCAAATCCAAGGAATCTGGTTGTTTTTCGATTAATATAGCCGCTAAGATGAACGTGACTCTCGTCTGAAAACCATATGTTTTTCAAACATTCGAGATCTTCGTAAATTAAACTCAACATGCGACCACAGTAAATCTCTCTATCAACTAATGACAATTAAGTAAAATATGACAAATCCATATTACATAAACAACTCCACAGCACTCTCTGTTTCGGTACTGTTTATTTTGGCGGATACCGTATAATATATATGGAAGTAAGGTAAACTGTACACCTATTCCTGTGCAATGCTCTGTAGACTTATTGGATCCTGAAGGATTTTCTTTGGAATGTTGAAAAAGCGGAAAAGGCATTTGAAGCAATTGATATATAGGGGCTTCTACAGAAAATTGGCGATGAACATTCAAACTGATAATTATTCTTTTAATGTAGCTGCTTTAAACGAACAATCCTATTCAATAATTTTTTGGGCTGACATAATTTTAATAATACCTTCTATAAGCAAAATGGCGGATTGCAAGCGCTGTCAATCGCTTTTTTGGGCTGAACGCCCCCAATGTCATCCAATATTATTTTATTGAAATACATCATACATTTACCTGCGTATAGTGGCCAGTTCTACCTCTTCCGATTTTGCCAAAACTAAACAATCTAAATTCGTTAAACCATTTACCGATTGCGTCTGCAAAATCGGGTTCAGTATCATAATATCCACTGGGTGGTTTTGTTGTCCAAGTCGTGGCTATGTTTTGTCCCACATGAAATCGCGCTGAAATATTAAGTTGAATTTTACATCTAAATGGTGAAGTCTCCAATTTTTTTTATTCGTTTAATTAATAGTTAATTCATGAAAGTTTCAAATTATTTATAATTTTCGAAATATTTCTTAATAAAATTTAAACCGTTGTGTTCTTGGTTTTAAATGTGGCAACAGCGGAGCACCAGCAAAGTGAAAAAAGATCAATAGACAATAAAGGTTTATATTATAGTGTCCAAAATAATAAAATCACTAACATAATACAAAAAAACACAAAACTAAAATACCAACAAACGAAAGTAAACAAACATAAGCAAAACCATTATCCAATCGGATTTTCTTCTATTTCTTTTGTATAATTTGTGGCCTAAGATGCCAGGGCTATTCGGCCAAATTTCTTGTCCGTACAGGAGACCATCTGATAATATCAGAGCAAAAAATAATAAATTTAAAATAATATTGCAGCAAAAAGTATTTTTTCTACGTCCATGTCTGTAAAAGTCAAAAATCGCACTGTCAACATTGCTTGTAAGTGATATTTAACAATAACATGCGCGTAATAAGATCTCATAACATACACGTGCGTTTGGATAAGAAAATTTAAATATCCTAGTTTAATCAAATTGTAATAAAACTTTGATCTACGTAATACTTTATTTGGTCGATGTACATACTTTTAGTAAATAGGAAAACGTTAAAAAACTATTAATATTAGAGACATTCCATTTAAATCAAAAGAGTAATGCCCTTAAATGTCGGCAATACATTATACAATTTACTATATACAATTATCTTTTTCTCATACTATGTTACGGAAATAAACGTCATGTCATTTACTACACTAAACATTAGTTATAACATTGACATATTAAATTATCCAAAACTAATCACCCTACTGAAACAGCGATCGGAGGAAAACCTTCAGCTGCCGGAACGAAAGCAATATACTGGCCACTGTTTTAGGAGATCAGCAGCCACTATATTAATTGATGCAGGAGGTAATATGCTATCATTAAAGCGACTTCGTGCGTAACTTTTTTACTTCGTGCGTAATGGGTTACTTACAACTCTAGTTGTAATACACTATTATATTACAATAAAAATTCAATATTAGTAAGACCATAAAGTAAATATTAAATGCGCTGTTGCCACATTCAACACCAAAAACACAACGCTTTAAAAATTAAATACCCGAGTTTAATTATCAATTTTTGTATAGAAAATCTGCAAAAAATTTGGTAATAGGGTTATTTTGGTACTTTCTTTTCATAATGGTACCTAATTAATTTATTGGTAGGTATTCGATAGGAGGATTATTTGGAAACAATAGTTCTTATCTTATTAAAATGTACTTACACACATCCCTGTGACTATCATGAGATTCAGAATAACATGATTGGGCCCATTTTTGAGCCTTACTAGCTAACTCTTCGTCCCATTTCTAAAAATAAAAAATTACATTTCATATTAGTTTTTTAGAAATTTCAAAATATTTTTTTCTACAAACGACAAAAAATGACATGGGTTCGAGCATTGGCAAGAATACGCGAAGTGGCCCATTGTATCATTTTTCTTTGTTACTATGACACCGTGCGCGAAGTAGTGTGCGAAATACTTACTTCACACACTGCATGTAAACTATATGGGATTTTTATATTTTAACCTTTATGTTCCTCAATCAAGCAAAAATCCAAGAAATCATTTATTTATTAATGTATAACAATAACTATTAAGGCTTTCAAATTGTGAGAAAATTTAACACTACCTAATTTTATTTATTATTTACAATGTTAACATTAATGGTGCAGCCAGTGCACGAACCAATATTTATTCCCAAACCAGGTAAGTCAGATTCAGCCCGTGACATCCTAGTTTTGGGAGATAGAAGACTATCCACTGCCATAGAGGTGACAGCACTTAATCCTGAAATTTTACAGTCTAAAATTTTATATAATATCTGAATTTTATTGTTCATAGAATCTTCCACGTATCCTTCGGCCACAGTCGAAGATTTCCAACCTCCATGTAGCTTCAGAACACATATATCGGCCCCCGTATTAGCAAGGAATGTGGCTGATGTTCTCCGAAAACAATGGCCCGTGTAGGCATCAGGATTTGGTAATTTTAGGTGTTTTGCTATTAAGCTAGGCATTGTTCCAATACTATTTATTCCAACAACTTGGTTAAAACATCTCTTATTTTGATACTTCAAAAACAATCGGCGACTGGTAGCATAACTTGGACGAATAGCCGCATATTTTCGGTAAATGTCAATATAATCTAAATTTGAAATTGTAAAAATCCGTTGTGTATGCGTTTTTGTATCGGGTACTTTAACTATGTCATCGACTGTCATTTTAATGAGATCCTCACGGCGGCAAGCACCCGAAATACCCAGTATTAAAACAACAATCATCAAAAATCTTCCTTAACCAACAAATAGGTTTCATCATCTGCCTCTTTTATGAATTCTTCAACTTCCTCTCTAGTCAATAACTTAGATTTCTTAGGATGGTTTCCAGCTGACAATTTTTTCAAATATGGAACCAACTTGGTAAATTTCTTGAAATCCACGTTTTCTTTAACATTGAGTGTTGCTTTCAACATAGAATATATTGCCCATAACGTGGAAGACTTCAGTTTCTTAGACTTCTCTGCAAAATATGCCAACAGCACATTTTCGGATACTTTTCTGGCTTTATTTGCTTCACATCACTCTTTAAATTGCTGATATGCATTTTCATACTGGCGCCTCGATTTCTCCAGTAAGAGATTTGAAATTACTGAATTGGCCGCATCTGTCAAGTTAGGTGGGGTACTGCTTACTTCATCGTCGCTCGAAATGTCCATTATTTCACAGTTATAAATATCACACACGAAATTGACGCAAATAAGAATTCACTCCAAAATAATGAAAATAATTATCAAGATCTGTCACTTTGAAATAATTGTCAACAAATGCCATTTTATTTCCATAGTTACAGTACCTAATTACTTGATTTGGAAAAACAGTTCAAACCAGTTCAATACATTTTTTTATATTACGCTAAACGTTTGTAGAAATAGTTTTGTTTGCATCTAATGGCGAAATAGGTACTTTGGTGATTTCGACTATTTTAAAAATCAGTTCTCGATCACCAAAGTAGCATTTCGCGCACTAGATACAAAAATAACTATTAAAACTTAGTTATTTTAACTCAAATAGACAACTGTACATTTGATATCTATGTGTTACTAAATTTTGCTTTGTACGAAAAGAAAGGTTAAAGTTTTGTCAAATATTTCTTTCAATAAAAAAAAACAACACAAACAAAAGAAAACTGTGTCTCAGTTAGGCTAATAAAAACTTCATTGTAGTCCAAAAAGACATCGCTTTTATATTTCGTCCTGTACGTAGTAGTAGATGAAAATAACTCAATTGTGTGCTTATTCTTTTCACGTTCAGAAACTCACTCAGGAGATTTTTTAGGGTTATGATAAATAAAAGATGTGTACTATTACTAAAAATGTAGCTATTGTGTTCATCCGTACTTTTTAGGATCTATTAATTAAAGTCGACTTGATCGATCGCCATCACGTTTTCTATTGAAGTGTAATCAATGTCTGGTGGGGCCCAGGATAAAAATTTAAGGACTAAATCTATTTTCGCTGTTGGACTTAATTTTTAATTACAAAAAGTAAAGATTCGTTAAACAATGACTGATTTAAATTCAAATTGCGTGTATTGTTTGTTGCCTACCTGTGATATAATTTATTAAAACATTAATAATCAAGAAACAGAAAGGATGTGGGTTTACACATAATAATATTTAATAAATACATTGTGTTTTAAGAGAAAATGCTCATAAAATTTTGATCTTTCAATAACCTTAATAAATAATATCTTTATTTGTAAGTACCTATCTAAAAGTTTTAAATGCTTGCAGAACCAGGTTAGTTTTAAAGTACCTACCTATTTTATTTTTTTATTGTCGTTTAAATTAATTAAATTGTGATTATATTAACAAAATATATTTTAAAATATTTAGATTTATCAAAACGACTAGTGGTTTTATCTTTAGTAAACGGCCAAGCCTGGTTGGAAATGATTTATAGTTTCTTTACCAGAGATTGGATTTAACAATTTTTCAATTTCTATTTTTAATTTATGCATTTGACTGTAATCCTTTCGTGATACGTTACTGTTTCTAAAGACAATCTTTTTTTACAACTTGCCACGTCACTTGGAATCCACTTTCCTTGTTCACTTTTACGACTTGCTTGTAGTTATTTCGTCATTTTTCCTTTGAGCTTTCAATTTTCACAGCTCGGGTGTTTTCACTTCCTAGTCATTTTTGAGTACTCTTTTCGATTGTATCCCAACTTCACATCACAAGAATATGGAAATATTATTTCGTATGTTAAAGTTAAATAATTATTGCTAACCACCAACAAATTATAAGTTACATGGTGTAAAATACTACGAATTCTAGAAATCTTATTGCTTTAAGGTTTATCTTATTCGAAAAAAGATTATTGTAATTTTCAATTTTAATAATATTAAAAAGTATAATTCCAAGTTAATGTAATTGGAAGTTTAGTTCAACCGTTCAGTTATTTATTGTTCTTAATAATGTCACACAGTTTTATTCAGAAGGTAAATTTTTTTAAAATAGTTAACAGCAACTAGTTTCGGCTATTTATGAAGTCATCATCAGGCTAAAATGCAAAACATGTTTTAGGCTTAGTGCCTAAAGATTGTTTCTCGACAGTACCTCAAGATTATTATATAGTGTGGAAACCACTTATGGCATAAAATTATTTGTGGGGTTAGTTTAAAAGATTATAAAAAACGCTGGGACCCATCAACTTTGAAATTCAAATGTGAGCTTTTTAAACATAAATTGAAATGTACAGGATGATACACGCAAGTCTGGCATCATCCATGATCTATATTTTTAATGAAACATGATGTTAAAAGCTAAAATACGATCTCAACGAACTATACCATGTAGGGTCTATTATGAATTGTACAGGGTGAAATTTTGAAATTATTTATAATTTTGTTCAAGATAGTAAATACATAAAATTGTGAAAATAATAATGTTTGACAATTTAAATAATGGTTTTATTACGAAGAATAGTAAAAAACTCTTGTTTTAATGAACTTCCAAAAAGTAAGGGTTAGTTCAATAAATTTAATGGTTCACGAATAGGTAAAAAACTGTATAAAGATAACTATAATTAAATTAAATCGGTAAATACTTAATGTCTGTCAGTTGTTGATATTGAAAAGGTATATTTAAGGGTCATGTTAAAATTTATTGTAATTAAATATTTTATTTTTTATTTTCGGAGAAATGTCAAAATTTGAAGTAAATGTCAAAGTTAATTTTTAATAGTTTAGATTAAAAAAATGTATGTAATGTAAACAAAACTTGTATTAGGTTAAGTATAGATAAGAAATGTTAGTAAGAAAGTATGAAGTGCAAGTGAGTAGTGATAAAGAAGTTTCGTAGCCAGGGAATAAAAAGTTTGACAGTTAGTTTTGAAAAAAGTCACAAAAAAAAGGATAATTTAAACAGAATTAAGTTGAATAGAAAAAGTTTTGATAGGTGTTAAAAAAAAGCAAGGCAGTTATAGAAGATTATTAAAATAGATGAGCAGCAGCCACCAGTAGTGTGGTGGTTTTTGCAGACAGAGTTTTTGACGTATGGAGAAGAGATTAAAAGTTGGACATTTTTGAGAAAAATTTGGAGATATTGTATTAAATAGTCAGACCGTTAAAAATATCAACAAGTAATTCAAACCATTATTATAAATAAATGAAATAAAAAAAGAAACAGGCTAAAAACACCAATAACAAGAATAGCATTTATAAGTAACTATTTAGTGGTGAACAGAGAAACTAGTTAATATTGTATAAAAAGAAAATAACTGGAGGATAAAATTTTATTTAGTTAATCATTCAAAATTCAATTTAATAAAAAAAAATTAAAATAAATTTTGTTTCAACCCTACCCTTATTAATTAAAGAAAATTTAAAAATTATCTCAATATATTGACATTTAAATATCGAAGTTATCAATTCTTCATCAAAAACTAATATTTTAATTAATTAATTTTAATTAATTTTGAAATATTTAACTAAAACTCACCGGATTGACATTTTAATGATTATTGGTTACGGCGATAATTTCAGAAGTCTAGTTGAAGTGGCAAACTTATGTAATCAGAGGTATCCTCAGTTGCCTAATATTTCACAAGGTACTGTGCCTAAAATTCATGCACAATTCAGAGAACTTGGACATGTCAAACCATTAAAAAGTAAACCGCACTTCATTGAAGATGATGTGAAAGTGGATATTATGTTAAGTGTCGTGGAGAATGCAACGTCAAGTTCACTTCAAATTTCTCGTCAAAATAATGTGAATCACATAACTGTCCTAAGGTGTTTCCATAAAGAAAAACTTCATCCATATAAATTAACTTTTGTACAAGAACTAATAGAAGACGAACCAGATCATAGAATGAATTTACGCGAAAGAATTATGAATAAATTGAACAGAAATGAAATATCTATTGGTAGGTACCTACAATTCTTTTTTCTGATTAATCAACATTCACGTTGAACGGGGAAGTAAACAGACAAAACTGTAGATATTGGTCAGAGGAGAATCCTCATTGGATGCGTGAGACACATATTCAGTATCCTCAAAAGTTGAACGTTTGGGCAGGTATCATAGGTGATCATATTATGTTTCATATTTTTGTAGATGGAAATTTTAAAGCCGAGAAATATTTAAGCATGATTAGAGACGAAGTTGTTCGTGAGTTGGCCAACTTATATCCCAACGCAATAGATCCGTACCTACCGGATGAAAATATCTGGTTCCAGCAGGAAGGAGCAACACCTCATAATACTTTAATTGTAAGAAATTACTTGAATGAAATTTTGCCCAATAAATGGATTGGACGGTGGGGTACTATCGAGTGTCCAGCTAGATCGTCGGACCTTACGCCCTTGGATTTTTTCTGTGGGGATTTCTCAAGAACAAAGTATATGCAACACAGTCTAACTAGCATTGCAGACCTCAAAGAAAGGATAACTACAGAAATACAGGCTATTTTACCTCAAACTTTAAACAAAGTTCGGCACGACTTTTATAGGAGACTGTGTTATTGCCCACAATAAGTTGGAGAACATTTTGAGAATTTGTTTTAATGTAAAAAATCAATTACGTCAAGTATTTTATGTATTTACTATCTTGAACAAAATTATGAATAATTTCAAAATTTCATCCTGTGCAATTCATAATAGACCCTACATGGTATAGTTCGTTGAGATCGTATTGTTAAGGACCTTTTAAAATCATAAAAACATACAGGGTGTTTCATTAATAATATAGATTATGGACGATGCCAGACTTGCGTTTATCACCCTGTACATTTAAATTTATGTTTAAAAAGCTCACATTTGAATTTCAAAGTTGACGGTTCCCAGCGTTTTTTATAATCTTCTAAACTAACCCCACAAATAATTTTATTCCATAAATGGTTTCCACACTGTATATGACTCGTGGTTTATGTATGAAATCACCCGCTGAAAATTTGCCTAGGCTTGTAGTCTAATATAAAATGTTTTTTGTAGTTTTTTTTAACTCTTTTCTTTTTTGTCTTAAGTCACACATATGTCTTTGTCACACTCTTCAGATATTTTCAATAAAAAATATTGCGTCTTTTTAAAAAATATATATTTTTCAATATTTTTTGATTAATTCTAAGCAACATTTTTTTAGTACCACTTATTTTTATATCATTTCATAGCTAACGCATTTCGCTGGTGTTGGGAGTTCTCTAAAAGTTAATAATCCCTTTTTCCGGAGTCTGCTTTAAACAAGCATTTTAATCTGCAGCGTAAATACGGAAATTTGAACTAGTTTATTTGAACTTACTCACCATTTCCATCATATTTGCTGCGGGTGGTTGTCCTCCTATTTGTCCTAGTGCTGTTGACTGCCTCATTGCGTTGTGTAAATCCAATATTAATTGTTTGTCGTAGCTGGATATGCTTCTAGTTCCTGAAAATTTTATGTTTAGTTGTGCATATGATCAAAATAAATATATTTTTATGATTCTTCTGTTTTGCAAAGAGAAAATTATTCTATTTTTCACTACATACCCGATTTTAAATTACTTTTCATATTTGATTTTAATTACATATGTGTAATCCTTGAATTTTATTTGTTTATGTAAATGTGACGATAATAGTATATTAAACAACGCATTTCATATGGAATTCTGTTATGACACGAGTTCAAGTTTAAAAAACGAATCGCGAAGCGATGAGTTTTTTAAAGAACGAGTGTCACAACAGCCATATGAAATAAGTTGTTTATAATATTTTTTATATTTTGCCCTTTTTACCATTTTTTAAATTAATTTTTTATTTTTATGTAATTACGAAAATTTTTGTTTTAAGAAGTATGTCGGCAGCACTGTGTAATTTATAAAATTTGACAGTTGTGACATTTCAATTATCAAATGTTAATGTTTTAAAATATTTTAAAATGAATAATATACCAATAATAATATATTATATAAGTAAAATATTATATTCATATTCACAGATACTTCCTTAAAGAACAATATAAAATTAATAAATTGCTATTAGCCACAAATGTCATTGTCAATAGTCTTGCCTTTAGATACTTCACTCATGTCGCCAACCATTTAAAACAAAAATTTGCGTGCGTCAAAGTTACATTACGATACGCAAATGCGTTTTATAATGAAGATTTTTATAAGTGCAAAATATAAAAACTTTATTGTTTGACTTATTTTGTATATTATGCGAGATATTATTTCATGTTTCAAATTTAATTAATAATGCAGATGTTACTGAAATTGTAATAGAGATGTTTCCACAATATGAAAGGGTTTTATCACTTTTAGTTAATTATAGATAAGATTTAAAAATCATTGTAAAATAAATACAATACAAACTGCAAATTGACTAAACAAATAAATTTATTCGTAAGACTGAAAACTAAAAATAGACATTATTTTATTTATATAAGGGAATGTTTGGTTAATACATAAATATTGAATTGCGCTCAAACTCATTATAGAAACCAAAGTATACATAAAAATCAGTGACATAAAAATCAGAACACCCAGTTTAAATGAATTTATTTTAATAAAATTTGGTGAATTTATTTATTTTACTGAAATAAACAATTGATAAAATTTTCAGCCTTATCAGTTGAAGATTCCGGTTTTTATACTGCTTTTTTTGAAATTCACTAAAAATCCAAAAATGAATATTGTAGCCGTAGTAAAGATTCATATTTTGCGGATTTTGGTTCTTGACATTCTTTATGATTGGTTACGATGCCTAGGA
Organism: Ophraella communa; assembly: GCA_035357415.1. NCBI lineage: Eukaryota > Metazoa > Arthropoda > Insecta > Coleoptera > Chrysomelidae > Ophraella > Ophraella communa. Next base: position 11,081,309 of record CM068995.1, on the reverse strand, counting down.
TACGGAGACCTGTACGATTTCGTCAACTTAGTGGGTTTGATAGGGGTTGTATAGTGAGACTTCGGGAGTCCATTGCAAACGAATGGTTTGCAGAACACGGAAGACCTATTGGCATGCGAATTGTTTACCGACAAATAAGACGTTTTGGCCTGTTTTCATACCGACCACATTGGGTCCTCCCTTTAACTTCAGAACACCAACGTAATCGCCTTGAGTGGTGCAGAGAACGGTCACTCTGAGATCAGGAATGGAACAGCATTGTCTTTAGTGACGAGTCTCGATTTTGTTTAGGCATGCACGATGGTCGAGCGAGGGTTAGAAGAGGACATGGAGAAAGGAGAAATCCACGGTTTTTTGTTGAAAGGCATATTCATCAAACTGTTGGAGTTATGGTTTGGGGTGCTATAGCTTATGGTTCGAGATCACCTTTAATCTTCAACAGAGGTAACATAAACGCGCAGCGTTATATCCAAGAAGTTTTAGAACCACACCTTTTGCCCTATCTTGAAACCCTGGCAAACCAACTTTCCAACAAGATAATGCCCGACAACATGTCGCAAGAGTCATAATAGACTTCTTTCAACATAATGATGTCACATTGTTAACTTGGCCACCAAGATCTCCCGACCTATCCCCAATTGAGCACGTGTGGGATGTGATGGGTAGGAAATTGCTTAATTTGCAACGTCCTCATCAGACTCTATAGAGCGGATCACAGTTATTATGCAGCGTGGCCGGCAAATCTATTTATGTAAATTGTAATCAGTATATACCTGATCACTTGATGGATTATTTAGGTCTCTACTAAATCTTTCAGACAAATCCTAATCCTATTGCCAGTGAAAATATTATTTAATTACAAAGATGCTAATTATTTTTACCTCTATGATCCCTTGATCCTCGTAAACGGTTATGTAATATTCCTGGAATGTAGAGGTAAGTAAATGTACAGGTAAGTAATAACATAGGCAGGTACCTATCTGTTTCTGCTGATAAACGAAAGGGCATTATTGAAACAACAGCCATGCAGTTAGCAGCACCGTTTGAAAAATTTAAACAAGGTGAAAATCTTCATCGTCAAACCAAGAGGCTTTTATTGAATATTTTAACGTATACGTTGAATACAAAAGATGACAAAAGTGTGACAGCGAAAATAGAATTGATTTCTGAAATGACTGGCCTTAGTGTGAGAACAGTGTATAATCTGTAAAGCGAAGTCGCTACTGGACCTTTGACATCGCCAAAAAAACGAAGACGGAACAGCAGCTAGTCGAATTCAAGACTGATCACCTACGATGAAGGTATCCAATCGCAAATACGAAAAGCTGTGCATGAATTCTACTCCGAAAATATTCCACCAACACTGGCAAAAGTTCTTGCTAAAATAAATTCAGACGAAAATGTACCAAATTTTTCTAAAAGTACGCTAAGACGCTTGCTTAACGATATGGGGTTTGTTTATGGAAAGAGAGGAAGAGACTCGATTCTAATAGAAAGAGCTGATATAATCGCCTGGAGGCACAAATATTTAAGATCAGTGAAGAAGTTCCGCGAAAAAGGATATAACGTAATATATCTGGACGAGTCATGGATCAATGTGGGCCACAGTGTAAATTTTGAATGGAAAGACACTACCATAAAAAATGCCCGAGATGCATTTGTCAAAGGACTGACAACAGGACTGAAGGCTCCAAGTCAACGAGGACCGAGATTTGTTCTTCTTCATGCAGGCTGGAAAGACGGTTTTCTTGAGGGTGCAGAAAAAACTTTTCTGGCAAAGAAAGGTGCAGACGATTACCACGACGAAATGGACGCAGAAGGCTTTGAGTCCTGGTTTAAAGATCAATTGATCCCTAATTTGCCGAAAAACGGATCAAAGAATGTTGTAGTGTTGGACAATGCGTCATACCATTCGGCGAAGTTACCTTTTCCAAAGACAACTTGGAATAAGGAACAAATAAAGTACTGGCTACTGGAAAAAGAGATTTACTTCGAGGATGATTATTTAAAAACAGAATTATTGGCTACTGCAAACGCGTGTAGAGAGCAGTACGACCTAAGAAAAATAGACGACATTGCCACGGAACATAATATAACAGTCCTACGATTACCACCTTATTATTGCGAATTAAATCCTATTGAAATGGTGTGAAGCCAAGTGAAACGACATTATTACAGGTAAAAGGGCTTTAAAGCAATGCAATCATTTTGAAATTTTTATCATTTACTTATTATGCTTCAGTAAGTACTTATACAAAGTTTTATAAAAATAAAATCATTTAAACTGGGTGTTTGGATTTTTATGTCACTTAATATACATTGCATAGTGCTAACCATATATTTTTGGAATCCGTTTTAAAAATGAAAATCGGATCAACTATGTAGTGTTCAGCCTTTTAACAAGAAATCGTAGTAATTCAAACATAACTCGTTGAATTTAGTTTTAGTAAATTATCAATCAACATATCTCAAGGCAATTATAAAATAATATTCTATAGCAAATACTCAAATGTTGTTATTAAAATTGTATTTTTTAAAATGTTACAGCAAAATGCTGTTACTTTTTACCCACACTATGTACACAATTTTATTTTACTTGTGGGGCTAGTTTCGAAAGAAGTTATAAATGTGATTCTTATTTTGATATAAACATACATAAAATTTAAACAATGCGGATGAACAATAGTTGGGACAAACAATTTATCAAAATTAGGACTTACTTAGTATTGTTCTTCCACATGCTACCGCATCCCCAATCAGTGTCAAAGCTATAATAGCTGTTAATGGTATAGCAAGTCTTTCAACTGTTCCCGTTTCTGTTTGCCGCCACCACCACATATTGCTATTGTTCCTGAAAACAAAAAGGGAGGGTGATTATTTTCCGGATGAGACCCACCAAAAACAGAACCTGGCGTTTTACATACACGTTTAATTCACGTGTAAGACATAAACATATTCAAATTAAAATCGTTTGCAAATCAAAATATTTCATCTTCTGTATGTTCCTTGTGGTGTATTCATTTTATTCTGTTAATTTGTTTGGGAAATTAAACCACAATCCTTTTTTATGTTTTTATTTCAATGTTTCAATGTTTAAAAACTAAATTGTTCTTGATAACGGTAGCTGGAACGCTACATTGAAATAAAAACATAAAAGAGGATTGTGGTTTAATTTCGCAAACAAATTAACAAAACAAAATATTTTAATTTTCGTTCGAAAAATGAACAATTAAAATATTTCAATCGAATATTTATCAGCACAGTTAATAAAAGTCTCAATAAGATTTATTTTTCTATTTGATAATAATAAGTTTATTGATTTATTCATGAAAGAATGGATGTCGTTAGGTATGTAATTAATTAGGTTAGGTTAGGTTTTATGTGAGGTATTGTTCAACGCCCCTTCCTATGCAACCAATCCAGTAGTCCTATTATAATTTGGTTGGTCCTGTCTGCTCATATTCAGCAGCTCTTTTTAAAGAGATCTCTTACAACTGCCATTAAGTGTCTTAAATCCTCTAGCTCCACAACACACATTCCTCTGTTTACGCTCTTTCCTATACCTAGGAGGGATATATAAATGTTCCTTCAGCATTTTTTCTGCCTAGAAGGTCAGCTTTTTCATTCCCTTCAAACCCGTTATGTCCAGGTGTCCAGAGTAACGTTACTTTGTATTTTCCCATATATGTATCGAATCTTGAAGGTATTTTCAAACTAACTTGGAATCGATGCGATTTGATTCCAGGGACTTAAGCTCCGCGTGGTTATCGGAAATAAATTTTAATATTTTTTTCTGCAGAAACATCTCCATTGCAAAAACCTCTTGGTCTTAGAGCCGTTCGTGTACCAGATTTGATTTATTCGTCTGCTAAAAAGGGGTGAATGCAGAAGGGTCTATTAAAATGGGAAATCCAGGAAGGTAAAAGTGCGCCAGATAAAGTGGGAAGTCGGGTGAGTGAACAGTAAAGAGAAAAGAAGTATCACCTTTGGAGGACAGGGAGCAGAAAATAAAGCAGAAGGGGAATAGAGGAGAGGAACGAGCAGCTGGAGGATAGGGTGAAACAGTTGGAGGAACAGAAGGAGGCGGCTGAAAAGAGGGTCAAGGAGAGGGTTTGGGATGTTAAAAAGGTGGAGGGCATAGAGGTTAATATGGGAAATCCAGTGGTCGGTGATGAAAAAATTGAGGTAGTATAGGTAAACAAGGAAGATAGTGGAATGGAGGGAGGGGTGAAAATGGGGAGGAAATGGAGAGGATCAAGGAGGTAAGGACTACGAAGAGACAAGGGATGAGAATAAAGGAGGAAGAGCGATTGGAAGGGGATGGTAGGGAAGAGAAGAAGGTTTTTGAGTTACTGAGCCAAATGTTTGCAGATATTGAAAGTGGCGACAGTGTTGGGCTGCACAGGCTCGAACATATGGGGATGGAAGTGCTAAGGAAGATGGTGGTATGGGTTAAAAAGAGAGGTACGAGGGTGACAATATATACAGATAAGGAAAGGGCAAGAGAAGAGAGAAACGAAGCAGTAATCCTTAAAGATATCGTAAACATAGATCAAGAAGAGATTGAAAATATTAAGAGTGGGGAGATTAGAAGGAACAGGGAGGTGATAATAGAAGCGAAGAAGGGGGTTGATGCTGGGCAAAATGGAAAGGGTTACAGGAGCAAGGGGATGGAGGCAAAAACAATTAAGGTAATAAGGTTAGATCTGTGTATGCAAGATGTAAAGGTAAAGAAGAAATTAGAAGTGTTAGCTGGGAAGGGAACTAAGGTGATTAACGTGGTAAGGGAGAGGAACGGGATGAAGATGGCGGTTGTGACTGCGGAATGGGAAAAGGCGGATGATTTGCTTGAAAAGAGGGTGGTGAAATTGAGGTGGAATAGGGTTACAAGGACAAGGCCAAATGCTGGTTATGCAAGAGCGAGGAGCACATGGCCAGGGACTGTAGACAGGCGTTCCTTTGCAGAGTTTGTTTGCTGGAGGGCACAAGACAGGGGAGCTAGGTTGTAAAATGGGCGAAAAGGTTCAAAGTGACGAAGGAAGTGAAGAGAAGGAAAAAAAACTAAGGCCCTTCTGGACCCCTTAGAGGGGAGTATGATAAAACAGGAGGTAGATGAAGGAAGGAAGAATTAGGGGGTGGATGGTTTTACAAATAATCCTGGGAAAATGCAGGATAGCGCATGATATGTTGGATTAGGTGATTTTTAGGAGAAAAATTTGCTGTGGATCTGAGGTGAATGCCAGGTATGTGGAGAAGCAAGGATGTATTATAGACGGACATGGGTCAAGGCTGGGTTATCTACATAAGATTGGCAACAGACTGGAATGTCCGAGAGGTGTGAGGTGGAGGATGATAAGGGGCACGTGTTTAGATGCTGGAAGATCGAGGAAGTGCTAAAGCGGTTAGAGAGGAAAATTGGAGATGCAGTGTATTGGTAGAACATGATGGAGGTAATGTTGAGAGGGGAGAAAGAATGGATGGAGGTAAGCAAGACAGTGGAGATTATGATTAGGGGATGATGATGATGGCGTGAGTGGTATGATTATATAGCGGGAGTGTGTGAGGGAACGCCGCCCGTCTTGAAGTATGCTAGGGTAGTGATTCCGAGGCGGTGGTATCGGCAAGCTTTGAGATGGGTTTGGTGGATAGGCGTCCTCTTGGGGAGAGTCCAACACTGTTGGTTTCTCTTTAAGAACTCATCGAACATAAGTTTCCCATCTCAGACCAAAAAAAAAAGATTAAGTATGCCGGTCGTCGAAGTTCATTCAGCTTCCCTCTGGTAGTTTTTTTCTTACATTTAGCCCACCAGATCATGACCTACCGTATATTATGCGATATGCCCTAAGGAAGATCTTTGCTTTGTTCAAATGTTGCTAATAGTCTCCATATGAGCGTTTTATGTAAGAGTTTTATCCAGCGTAATGCACCTTAGTCGCTTCCTTAATAGTGTCACTCATCTGGTGAAAATAATAGGTTTGTTCCAACCAAGCAAAGAACCGTTCTAGAACGGTAATATTACCACTCACGAGACCAAATTAGTGCACTGCGCAACTCAGTATACCACTGCGCACAAAAATTACTATTTTAGAACAGTTCTCTGCTTGGTTGGAACAGACCTTATATCTGCTGCTTTACTAGGGTTTACGGAGAGTTTTTCTTTGTCACACCACCTAGTAACTATGTTAAGTGCTCGTTAAGTCACTTTAGAGATAAACTCTTAATGCTTTCCTCTTATCAGTATCACTAGATCATCTGCGTAGGCTTCTACCTCTATCCCATAGCCCCTAGCCCCAGCTAATGGGTGCTAATGCGTTTGTGCACTTGTGACACACAACTGTTTCCCACCTACCTTTATGACTATTCAAAATCGGACCCGAGCCCTCTGTGTGAGAAGCAAGCACGTATACCACTGCGCCACGATAAGCTGTTCTTTGAAACGCTCATATTGTTGAACTAATGATATTATCATTATGTATTTGGTCACCTCCATCACTCGGTGTTCAGAATCGGAAACTTCCTTTAAAAATCAAATCCATTATATAAAGATGTATTTATCTGCCGCGTAAAGAAAAAAGTCATATTTTGTATACCTTATGCTATTGTTACAACGTTTACTAAATTTATTAATATAATATACAACAAGATTTATTAAAAATTAAATGGAATTACAAAAATAATTTCTGGGTTTGAAGATATTTATCTCAATCGATTTTATATTTACAATATTCCATGCTCAAATATACCATTAATCAGAAAACATTTCAAACATTTCAATATTATTAGGTTTGATTTAAATAATACTAACACAAAATAAAATACCAATACCTCACTATTTATATTACAATCTTACAATATTATAAAGAAAGTTAAACCAAAAATGTATTCTCCTTCTTTAGCGAGTCACCTTTTGATTTACAACCAGTTAATTTTCCTCTGTGAATAGACAATTTTTAGAATATAAATTGCTAAATTAAATACTTGATTAATGAGAAACAAAGTTTAAAGGTTTAAAGATTCTCACCAGAACTAGCATTGATTATTTATTAAAAAGTGCATGTTTTATAGCTACTGGCTGCCGCAATTAACCTCATTCTTTAGAAGCTTACAGTATGCAACTTTGTAATATAATGTAAAGTAAAATAGAAGAGGTTGTCCCACCTACGAGATCTACAGTGTCCTTTTACACTTGCTTAGACGATATTGGCGCTACAGCAACGTCTTTAATTTCATATTCTTTACGAAGGTCAGTTTCAGTTGCTTCCTCTATTTAATAAGCTCCAAAGTTTACAGCTCTTGCATGTTTTAATTGTCAAGCTAACTTGTCGAGCTGACTTTTCCTCTATTTCTTATTTGTGTGAGGGAGTCGAATAGCTTCATTGACGTTTTCTTTGCTACAGTATGGGATTTGCATTAAAGAAAAGGGAGTCCGTCACAGCTCAAATATATAGTTTTTACTACTGGTAGGAAAATATTCAGGAGGAAGCGGAAGAACATCTAAGTTAATTATAATAAATTTAGGGAGAGAATATAGAGTAAATTGGGGAGAATGCTAGGTTTTACTGGATCATATGAGGATAAAGAACAAATAATCGGGAAAGCGATAGCAAAAAGTTAGGGTTTGGGGGTAGGAGGGTAGATCAGGAGCAGCAGACAGTATTGGTGGAACGATTAACTTTGAGCGCTACGGGAGGAATGCCATAGGAGGCAGAGGCAGGGAAAGTGAAGTTAATAAAAGGGGTGAGTTATGGAATAGCTATAAGAAAAGTAAGAGAGAATTTGGATAATGAGGTATGGGGACAGGGGTATCAAATTGTTGATAGGTGTGTGAAAGGAAAGAAGAGAAAACAAAGAAGCAATGAGAAGCAATCAAAGAAGCTATAAAGGACGAGGAGAAAAATTAAAATTCCAGATGGAATGACACCGGAATGTGCAAGATATCTCACTAGGGAGCAGGTGAATCTTTTAAAGAAAATGTTTGCGGACCAAATGAAGAGAAATGAGTTTCCGAAGAGTTGGAAAGTGGTAGGGGGCCTTGGAGGAGCTGAAAATGAAGGGGCTATCCTGACACCTCATTATTAAGGATGATTTTTTTAGATTAAGGGGAAGAGTATAATGCAACGGGAGATTCCACAGGGTTCTGCTATGGGCCCGACTCTATGGAACGTGTTCTACGTTCCGCTCTTGCACATGTAGATGCCAGAGGGTGTCTAATAGGATATGCCGATGACTCGGCCGTACTGGGAGTGGGACCGGCTTTGGATCAACTGGAGGCTAGGATGAACCGGTCGCTGCGAAAGATCGGCCAGTGGTTAAGAGAGAGAGGAATGGCGCTAGCTCTGGACAAAACCGAGTTAGTTTTGCTGAGTAGTCCAAGGGGGGTAAATATTCAGTTGGAATTAGGGAACGTTGTTATCAGGAAGGTTTGGGAGGCTGGGTTACCAGGCCTGTGATGGAGATGGTTAGAAAAGAGGATGAGAGGGTACAGAGGGTACATACCGCACGGCCAATGCCAAATATTGGCGGAACGGCCAACGGTGTGGCCAAATCCATTTCATTATACGGGACATCTACATGGAAGAGATAATAAAGGTAGGTATGTAAAGTAAAATGATGGAAAGAGTTCAGCGGAAAATGCTACTTCGGGTGGTATCAAGATACAGGACGGTTTCAAATGAGGCTTTATAGGTTATCTCAGTGCTGTCATCGATATAACTTTTAGCCAGGGAAACAACAAAATTGTACAGTAGTAGGGCGGAATATAAAACGGATTTAGAGAAGGAAACTTTGGTAGAATGGAGAGAGATGTGGCAGATGGGAGAAGAAAAGGTGAAGGGGACAAGATTGTTAATACGGGATCTAAATAGATGGGTGGTTATGTGTGATAGCCCAAATAAAACTTATTTTATTGTGATTTTAGTTATTAAAAGAGTTTTATTTTGATGTTAATACATCAGCACTAAAATAGAATTTTATATTTTAATGATTCTGAACTATTTAAGTATTAATAAGGTATGTATAAATAAGTAATAAGGAAAATATATATAATATTCCACTTAATTGTTCTAAAATGTTTCATAAACATTAAATATATTTATTATCTAAAATAACTTTTATCTAATTGTCAAGAAGCAAAATCTTGCCAATATATATGACCACAACAAAAGCAAATTGTTCAAAAAGCAACCAACACATTTTAGTCCAGAATGTAAAAATTTCACCTGATAAACCATGTTTGAATGCGGCAATAGGGCGCAATTGTGCACATTTAAAATATTTTAGCACGAGTTATGTTCGTTTGAAGTTTATATTTTATAAGTCCAGGAGTTGTATTTGATATAAAATTAATTACGAAACCTTTCTTAAAGCATTATCTTGATGGCCAAGGTAACAATGTGACATCATAATGTTGAAAGAAGTCTATTGTGACTCTTGGGACATGTGGTCGAGCAATATATTGTTGGAAAGTTGGATTTGCCAGGCTGTCAAGACAGGGTAAAAGTTGGGGTTCTAAAACTTCTTGAATATAACGCTGCGCGTTCATGTTACCTCTGATGAAGATTAAAGGTGATCTCGAACCATAAGCTATAGCAACCCAAACCCTAACTCCAACATTCCTGAACAAAATCGAGACTCGTCACTAAAGACAATACTGTTCCATTCCTGATGGAAGAAAATATTAGTTGTAGTGCCACTTTCTCTTTATTAATTAATTTATCAAATGAATTGGATAACCATGCCCTATGTTATACATAGATAAGACGTAGTTGTAAAACAAATATATTAAATTATCCCTCTTAGAGGGAAGTACATCCAGGATAATCCCTTAGGGCTATTAACATCTAGGCTTTAATATTGTTAGGTATGTCTTATTACTTCCATACTTGATCTAGCCTTAATACTACTTAATCAACATCAAGTACCTAGCTACAAACAAACAAAATGTAACTTAAATAATATGTCAATCTGACGATGCTAATCTTAGCGAAACGGTCCTTTTGACTAGGAAAAGAAGCTTATCGGGCTTGAATCCCTCCGAAATCTTCAAAAGCAAACTAAACTTCTCTGAAGAGGTAAAATACCTCGGCATTACCCTCGACAGGAAGTTAACATGGAACTGGCACATTCAGAACAGAGCAAAAAGAGCATAAATATGTGGCCTATGAGCAGTGTCGGAGGACAGTGGGACGCACATGGGGTCTCTCGCCCCGTGTAGTCACCTGGATCTACACAGCAATAATAAGACCTATGCTAACGTACGGAGCTATTGCATGGGGACCTAAAACTCTACAAGCAACGGCTATCCAAAAACTGTATCAAATACAACGAATGGCTTGTCTGAACATCACATGAGCCATGAGAACAACACCAACCGCGGCAATGGAATTGGTAACTGGTCTGACACCTCTCGATCTGCACGTCAAGGAGGTTGCGCTAATGGATTGCGCACGGCTGGTGTAAACCCCGAGGTAGGAATGGGTCAACTGAGGCTGGGCCTGTGGAGGGAGGCACTCACTCACTCGGTGCCTCTGCTACAGGCGGCCGGTGACGCAATTGAACCCTACAAAATACAAATAAAACAGAACACCGAGGCAGATGCTGCAAATGCAATACGCATATACACAGACGGCTCAAAAACCAAGGAAGGATCAGGATGTGGAGTCTACTCCAGATCACTTAGCCTAAGAATTAAATGGGGAATGGGAAAAAATACCAGCGTGGTTCAAACAGAACTGGCTGGTATCTCAATCGCCGCAAAAGAGCTAACCAGAAAAGAAATTTCTGGCAAAAACATAATAATCTGCACTGATAGTAGACAAGCCCTAATAACCTTGAATAGACAACGTTTTATCTCAGGGTTAGCAGGGTTAGCACTAGAGTGCCACCAAGATTTAGCTAACGCCTCGGTAGATAATAATATCGTACTAAGGTGGTTGAAAGGGCACGACAGGAGCAAAGGTAACCGTATTGCTGACTCTCTGGCCAGGATGGCGGCGGGACTGAAAATTTTGGGACCAGGCGACACCCAAGTTTTGCCAGGATTACCCTGGGAGACCCTGAGAAGCTGGATATGAATAAATATTTGGCGATGACCAGGAAGAACCTACGTTTAACAGTGAGATTTCTGACTGGACACTGTCAACTAAGGAAACACCTCCATATTATGGGGCTAGTGGACATACCTCTATGCAGGAGGTGTGAACAGGAAGATGAAACTGTCAGGCATGTCTTATGTGAATGTCCGGAGCTATCGTCGATAAAAGAGTTACTTAAATAATATGTCAATCTGACGATGCTAATCTTAGCGAAAGGGATGTCATTGTGATTTAAAACCAAATTTTTTCAATTAAACTTGGAAGTTATGTTAAAACGAATAGTTTTTTATTATTCTTAACAGTTGCATTATTTAAAAAGGTAAAAACTTGTTTGTACTGACGTAAGATAGTGTTTTGTATTGCACTATCGACCTGTACATCTTATACCCTAAAATGTGTCTCGCTCTATAGACGACTGGGTATGAGAAGTACGGCTCCTATCGTTATAACATTCAATTTTCACGACGTAACACGGTTAAGAGACAGGATCGTGTTTGGAATATTGACGTTACTGCTCATAAAGTCTGGATTTCGAACAGTCATCTTCCAGAATTCGTCTTTTCTACGCCCTAACCAGGACTGGATCGATTATAAAATAATAAAATTCTCTCCAAAAAAATAATTAATTGTATCTACTTAACAAAACAATTCTATTAATATAAGGTTAATGTCATTCGGTGGGTGCACAGCTAGAAATATACTGTATAGGAAATATCAGTTGGATGAAATGCGTACAATTGATGATTCCAGTAAGCGTTGCCACTACACAATTTTCGGGTATAAAATGTCTGCCTTTGTGGATGCTATTCAAACTTGATACAGAGAAAATTTTTGATTTCAAAGATTTCTAGATGTTCCCAAATATCTAACAGGAAGGAGTATATGCAAAATGACCTTGAGTCCAGGAAGGAGCTTGCATATGGTGGTTCTGTTTTTTTCTGAAACGTGCATCAGGATATCTATGCTGAATATATGCTTGAATATATTGAGATTTTGCTTATTTTATTTTTGAAAGTGTTTTATTATTCTATTTACAATAATTGTAAAAATAAATACTCCAATAAGGCCCCCGGGACATCTTCTGGTAATAATAGTTGCACGGGATGATACATTGTAATAAGACGATGCTAATTATATAGCGAAACGGCCGTCATTGCATTTCAAACGTATTTTACTAATACATGGTGAAATTTTATTTCAACCTTTTAGTTGTTTACTGTTCTTAATAAACTAGATTACATACGAAAATTACTCACTCCGATTAGAGACACGTTTGAAAAAAGACAAAACTAAAACGGAAGCTTAAATGTCAAAAATAAGACATAGAATTGTTGTTTTTAGTACATGCAGCAAACGTAATAACTTAGAATCCCCTAGGTTATTTTTTTGAATAATATCAGTTATATTCGGAAATATCTAGAAATCTTTGAAATCAAAAATCAAGTTTGAATCGTACCCAAAAAGGGCTAGAAAAAGACAGACACTTTAGACCTGAAAATTTTGTGGTGGCAAAATTAAATGAATTACTGAAATCATCTATTGGTGACCATTTTTTAATAATAAGAGGTCTATGCGTCTGCGTAATAAAACATGCAAATTTGGACTGACAAGGTAGTTAAATTTTGAAACTTATAACTACTACTACTAGATTAAAAACAAAAAAAAATTATAACCTTTTAACAGTACCTGTTAACATTTTAAGCACCTAGTATCCTAAATATTAAATTACCACGAGCTTTATCTTTCCGAAAGAATTCTTAATAGTAAAATAATGAATACGGTCTCTATATTTAAGTATAATTGGAAGTTCAAAGTAGCTACGCTACGAGGTGTACTAATGAGTTGCCATTATCGGGTTCAAGAGGTTTTAATAATTATTCCCAGTCTCATTTCTTGTATTGATTTACTGTGATATACAGAAAGTTGGAATATAATACAGTAAACTAGAAGCATCTCTTTAATTTGAAGATTCAGTAAACTTGAACAGCTTGTAAACTTTAAGCTCTCGTATGCACGAACATTTTTAACTACAACTTGGGCAGATTATCCCTCCACTCGTGATCTTCCATAGTTATTTGGAACCACCTAGACAGTGCCGTAGCTACCCCAAGGTGCGGCGAAGGATCGTCCACTATTGTTAACAGATAAGTTTATTGTGGTATATCAAGTTTACATTTTTTCTTTTGGTATATTGTTATTTTTTTAAAAGTTAACTAAATCTTTTTATAAATTAACTCTCAACATTTAAATCATATCACAAATCGACGCCCAACGTCATAATATGGTTACAACCTTTATTGATAGTATTGAAAGTATCAATCTAGTCATTGTTTATCGGATAGGGTTGCCTACATTATTACATCTTATTTTTATATAGCAGGAACATAATCTTTATAAAATCAAATGTTTGTTTCATAAGTTAAAGCTTGTAGGTTAATAGGTGGGTTTCTAAAAATAAGAGTAAATTATTAATAAAATTTAAATGCTGTCTTCAATAAATAACCAGCAATTTGTTAACTAATTCTATATTTGTAGGTAAATGGGAAAATGTATTTTGAATAAAGAACTTTAAAGTTTTTTAATAAGTGTGTATTAAGTAAAATGTAAATCTTAAAATTAAGCGCTTTCGGCTTACAAAGCCATCATCAGAGTTTCTCGTTAAAAAAGATAAAAACCACTAAGACGAGAAACTCTGATGATGGCTTTGTAAGCCGAAAGCGCTTAATTTTAAGATTTACAGTTTACTTAATACACACTTATTAAAAAACTTTAAAGTTTTTTATTCAAAATACATTTTCCCATTCACCTACATTTTTAGAAGGTGTGTACAAAGTCTACAGTCTTTTAATAAATTCTATATTTATCTCTTGTTATAAAAACCTGCAATTTTTGTCAATTCTAGTCATTTTTTCCAAAAATGTGTCTATTATCTTTGTGTGACGTCATATAGGACTATTATGTCACCTGTTATGACGAGTTGAGAGTTGCTGTCTTAAAAAAATAACAAGCAATTTGAAAACTGATTCTATATTTACCTCTTGTTATAAAAATTTGCAATTTTCGTCATATGTATTCCATAGTCACTTTTTTCCAAAAATGATTGTATTATATTTGTGTGACGTCATCAGGGAGGGGAAATTTGTGTTTACATCAAGGGCGCCGGCAGAAATTTTGACAGGGGTGGGCGACATACCGGTGGTCAGGGGGGACCGGAAAATTTTTGATATTTTTGTATATCAAACTCACGATTTTGGCCATTTTTTACCTTAAATCTCTCTTGTTGAAGCTAAATTCTGTATTGGCCTACATTTGCAACTGTGTTATTATTTACCAATATTAAAAAAATCTTTCCTGAACCAGGGGGGGGCCTTGGCCCCTCTCTGCCGGCGCCCATGGTTTACATTATAATGTGTATTTGTTAATTGTGAAGCTCAAAAATGTTTAATTGAATGAACTGAAAATTAAACTTAAAAAAAAACAAAATTAGCACAATATTTCATTAATTGTTAAAACCAAATATAACGCTTTATTTGTTGATTGAATTATAACTAAATTATTTAAATAAATAAATACAAGTATTGTATTTTCATCTAACTTGTTTTTATGCTGTTGACAGTTTTCTTTTCCTTGGTTAAATATACGCAGATTGTTGAAAAATGAACTTGATCTATGATGTAGTTGTCAACATTTAATGTTTCCTTATAAGCGTTGTTTCTGTCTTAAAATTCAGTGATTCAAGATATATTAACAAATTCTGATGTAGTATATTGATTGTGAATGAATTTTGTTAATTTTCAATTTTAAAGGTCTTTTAAATATTTTTCATTTTTGAACATTTAAAAATTGTTATTAACTGCCCCGGTTTTTGATCTTTATTGTCTTATTACAACTAACTTTGCCACTGTCTTATATAGTCCATAGTGCTCCAGAATGATCTGGGTCTTTTCAGAATTTTGAAATTACGCGAACTTCCTATTAACAATACATCTGTCTGTGTTTTGCACACTATATTTATTATATAAAATAAATAATTTTAGCAAAATATACAATAATATCACAAATAAATAAACTTATAAACAAAGATATTCTTTGTGAATTAAGTTTATTCCTTTTGTATGTTGTCAATAAATCTTTCTGAATATTAATACGTTTATGTACAATATGTTTATGTACAACAAATACAACCCTGTTTCTCTTTTGATATTCGGTCGCTCACACCCTTCCAAGCCCAGATACACACTCGCACACATTTTTGCTATGGATAACATCTTCACGTATACGTGACAAAAGATCTTAACTACCTAAAAGGATATAACATTTTTTTGAGAAAATAGGCAGACTTTCTCTTCTCATTGGATATAACATTTCGATTTGATTTGCTGAAATTTGAATGTATATAAATATAGACTAAAAGCCGATCTAAAGCAATAGTAAATTTCACTATGTTAAATTAAAAAAATTAAAAATAAAAATAAAAAGCATAAATAGCTTACATTCTGGGAGTAATTCTAATGGATAATAAATACATCATTGATGTGCGGCGACATTTTAAGATTCCCAAATCCATACAATAAGTAGGTTCTCTTGGTTTGCAGCTTAAATTATACAGTTCTGATTCCCTGCTCAACTTCGCTAAAAGTGTTGGTGTTCTAAACTTTTAGGAGGTTAAGGTAAGCACAAAAGATCGTAGGTTGAATCACCATATGTGGTCCTATTTTTCTTGCTTTTTAGCAGCTGCTGCCATTTTCAAATCCACACTAGGACTCACCAAATCTAGAGGGGACCAATTCCTATCAGCTCTTACAACGAATCTATGCAAATTCGATGACGGTGAGTTGGTGGTAAAGAAGTCCCGCATTCCACCCATATACAGACCCACTATGTCACACAAAGCTTCTTCCTCCCTTCCAAGCAGTGCTCCGAACATCCTTCATCCCAGCCCCCTTCCATTTTAGAACCCCAAACGATCAATTCAATACAGACAGAGAGCACATGCATGCACTGCTCGGTTAAGATTTTCAGCGTTTAACTCCGACTTTATTACTGAGCTAACCTTCTTTGAATGCTGAAATCTGATTTTGGTTTTGGGCTGTTTTTTGTCCAACAACCTGGCCTGTAGAAATACCAGGTATTTGTATGTTTCCTCATTCTTCATGGGAGCGATTATATGTCCATTAGGCTGCGCCACATCTCCATTGACAATTTTTTTGTTTTAGATGTTTATGGTTCTGCAATTATGCAATGCAAATTCCATATTGTATATCAGTGGAAAAGCTTTAGGTTATATCCAGCAGATGTTGGATTTGTTGCTGATTGGAAGCGAAAATTTTAATATTATCCATATAAAGAAGATGGTGAAAACGGTGCAGTTGGTATTTCTGTTGATCTTAAGATTGAATATGAACCGTTCTCAATGATGGATTGCTGCCCCGTAAATAGATGTGATCGCATGTGACGAATGGCTGGAAAAAGGAGTGAGTAGCGGGAGGGTGATGGATTATGAGAAAAGCTTGAGCTTGCATAGGTACGTGGAGACAGACATAAGGAAGATGAAAAAAGAGGTTGCTGAAGAAGGCAATGCTGGACGAAGACCTAGGCGGAGAGACTGAGGAAGAAAGAGAACTCAGGCATGATGTAAATGATTTGTATGAAGTGATAGAAGGCTGTAAAAGGAAGGGGAAGTGTAGCAATAGGCGTGTATGGCTAATTATTGGTGGAATAAGAAAAGTTGTGGAAGGAGAGCAAGAAAGAACGAAGAAGGATGTTAAGGATAGAAGGTAAATGTAAGGGTAAAGAGAGATGCAAGGCGAAAAAAAGGAACTTGAGCGGAAGGTCTAAAGGTCGAAAATAGGTAAGTGGGAAATGTTGCTGGGGGAATTGGACAATAATCCATGGGGTAAGGCATATGAGATAGTAGTGAAAAGAATGGGGAGAACTAGGAATATTTTGCTAGAGGAAGATTTGGAGAAAGAAATTATTAAAAAACTATTTGCAGTGGGAGAAGTAGTAGGGGATAATATAATTCGGGTAGAGCAGGATTTCAGTAGGAGAGATAAAAGTGGGGGGATAAGGCCGGTAGAGATGGAGGAAATAGTGGTATCAAAGATAGGAAGTCCCCAGGAATAGATGGCTTGACAGAGGAATTAATAAAAAGACTGTTGGACGATAATGGAGAGTATTTCTTGTAACTTTTCAACAAGGTGCTGGGGGAGGAAGAGTTTCCGGAAGCGTGGAAAGTAGCCAAAGTTGTGCTGGCGATGAAGGCGGGTAGAGAGGGGAAGCGGACAGGCCCTGTACAGTCTGCTGTACGGGATGAAAACAAGAATAAAAACAAGAATTGAGGAGGAAGTGGAAAGACATGGGGGCTTTAGGAAAAACCAGCTTGGGTTTGTGAAGAGGAAGTCTTGTATTTCTGCACTGGGCAGAGTGATGAGCTTGGTGGAAAATGCTAGGGAGGGCAGTTGGAGAAATGAAAAACTGGCCCTACTTGTATTCATCGACGTCGGGAATGCGTTCAATGGGGTCAGCAAAATGGCAGTGTTGGGCGCCTTGGCTAGGAGTAAAGGATGGCCTCATTAACTTTGTAGAGGATTTTGGACGGAGAGGGCGGAGGTATAGGACGGAGATGGGAGTGCCTCAGGGGTCGGGACAAAGCTATGGAAATGCGCGTTTGATGAGGTTTGTGGGATAAAATGTGAAGATGGATGCGAGATTACGGTTTATGCTGATGACATGTGCCAGGTATGTACGACAAAGGGAGAGGCAGAGATAGCAAGAAAGACGGAGAAAATGTGTAGAAAGATTGTGGAGAAGATAGAGGAATGCGGATTGGAGGTGGGGCGCAGCAAGGCGAGGGAGATGGAGGTGATGTTGAAAGGAAAGAAAATTCACATGGAGGAATCTGGGAAATATCTAGGTGTGTGGTTGAATAAACAACTATCGTTCAAAAACCACATGTCGAATGCAGCGCAGAAGACGAAAATTCAGACCGCATGGCTGGGGAGATTGAAAGAGAAGCGATATTGGTGAGAAATGAGTGCTGCAGAATTTGGAGGAAAGACTCAGGGAGGCGGTGTATTGGGAAAATATGGGGGAAATATTGTTCAGAGGGGAGGGGGAATGAATGGTGATAAGTAAGGCTGTGGAGAGTCTGGTTAGGAGAAGAGAATGTTTCTGAGTGACAGAGTAGATGGAGAGTGTGAGGGACCGCCGCCCGTCTTGAAGTATGCTAGGGTAGTGATTCCGAGACGGGGATAACGTCGAGTTTTGGGGTGGTTTTGGATGGTAGGCGTCATCCTAGCGATGATGAGTCCAACACTGTTCGGGTCCTGAGGAGGACCCGTTCGAAAATGAGTTTATCTATCTCAGTCCGAAAAAAAGATTGAGAACACATTTAATGTCGTATATAAATCGTTTTGGGAAAGTCTTCAAACCAAATCAAACCTGTTTGCGACAGCTTAATATCTTATCATTTTTAATTATCAAACTACCTTTATTTAATGGTAGAGTTCTGTAATGAATTACGTTTGTGTAGTTTCTAACCGAAAAATCAATTTATCTATTAAACGATTTTCTTTTTCGTGAATAGCTATTATGGGATTTAGAAATTTATCAATTGAAGGAGTGTATAGAAGGTTTGTAGCTTATATGTCAATTGGTAGGAATAAAGCTTTTGTGATAAAGCAGCATAATATCATTACTTAAATTATTTGTTAGGCAATACTTTTGTTTTATTCAGTACTTTACATCGTTACTTTCGCTTGAGGAAGTTTACGAAATACAAGGGGATCAAAAGCAAACAGAGCGAAACGTCTTTTGTTCTCATTTTATTTATTTAATCACCAGGATGGAACCGAGCGTTTAGTACACCGATGAGGGTAAGTTTACTCAAAGCAGATAATTGACTAAACTTTGACAAAGGTATTTAATCAAACAGTGAAAGTCAAACAGATATTTTTTAATACAAAATTGCGGTGTCAGCGTAGGTAAATCATTGTATATATTTATCAAAACATTTAAGATAAACTAAGAAAAAACAAAGAATTGTATGTTTAGTGAAAAATAAAAAAAATAATTATTTAGAATATACACTGCTTAACAATTAAAGTGGATATTTTATTACTCCTGGCAATTTATAATTAATATTTGAGCCAGGCTCTATAAGGGTTTTCTGCAAGTGACTATACCGACTAGACCAGATTGATATGGTTTAACTCAATACCGGAGAGTGGGTTGGGTCTTAGTAATTCATAAAAACAGAAATGTTGGATAGAATTCTTTATCACATGCTGAATGCCACAAACCATTAAGTACTTACTAAGATATGTTCAGTAAAATGAGTACTTGAACCTTAAATATTAAATTCTCTAAATATTTTGAACAGTAAATTGAGCCCCAAATAGTACTATTTGTTTTACAATTTTATATTGATAAAGATAAGTAGATTATTTTATATTCACAATTCTGTACCAATTGTTTTATAAGCTAGTCTTGTTTTAACAGTTGTTTTAAAGTCTTAATTGGATAAGTTTATATTAAAGTAGTATAATTTTAATATTAGTTCAAATAATAATTTAATATTATTCTTTAATTTACATTTTGTTTTTCAGATACCCCTGATAGTTGAAGGAAATAGAACTGCAGTTGTGAACTGGTGAACACAAAGATAATGGAAAGTTCTTACTTGTTTTCAGCAGAGTGCGGTAAAGCCAAAGCATTTAAGATGTTACTAGACATTACTCTCTAAGGGCGCAGCCTAATCACTAATGGCACTGTAGGTGATAGAGGTGCAAATAAGGTGCTGGTACTACAGGCTGGTACCACAGGCTACTTCTAATATTCTATGGATGAGTTAGCTACTATAGACTAGAAGGTTTTGGTAGTAGAAGATGGTTAGGTAGATATAGCCTATAAAAGCATAAATGATTATGGTAATCTTTTATGCACTACAGATGTGATCAAGATATAGCTTACCGGATATGAGGAGCGGCCTTTTAAAGATAAGTAAATATATCCACAATTAATGTGCAAAATCAGTCAAGATTTTTATTTATCCAATATCTTTGATGTTGCTTACTTTTTAGGCTAATCTTCAAAATCCGAAATAATTTCGTCAATGTGACCACATGGCCCAAATTTAGCCCAGAAAAGCAAGAAGAAAGACAGTGAGAGAGAAAACCTGATATCCTTTATTCAGCTAGTAGATTTTTGGTGTTCACAACTAATATTAACCGTGGTAGGCTTTTATTTTTGCAAATTAGGCATTAGAAAGCTATTAAATACTGTTGCTAATCAGAAGAAGAGTTCAACTCAAATTCAAGTTTATAATGACAATGTAAACAATGATTTTGGATCAATAGATACATATTCAATACATCTTTCCTTAGTCTTATTTTAAGTGGTAAGTACTGATTTCCCTAATTTTTTTCTGCATATGAAAAATGAACCCGTAACAATTTTTTAAATTTCAGAAAATTGCGTACAAAAATAAACATTTTAGTCGCTTAGAAGTGCTTGTAGTGACTTTAACATTGTTACTGTACTCCATAAAACTGTTTACCTGAGAAAAAATGCTACAGTGATTAAAAACAGTGTAACTCGATCAATTAGTATGTTGGATACACGAAGGCTTAAGTCAAGAAGAAGTTGCTACACGGTTAAATGTGTCCCAAAGTGTTGTCAGTCGTGCGTGGAATTGATATTTGGAAACTGGTCTGCAGCGTACAGACATGGAGGAGGACGAGAACGAGCTACAACTCGTGCTTCAAGAATATATAGCTTATTTAGGCATGCTAGAGTAGTTCACATCCACGGTTGACTGCAGATCAGCGTGCATGGAAATATCGGTGGGCGAGAGAACAGAGTTGTTGGAATTTTTCAGAACTGGAGGTACTGTATGTTTATGGATGTCCAGATTTCGGCTGAATATGTCGAATGGTCAAATATTGAACGTTTGATGGCGCCAACCACTAGTGATGAGCGAGACTGGTCTTGGTCTTGCGGTCCAACTTCAGGCTGCAAGATCAAGACCAAGACCGAGCATTGCAAGATATACGCAAGACCAAGACCAAGCCTGCAAGAGTCTTGCGGTCTTGCGTCTTTTAAACGTATAAACCGAAAAATAAAGCAGCCTAGGATAGCGGTGCCGCAATAAAGCGGCCGTAATTTGACGACTGTTCGCTATCGGTGAGCACAGATGTAAAGTAAGAGTTTAACGTTATTGTTTTATATCTTGTGTTTAGTTTCATTATTTGACAATAATTAGAGTGTTTCTGTATTTGATTTGGACTTGGCATTGATGATATTTTTGGAAGACAAGTCTTCATCGGAAGAAAAAACGAAAAGGTCGGAAGGAAGTAAGATTTTTAAGAAACGGAAAACTGAAGGCGTCTATGAAATCTTAATATGTCGTCACCTTCAAACAAATGATGAAAAATTTATACAATATTTTCGTTTGACACCAGTATTGTTTGATTATGTTTTAAATCACATAAAAGATGACATTGCGCAGTAAATGATTTAACATTTTTAAATTTTTTTTGTTTTATTGAAACTGGTTTTTTTTCGTAAAAAATTTGTATATTTTGATTTATTATTAATCAATGACAAAAGAACATTACATATTTTTGTAATATTCACTTCAATTATTGAGCAGTGTAGAATAAACAACACTTTTATGATTTCTTCCATAATTTTAAGCTAAAATTCATTTTTTTAGCTAATGAAAGTGTTGAATTTTGAAAACCAAAGAAATTGATTGAAGAACATAATACAGTTTTGTTGCATCTTTTATTTTTTCAGCACCTGGTATTATTTCTTTATCCACATTGTTAGGTATTATTATTATTATCAAAAGACTTATACACTTACTTAGCAATTGCTAGCAATATTTACCTATACCGAGCCTAAACACAAATGGGATTAGGCTTAAAAATTACATACAGTATCCGCCAAAATAAACAGTACTGAAAATAAAAATAAAAAATAATTTTTAATTTCTGTAATTTAAGTTTTCAAAATGTTTACCATTTCGACGCAAACAAGCTTCATATCGATTTTGTAAGTCAATAAACATATTTATAAAAAGTGGTTGATGGTACTGCCGAAAAATTTTTTGTATTCTTTCCCGTAGTTCGGCAATATTCGCCGGCGGATTTTCCGAATGAAATATTTTTTCCTTCATTATGCCCCAAATGTATGCGTCAGGTGGCGTCAGATCAGGTGAATGAGAAGGATGTTCGAAGTCTGTTCTCCGAGAAATTATTCTATTATCGAAATGCTGACGGAGTAAGTCTAAGGTGCGCACAGCTGTATGGCTCGTTGTACCATCTTGTTGGAACCATTGTGTGCGAAACTGTACATTTCGTGCACGGCAAAAGTTATTTAGATTTCTTACAAAAGATATATTAATTTTCTCTCTATAACGTTCTTGGTTGACTATAATTGGATTCTGATTTTCATCTTCAACGAAATAAGGACCAATCATTTCATTACCAGATACCGCGCACCAAACGGTAACTCGAAGACTGTGGAGTGGTTTCTCTACAAACTACAATGTTATCAGGACGTTCAAATCCAAGGAATCTGGTTGTTTGTCGATTAATATAGCCGCTAAGATAAACGTGACTCTCGTCTGAAAACAATATGTTTTTCAAAAATTCGGGATCTTCGTAAATTAAACTCAACATGCGACGACAGTAAATTTCTCTTGCACGTTTGTCCGCAGCATTTAGTCGTTGTCCAACTTGAATACGGTATGGATAACCACCAATTGATTTGAACATGCGATGTAAAGACGTTTCACTAATGTTGAGTTGACATGCAGTTCTTACAAGACTTCTTTGAGGTGAATGCACAACTTGGTTAAAAACACGTCCTTCATTTTCGTTAGTGCATACTGTTTTTCGACGACCTGAAGAACCTTTACGTTCACACAATACATTACCAGTGCGACGAAATTTTTCAACAACAGCTAACATCACACTTTTACTAGGAGCTGCTTTATTAAATTTTTGTTGATATTTTATTGACACCTGTTCTAAGTTTGGACTATCATTATGACCTTTTCTGTATGAACGAAAATAATGCTATACCAAATACACTTTTTCTTCCGTTGCAATAGTTTGGAACCATTTTTAAATTAAATTTAACTGCAGCGTACTATTAATATATCAATTAATGACAATTAAATCAAATATGACAAATCCATTTTACATAAACAACTCCACAGCACTCTCTGTTTCGGTACTGTTTATTTTGGCGGATACCGTATTTAAAAATTTACGAACAGTGCGAAATGTATTTAAAACTTCTGCTTTTTGTATGTCTATAAATATAAAGAATAATAAAAAACTTCCAAAAAGTAAGAGTTAGTAATAAATTTAGTCTATAAAAATGTTTTTTGAAGATTGATTTTTTAAGACTGTTTTCAAGACTTCTGAGAAAGAGTCCAGTTGACCACTTTTTCTGCATGCCACATCTGTCCTACTTCTAGAGCAAGATCGGTGTACTTTGCTATATTATGTTCAGTATACTTATCCAAAATATTATTATTGTTTGGAACTGCAACATCGCCTAGCAGTACTGAGTTAATTTTTTTATCCACCACCATGATGTCTGGTCGATTATTCGTCACCTGCCGAACGGTGATAATGGACCTATCGTGGTAGAGTCTAAAATCTGTATTCTCGATCACTGCCTGTGGGTTGTATTTGTAATTTGGTGTATAGGTATTCAGCACTTCGTTTGTATTGGCCAGTTTCTGGTGGGTAATGTTCACAGTACCTATGGAGACCTATATCTAGACTTTGGAAACGACAGAGAGATTTCGAATTTTATGTACACGATTTTTAATTGGTCTGTTACTTTTGACTGATTTTTTTTAAAATTTATTAGTTTACACATTGCATTGCTTTGTTTAATAAAGTAATAAATGTTTATCATGACATGTTAAATTAGTTTATATACTTAGTTTGCCTTTGATTGATGTATCAAATAGCTTTAATACTGATTTAATATTGTATTTCACTAATATTATACTGTATTATCATTTCGTTCTAAGTTTCACTTTGTCTCATCACCTTTTAGAAAATTTGATTAAGATTATTGTAACTTGACTACATGTTTTTTTTAATTCCATTTCAAAGTAAACTTTTTATTAATTTATAATGTTTCAACATATTTTACAGTTGTATTTAATTGTAATATTTTACTTACAAATATTTTATTGTTGACTTGACTAAAAAATTCGAAATGTAAATATTAGTTTTTTGATTGGAAACGTCTTTTTGTTGCTATTCATCAAAAATCAGAATTTTTTAATGATAACGGTAATATTTTTCCATATTTTAATTTAAAAGTTTATTTTAATCTTTATTTTAAGAAAACGGGTAAGTTTTTAAAAGGTTTGTGATGATTGCTTAATTTATTATAATCACATTATATTTAATAGAAAGTTCTACAAATTGATATGCAATTCATCAATGATCACTACAAAGATAAATATTTAATTTAAAAAAAATAGTTATCAATACAAACTTGATATTTGTCGTTGAACCGCAAAATCCAGAATGCAACCTTGTGTTTAATAAAAACACATTATAAATTCGTCGAACATAATATTGCACAGTTCTCAGAAATACAATCACATTCGTCTTTTCCTTCCGGATTTCCTGTTATGGTTAATTGATCTTCGGTTTCATTGCCGATCAATTATACAAGAAAAAATATTAATTACTTTCTTTTAAAAAAATGTTGTACATAGCTTGTTTGATTACCTACTTACTAATAACTGCTAACTTATGAAAACAGTGATAAGAAAATTATTATGTGTGTTATAAATGTAACGATTTACCCACCTATGGGATCTAAACTTATTGTATGTGTTGCTTACTAATTATCAAACCTACGTACATAACGAAGACAATATTTACATGACAGGTATGTTTGACGAAGATAACTATTTAATGAAGGTTTAGAAGAACTTATTCGCTTTGGTTTAGAATAAACAAATACGATGTAAAGGGCAGGCAATAATATTCCCGTAAAGGAACTTAGTCCGGGGGTATTTTGGGACTAAAATAAATATTATTGAAATTGATTGTACCAACCCTAACTATGTGAAAGTCCATCTTATGGACTTTCTAAATGGTTGAACGAAACTTCCACTATTTATTCGCTAAAAACTAGCTTCGTCAGACTGACATATTGAAGTTACATTTTTGTTTGTTTGTAGCTAGGTACTTGATGTTGATCAGGTAGTATTAAGGCTAGACCAAGTATGGAAGTAATAAGACAACAATATTAAAGACTATACTGAAACCAATAATGACTGAGAGTAGAAGCAGGCCCAGCTGACAGCAAATCGGTGGCGTGCTTATTAATTTTTGAGTGGGTTAAGAATGAAAGAAAAATTCTTAGTACAATTATTTCAAATATTCATACACATTTTTTATTTATTTCATTAAAACTTTGCAATATAGTGATTTACCTAATCGTTGTAGTCATTAGGTGAGCCTTATGACAACGGAGTAATAATCGTGGTAAAACTGCCAACACACAAACAAAACTAAAGTAAATTTTTTTCATACTGCATCACATTGTGTGCTTATAGGCGCAAAAATAGTAAATTCGGTCCTAGTGTAGTAATATACCTTTCACTTTTTAATGACCACTTAATCGTAAAATTAATAATGCATTAAGAGTAGGTACCAATTAAATTAACTATATTAATAAAAAACACAATATATTATATAGAACAGTGTGTAAAAGCCAAATGGAATAAATTCACTATTTCGGTTACTGTACATATTTATAAAAAATCCCGAACACGTCAAATGTAAATTATAACTTGACATTCTTTAACGTGAAAATGCAACCCCTACCTTCAACCCCCTTAGAATGACAGGTACAACCCCCAATTTCTTAAATGGGAAGTATAGGCTTGTGATATATCATTTGAAAGGTCTCTTCATTCTCTATTCAAAAATGTTATTGTTTTTAAATTTAATGCAAAAATTAACATCAAAAAATTAAAATCATGTTGTTACCGAAACTCGCTAAAATATACTCGAAACTTATTACAATATACTTAAAACTTATTTCCCGTTTAGGTCTTGATAATGAGAAAGTGAACAAAAACCATAGCAATGTGATTTTTAGATGGTAACCATTAAAAAACTTTAAAGAATTTCCGTGGCAACGCTATTTTAACTAGCAGTAGTAAATTGTTTTTTTAAGTTGTCATTGTTGTAATTTAAGTATAAAGTTTGTTCAATTCAATTCTGAAAAATGGTTAGATTAACGGAAATGCATAAAATAACAGTTTTACAAATGATTAGTTACGGAGATAACATCCGAACACAACAGGAAGTAACTCGCCTATTTCATGAGAAATTTCCTAATTTACCGTCTATATCCCAAGGAACAATAAGTAAAATAGAAAAGCAGTTTCGCGAGTTTGGTCATGTAAGGCAGATAAAAAAAGCAGCTGCCAATGCACTGAGTGATGAACTCAAATTAGATGTGTTGCTTGAGTTTCAGGAAAACCCACATACATCGAGTAGACAGGCATCCACTACATTCAATGCTAGCTATACATCGATAGCAAACTTATTAAAAGAAAATAAATTGCATCCGTATAAAATGATACCTCCTCAGGAGCTCATGGAAGACGGTTTTGATAGGAGAACTTTTTTTGTGAGCAAATTATGGACATGTTGGATAACAATATTATCCAATTAGAAGACGTTATGTTTTCTGATGAGTGTACTTTTTTACTTAACGGTCATGCTAATCGGCAAAATTGCCGCTACTGGTCCACGGAAAATCCTCACTGGATGAGAGAAGAACACACTCAATACCCTCGAAAGGTTAATGTTTGGGCAGGGATTGTAGGGAACAATATCATTGGTCCCTTTTTTATTGAGGGCAACTTGAATGGCAACAATTATTTGGCACTACTTCAAAATGATGTCATTCCAACGTTGGCAAATTTATATCCTGATCCAGGCAACCCTCAAGTTCCAG
Source organism: Ophraella communa (assembly GCA_035357415.1). Lineage (NCBI taxonomy): Eukaryota > Metazoa > Arthropoda > Insecta > Coleoptera > Chrysomelidae > Ophraella > Ophraella communa. Next base: position 11,054,190 of record CM068995.1, on the reverse strand, counting down.
CGAATACGATATGGTTTCAGCAGGATGGAGCACCACCACATTACCAACTTAATGTCCGGCAGTACCTCGATACAATATTTCCCAATCGGTGGATAGGGAGGCGAGGATCGATTGAATGGCCAGCGCGATCACCTGATCTTACATTATAAGATTTCTTTTTATGGGGATATGTGAAGAGCCATGTGTACAAAACTAAACCTTCTGATTTAAATGACTTAAAAGAACGAATAACGCTTGTGATTAGGTCGATCACGCCTGATATGTTAAATAATGTTAGAAGACAGTTTTATTTGAGATTAGGATGTTGCCAAGACATTCGCGGAGAACATTTTGAACATCTACTTCATGAACATTCATAGTTCTTTTTCGTGTTCTACATTTTATTACGTTTTGCATTACATTTTAGTTTTTGATTGTATTGTAGTGAATTTCGGTAACAACATGGTATTAATTTTTTTTCATGTTAATTTTTGCATTAAATTTAAAAACAATAACATTTTTGAATAGAGAATGAAGAGACCTTTCAAATGATATATCACAAGCTTATACTTCCCATTTAAAAAATTGGGGGTTGTACCTGTCATTCTAAGGGGGTTGAAGGTAGGGGTTGCATTTTCACGTTAAAGAATGTCAAGTTATAATTTAAATTTGACGTGTTTCGGGATTTTTTATAAATATGTACAGTAATCGAAATAATGAATTTATTCCATTTGGCTTTTACACACTGTATACTGTATATTAATTAGTGTGAAGAAGCTCAGTAGGTCTCTTATAGTAAAAACTACAAAAAAGTTATTGACAAAATTTGTAAGCAGCTTTAAACTCCACATTTTAAAATTAGTTACAATCTTACAGGGTGTTTCATAAGATGGTGGCACACCAAACTTATGTTTTTTTAAATGGAACACCCTGTATTTTATTTTAAATTCGAAATCTGCATCACTTCCACATCTCAACAATGTAAAGTTTTATTATGTTATACCGGGTATTTAAAAAGTTATAACCAATATTACCTGAAAAGTACTCCCTATACCTAAAGTTACCAGTTTTCTAGATATTTTTATTTTTTTTATCAAAGTATTAATTTGGTAGATATTTTAATGTTTACCAATAATTATTGTGAGTTGGTCATGATTGGTTTGTCAGAAACTGGCAGAAACTGGCGATAGTGATATAAAATAAAGGGTGTTCTATTTAAAATTATCAAGAAAATAATGTACCTACTTGCATTTTGACTTACCTTGTATTTGATTTAACGAATATTATGAAAATGGATATGTTTTAAAATTTTTAGCAATTATTAAAAATCTATGGTTGCAATATATCAATGCTTCTATACTCCTATTTAATTATATAGGGAGTTAAACTTAATACGATTTTCAGGCAATATTGGTTATATCTTTTTAAATACCCGATATAACATAATAAAACTTAACATTGTTGTGATGTGAAAGTGATGCAGATTTCGAATTTAAAATAAAATACAGGGTGTTCCATTTAAAAAAAAACATATGTTTGGTGTGCCACCATCTTATGGAACGCCCTGTAAGATTGTAACTAATTTTAAAATGTGGAGTTTAAAGCTGCTTACAATTTTTGTGTCAGTAACTTTTTTTTGTAATTTTTACTATGACAGACCTACTGAGCTTCCTCACACTAATCAATCACCCTATATAACTTTTTTTCACTATTGAGTTGCAGCAATTGATAAGTGAAATCTTTATAACTATTCTCAAGCTTTCGAGTAACTTAAACTCATCGTGAGGGGTACTACAAAATACACATTACAAGTTTTTGATAATAGAATATAATATAAATGTAAAAATTATAAAACGAGGTGCACTTACATGCTATCTTCAGGATCTTCATAATTATTAACGAATTCAGGTATTGGGGTTTCATTGTATATTAAAAATATTGTTAAAAAGTGTAATTCACAAACAAGTGATACGCTCGTGCTTGCATTTACATTACTGTGGCCTGCGACGATGTGATGGAAGTGACGAAGATAGAAATATCGTTGGGTACAGCGTAATAAATACCTAACACTATACAGAAAATAATGAATTTTAACTGATCAGTAATCAGGAAACGTATAAGTATTACTCATTACAAGCTCATTACTGATTTTTGTCATAAATAATACTTTTTAATCGTACTAGTATTGTGTATTACCTATAATTTATTTAGAACTCTACTGCTTACTATATTTTGATTCTGCTATAAACTGGTAATGTAAAATTTAGATATGACAACGCGCTTTACTCTCAATCATTATTGGTTTTAGTATAGATGTTATAAGCCCTAAGGGATTAACCTGGATGTATTTTCCTCTAAGATCAGTATAACTGTGCAATGATATAGAAAAACCAGAAAAAACTATATTATGCTGATCTTTACAATTATGTATTATCTATGTATAAAATGAAGACTCAATAAAAGTAAACAGTTTAATAGAGGAGAATTTCCAAGATTTATTACATTTTGGGCAATTAATTTTGTAAGCACTAGATTTTTTTTAATTTATATAATTTTATTATTACATTTAACAATTTTGTAACAACATTATTTTGTGATTTGAATGAAAATAATGCAGATGTTGCAGAAGATATTAATTTTTAAAATTGTATCAGAAATATTTTCACAATATGTAATACTTTTATAACCTTTAATTTCTTTAGTTTGTTGAGGGAATATTAGTTGTGCTGAAATTTTCTGTTCTTATTAATTAATTTATTTATCAAATGTAATGGATAGCCATTACATGTAGCTATTTGTTTTATAATCTCAATTTATTTATCAAAATTATTTTTGTTCATTAGAATTGAAAATGATCTATGTATCATAGAATTATAAGCTGCTAATTTGTGTGATATAGGATGATTTGAATGATATGGTATGATTACATCTGTTTGCGTTGGTTTCCGGTATATTAAATGATTTAATAAATTATTAACTTTTTTAATTCTCAAATCTAGGAAATTAATTGAATTATTTTCTTAAATTTCTAAGGTAAAATTAATTCCAGTATGCAAGGTATTAATATAATTAAGAAATATATCTAACTGTCGTTCGCTACCTACAACATCTTCTAACACATTATTAATATCAATAATATCAATATTGTTTTTATAACTAAAATTAAAGATTTTTTTAAAAATTATATATTCAAAATGAAGGTCCTCACACCTACGTCTATAATTTAAAGTTAAGAGCTTCTCCGGTTCTATCCGTTTGGACCATTAAATTTGTCTCCTTAGCGGAATCTTGCTTAACATTGGCAACCCCGCATGAATTTAGTAAATTTTACTTATTTTAGTCTTATGTTGTATAAAATTGAGAAGGAAGAACCAACCATATTTAGATTAAGTGTCCCGAACTATACATAAACTTTAATAACAATGAAAACCCGAAACTGGCAAAATATCGCAGAGCACATCTGTGCCTTTTATCTACGGACTTTGGAAAAGTATCTAGATATCTAGTTACTTTTGAAATAAAAAGAACTTAAATACGTATCTTAAGTTACTTTTGATACCAAATAAGACACTTTTATACACTGCCGAGAATAAAATTGGGGTCACCCAGTAATTTAAAGATATTGTAGACATTTTTATTTTTTTTTTCGGAATTTTCTTGGTTGCAATAGTTTACTAACGAATTGATTGCATAAAAACAGTTTTTGTAGTTCAAAGTTCGTTGAAAGTAATAAAATAAACAATTTTACTTTGATATGCTATGCATAAGTTGAAACAAAAGAATTTTAAGAAATTCATTAGTTAGTATTTCCTTCTCTGGCAATGATAACATCCTACAAACGGCAAGGCGTGCTTTGAATCACAGTGTTGTCCCATTTCTGCACCAGTATATCGCGAAGCTCTTAAGAATTTATATAAATGTCTTTCTATTTCATCCCAAACATTCTATTGGATTTAAATTTGGACTTTAGAACAGGTTAAACAAATCGCACGATTTGAACCTCGTCAAGATACGCAGTATAGTGTGGGGTCGTGTATTATGATGCATAAAGGTTGCTTCGTCTCTAAGAATAACCATGAACGGTAAAACAAGGTCTTCTAGAACCTTTGTCAGACACCTATGCGCAGTCAACGTCCCATAAACTCTAACCTCCTGTGAGTGTCAAAAGATATGCCTCTAAATGCTGTAGCTGATCCTTCACCAAATGGAAGTTGCTCAGCAATAAACGCTTGAGCATATCTCTCGTCTTGTCGTCGCCACATTCTTAAACGTCTATTTGAGTCTTTTTCAGAACATAATTAGCTACTCCAAACCGCTATTGTTCAAGCCAAGTTTTCTCGTTCAAAATTCAACCTAGCAATCCGATGGACTCGAGAAAGCGGCGGTCCAGTAGCTCTAGTTCGAGAAGACAAACCAGCAGCGAGAAGTCGACTCCTAGCTGTACACTCACTTAGATTCCATTTATCACCTCTTTTTTCGCAGTAACATAGTTACTTTTTGGCATCTTGATACTTTTTGGTATCTAAGTTAAAAATTGTGTTCAAATATAGTGTCAATGTAATCATTTTTAGCTAAAAAATTTACTTAAAAACTGAAAATCTAATGCCCTCGTTGTGGTTGGAAAAACGGAGATACCATGTCAGTTAGAAATCTGCAAAGCTTGAAAAACTAATGCAATTAAGCTTATTCACTTCACACCTCTAGTGTATTGCCAATCAAATTAATACAAAAGTATTATGTTTAAAAAGTTCTATTTTTAATGTTCTTAGTAAGATGTACTTCCACAAAATAAAGGTCAATACAATCAATTTACAAAAGTATTTGCTTGTTTCTATACTTTATCTTAACCCTGTACATATCTTCAAATAAAAGAAATGATATAAATCTCAATGAATTCATTTTATGTTGCATTCAACGTTAAGCATTTTTTATACTATTCTTTATTGTTTACTTAATTTTAAATGTAATCAAAATACTGAACCAAATACTATAATACGAAATGCTATAACATCATAATAGAGTAATTTTAAATAGTGTTTTAAACTAGTTAAATTTTTCCCAAAAAATTACTTACCAATAATATACAAACGAAAACAATCCAAAACAACTAATTGAACACACTCACATCCAAATAATCACATTTAATTCGGGTTTATATTTTCGTAGGTGATTAACTGCACACACGATTAATTTATATGAATGAACCACGGTGAGATATATAAAGATTTTTTTTTCAATTTGAATGTATCTGGTCGGTCGCCAATCTGTCTGCTACCATTGAGCTACCTGGTTTTCCGATTATATATATCGTACGGAGGTAGCCGCGCTAGGTGTCAAGGCTAAAATCATCAAACAAGCCCGATAACTTTACTTGATTTCTTGTATTTGAGACTGCCTCTGGTTAATGCAGTCTCCACACCGAACTGCACTTGCTGCGTATCATTTAATCACTGACGTTTTAGTTACGTATTTATTCTTGTCTAAACGATTTTGTGTAGACAACTAGAAAAGTTCTATTCCTAAAATAGTTATTTATGCAGAACATGTGTAAAGTGGCTAATTATAACTAATGTGAGTTAAAAAAGTATTTCACATTATTTAACTACTTCATATTGTCCAACAATGTTAAAAGACTGCAGCTCAAAGAATGTAGAAAATTTGAAAATCTTAACTTGTCTTAAAAAAAGCATTCAAGAAACAGCTGTTTGACAATGAATTTCATTAAAAATAAAAATTAGGCAGCATATAATAAACAAATAAAGTAGAAGTTTGGCATTTACATTAAAGTTATTACATTTTGTAAAAATTTGGATAAAAATGGTGCGAAGTTGTGAATATCTGTGGTTTGAAACTTAAACTGAATTACCAATTCTATAAAGTGATCAAAATTATGTATTTTTAAAATTAAGCTATATAAATTCCCCTAATAGATTAGAGTAGGTACAGTGTTTTAGGTTGTACTTAGACTTCTCTGTTCTCTACGAAGTTCTTTTGTGCCTTAACTTTCTTGAACTTTAGAACGCCAATACTTCTAGCCAAGTTAAGCAGCTTTCTTGAGGACAAATTCCTAATTTGATAAGGAGTCAGAGCAATTTTTTCAAGGAATTTAGGCTATTTTCAAAACAATGCTACGTATTTCCCTAGTATGCATTCCGTGTTTTCTTTAGCGGTTTCGTTTTCACTTTCCGATTTGCCGATTATTTTGAGGTGATACTTCAAAGAGCAGTATCCAGTGAGGAGACCTATGGTAAATTTTATTTTTTTTTGGCTCATTTTAAGACGGCATTTTGCTCTTTCAAGTGATATATCTACAAACCTTTTAGCTTGCCTCAGTCATGGTGTATTCATCCTCTTCTCAGGAAGGGAGTTCCTTTTTGGTGAGACATTGGAAATATTTTTATTATGTTTCATCCTCAAAATCTGCAGTCCACACATTCTGTTAGTGCAATTGTTTCCACATGCTCATCAAGGCGACTGTGTCCATTCAGTAGGTTTATCACAGTTCTTGGATTCTGTCTGCTAATGTGTCTCAACTCTTGGGACCTCTATTTAGAGAGATCTCTTGCAAATGCGTCATCAGATCTACCCAGTTCAATATTGTTTCTCTGGCTTTCTTGCAGGTATGTCCAGATGCCTAAAGTGGTAGACAGACCCAAGTTCTGGTTCAGATTCACTCTTGTTTTTCCTCCATAGAACTCAGCTTCAACACTTCTCTCGGACTTAGAACTGTCGATGCACCAACATTGGTCAACCATTATAAAACTTGATTTAATAATTTCCCATTTCCTGGAAATAGGAATGATGTGGTAGTGGCATTTAGGTTGCATTGCAACTGGTATACCGTCTCCAGTGAGTATTTACCAACACTTCAAAGAAGAAAAAAATGGAACAACACTCTACCAAATATCGAAACGGGGGATATTGTCATTATCACGGATGAAAGTCTCAAAAGAAATACATGGCCAATTGGGATCATAACGAAGATATTTCCAGGAGAAGATGAAAGAGTTCGAGAGGAATGGGAATGGGTCAATGGAATTGGTTGTGAAATTAGGAAAGTTGGATATTAAACGAGAAGAAGAAGGGGGGAATAATGTTCCCACCAATTTGACTATATTTTAATTTGTTAGATTCGACTTTTGTAGCTAAAAATTGTACTTTTATTTTTTACCTGATTGACTTCTATGGAGATAGAATTATTGATTTTTGATGACGGATGATTTATTATCTCTTTGGCCCTGGTTATGGCACCACTCTGCCCTGCATTCTGACATTTTACTAGTTTTCTTTGTGCACTAGCCATCGTCTCTCTTTCCAACTCAAAAAACCTCTATACACGGTGCCCACGAAAGTAGTAACATCTTTTATGCTAGTCGCCAATAGGTGACGCTAACTAGTGACAATCCAGAGAGTGAAGGAAGATCTATTAAAATTTCGATGGTAGCGTTAGGAGTGATATATTGAGAGATTATTTATTGATTTATTTAATTGAATAATTAATTGATTTGTATTATTATTTAAATGTAATATAGCATCAAGATCTTCTTTCTCTCAGGGGTGTTTGGTTATGCTAGGTTCTATTGGATTATTAGGTGCATATGAATTAAAAATTGATGAATTATAATTATAGATTTATTATAAAATAGTTAAATTAAAACAGTAATATTAAAAGTTTAATAATGAAAATAATTAGGAAAAATCAGAAAAAGAAAGGCCTTTTATTAACTTACTTGATGTTCAATTAAGTTAAATTAACCAATGTTATTTATGTAATAGCAAGTAAAATTATCGAAATACGCTAATTATTGAATATCAAGTAAATTCCTTTGTTTTTTTAAATTATAAAACTTAACTACCTACTACAAAATTTTCAAAAGTTTACAATTTTATCTGACCTTGATGTATAGTCCTGCTTCCTGATTGGTGGAAAAAGTCTGTAGTCGCTCTATGAAAAACGGAGACGAACGAAGTGTCACGTGGAACTACTAATAACTACTTTAAAAACTGTTTGTTCAAATTGACTGTTCACACTCAGATCTTCAATGTTTGACTACCAATTATATACTACTTTCTTTACGACCTCTGTTCAAGTCTTTTATAGGTTTCAAACTTTCTAGAAACTTCGGTTTTGTTCTACGGATAAGCCATTTCTGGGAAAATATGTGTATCTCTTTCTTTCCTATTAAATTCCAACTAAAAATAAAACTAAACTTTGAAAATTAAATCGACAGATCCAAGGATCCAGTCATCACACCCTTCTTCTACTATGGTAGTTTTTCAGTTTTAGTTAATAAAAAAACTGTTGAATTATTCTTTTTGTTTGTCCTTAAACACAGTATAAACTACAGATAACTATCGTCAATAAATATGTGAAACAATGTGGTTAGAAGTGTTAAACAAAAACTAAAAATATAAGTACACCTTTTTGGTACGTCTCGATTGTAACGAGTTCTGTCAGTTACCGTTTTCAAAGCACCTGAAGCTTGCGCACAAGGAAATCCGATACGGTGTGGACGAATTGCACTAATGAAAAATTTATTTGTGTAATTATTTATTATTGCGTTAAGATAATATTATTTTTAAATACCGAAGGAAATAAGCTTTTCTGTGATGCATCACTCAATCAACGTTTCTGTTTAAAACAGACTGGAAATATCTTGTAAAATATGTAGAATATGTTGCCAATATATATCCCAAAATTTCATAATTTTAAGTTAATTAATTTCAAGAAAAAGCCTTGTTGCCAAACTTTTTTTCAACCTTGTCCTAAATAAACATAAGAAAACCAAACTATACCCTTCACTTAATTATTGGGAGCAAATAAATTTTGAACACACCTGAAAAGATCAATTTTACACTAGTGTAAAAGGGTTAGGAAAAAACATTTGTTTTAAACCCAACCGTAGTTTTTTATTAATAATTGACTGGTTTATTTTTTTCCTTTAATGTTCTATGAAAAGAAAAAACAAAATTCTTTTTCTGATCGTTTTTCTTCTCTTGTATTATTTAATGTCTCCAGCAGTTCTTCCGGAAGACAGGTGCATAACCTCTTTTTTAAAAAATTGGTTTAATCGTAATAGTCAACATTTTGATGTTTATTTTATCACATTAGTTCAATATCTATTTTTCTTTCTGCAACTTGGTTATTTACAAATTATAAGTAAATGCTGATTTAAATAATAATTTGTATACAATTTAAACAAGATGCTTATTTTAATCTGAATCATTTAGTATTAAATTATTACCAGAGATAAACAATTTACATATGATTAGGATCTTAATAAAAAGTTATTTTCATATTTTTATACTTTTTCTTTCGTCTTTTATAAATAAAATACGAGGGGCTACTAGTAACATCTCGTTCACCTTGGAAGCAAGTGTAATATTGTTTCTATAAATCGACCTTACATTGTAGCTTTGAACAAAATCGAAATGTGCAACATTTTAGTTTAATTATTGTTTAGCTATTTGACTGGTTCTCTGAATTTGAAATAATAGTAGTTTTTATTGAAATAGTTCGCTTATAGTTTGAAATAAACCTCCTTACCAACACCATGCTGCTAACCGAAATAAAAAATAGAAAATAGAGGTACAGGGTGTAACTTAACGCATGCTATAAATTGGACATTATTATGTTAGATAAGGTTTCTTGTGAGTGGTCAACAAACCTTCCGACCACTACGACTTGACAAGTCTATTGTGGCTTACACCTGGGTTACAGTCGCTCTATCAACTCTGTACATCTAATGAAGCTTATCAGAATATTATGTTTATCCTTTAAAATTTATATTTCCTTAACTTACATAATTTATAGCATTACATAATATAAATGAAATTTTTATTATTTGGTATATTTACATACTTCTAGTCAATAGAAAAGCACAAAAAAGATATTAATATTAGCGAAATACCTTTTAACAGTTTTAACTTATAATAGTAATGCCCCTAATTGTCGGAAACACATTATAAAATTTATAGACTAGTGAAATTTATGCCCTCGCCGCTGTGAGGCTTCGTGCGTCAAAACTTGTGCGTATTGGTATACTTACAACTCTTGTTACGTAATATACTATTTTTATCTAAAAGTTAAATGTCCCAGTTAATGTAATAAACGTGTAAGTGTCGGGTTTAAGGAGTTAAGATTGACATTTGGAGGATTTAAAAAATAAAGTAAAGAATAAAATGATTCTGAAGAATCTGAAGAAGAAACAAATGTTTAAAAGTAAGAAGGCGCAAAGAAAAAAATTATTTAAATTGGTAAAAAAAGCACATAAAAGTATTAAATTTCGTTAAAATTGATATAACTAAAAGTATAGTTGTTATATGAAGATGACTGATGATTTGAAGAATTAACTAGCTGGTATTAAAGAGATTTAAAGAAAATCATTATAGGGCTGTAGGGGATTCTGCTCGGTAGAAGGGAAAGAATCAGAAAAAGAAAAGCCAATATAAAGACAAACTGTGAATAAAGTTCTCAGAGTAATAAGTAAACATAGAGGTGCCACAACAACCCAATAACATACAGTTTGTAGTCAATAGCAATGAACCTATAATTGAGAGAGATGGAAAATAAAATTGACATCTAGAGGTGTAGGTAAACACAGCCATACAGTGGCGTGTAATTGGTTAGAGTATCACCGTAATATATAAATGTTAGTTAAATAATTTACACACATTGAAAATAATTATTTTAATTAAATGAAACAAAAACAATAAGAAATCTATTTACAAGAAACTTTCCACTTTTATCTCCTAGTTTATATATAATATGTATTTCATTATTAATTTGAATTTCTTATTTGTAAAAAAATTTAATTGAAATTGCTAATTCTATGCCAATGAAGTGAATAACTTACCGGTGATAGGTTAGATTATCATTTTGCGAAGTACCACAAATTATACACGCTTCTCGGGCTTCCACCATTTTCAATAAATAAATAAAAAAACTTTATAAACTTCACTTAAATATACAAAAATACAGGAAAATCAAACAAAGCGCTAATCACCTCTAGACAATAACAAACAAAGGCACTGATGCCAAATTTTCGGTGTGGGTATTTGATACAATTGGTGCAGAGCTTTTTTATCAGTATTATCAAAAGATAAGAAAGTGAATATTAAAATGTATTAAAGAATATTTTCTCTGACTAAAAGTCTCCTCTTAAAAGTAAAATAAAATTGTTGTAAATTATACTATTACGTTTTTGTTTCCTACTTTGTACTTACAAAACACAACGTCTGGCAATGCTCTGCTGGTAAACAAATCTGTCTCGACGACAAGTAGTAGGAAATATGTCTACTCTATGTTTACTTATTACTCTGAGGTAAAGTTGTAATGCTGCCTCTTCGCGCACTCTTTGTTTGAGAGTGGCTGAGGTGTTAAGTCCTTTTTCTTCTTGGGTAGCTAGGGTAGAACAAAGATATGGGTTATGTTACTAGATATCATTAAGTTGAAATAAGTAAGCAATAAATCTATAAAATATATACCTACAATAAATTTTGTCTACAAGACAGTTTGTATTGAGCGTTCTCCCCTATAATAAACGGAAATACAGTATCCGCCAAAATAAACAGTACCGAAAATAAAAATAAAAATTAATTTTTAATTTCTGTAATGTAAGTGTTCAAAATGTTCACCATTTCGACGCAAACAAGCTTCATATCGATTTTGTAAGTCAATAAACATATTAATAATGATGGAACTGCCGAAAAATATTTTGTATTCTTTCCCGTAGTTCGGCAATATTCGCCAGCGGATTTTCCGAATGAAATATTTTTTCCTTCATTATGCCCCAAATGTATGCGTCAGGTGGCGTCAGATCAGGTGAATGAGAAGGTTCCCCGAGAAATTATTCTATTATCGAAATGCTGACGAAGTAAGCCTAAGGTGCGCACAGCTATATGGCTCGTTGCACCATCTTGTTGGAACCATTGTGTGCGAAACTGTAGATTTCGTGCACGGCCTATTCAGCGAAACGGTCGTCATTATAATTTAAAATATAATTTTTCAAATAAACTTGGAAGTTGCGTTCAAACGAAGAGTTTTTTATTATTCTTAACAATCATTTACAATTTTCGCACGGTGCGGGCGCGCATTATCGGCGCGATAAAGACAAATTGTTCGCCTATTGCACCAAAATAGGTACAATTATTGGCACTACAACCATGTCCCTATATCGTATATATTCACTAACAGCACTAAGCCAGTGCTGCCATCATGACATATGCCTCCCAACACGCAAACTAAGCCACCACCGTCAAAGATTTTTAGTTATTTTAATTTGGCAACGCTGCTCTCAGTAGAGAGAGTTTATGCTATCGGAATAATAATAAAAGTTGCTTGTGATGATGATTTCAAGCCAAATATTAAGTAAAATATGTATGTGTTTATCAAAAAAATTACCCAAACTTTATCTTAGAGTTATGCTTACGTCTCGTTTATTATTTAAATATTTAAAATTTACAAATTATTACAAATGTTGGTTATTTATTTGTATTTTTATTTAAGACTTAAATATTCAATTATAAGGCTTTAGCTTCAACGAAATTTAATTACAACTGTAAAATATTTGAATTTCGCGCATTTTATTCAACACAATTTCTATGCGCTGTCCACAGCGTTGCCAGATCACAACAAACTAAAAAAAATAGATTGAAAAGGAAATCCATCTCTCAAATGTGGATGATGTAGATAATCGTAGTAATAAAACTCAAAGTCTATCCACAACGTTTAATAGTAAGGTTCACAAGTTAATGCGCAACATGTTTCGGTCTTCAGACCATCATCAGGCTATAAAGAAAACAATAGTATCAGGAAAGTCAAACATAGTAATAAAATGAGCGAGTGGTGTCTGTTATCAGATTACATTAAATTACATTACCTCAAATATTAAAGTCAAACTATTTCAAATCCGACAAATAATTACAAAAAGAAATAAAATACAAGTTTAAAGACAAAAGTTAAATACATGGTTTTGTAATAAGTTAAACTATGGCAAAACAGCAAGATAATTATGTTATACAACCAATCTAAACTCACCTGTATGTGCAGAATGTAGGCATTGCAAATAATTCAAAATTTAAAACTTAAACATCCATGAAAAAATGAAGAATAATGGATGAATAAGAGAGTTGTTATATAAAAAAAAAGAAGAGGAAAAAGGAAATTCATAAGTTATAAAATATAGAATGATGGGTGTGTTGATTGAATTAAAGTGGATAGAAAAGTGGGACAATATTCATACTAAGAATGTTGTATCCCAAAAGGAAATGCAAATAACAAGTGTTACATTAATAAGAGAAACAAGAAGGAAAAACTTATATGAAAAGAAAAAATGGAGTGATTGTAAAAACAATCAAAAAAAGGAGAGATCCATGGTAGAGGTTCAATCTCCTTTTGATTAAGAAGACAGGTCGATCCTAAACTGTGAGTGAAGGTTCTTGTTAGTCCTCTCAATCTCAGCAGTAATGCTAAGAGAAACAAGAAGAAAAAACTTATATGAAAAGAAAAAATGGAGTGATTGTAAAAACAATCAAAAAAAGGAGAGATCCCTGGTAGAGGTTCAAGGTTCAATTAAAAAAAATAGGTTGGAAATTGATAAGAAATTCAATTTAAAAATCTTTAAAATAAAACTTAAGGGGATTGTCATTTTTTTAAAATTATTCTGCACAAATTATTTCGCACTCTCCTACTTTTATAGGAATAATGTCGAAAAACTGTCCAGCGTTAAGGCGCAAATAGTAGATGGCGCGAGAGTAGCAAAAGGCTAAAAAGACAACGTGAAGTCAGTAACCCTTCATAGATTATAAACAGAGTGAAGTGAATTTAATATTTTTTGTGACGTGTATAGTTAATTACGTTTATTAATCCACAAGCGGATAACAGGAAAATTTCTTCTTTTCTACTATATGTAACGTCCTGTGACACTTACTCTTGCTACTGTGGCGCCACCAATTTGTTCACTCTCCTTTCTTCTACCCTCCGTGGATTCAATCAAGAGAATATTTTTATATAAATTAAAAAAGTTGAAAAGACCGGACGTTTTACATATTTTAAGTGAAAAACGACCCTTAAAATTGCAAACTTTTACCTTGAATATCTTGCAATCTAAACGTCCAAAAATTCAAAAAATTTAGAAATCGATAAAAAAAATAATACTAATTCTTCATAAAAATTTGTGAAAAATCTATTAAAAAGTGGTCCCGCTGTAGATCTACCAAAGTACGGAAGTATTTTAAGTAACCGTTAACTTTATTGTCTTATGCATTATATTTGTAATTGATTTAATTCGGTTATTTGTTTCTTAAGTTTCTTTATGTCAATATAGTTTAATTTATTTTCTCAAAAAGTATGCCTTATAAGTTTGGGTATATTTTAAGCATTTTTTAGGAATTTACCTAGCGCTTTTCCATATAATTGTTTTATGAGGGAAAACCCTATCCCATCTCCACTGTTAACCACAAATACCCAATGTTACACTGGTTTCATCGGGATTGGTTAGCTAGCGTGGCAGTTTAATATAGTAGCGGTTTATTTCTGATTTGTTGTATCGATATTGAGTTTAGATAGTGAAAATATCCAGGAAGAAAAAAAGTGTATTGTATATCTGGTTTGTTATTTTCCAGCGTAAGAATTAAAATTACAGTATGTAAAATCCCTAAAAAATAACGAAATCAAGATAAATTTTCTCCTTGATAATGATAATAAATAATTTTTTTGCAAGATAACAATACAAGAAATAAATTTCTATATGGTGCAGTCAATAAAAAAACGGAAAAGATGGAAAATTGTTTCCACCTTTTCCAATTGTTTTCTATTAAAAAAACAACTACTTCCTGGGCTATATGCCCCAACGGACATTTAAGTACTTAAAACCATCTCTATCGATTTGCAAATTAACGGGATTAACAATTTTCCACTTTTGCAGTTTTTTTTATTGACTGCACCTTATAGAAATTTATTTCTTGTATTGTTATCTTGCGATTACAGTTACCTTTGATCTGTTGGTTTGCAAATTAACGGTAGTATGGCGGTTTTATGACTTTATCATGGAATCGTGGGTTCACGGTTTATGTATTGGCGTAAAAGAATCATTCTGCATCCTGCTCTGCAGGATGAGAAGAACTACTTACCTCGTACTAATGAGACACAATAAATTTCGAAACCGGTCTACGAGTAGTGTTCTTCCCGTTAATTTGCAAATCGATAGAGATGGTTTTAAGTATCGACGAAGTCGGTCGCCATCACGTTTTCTGTTGGAATGTAATTCAATGTCCGTTAGGGCATATATCCTAGGGAGTAGTTGTTTTTTTGATAGAAAACGGTCAAGCTTGGTATAGAAACTGTTAAGTTTCCTTATCCTGGGTGCAGGTAGAAACAATTTTCCACTTTTTCAGTTTTTTTTTTTAATCATTTTTTTATTTAAAGAAAGGAAAAACCAATGTCAATGTCACAATTTTTATTATTATAAATGTTGAAGACCTAAAGCGCTATTAGTTTCGGCCTACAATACGGCCATCATCAGGCTACAAAGAAAAACACATTACAAACTAATTAGAGACTAATAAGTACAATTCCTTACCTATAAAAGTTACGAAGTAAAAGGTTAAATATTTTCCAAGAAGATAGTAAGACTGCAGTTGATGGTATAACATTAAAAATATAATATAACAATGCATATATTGTTATGATTTATTTTTAATTGTTAATATTTATTTTAGTTATTTTATGTTATTTGTCTTTTAGTTTTAATTTTTGAAATGTTTTTATTAATTTATTGATTTATTAATTAAATGATATCTTTGATTAATTTATCTTTTATTTCTTAGTTTGAATTTAAAAGCGCCCCAACAAAGTTAAAATATGCTAGCTCAGTAATTTAATTTATTTATAGACTCGACTCTTTATCTTGGGTAGGATTCTGATGTAAATCAATTGAACTACTTTGAAAAATATCTGATTATTATTAAAGAATTAATTTAATACATTTATTTTATAAAATTCTATACAAGGATTTATTATATGCGGTTTATTACATAATATGATGGAAATACCTGTGAAATATTTAGTAAATGCTAGCATTCGTCCATGCTTTAATTTAACACGTCATGCGCAAACACAAAAGAATGTTTTAAATAAACGTACCTCGAATAACTGACTTTTCACTGGCCATGTTCTCGGCGTTGCTATTCTCCGTTAGTTAGGCAATTTCGCGCTCATCCACTTGGTCGTATGGTTAAAGTAGAAAAAATGTCTACCAGGATAAAAAATCTTGTTAATCTTCCCAATATTCAGTTTGATATTGATGGATCATATTATTCAGTAAGTACCTTAATTATACTTAGTTACTTTTATTCTAATATTTTTGTTAAACAATTTATTTAAATTCAACTTTTGTTAAATGTGGAGTTATGTTACCATTGACTTTCTGACTTCAATACATCAGGTTCAAGTTTATCTGCCAACAAGAGGCATAAGAGTGTGATAATTAAAATTCACGGCCTTTTATACCTTTTCCCTAATTATGACACTAATGAAATTAAATTAGCAATCAATTGTTTCAATTTGCAAAATTTAACTTAAATTTACATAAAATGATAAATTTTTTTTACATATTTGAATGTTTCTTTGATAATATATAGAAAATTTGCATTCTTAAATTTATGAAATAGGTATTTAAATTATTTTTTTATCACTTTTTCCATATAAAATTGATGTTTGAAATCTGCCAATCAGGAGCAGTTACTACTTGCGAAATTTATATAACTTTGAGTAAATAAGTTGAAATGGATATTAATTTTTGTATAAATTTCTTAAGATAGTTCTTTTATAATTTTTGAATACTGATTTGATTTCGAAGAATGTAAATTAGACTTGTTATTTTAATTTATAATATGAACTTGACAACTACTCTTGTATTTTTAGATTGGTTAATTTTATGAAATTTTCTAATATTATCAGAGATTAAGGAGTTTATAACTAAAATACAAACTTGGATTATTATTCTACATACATTTCTTATAATTAAATCGCTTAACATTACGTTTTATCAACTGATGTTGAATATAAATATAAATAAATAAAAATATAAATAAAAAAGAGGCTTAGAATACCTGATGGTAATGAACAACTACGCAATATGTGTGATTATCTTAAGTTGTCAGATTGTTCAAAAAGGTGTTTATCTGAAAATTTGAAATCTCGGGTCATATTACCTTCTTGGCCATATTTGCCCCCAGTTCCTTATAAAAACTTTAATCCACCTATATACTGCATTTGCTAACCATATTATCTCAAAGAATCAGTTTTTCAAATTCCATTCCGTTTAAAGGATCAGAATGAATCTGTTTGAGATCAATGAGGCTGCAAATGATAACTCACTGTTGTGCCTGAATTAACAACTTAAACCTAGATATCCACATATTATCCTTCATCTTCCATTTTAATAATTTCGTTGAGTATTGTTTATCTCTTAAGAATTTTGTAGTTTCCTCATTTCCTTTGTGGAATTCCTTATTTCAGCATCGTTATATAGAATTTTCCGTCACATTTGTAAAGTTTTTTAACCAGTTCATTATTTTTCTATTTTCTATTTGATATTTAATTGTTATAATTTATTTACATTAGTTTTATTTACCTTACCGAGTTGTAATTCGTTGTCTCTGTGTTTATTGATACGATTGTCCTTTCAACTAATATTCAAACAAGCATTATTTAATATTGATAAATATTTGATATTGAAATATTGTTAATATAACATGAGCTTTTAGTTATCAGGAGGCTTATGTTCTGCAAGCTTCTGGTTGGATTGTTAGGTATTTAAATAAAAATTTGATTAATTATAACTACAAAATTTATTAAAAAAGATAAATTTAAAACGGTAATTTGTGAATAATTCCATCCATCTCGTCCACACTGAATACGTCACAGAATTTAACTGTTTGTACGAAGCAATTCGTCAATAACAGGCGATTAAATAAAAATTGACATCTAGTTACTTGTTGTTGTCACGTATCTTATTTAAGTTTAAACTCATGAAACATAAGTTAGTTGCAATTTAAAATTAAGAAAATGGAGGTTCATTCCGAAAGCGATGTAAGTTTTAATAATACACCTCCGCAATTGCAAGAAATTGCAAATGAACTTTCTTTAGATTTATTACCTCAAAAGTCAAGGGTACTTTATGAAAAACGACATGAAGTGTTTTAAAGTGGTGTCAAGAACACAAAATGAAAAACTTTACAGAAAACACATTTTTGGCGTACTTCTCATTTAAAACCAAAAATTGCAAATCTTCGATGTTGTGGTCTTATTCAATAATGCTGAAACCTACATTAGCAAATTTTTTCAACTTTAAGCATTTTAAAAAAACAACATGTTGGATATCGAGCCAAAAAGTCACAGATATTTACTCTGGATGAAATAAATATATTCCTGTGTGATGCTACAGATGAGACATATCTTATGTACAAGGTAAAATATTTTGACCAATTTTACTGTTTTGGTACTATATAATTATTATAAATTACAACTTTGTTTCATTATTAGAATTGCTGGGGAGAGTAGCAGAAAAGATAATTCAAGAAATTCAATGTTGATATAGCTTTTAGAACAGAAAACACTTTATCTAATTTAATTAACACTAAAGATATAAAACCACTTTTACATAAATCAGGAGTATACAAATTATCTTGCTCCGATTGTAATGCTATTTACATTGGCCAATATGGAAGAAGACTTGAGTACCATATTCTAGAACATATAAATTTTGTTAAGAAATATTTAAATTTAGAAGTTAAGAACTCACCCTCATCCCTTGCTAATCATATTTTAGAAGAGAATCATTCTTTTGATTCCAAAAATGTTAAATTACTTCATAGCTTGAGCTCTTGGAAATTAAATCTGCTATTGTTGATAAATCTCTTAATTGTTTAAACGAACAAATTCTGTCCAATGAGAATTATTTAATCCTGAACATTCCACACTGATAGATTATAGTGGGTTGCTATTGTTTACTTGCGCTTTAGGTTATCTTATTTGACTTTTCTTCTTTCTATATCGGACTGATTACTTGTCACCAAGTTCTATAATATTTATATTTCACTTGATATGTGCAGACAGCTGTGTTTTTTCATTTTTCAATTTTCATTGCTTGTTTCCCTTTAACACTAAGCAATATATAATTTTAATACTATTTTCATTATTCTTAACATTTAGTTCCTCTTATTTGGATATCTAGGTATATGTTTTCAATTAAACTTTCACTATAGTTGGCAACATTCCCTCAGTTGGTAACTTGTTTTCCGGTTTATTGTTTCCGCATCTTTTTCTTACATGTGCTTGTTACTTTGAACTTCCATTCTATAGTGGAGTGATATGTAACTCGGTTTACTAATTTGTTAATAGGGGGGTATGGATTATGACGTTTACCTCCAGTTTCTTCATACTCATTTTTCTAAGGTTAATTCTTCATAATAAAGGTGGTACTCTTAACCTTCCTGACAATCCGGTCCCTTTCCGTTATTGGTTTTGGAGATTGGAGATTAAAAACTTTTCCCTATTTCACTCATAACAGCTGTTATAACTTGTTAAACGCTGCAGTCTGCACATGAAGGTGAGTCTGTACAATATATTATAATGATTTAATTTTTTTGTAAATTTTATTATTTGATTTATTATAGTTTATTTGTTAATATCCCACGTTGGTATTGTCAATTTATTATGATTTAAATTTAATGATTATTATTATTTAAATTGTTTATAGTTAATTTATCAATATCCCGACTTAGTTCTATTAATTTGATATGTTTTAATTGGTTTGATTATTATAATTTATAATTTTGTTTTGTTTTATTGGTTTTGTCAAATGTTTTGATTGATTTTAATGATTAAATACTATTTAATTTTATATAAAGTTTACTTGTTCTTCTGTAATTCTATGGTTGGGCGCCTTATCAAAATTTTAACTAGCTCAGACTATTTGTTTTGAAATTTAAATTTAAAATCTGACTCTTATCAGGGTAGGATTCAAATTAAAATATTATTTAATAATTAACACACAATAAATTTAATGTCAAGTATTTCAAAGAAATTTTACAAAAAATTGTTAATTGGTTTTCATATGTTTAGTACAAATAAATAAATGAATAGCCTTATATGAAAAGAATGAAGATGATACATACAAATAAAATTAATTTACAGTCACAAAATAACAAATACACAAATACTAAACCTTAACTATGACACGTACCTTTTATTATAAAGTTCGTTCTCTAAAAATTGCTACTGTCTAAATGGAATGGCACGAAAAATTCGGATCGGCTTCTCCTCGTCTGCCTTCGGAACAGTAATACCACAATATGGCGGCTAAGGACCAGTTGCAGAAAGAATGCTCAAATTTAATCTTTCAAATTTTGTTGGAATCAGTTTCTGATTTGTCAAATTTATTACTTTGGTAAGTAATTTAATAATGGTTGATTACTTTACTGCATGTATTTTTAATGTTACATGTATTAATTTAACATAAACAGCTTTTAATTAATGCAAAAAATTTTCTTCTAGTTAGTAATCAATTAATACATACGATGTTAATTGCTCTGCTACCAAAATCAAAAGAGAGGTGAATCATCAATTTTCCGGCCTTTTTATAGGCTTCCTGGAAACATGACAAGTATGACATCGAAAAACGAAATTCCATTGTTTAAATGCAAAATTCTAACCAAAATTCTTGAATATGAAGGTAATGAAATTACAAAACTAATAGTATCTTTGTTAACTTACAGTAAAATCTTATCCTTATATTTACTAAAATTTTGTTTGTATAATTTTCTAAGTGACTTTTCCTAAGAAAATTTTAGATTCAAAATGCACAACTTTCTTGAGCTGTCAACTTATTTTAGACCTTCAAAATTTGAAATAAAACCATCATTTGTATTAAAATTACTATGAATCTGTTAAACTAATACTATTTTAGCTAATAACTACTATTTTAAACTCTAACAACTAAAATTTAAACTTTTAAAATATTCTGTTATTTGTAGGTATCACTTATGCATTATATAAGATAAGATTCTCTGTGTTACAAAAGACTCACAACTTAAAATTTATATAAAACATTTACTTAACTATCCTACATACATTTTGTTACATAAAATGTCTTTGTTAGTGTTTGTACATTAAGTTTTTCAATATTTATTTCACTATGCACTATTAAAGTGTTCTATCAAAAACTTATGTGATTATGTCCAACATTATTGATATGGGAATTAGTTTACTGTATTTCTCCACACCTGCTACATGTTTTTAATTGTTCTTATGTCTTTTTAAGGTACTCATGAGCTATTGGAATATTTGTTTGTACAATATCGAAGTTGTAAGTACTTCCTTTTTATAATATTAATTTAAATACTTTACTAACTAAAATTACATGTTGATTTCTTAAACACGTGAAAACCATTAATACTTTTGATTTTTATTTTCTTTTTATTGTTTCAGATTAAACTTAGAATTTTAAAAGAGAACTAGGACAAAAAAAAATTATTATGTAAAAGTGTACTCATTATGGATTGGAAATATTTAATTGTTATAAAATAGCAAAATATGGATTCTATTCAATATAAAATGCCCATTACATTCTTTGTTTATATTAAATGTATGTCTTGTGAAAATTATGAACTTGAAAACTTTAGATGTACAAAAGAAAAAGTAAATGCTGATTCTATAAAACTTAATAATATATCCTTTTATTGTAAATTATAAGGTAAGTTCTACTTATTAAATTTTTAACTATTAGATATCTATTTCAATATATATAATAATTGGTGTATGTTTGTTCTGTAAATGTTAAAATACACCATTTACTGTTAGATTAACTACCATATTCTATTGCATGTATGTATACTTATGAATTTCTCAATTGGCTTTAACTAGTGAGGTCGACGGAAAAATTGAATATGTACCTTGGAAAAAAGCGTCGATTATTCATCTATTATTATTCATCTAATAACTATTCTTTGATAAGTTAACAATTGGACTCACAGAGTGCAGAGTGCATTTTCTGTCAGGCTGACGATGAAACACCGAAGTATATTTTGTGCAACTGCCAGAAGCATTAAATGGCTATATTATATGCAAATATTAAAAATTTTTCTTAGCAACAATTAATTAAATTACAGTTTACAATATTTCTTGTATTTATATTTTATCTACCTGCGCGATACTGAATATCCTTTGTATAAAATTCTGGAAACCGAAAAATAAATCACAATGTACTTGTTAGTAAGACACGTAATGTTTATAAAGCTGATTAAATTTATATGTTTGCCATTGATTTGATACTTCCGAAGGCGAGAAATTGTGCAATAAGTATTTAAAAACATTCTTATATTTTACTGTTACCGAAACAAACGATTAATGCCTGAATAAATCATTTTTATTAACATCCAATTTTAAACACATAATTAAAAAGTAGAAATTATATATGATTAATCTTTTTTAATTAAGACATTTAGAGTTAAATTAATACTTTAAAATATTTACAGTTTTTAGTCACCTAAAAGGTTTGTTTGGACCATGATGCTTTGATAACTATAACATGAATAACATAAGAATAATTTTAATACATAAGATTAATTTTGATTAAATTTATTGCACCCACCCTTACTCTGTGTTTATTACTAAGAGTAATAAACAACTAAACTTCCTTCTTTTATTTAAAAATTCGATTTTTAAATGGTCAATCTGACGATGCTAATTCTAGC
The DNA here is from genome assembly GCA_035357415.1 of Ophraella communa. Classification (NCBI taxonomy): domain Eukaryota; kingdom Metazoa; phylum Arthropoda; class Insecta; order Coleoptera; family Chrysomelidae; genus Ophraella; species Ophraella communa. Next base: position 11,031,453 of record CM068995.1, on the reverse strand, counting down.
GAAACAGCTGTAATTCCAATTAAATGCAAATTATTACTGAGATTCGGTCAATAATTATTTATTAAACATTTTTATTTTTTTACGCTACATATGTTTCGGCTAATGCGATTTTCAAGTGTAATTTGTAAATATTTATTTTAAAATTTTTAATTTTAATAAGAACAATAAATAACTGAACGGTTAAACTAAACTTCCACAAAAAGTGTCACTAGAACTAATGTTTCCAAAACAAACTAAAGAAATTAAAAGTTATAAAAGTATTACATATTGTGGAAATATTTCCAATGCAATTTCAAAAATAATTTTTTGGCAACATCAGCATTAATATCATTTAAAACACAAAATAATATTGGAACAAAATTGTTAAATGTGAAAACAAAATTACCAAAATTAAAAAAAAATCTGGTGGTTACAAAATTAATTGTCCAAAATGTAATGCAGTATAGGTCAAACACAAAGAAATTTAATGAACACTTAAGAGCATATAGATTACAACAACCAGAAAAGTCGAACTATGCAAAACACCTACTGGAACATCCAAACTCACTTATACACACCAATGACATTCATATACTACACATTTGTGATAAAAAACAAAATTTAGATTTTCTAGAAGAACTTGAAATTAAAAGACATCTAGCAGATCAACAGTTTAAAGTAGTTAATTAACAAATAAATCTATTAAATTGTTTACTTTGATTGAGTCTTCATTTTATACATAGATAAGACATTATTGTAACATAAATATATTAATTTATTGTAAAGATCAGCATGATATAGTTTTTTCCTGGTTTTTCTATATCATTGCACAGTTATACTGATCTTAGAGGGAAATACATCCAGGATAATCCCTTATGGCTAATAACATCTAGGCTTTAATATTGTTATGTCTTATTACTTCCTTACTTGGTCTAGCCTTAACTACTTATCAACATCAAGTACCTAGTTACAAACAAACAAAATGTAATTTCAATATGTCAATCTGACGATGCTAGTTATTAGCGAAACAGCTGTAATTGAATTTTAAAGCGAATTTTTTCGAATAAATAGTGGAAGTTTAGTTTAATCGTTCAGTTATTTATTGTTATTAGTAAGATGAACTTCCACAAAGTAAAGGTTAACACAATCAATTTCATTTAATTTTAATGTTCTTAATAAGATGGACTTCCACAAAGTAAGGGTCAATACAATCAATTTCATATTCTGTACTGGTTCAAAATGCACAAACAGATAATTCAAAATACAAACTTTTTGGACATTAAAAGTAATCGTTTATATGTAATTCAACACATTTGATAATTTATAAAAAAAAACAATTGGGTTGATATCGATATATAATTTATTACCAGTCGCTGTATGAGCCTACTGTTATTTTAATCGATACATAGTTGCTAGTTGATTTAACAACAATTTTTGTACAAAACAGACATTACGTACTTTGTGTATTTTATGTGGCAATTGTGACTGCAAAATTTGCATTTTAAAATAGTTTCTATTCAAATTCTCACAGCTGGCAAGTTATTTCGCGATAATTCAATTTATGTGTTTGAAAATCGAAATTGTTCGCCAGAATAATAATGAAGTGTTGAACATGACTAGATTTAATTCGGGATCCATCCAAAAAAGAAGTTCCGTCAACAGTGACAACATAGTATTGTTTCTGAAGAATCCTGTTATTAAGAATCACCATCCAACTTTTTTAAATAAAGTGTTAATAATTAATTACAGGGTTGTACGAACTAACGGAGGCGGCCGGGAAAATGTTCTCATCCGGCCCCACTTGGTAGGATGGTAGAAAAAAATTTAGGGGATCACTCCACTTTTCACCAAAGATTCGTTCAAAATTTACTCTTAAAAAGTGTTTTGTAGGTTCGTTAATTTGGTTGTTACTGCACGAGTATCTACACTGTTTTCGATTATGGTTTTATGCAATTGAGCACAGAAAATATGTTAAAGATAATGAAGTGTGGAGGTATCTATTGTTACAAGGAACAAACCCTGTCGATTAGTAATGTGCGACCAGCAAAAACGCAGCAAACCGGTGTAGAATTGATGATAAAAAAGGACATTCATTGACTATGTTAAAGTATTATACGGGGTTGGGATAAAGTATGGAACCAAGTAAATATCATTTAAAAGAAAATAATGATATTTATGAATATTTTCAGGTAAATGCAATGGAACAAAACGCATCTGTTGTACATTTTTTTGATAATAATATACTTCCGGTTTAACCGGAAATGCCTCCAACTTCTTTAATTTAAATGGGACACCCTATATATTTTTACAGATTTTGAAAGAGCTTGTTATTTTGAATTCATACATACTGAGTTTAGTGTAAAAAATTTTGTAAAAACGAGGAATAACTCACTGATTGTAGTACAATAGATGTACATTTCATCATTTTAGAATAATGAGAGACAAAATTACTTCAAATGTTCAAAATGCTCGCCGTTTACTTGCTGACAATATGCCATCCTATTAACAAATTCTTGAGTCACTCTTTCCAAGACTTCTCCACGTATTAGTTCACATTCATCAATAATTCTTTGTCTGAATTCCTGTAAGTTTGTTGGTCGTCTAACGTGATTTTAGATACCCCAAAGAAAAACTCTAACGGGCTAAGCTCCGGAGAACGAGCAGGCCACTCTATGAATCCTCTACGCCCAATCCATCGATTTGGAAAATTCGCATCCAGAAAATCCCTAACCCGTCTATCATAGTGGGGAGGTGCTCCATCTTGTTGAAACCGAATATTTTGTGGTAATTGCCCATTCTGTTGAAGTGCAGGAATAATTTCGTTATTTAGTAGATCCAAATACTTGTCACCATTCAAGTTTCCGTCCATAAAAAACGGGCCTATAAGCTTATTTTCAACAATTCCCATCCAAACATTTAACTTCTGTGGATGATGGGTATGTGCTTCATGAATCCAATGAGCATTCTCATTTGACCAATACCTTGAGTTATGACGATTAACTGTTCCATTTAAACAAAAAGTTGCCTCATCGGAAAAAACTATGCTAGAAGCAAAATTTTCGTCGACAGTACAGATGTCCATTAGCCGTTCGCAAAATTCCAGCCGTCGCGCGTCGGTCAAAATCATCGTATGACAATTCTTGAACCAACTGTACCCTATACGGATGATACTTTTCACTTTTTAATATCTTTCCTGCAGAACGTCGACTGATACCATGGTTTAGTGCCAAATTTGTGGTGGAAGTTTGAGGTGATTCTTCTAAATCGATTGCAATATTTTGTTTAACAGTTTCGTTCGTTGCAGTCCGCGGTCTTCTAGGTTTTAGCAAATTTTTTACCATCCCAGTAGTATTAAAACGTTTTAATGTTTTAGTTACTGTTGAGCGTGATATAGAATTTCTCTCGGGATGCAAATTATTAAAAATATGACACACTTCTTCATGAGTTCTAACACGATCACCATAACCGATCATCATTAAAATTTCAATACGCTCTTTTTCACTTAATTGAACCATTCTAAATTGTGCAATTTATTTCCGTCAATTAGAATTTGACACTTGAAGAACAAAAGACGTACTAAACAGTACTTGTTTATTTATTACTATGCATACAAACAACATCAATTAGTTTATCTAAATAGTTTTTTGCTCTAATGCAAAAAACTCAAAGGAGGTTGGTTAAAGTGTTATATTCCTCGTTTTTACAAATTTTTTTTACACTAAACTCAGTATGTATGAATTCAAAATAACAAGCTCTTTCAAAATCTGTAAAAGGGTGTCCCATTTAAATTAAAGAAGTAGATGGCATTTCCGGTTAAACCGGAAGTATATTATTATCAAAAAAATCAGATGCGTTTTGTTCCATTGCACTTTCCTGCAAATTTTCATAAATATCGTTATTTTCGTTTGAAAGATATTTACTTGGTTCCATACTTTTTCCCAACCCCGTATTATATTAATAGGTAATCGGTAAGAAATTAACTGAGTTTTAATTAATTTCAATTTCAAAATTAAAATTAACTTAATACTATAAACACTATTCAAATAAAGACTGAACTTGTAAAACTAAATAACCTTTTTATTTTACAAACAATTTTTTTTATCGGGGTTCCGGTCTATATTTAATTGGCTCTAGGTTAAAGAATACTCTTTAATAATCCAAGCTTTCGAAAATGTATTGTTTTCGCAATATGTAAAAATGTTAAAAATTACATGTTAAAAACTACCTTAACATACTTACAATTATTGTGAGATTAGGTAAATATAAAATTAAACAAGATACACATAGTAAATTTTTACCTCCAGAAAAAATGTAATACTAATACATTAAAATTTTTGTATTCCAATAAGTTAAAAATATCTTAAAATAAGTCGAAATTTTATTTTACGTTCGAAGCAATTTGCTAGTGAGATAAGAAATCAAACAAAAAATGTATGTACACACCAACCGGTCTAGAAAACCAATAATTTGACTATAATACAACAATTTTAAATATTAAGTACGATGAATTAACTGATAAAAACAAAAACCAATTCGGGTAGATATCTTAATTTCTTTTCTAACCATCCACAAAAAATGAAAATTAATTTGGTTACAGCAATGAAAAATAGAATCAAAAAAATTGTACATCCATCTTTATTACAAAAAAATTTCAGAATACTGTTTAATACTTTACTGAATAATTCTTATCCTTAAGGATTGATTTAGATGCCTTTGAGGTTCTTATTAATATGATTGGACCAAAAATAACAAAGAAAGATAGGTACCAACTTTAGAAAAACGATATCAGCCAAATAGAAATTAGCGGTAACTCTCCTGGAGATTTTCTGGCACACATTCATCCAACTTTGTGCAGCAGATATTAATTTTCAATTTTAAATTCAATGCACAACACAAATTTTTATGGATGTGAACCAGACTTAAAAGGAGAATGTTTTCTTCAGAGCACGACTAATATGAACCAGTTCAATAAGAATATGTTCAAAAGTTAGTATTCCCAAGATATCCCTATTTTTTAATCGTCGCCGTTGACTTTTGCTAAGTTCACTTTGTGCCGTAGAGGGCAGCATTGTGCTACCCCCAGATCATATTATATCGGTCTACTATAGTGCTCTTCAGTCATAAATCAATATAGATTTTGTTTATGAATTGACTTTTAAACATCATTTAAAATATGTATGAAATAATACATGTTAAAGATTTTAAAAACATATTTCTGCCCACTAGGCACCACTCTTCAAATTTTGAAATAAGAATTGTAGTTTCAGGTGTTGAATTCTCAATTTTAAGTTTGTTTATTTGTATTTTAGTTTGCATTCCAATAAATTTGGCAGATTTTCTTTCAAGCAGTTTGCTTTCTGTTTCTTTTAAGATTTTTCTAATCTCAACTATCGATACTTTTTTTTCAACGCTTTTTATGTTCTTTTCAAATAAATTTAAATTGGAATGAAGAAACAGAAAATAAATTTCACTTAACGGATTTTTGAAAAATCTAAAATAATTTTAGGTGGCCTTTCTTCTGCGTCAAAATAATTTTTGAGCGGTGTCCAAAGTTTCAGTATTCTTTCTACCGCAGGCATTAATGACAGCCATCTTGTTCTTGAGTGTGACAAAAGAGTCTGATAGTTAACGTCAACGTACGAGCAGAACTCTTTCAACTTCTCCGTCCTCAAAATAATTAAATATTTTGAGGACAATCACTTCAACATCCACAGACAAGATTCCGGCTGCGCTTGATATAGTATTGTGCAGAATATGGGCTGGACATCCAACTCCTTCCATAGGTTTTTCCAAATCTTCTTTTATTTTATGAAAAACATTGCACTGACCACGTCGTTCAACCCCTCCAAAGTTCGTATTGGTGTTGTCCCCGCAGAAGGCAACTAGCTTATCCAATGGAATCTGTAATTGTCTTAAAGTATCGAGACAATATTTAGAAATAGTGTCCGATGTTTCATTTTTTAATGATTGAAACTTCAATAACTTGTGTTGAATGCCACCATGTTCAGTGAAATATTGTACAAGCAATGGAAACATCTTTTCAGCTTTGTGATTGGATGCATCCGTACCTATTCCGTAATATGTAACTTTTTGCAAATCTCCTTTTATTTCCGACACAGAATGTGGAGCGAGAATATTTTTAACAATCGCTGTTGCTTTAGTTCTAGCTGTGGACTGTTTTGCTGCAATTTTAGAGTCAGGATACATCGTGGCATTCAGTTTTACGGTACAGTCAAGTGAACTGAAAGATTGATGGTGTTTTACAATTTTGTAGGCAGTTGTTAATTCCGCTGCCGCAATCAGCAATTCTTCTTGGGTGTCTTCTTTAATCATAAATTCCGATATGGGCCTTGCTGTCGAAACAGCAGTAAACCTTTTTTTGTGATTTGTCGTAGAAATGTGATGCTTAACGTCAGCCTTACCTCCGTGAGTAATTGATATAAAACAATTACATGTAGCACAGAATGCTTCTTCATTGGTACGTCCTTTCTTTATAAAACTCCACTCTTTTGTATATTCGTCAGAAAAATGACATTTTCTCTTTCTTGCCGCAGACATTTTCGTAAATAAATATAATTACTTAACAATCCACTACTGCGTCACAAAAATACAAATCGAAAATATGCTTTACGCTAAACAACAACACTACGCTTCGAGTTATTACAGCGACTGAAATGGACTGAAAGAAACATGCGGGCACTTCGCAAGGGGTGAGCCGAGGCACGGGGATCACTCTTCCGCTTTCGTAAGTCGCCCGCGCGCGTTTGACCAGACGCCCACATGCTGCAATGTACGCAAGCGAATAGCGCGGGAAGCGCGGGTTATTAAAATTTTGATTGCGCAGTTTCAATCGGGACATTATGTTCTTTGTCGGGACGTCGGGACAGTAAGCTCAATAACGGTGACAGTCCCGATATATCGGGACGGATGGCAACCCTAAACCAGAGGAATATTATCGAAGTGTGTAGATCGGAGAAGACGTTCTTACTGGTTTGAGATAGAGGGTTTAAGACACTCAAAGGCATTTGTAAGAAAACTCTCTAAAGAGCTGCTAAATACGAGCAAACAGGACCTACAAGTTATGATAGGGCTAATGACTGGACACAGTTCCCTTAATGGGCATATATATATACAATTGGACTGTTAGGGAGTGCTGATTGCAGATTCTGTCAGGCGGAGGATGAAACCTTGTGTAATTGCCGAGAGACTAAGAATAAATAAATTTGGTCTGCATCAAATCAAGCCCAAGGACTTGGAAGTGTCGCCAACGACCCTGATGAGCTTCATCAGAGGCATAGGGCTAATAGAACGACTATAACCTAGGGGTAGGCCACAATAGATCTTTCAGGTCGCAGTGGAAAAGATTTTAAACGACCACTCACATGGAACCTAACCTAAGAAGAAACTAAATTTCAAAATTTTAAATTTTTCTGGAACCTACTAGACTAAGTAGCACACAAAAGTATTAGTACAATTTTGGTATTTGCTTGATTTTAGCGAAGTGGGTATAATAGCAGCTGAGAGCTACGCTAGCTTTAATTTGAAAATCAATGGAATACGCATATTATTAACTTTTTTTGATACTTGTTTGATTTTGTAGTATTGTTGTAGGTCTCCGTTTATTTTTTAAAGGTTTTGTCCTTTGCAGATTTCATGGCTGGTGTTATTTTTTTATCCAAAATTAGCTTGTGATCTTCTAGTAATGTAACAAAGTCTAATAATTATTGTAAGTCGTCATTTTAAGATTCTTCTTGAAGGGGCATTTCTTTATCTGAATAAATTTTACACAACTACGAGTCACTACTCTACCACTTTAATAGGTATATCAAAAAATAAAAGTCACTACCTGCTAATTATCAAGCAGAAATTAAAGTGAGTAGATGATAGACATTAAAACGCAAATACTGCGGTATAAAAGTAAATACGAAGTAGGTAAATATCTCGACGTAAGCAATACTACCGGAATTGAGCAGACACTTCAAAGTATATTATTTAAATTAAAGCATTATTATTTATTCCGTTTTTATTTATACCACTCAGTTTCTCAATCAAAGCAGTTTTAAAAACCATATTGCAAACATTATCTCATACACGTACCTACCTATTTCAGTTTCTTTAATTTTTTCCAACGATTTTAATATGTTACATACGTGGTCCCCTTCAGAAAATTCATTAGTCTCATTGTATTTTTTTCTATTTGTTAAAGTAAATATTTTGTACGCTCACAAATAATAATATTTCAAATTCGAAATGACTTTTAACATTTTAACTGGACCAGTCACAATTCTAAGTAAAACTAATAATATTTATTGACATTTGCGAAAAGAATTATAGACATATCACAAATATGTTGATATGTTTATTATGCCTAACAGATAATTTTACGTAATTTAAAAAAAGGTGCTAATTGATTTAATGGCTTTATTTACGTTCATGATTTTCCTCAAGAATTCCAGTGTCTACTGTCATTTTTAAACGATTTTATTAAGATTGTCGTGTTTTTTATGTTTGGGCAAATATGGTATGGAAAAAAGCGGTATCTATGAAATAAGTATTGCGATAAAAAGTATGTTGGGCAAACCAAAAGATTTGAAACATTTGAAAGTTTAGAAATTATTAAGTGTAAAAATATATTATAAAAAGTAATAAAAGTCAAACAAAGTCGTGCCATCTAAGGTTCCTTGCTGCGATTTCTTTATTATAATTTAATGTTTTGTGACTTAACCCGGAACCACAGATTGGGGCCAGAGCTGGTCCAAACTTAGGCTATGTTAGCAGAGATTGGAAGTTATTGAAGCCAAGCTCAATTAGCTCCAAATAAAGTCAACATGTCGAACTTAGAAGTGGTTGTATACGTTGACATGCATTAGCCATAGCGTTTCTGGTTTTGTGTTCTTTAACTTCTAGATTACATAAAACTGGGCTTGATGTAGCTCCATAAAATTATCTCCTGGGGTGTAGAGTAAGTTAAAAGACGATTTATTATGCCCTAACAGGCACCACTCTACCTAGCGCAGAGATGCTGCTTTTCTCTAAAACCCCTATTTCTCCTCATGCCTTCCTCAATCCTTACCTTTATTATTCCTTCCATCACCTTACTCATACCACACAGCAGACAACCCGATTTCTTCACAAGTATCATTTTGGCTACCTTCCATACCTCCGGGAATTCTTCCTCACTCAGAACCTTGTTGAAAAGCTCCCAGACATACTTCCTATTCTCCTCCCGTAACCTCTTTATTACAACCCCTTTCAAGCCAGGAGCTTTCCTTACTTTGATGCCTATACCGAGCTTAGTTGGGGCCAACATTGGTCACAACTGTTTTCACTGCCTATGTTTGTTAAGCGAGATAATAGCCCCTACTGGTATTGACAATTGGATGCTAGTGATTAGTTCAACACATGCATTCAGCATTAGTAATGCTGACTTCTGCTATCTTCTGTTTGGAGAGTCAAATCGCCTCGACCACCTTTCTAACATAAAATAGACGGACAGATGGACTTCAATCAATGATTAGAATTTCTTCTGTACTGAAATAGTATATTTTGTAACAAGGTTAGAATGAAAATTAGATGCGAGCATCATGAATTTTCATTCTAACCAAGTAGCAGACTTTACTGTTTCCACGATAAACGATTTTAAATCTATGAACACTTTGTAATACTTTTCATATTGAAATTTATGGTACTAACCCTTACTGTGTGAAAATTCATGTAATTCAGAACAATAAACAACTAAAAGGTTGTATTAACTTTCACTATTTATTCTATAAATTGCAATTACAGCTGTTTCGCTATAACTAGCATCGTCAGATTGACATATTGAAATTACATGTTTGTTTGTAACTAGGTACTTGATGTTGATAGGTAGTTAAGGCTAGACCAAGTAAGGAAGTAATAAGACATAACAATATTAAAGCCTAGATGTTATTAGCCCTAAGGGATTATCCTGGATGTATTTCCCTCTAAGATCAGTATAACTGTGCAATGATATAGAAAAACCAGGAAAAAACTATATCCTGCTGATCTTTACAATAACTTAATATATTTGTGTTATAATTACGTCTTATCTATGTATAAAATGAAGACTCAATCAAAGTAAACGGTTTAATAGTGGCGAACTTCCAAGATTTATTTGTTCATTAACTACTTTATATTGTTGATCTGCTAGATGTCTTTTGATTTCAAGTTCTTCGAGGAAATCTAAATTTTGTTTTTTATCACAGGTGTGTAATATTTGAATGTCATTAGTGTGTATGAGTGAGTGTGGATGTTCAAGAACATGTTTGGCATAGTTTGACTTATCTGGTTGTTGTAATCTATATGCTCTTAAATGTTCATTGAATCTTATTTCAAAATTTCTTTGTGTTTGACCTATATATACAGCATTACATTTTGGACAATTAATTTTGTAAACACCAGATTTTTTTAATTTAGGTAATTTTGTTTTTACATTTAACAATTTTGTACCAACATTATTGTGTGATTTGAATGAAATTATTGCAGATGTTGCCGAAGATATTATTTTTGAAATTGTATTAGAAATATTTCCACAATATGTAATACTTTTATAACTTTTAATTTCTTTTGGTTGTTGAGGGAATATTAGTTGTAGTGACACTTTCTGTTCTTTCTTATTAATTAATTTATTTATCAAATGTATTGGATAGCCATTAGATATTGCTATTTGTTTTATAATCTCAATTTCTTTATTAAAATTATTTTTGTTCATTGGAATTGAAAATGCTCTATGTATCATAGAATTATAAGCTGCTAATTTATGTGATATAGGATGATTTGAATGATATGGTATGGTTACATCTTTAATTTCTTTTGGTAGTAAATTTGTCTGTATATTTTTTACACTCTGTAATTTCAGGTGGTGTATTTATATTGATTATTAAATGAACGTTCTCCAAGTGGCAATTTTGTGATCCCCTACGAAACAAAATTAAGTCCGTATGGTCTTTAAAACAGATGCCTCTCCATACCATAATCGAACCACCTCCATAATTTCTGGCAGCTCTTATGTTACACTGAGCAAATCGCTCACCTGCGCGGCTATAAACTGGAATACGTCTATCGGATCCAAAAAGTGAAAATCTTGATTCATCCATAAGAATATTAGCCCAATCGTTAATATCCCAATTAACATGTTTTCTTGAGAACCTTATAAACGTGCTACACGGTGTGCTCTGGTTAACAATGGAGCAGTAATAGGCGTTCTGGGTCTGATTCCAAAATTCTTAATTTGTTTCTAACTGTATTGACAGTTCGTAAAGTCTGAATTCTTAAATAACGGTCATATGCAGGATTAGTACATCTGGGACGTCCTGGAACTGGTCTTCTATTATAACTTCCAGTTTCTCTAAACCTTCTTAAGATACTAGAAAAGCTGGATTGGTCGATTCCCATGACTTCAGCAACATATTGGTGAGATCGTCCATTTTCAATTAAAGCCATGATTTGAGCTGCTTGTTCTGGGGTTAAATTACTTATTTTTCACTCAAAATGTGTCTAGACACTTCCAAATGAAAAATTAAACAAACTTACTGCACATAAGAAATTTTAAAATAAAAATAATACAAATAGGATTGATCAAAATTTATTCATTTTTTTTTCAACAAAAAGGCGATTTAAAATGTGAATATTTTGGGCTTTTATACATTTAAAGAATACCATACACTCATATTAAAATATTCTGAAAAATGTGATATTTTATTTTACACCATAATTCAATTTTTAAAATTATGCTATACTTTTTGTGACGATTGTTTATAATACTTAAGTATATACTTTTACTTTATACAAAATTTTTATTTTCAAAAATAAGAAGAAGACCAAAACTAAAACTATGTAACACCACCCTCAAATACACAGAAAACATACGTTTTTTAGGAATGATTTTCGACCAAAAACTAAACTGGAAAAATCACGTCACCGAACTAAAAAAGTCATGCCAAAGCGGATTAAATATCATGAAGACTTTGTCTAACAAAAACTGGGGAGCGGTCCAAACAAATCTACTTCACGTTTATAAATCCTTAATTAGATCGAAATTAGATTACGGCGCTATCGTTTATTCGCCAACTAAAAGATCCATATTACAATTAGAATCCATTCAAAATACAGCTCAACGTATCGCTACAGGTGCCTTTCGTACAACTCCAATTGACAGTTTGCAATGCTTAACAGGAGAAATCTCATTACAACTTAGGAGACAACAATTATGTCTTCTGGAAAAATTTTCTATATTTCTGTAAACCAGCAGAATAAAATAGTATCAAAATATAATTGGATTAGTCAATTAAATGATATCCTAAATAAAATTGGAGCCTCAGATCTTAATATTGAAACTTTTGACTCGGACACAATAAGCATTATTTTAGAAAGATTTGAGCAGTATAGTCAAATAGAAGATTGGAACAAAATTCTTTTAAGTACATATTGCCCGATGTATAAGCAAATCCTACAAGGCAAAAATCCTTTCCATTGTACAAATCACTTAGATCTTTCCATTCCTCTACATATAAAACGCTTAATTTCACAGATACGCACTCACAATAGTAATATAATATACATGTATGTTAATAACAATGCATTCACAATAAAATCTAATGAATTATGTACAATTTGTAACTGCCTTGCTTTAGAATCCCTACAACACTTATTTTTTGTTTGTCCATTGTATGAAGGAATCAGACGTCCCTTTCTTGAAAGGCATCAATCCGTAATTGACATTGAATCAATAATAATTAATGAAGCTGAACCACAAACTCTCTATCAAATATATGACATAATAAAGAAAATACTAAAAATCAGGTCCTTCATTATAAACGAATAAAATCACCTTATTCTTGTCAAAATATCTTAAGCAAACCTAATCTGTAATAAAATGAATTATACTTTATTATTAAAAAATACGTTTTGTACTAGCTATTAATGTTATAAATATTGTCACCCTTGTTCATGTATTTTTATACGAAAGAACAATAAAGATCTATCAATTATGTCTGTTATATGCTGCACCAATCGCTGCCAAAAAGTCCCATCCAACTTTTTTAAACACATTCACAGACCGTTTCCCGGAAACAAACACTAGAAAGGGAACTGATCCACATTTTTACTCCAGAGTTAGAAGAAACCTATCAAACCTACAAATTCACTTCCCAGATTTTTTTCCAATAAACATTAAAACCCACCCTCCCTGGTTGATATCAATACCTAAAATTAATACAAAACTCTTACTTTATAATAAAACAGAAACCCCAAAAACGCTAATCAAACAATCTTTCCTGAAACAACTTGAAAAGTATCAAAGTCATTATATTTTATATACAGATGCCTCTAAATCTGAAGATGGAGTTGAGGCAGCAGTTATTCTTCCAAATACCTCCATAAAATATAAATTATCTTCAATAACTACCATATACATATACCTACAGCTGAAATGTATGCCATATTACAAGCCCTCTCTGTCTCATAATCACAGATTCACTCAGCTCTCTCCAATCAATCCAACATCTATACACAAATGACCCAATTGCACTTCAGATAAAAAATGAACTATACCATCTACAGCAAACAAATACCAACGTAGAATTTATGTGGGTCCCCTCATTCAGGGAAATGAAGAAGCAGACCAGCAAGCTCGCCTAGCACCCACTTGCGACGATTCAATTCCAGAAATAAAAGTAATTTCCAACGACATGAAACAAGAAATCAAATCTAAAGTGATCAGTGCGTGGCAAAGTGCGTGGACCCTATCTCAGGCAAAATTAAAAAATATAAAACCGTCAGTGAAACCATGGACCCAGCCAACAACAAACAGATCCCACCAAGTGAAAATCGCACGACTGCGTCTGAGTCATACAAACCGCACACATATCCACCTCATAACGAAATCAGACATTCCATTTTGTGATCAGTGTCTAAAAAACATTACTGTCGACCACTTATTAGTAGAATGTCCGAAGTTTGCATTTGAACTCTGTTATCGGCGAAGAAGCGAACATCAAAAATCTAATTAATTACCTAAAAGCTATTAACATATATAATTTATTGTAATAATCACTAGCAAATGTCGCTAATAACTCCTGTAGTTGATGCGACTTTAATAAAAAAAAAATAAGAAGTAATATCAGAGAGTATTATTTTTAAACGACTTGAAAATAATAACTTTGGTGATTAAAGTTGTTGAACACATTTTAATGCAATATTATAAAGATAAATAAGATAAAATCACAAGAAACATTTACATATAAAATTTAGACGTAATGTTAATGTAAAAAAATAGTTGATTTAGGGACGTGAGGAATATTGAATAAAGCAACTATTTATGGTACCGTAAACTGGGGCTACTTGAACTCAAAATTTTCAAATTTCTAAATATTTCATACCAATTTGTACTCTTAACTTATAATATGCTTTGATAACCTCGTTTTTACCACTTTTCAGATGTTTCCTCACCACCTTAAACTATTTTTGAACTGAAAAAATAATGTTTCTCATTTTTAAAAGATTTTTCAAAATTGGGTTCAAGTAGCCCTGCACTGGGGCTACTTGGTCCAACTCACAAAATCGATTGAAATAAGTTATTAAAACAGGTGGTGGGCTCAAGTAGGATCAATGATTTAGAAAGAAAACTCTAAAGAATCATTTTAGCAAGCAAAAAAGTTTATTCAAATATATTGATAGATAATATACGTACAATATGTGAAAAATGGATCCTATCTATAAATTGGGAACATGGAAAATTTCTCTTTTCAGCAATTTTGGTGGATCTATTTTTTTATAATGTCCTCCCACTTATACACCATTATGTCTTTGGTTGCTGGCCATTTCCATCCTTTCTTGCACTTTTGCATGCAATCAACAGTTGCTCCATTTTCAACAAGACTGTTGACTACACCCCGAAACAGCAGTTCATTCCAAGTCACCACCACAAAATTTCCTTCCTGAATGGAACTCTGATCCATTGTAACATGTGGATCTGGTGACTGGGGTTTTGATGGACCTGGACGAGGCTCTGGAGTCGTCAAATTCAGATCATCCGACCCTTCATCCTCTGAAAAGACAGAGTCACTGTTTCCATCTGAATCTTGAAGGCTGTAATCATCTTCGGAGATAGAATCTTCTTTGCTTTTCAGTGCTTTCTTTGAGGTTGATTTTTGAGACGATTTGGCTCCATTTTCTTTTTTGGGCTGATTTGGCTCCTTTTCCTTTCTTTCTCTTAGATGATGGGTTTTCTTCTTCTACAGACTGAACATCACAAATGCCTGCTCCTTCTCACCACTAAATACTGCAGGATGTCCAGGCTTGTTTAGAACATGACCCTTCAATTTTCTCTGGATAGTTGATACACTTATGCTAAAATGAGCTGCTGCCTGTCTCTGAGACATTTCTCAAGACCTAATAGATTCTAGACACAATTGTAGTTTCTCATCTGAAAAATCTGCATATTTCCTACTTCCAGGGGTTCTCTTGTAATTTCGGACCATTTTCAGTTGTATATCTGCAAATAAACTACTATAAATAGCATCTCACCACATTATTTAAAAATATTGGGAGCCTAACATAGTCTAATATGGTGTAAAAATGTGGCCAGGGGTTACTTGAACCTGGGCTCAAGTAGCCCCACTTTAAGGGTATCAGTGCACTGTAACAAACTTATGGTATTTACTGTGTTAAACATACAGCTATCTATCTCAACTACACTCATTATCTTCAGTATTATATTAGAAACAAAAAATATACTTTACCTTGAGGATATCAGTTGTTTACCAGAACATACAGATAGAAGTTCGTAGACCACTGAAATCGGTGTTTGTCAAACTCATCAACATAACCTTAATAATGAAAAGGAGGGAATACCAGAATCTTTGTAACATGCAACAGCCTCTGCTTAGTGCTGCCTTCTGTTGGGGAAACGCTCAACTATGTCCATACTCTAAGTTTTACATGTCCCGGGAATGTTTGAATCTCTTTTTCACTTGTGGCTCAAATAGCCCCTGTGTGTTCATGTAGCCCCGGTTTACGGTAATAATAAACTACATTGTGTTGTCATATTATTATAATAAACCGTCAATGGCCTCTAGTTATATCTTTTAAAGCATTACTATTAAAAATATTGACATTCCGTGTACAATCAGGGATATAATAGAGACATAAAGCAATTCTAAGAATTTATCACGTATCCTTATCCGTATACGTAACGTAAAGGAGATACGTAACTAAGCAAAAAGAAGCATAAAGCAAATGCGTTTGCAACGTAACGTAACCATTCATGTGTTTTAATTTTTAACCTAAAAAATAGCCCCAAAATCTACCTTAACAAAATAAGGTCGTCATTGCCACTGCAAAATAATCTTTTTCTTTTTAAATCTATTATCGCATATCACAGAAATGTTTGTTATGATTTATGATAATGGAAAATAAGGTTATGATTTTTGAGCATACGCGATCACGGAACACAATAATGTGATACGTTACGTTAGATACGTGTGACGGATTGATACGTTTCACGTAACGTAACGAAACCCACGTATCGCTTCTGCACATGCGCATTGCGATACGTATACGGATACGTAGTGATTTTTAGAACTGCTTTAAGTCCCTATTATGGATATTAAATTTAAAAACTATTTACGGTGTTTGTCGGTTAAATAACCTACAACTACATAATTTCCATCTGATGCAGTGTAAATTCCCAAATTGTTTCTCATATATAATTGAAAAAAAACTACATTCGCACATCACAATCTTTTCTACAAAAAGCAATAAAATATTTTATGATGTCTTATGTTACACCAACGAAAGTATATATAATAAAGTTTATTTGCATATAGGTACGTTCCGTAACGTAAATTGGTCTATAAATCATAAAATTATCATGATACTCACAATTGATGGTCATACATAAATATAATAATATTTGAAAATAAAGCTATAAAGTTGGTAAAAGGAAGCTGTTTGGTCAAGTGCTAAATGCTTACGTTAACAAATAAAACACATTTTATTACGTAATGGTGGCAAAGTAGTTCTATCATGAAGCCTATTTATTTATTAATGAATACACAGGGTGCTGTAATAGTGCCTTAATAGATTTTTACGTTACTAGTCCGGTAAGTATATTTTTACAGTACAGTTTGCCAGATGTATGACGTACAACATTTTATTTTATACTGTACCCTAATACACAAAAAATAGGGAAAAAATAAAGTATTATATTTATTAAATTGATTGTACTAACCCTTACTTTTTGGAAGTTCATCTTATTAAGAATAATAAAAAACGATCCCACTCAAAAATTTTCTCACCCAATTAGGGGACCTGTAAACGATTCAAATTATCTATTAAATGATAAAAAATATCTAGTAAATAAAAATCCTCAATGTCCAGAATTATATGGAACTATTAAATAACATAAAGAGTCAAAACCGATTAGACCAGAAGTTTCGTATGTCAACACTCCAATACTAAGGTAGCTAAAAAATTAAATAATATTCTAAATAATTATGGTTACACATCTAAATATTCAGTACAAAATTCATTAGATTTCATAAATAAATGTAAATTACAAAATAATACTAAATTAGTATTATTTGATGTAACTAATATGTTCTCTAAAATTCCTCCTAAAGAATGTATAGTGTATAGTTCTAGTTAAAAAGATATTAGATGAAAGAAATATCCATCCAGGGATACAATCAGATATAATTGACTTATTTAATGTATACATTAGTCAAAATTATTTTACTTTTGATGACAAAGTATATATTCAAAATGAGGGTCTACCAATGGGAAGTCCCATTTCTCCAATTTTAGCAAATATTTTTATGGATAATTTAGAAAACAAATTCTTTAATTCTAGTTATAAAAACAATATTGTATTTTGGTATAGATATGTTGATGATGTGTTAGCAGGATTTGTTGGTAGCGAACGACAATTAGATATATTTTTTAATTATATTAATACCTTGCATCCTAAAATTAATTTTACTTTATAGAAGTTGAAGAAAATAATTCAATTAATTTTCTAGATTTAAAAATTGAAAAAGTTAATAATTTACAAAATTATTCAATATACAGAAAACCAACACAAACAGATGTAACCATACCATATAATTCAAATCATCCTATAACACATAAATTAGCAGCTTATAATTCTATGATACATAGGGCATTTTCAATTCCAATGGACAAAATTAACTTTGATAAAGAAATTGATATCATAAAACAAATAGCTACACCTAATGGCTACCCAATTCATTTGATAAATACATTAATTAATAAAAAAGAACAGAAAGTGTCACTAAAACTAATATTTCCTAAACAAACTAAAGAAATTAAAAGTTATAAAAATATTACATATTGTGGAAGTATTTCCAATAAAATTTCAAAAATAATATCTTCGGCAACATCAGCATTAATATCATTTAAAACACTGTATATACTTGCTGGCCGAAGTCTTCCATCTAGGCAAATATATACTATGTACACCAGATGTCTCTTTGGACATGCTACAGTCAGATCACACCTATATAAAATGAAACTTTCTGATACAAACTTATGTGACTGTGATGGCAGTTACGACGATCTTAACCACTGGATGTTTAAATGTCGATATAACGGAGAGGCCACCAAATATTTATTCAGCTCAATATGGGATAAAAAGTTAGATCTTCCGCAAAACATAGTTTCCTTACTTTATATAAGCTCGCGTAGACCGACCATAAGATATATTTTGTGGGAATACCTTAAGCGTGCCAAACGTAAAATTTAAAAAATAAGTCGTACATATTATCGTTTAATGTGAATGGGTGAATGGCAGTGTATTTGATATAGTCTTGTTGTTCCTACTGTTTAACCCCTTGTATTACATTCCTTTTACCCGTTGCCTGTCTTGTTTGTTTAATAACAAAGTCGCTATGAAGGACACCTTTAGCGTGAAGAGAGTGTCCCTGTCTATACCTTTGCTGTCTTCTTTTATATGAGTTCCGGTAGTTAAGGAAGAGAATGGCTGGGTGTGTATTATTGTATGTGGCTAAATGAGTCGAGCTATCCAAAGCCAAAAAGGAAAAAAAATAAAAAAAATAAATCGGTATTGACTTAAAATATACAAACCTACTTTCCCTGCAACTTAAGGAGATATGACTATATCAGAAATAAATAAAAACACGAAATCAGACTGTTGTACTTTTCATAAATATTAACCATAGTTATTATAAAGATAGAAGTAAAAATTTGGTTTAACAACACAAAATACCAGAGCACATTCAAAGAAAAAGCAAAAGTTTTACAAAACTTTCAATAAAAATAACAAAAACAGCAAAATAAAACCACTTAAATATCAAAGGGCTTTTACGCCTCTGATTTGTTTTACTCCTTGCTAAGATGACATTGACATCTCAGAGCGCCATCTATGAAATTCTACTTTTCCCAATATCGTAATTTAACCATTTATGTATACAGGGGAGACGGAATCATGGGGGCAATTGTGCTATTTTGAACTTCTATTAAGAGCTTCTTTTTGCAGAAATTACTAATAAAGAAAGAGAAAATATTTTTATTTTAAAAAATAACCAAAGACATCAGACCTTCTTACATCAGTAAAATAATAATTTTGATCCTATTTCTTACATAATATATATATTTCATGTAAAAATTTGTTATTTGTTCCTTTTGTAGTACCTACTTAGACTAGCCATTTGGTATTTAATGTTTTAACTTGCTGCGATGATTAGAGTACCTGATTATTTATTTTTATATTAATCACGAGTTTGTTTTTTTTCTATTATTTACTAACGAGTCTGGACATTATTTTTATTATTTTATACATGTTGTACTTAGGTCGTCTTGAATTTGTATTTATGTAATAAATACCAAATTTAAAAAATATAGGGGGATTGCCCTGTATATCAAATTTATTTAATCGATTAAATATCAGCATTGGTTTTCTTGAGTTGATTATTGCAAAAATATTTTAAAAACCGGATAAATTACCTTAGGTGATCGGCTAGATAATGAAATCAAACATAAAATGCTAGCGCACAGCGCCCATCTCTATTTATATATACGTACCTCCCCTACTCGATCGACCATCCCATCAGTTTGGCATTTTTCATTGGGTGGCCGCAGAGAATCACACCAAAAGAGCATGGAAAATGCTACTTTTTCACCAAACTACAGGCATAATTAATAAAAATCAGGTTGAGCGACGGCTCATTTTATTCGTAATTTTATTTCATCGTTTTGATTACTCGATTTTTGTCAAAATTATAAGGAAATAATTGAAAAAAGTGCAATTTTTTGGCTTTATTTGTTAATAACAAAATAATACATAACATTTGCTTGTCCAAAACATAACCCAACCTTTAGTTGAATGGAACACTCGGTTTTGACTATTTTTTATGGCAAAAATCACTTAATATATACTCCCTGTTGTTTGTCCTACTTGTATAATAAATAAATATAATAAGAATAATAAAAAACTCTTTGTTTTAACAAAACTTCCACTATTTATTTAAAAAACTGCTTTTTTAAACTCAATGACAGCCGTTTCGTTAGACAACTAGCATCGTCAGATTGACATATTGAAATTTGTAGCTAGGTACCTGATGTTTATTAGGTAGTTATAAGGCTGGACCAAGTATGGAAGTAATAAGACAACAATATTAAAGCCTAGATGTTATTATCCCTAAGGAATTATCCTGGATGTATTTCCCTCTAGGATCAGTATAATTGTGCAATGATATAGAAAAACCAGGAAAAAACTATATCATGCTGATCTTTACAATAACTTAATATATTTGTGTTACAATTACGTCTTATCTATGTATAAAATGAAGACTCATCAAAGCAAACACTTTAAAAGTAAAGAACTTCCCAGATTTATTTGTTCATTAACAACTTTAAATTGTGGATCTGCTAGATGTCTTTTTATTCCAAGTTCTTCAAGGAAATCTAAATTTAGGTGTTTTGCATAATTTGACTTATCTGGTTGTTTTAATCTATATGCTCTTAAATGTTCGTTAAATCTTACTTCAAAATTTCTTTGTGTTTGACCTCTATATACAGCAAGAGGAGTAAGCGGAAGAGAAGGGTATATCTTGCAGTAGGAGTTACTGCTATTATTTGCAAATAGTGACCATTGATTTTCCCAGTTTCCCTTAAGGTTTTCTTTCCTAAGAGATACTACATCCCACTTATATATTTCATTATGTAAATTATTAGAACATATAAGCCTCTTTGGCAAGCTTATCTGCCATTTCATTACCTGGAATTTGGGAGTGTCCTTTAACCCATATAAACTCCACATATTTCTTCAGGCTGTTCAAATGAGATATTTTTTCCAGAATACTAAGGATAATTGTATTACTATATATGTGTTTATTAACATTTTTTAGGGCCAACAAAGCTGATTGGGAGTAGGACAAGATTATGTATTCTTGAAATTCGGAATCACTGTTTATGATCCCCTGCACCTGATTTAGATCCATCTGTATATATTTTGCATGTATTACGTATACTTAGTTTTTCTTTCAGAATAAACTTGCTAGGTACTACTGGATCATAAGATGGAACTATAATTTTAGGTTTTAAATAGAAGATATTAAAGGTAGCTTTAAAGAATGGGATTCCTTTTCCTTTGAAACAATAGTGTGATAGGTTCGGAAAAGCAATTGCTAGAGTTGGAGAATTTTTATTCTGCCACCACTTTGCTGTCAAATTTAGGATGGAAAGTTGAGATATCTTTTGTAATAGGGAATTTTGGTTATTCGCATGACATTTAGTGACAAATTTTTCCGCTAAAAACAGCCGCCTTAAGTGTAGAGGTGGTTCATTACATTCAGCCAAGAGAGCTGGACTGGGTGTAGATTTTAAAGCTCCTTAGAATAATCTTAACCCTCTATACTGTATCTTATCGAGTTTGTCTAAACGGGATTTGGTGGCTGAGCCATACAGAAAGCAGCCATAGTCTAAAATAGATCTTGTATAAGCTCTATAAAACAGTAGATTTATTTTTGGATCGGCTCCCCATCTGTAGCGATTAATAACTTTTAGGATGTTAAGGCTTTTTTCACATTTGGTAACGCAGTTATTTATTTGTTCATTCCAAGTGAGTTTAGTATCTAATGTAATACCTAAATAGGTAAACCTGTTATATACTGGTATTTCAAGATGTGAAAGCTTTACATTGTGTATTTCTGGTAGCCGATGTCTAGTAAAAAATACCACGCCTGACTTTTTGGGGTAATAGTTCAAGACCATGGTCATCAAAATATTTTTTACAGATATCCATGTTAGCGTTTAGTGACTCTATACACACTTCTATTGTTTCTTCTTGTGCGTATTCGCAGAAATCATCAGCATATTGTAAGAGAGTTGAACCAATCCCCATGGTATGTAAGTTTAAGGTATAAATGTTAAACAGTAGTGGGCTAAGCACAGAACCTTGAGGCAAACCTTTGTTAACTATCCTAGGACCGATTATTTTATCATTACATCGAACAAAGACTTGCCTATTCGTAAATAAATTAACTAGAACATATGCACATTTTTCAGGTACGCCTAATTTAGTAAGTTTATTGTACAGTAGGTTTAAGATAACATTATCGTAGGCACCAGAAATATCCCTAAACAATGCAGCAGTATACCTATTTTTATAACTTATTTGGATGTCAGTGGTTAGATGTGAGACACAGTCTATGGAACCTTTACCTCTACGAAATCCGAATTGCAACTCTGGAAAAAGGTTTGCATTTTCCAACCACCATTCTAAGCGATTCTTCATGATCCTTTCAAAAGTTTTTAAAATACAGAACATTAGAGAAATTTGTCTTAATACATTTCTATCCTTTGATTTTGGAATAGGGATGATTAGACATTGCTTTAAGGAATCTCAGCTATCTCCGGTGGTTAAAATGTTATTAAAAATCTTGCACAAAAATTTTAAGGCAACATCGGGTAAATTGGCTAGCATAGTATAATTAATTTCGTCAATACCTGGGGTAGATTTTTTGAAAGTGTTTATATTAGCAGTCATTTCATCGATGTAGATTGCAGATAATAGAAAATGTTCCTCATTATTCGTAGCAGGATGATGGATTTTGTTTTGTTTTAATAAACTATCCATTATACACTTACTATTCATAGTTTATTTAAATTTGTAAATGCTGGCCATATATTTTTGTATGTTATAGAAAAAAGAAGTGACACTTTCATTATTGCTGAAAAGCAGTGGCCTGCAAAAGGAACTACATTAACTAAGAGTTATTTTAAATATTTTGGAAGAAAATAGAATTGACGTGAGAAGTGAAATTTGTAGCTACAAAGCAAAAATGTTGTGCACAAGGTGGTATAAATTTTATTTTTTCTGTTGCAGCCAGAATACTACTAAGGATAATAAAAAACTCTTCGTTTTAACAAAACTTCCAATATTTATTTAAAAATTGCTTTTTTAAAGGCTCAATGACAGCTGTTTCGCTATGAAGCATCGTCAGATTGACATTTAAGTTACATTTTGTTTGTTTGTAGCTAGGTATCTGATGTTTAGGTAGTATTAAGGCTAGACCAAGTATGGAAGTAATAAAACATAACAATATTAAAGCCTAGATGTTATTAGCCCTAAGGGATTATCCTGGATGTATTTCCCTCTAAGATCAGTATAACTGTGCAATGATATAGAAAAACCAGGAAAAAACTATATCATGCTGATCTTTACAATAACTTAATATATTTGTGTTACAATTACGTCTTATCTATGTATAAAATGAAGACTCAATCAAAGCAAACACTTTAAAAGTGGAGAACTTCCCAGATTTATTTGTTCATTAACAACTTTAAATTGTGGATCTGCTAGATGTCTTTTTATTTCAAGTTCTTCAAGGAAATCTAAATTTTGTTTTTTATTACAAATGTGTAGTATTTGGATGTCATTGGTGTGAAAGAGTGAGGTTGGATGTTCAAGTAGGTGTTTTGCATAATTTGACTTATCTGGTTGTTTTAATCTATATGCTCTTAAATGTTCGTTAAATCTTACTTCAAAATTTCTTTGTGTTTGACCTATATATACAGCATTACACTTTGGACAATTAATTTTGTAAACACCAGATTTTTTTAATTTAGGTTTACAAAATTAATTGTCCAAAGTGTAATGCTGTATATATAGGTCAAACACAAAGAAATTTTGAAGTAAGATTTAACGAACATTTAAGAGCATATAGATTAAAACAACCAGATAAGTCAAATTATGCAAAACACCTACTTGAACATCCAACCTCACTCTTTCACACCAATGACATCCAAATACTACACATTTGTAATAAAAACAAAATTTAGATTTCCTTGAAGAACTTGAAATAAAAAGACATCTAGCAGATCCACAATTTAAAGTTGTTAATGAACAAATAAATCTGGGAAGTTCTCCACTTTTAAAGTGTTTGCTTTGATTGAGTCTTCATTTTATACATAGATAAGACGTAATTGTAACACAAATATATTAAGTTATTGTAAAGATCAGCATGATATAGTTTTTTCCTGGTTTTTCTATATCATTGCACAGTTATACTGATCTTAGAGGGAAATACATCCAGGATAATCCCTTAGGGCTAATAACATCTAGGCTTTAATATTGTTATGTCTTATTACTTCCATACTTGGTCTAGCCTTAATACTACCTAAACATCAGGTACCTAGCTACAAACAAACAAAATGTAACTTAAATGTCAATCTGACGATGCTTCATAGCGAAACAGCTGTCATTGAGCCTTTAAAAAAGCAATTTTTAAATAAATATTGGAAGTTTTGTTAAAACGAAGAGTTTTTTATTATCCTTAATAACATGGACTTCCAAAAAGTAAGGGTTAGTACAATCAATTTAATTAGAATACTACTAGTTTTGAAAAACTTTTAACAATTGATATTAGTTGCAATTGGTAAGAGGTATAAATTGCAACCTTGGGAAAGAAGTATGCTACGATTGCTTTGATTTTGTGGTATATTTTTCAAAAAATAAGGAATTTTTAATATTATCCATAAATGATAATGATCATGAAAATTCACTATACTCTGTCGTAGTTCTATAACTCTTATTGTATATAACTTAAATATTTATTTATAAGGTATATGTAAAGGGTAATTAAAATCAAACATTTTAAAATTATATTCATGTATACAGGGTGGTCAATTAGTAAACTAGGCAATTGCCTTAATTTTTTTCAAATGGAATGCCATACTTTTTTCCACATTTTTAAAACCGAAATAGTACTATACATTCCCAATTTTTTTTTGTAAAACTACCAGCCATGTCGGAGAAAACCACCTTTTTCCCAAAAAAATTTAATTTGCATATCTCTTTTAAAAAACCGCAACTTTATGGGATTTCAAATTACCGATGAACAAAGACAAAGGACTGAAGATTTTTTAAGGCTCCGTTTAAAATATTTATTTTGTTCTGGATGGTCTTAAATAAATTTTACATTCCAAAGACTTGAAGTTTTTTCAGTTTTTTCAAATGTATAAATATTCACTAATGGATACTGGATTTCATCCCCTTTAACTTTGCTTTTTACTGCCCTCACCTATTTTTCGTCGTTTGTAAGTTATTGGAAAAAACACATTTTTGGAAAAAATCTAAATACGCTGGAATGCCAGAATGTTCACATTTATTTTTGCTAGTTTATTGCGTTTTTTAAGCTTTGTGCGTTAGGTAACAATGAATTTTATTACAAATGAGTTAATTAATATGATTTTTGTTTCGGGAGAATCCGGCAGAAAACTGTGTAAAAAGAATTTATAACCAACGATATCCTGAGCGACGCGTTCCAGATAAAAAGGTTTGAAAAATTGCTCAACGTATTTAACGAAACTGGAAGTATGGCGTATAAACCACCAGTAATCCCCAAATGTGCTATCCATGACGACAATCAATTAGCGGTTATTTTGATACTAACAGAAAATCCAAATACAGGTCAGCAAAATATTTCTGAGTTGGTGGGTATTAGTGAAAGTTCTTTTTTTATAAATCAACGAATTATGCTTTTAACTGAACATATGTGTTTAATATTTATTTTAAAAAAATTCTATCAATAGGTACAAATATTTGTTGAAATAATGTATTCTAAAATCAATATAATATTATAATAAAACTATAGACTGGAAACTGTTTCATAAAGTAACCTGAATTTATTAAAAACCAACTCACGTCGAATACAGATACCCAATAAAAGAGTTTAATAAATAATTTATAGACAAAAGTCTTCTCGTTGCTCAATAAGACAATTTTTGAAGGATCTTTTCTATAAGAAACACAACAAAGAGAATGTCAAGCTAAGGAATTCATAATTTTATATTGTTTTTTTACTTTATTTTTTTATCCGTATTGTGAGGAATGAAAAATAACCGAGAGGTTTGAATACCAAAATAATTTTCTTATCTTCTTTACATAATACCCGCATCGGAAAAGTCTATAATTTAAAAAAATAATTAAATAGATAGAATTAATTAAATTGCACGTGGAATGTATGTATTAGTTCAATTTCTACTGATAAATATACCTGTTGATTAAAAAAAGTTGCAAACAGTAAAACAATCCTGAGATATGGAAAAAGTAGTTCTAATAAAGATATTGTCTAGTGACTACATACCAATTATTGGGTTTTATCACGGAAAAAAGAAATTTTTTTAACCTTAGACGAAATTAATCGAGCTGTAGGCAAACTCAAGTTGCTGAGCGGATGGGTGTTTCCCAAAGCGTTGTCAGTAGATTATGGAACCGTTTTAGAGAAACTGGTAATCCAGCCGAGCAACATCCAGGACGGGAACGCTCTACAACAGCAACTCAAGATCAATTTTTTATTTTAATAGCTAGGAGGAGTTAGTTACGACTTTACAAAGAGAGCATAACTTACCTGTTGCTCGAGAATGTAACAATAATAGTTCCCAAAAGAGATCCCGGCTAAGAGACTCGTCTCCAAGTTA
Organism: Ophraella communa; assembly: GCA_035357415.1. Taxonomy (NCBI): domain Eukaryota; kingdom Metazoa; phylum Arthropoda; class Insecta; order Coleoptera; family Chrysomelidae; genus Ophraella; species Ophraella communa. The sequence continues at coordinate 11,004,492 of CM068995.1, read as the reverse complement.
ATGCTTACTATAGAAAGGATTGGTGGTATATAAGGGTTAAGGGCGCCACTATCTTTTTATACGTTTACGATTAAACAACTGAAACTACACAAAGAAACTAAGGTGAAAAAGATAGAAAAACCTTGTAATTAATCTGAATTTGAAAGCAAAGAAAACTATTTTAAATGACAGCCGAACGTGCTACACCCTTAAAACTTATAGTCAGTGGGTATAAAAATGAAACTGATGTAAAAAGATTATTTGTTTATTTAAAAAAATTATAATTTGCCACAGGAGATGTAAACGGAACATAATAAGTAGACTAGACTTATTTTTGAGCTTTTGTGGTCCGGTGGGCTCGGTTTGTTCACTGCTACTTATGTGCCTGTTTATTTTCAGCCTGTAAGCAGCTGCCAGTGCTTGCCTTTCCACAATAAGATGTAGTGGAGGTAGTCCCAGCAAAACTTCCAGGGCCGCCGTAGGCGTTGTCTTTATCATCGCTCCGGTTATGGCTAGACAGGCTACTCTCTGGACCTTGCCTAGTTGTCTCGCTTTATGCCACCACATAACAGATCAATAGGTTATGATGGGTGCCACTACCCTAGTATAAAGCCAGTGCATCATACTAGGTTTAAGCCCACACTTATTGTCCACAGCTCTTCTGCATGTCCAGAGAGCCTTTAGGCCTTTATCTGTTGTGTTTCTAATGTGTTTGGAAAGGGTTAGTTTGCTATCTAGATATTTGACTTCCCCTTTAAACTTTAGCGATTGGCTCCACATACGATGTTCCCTCAAGTCAAGGTTCCTTCTGTGGGTGAACGCTATCACGGAGGTTTTTGCCGGATTAGTTGACAGTCCCTCTTGTCTGCACCATTATTCGGTAATCCTCAGTGCCAGCTGCTCTCCCAGTGCCAAGTCCCATTGGCAGTTGCGTGGTAATGCCCGTCCACAAACTTCACGTATTGTGACCAACTGGTGGGAGAGCGAAGTTTTACCATGACCAGCCCAATCTCCGGACCTTAATCCTATTGCGCATGTATGCTTCCACGTAGAATCACTCCAAATATGGGTAACATTTATAAAGCGGTTCAATTTCGAAACCTTCTGAGAGTAGAGTGGGCAAATATACCTCAAACTGATATTGACAATCTTATTTTATCTATGAACAAAAAATATAGAGCAGGAATAAACCAACATGGAGGTTACACTTTGTATTTATTTTAATTTTTCACTTTTTGGAAGATTTTAAAATTGGTTGTACTAAATTATTTTTTGTTTTAATAAGATTTCATGTTTAAAAAGTATTTTGATATATGGAAGAATAAACATTAATAATATTAACAATAGTAATAAGTATAGTAAAAAAGTTTTAAAAAAGCAGTTTTTTAAATAAATAGTAAAAGTTTTGTTAAAAACGAGGAGTTTTTTATTATTCTTAATAAGATGGATTTCCAAAAAGTAAGGGTTAGTACAATCAATTTAAGTAAAAATCAAGTTGGATAAATTTAAAATCTTGATAATAAAAAAACAATAAGGTTCTTAGCCACTGCTAATTTACTGTTAAATGGTAAAACTCACCTTGTCCTGAATAATAAATAAACAAAAATAAGAATAAGAAAGATCCCACTGTGAATTTAAAAATAGTATATTAAACAACGCATTTCATATGGAATTCTGTTATGACACGAGTTTTAAATTTTAAAGTTTTAAAGAACGAGTGTCACAACAGCCATATGAAATAAGTTGTTTATAATATTTTTTATATTTTGTCCTTTTTACCATTTTTTAAATTAATTTTTTATTTTAATGTAATTACGAAAATTTTTATTTTAAAAAGTAGAGAGTTTGCGGTCAGTCGTTTTGCGTTACGTTAGACTCTTATTTTACGTTATACTGTAGTGTATCGTAAAATTTGTAAACATAGCTTGCGGTTATCGTACCTTAAAAATCAAGGTTACAGATGACATATGATATGTCACTAGTGCAAGTTTAAAAAAGACCGCTAAAAATAATTAACAAAATTAATGAAAATAATTCCTTCTATTTACTGCTTTACAGAAAGCAGTCGAAGAAAGAAATAAAAGACTTTATTCTACATGAAATATATTGTACAAACCCTTACTACGTGAAAGTCACAGACATATAAGTAGTTTCTTGTTTCGTTTTAAAAAACAAAACATTATTGAACTCGATAAAGTTTTGCAAATACCTAACAGGATTGAAACTAATGATAAACATGCATGATACAACAATTTACAATGTAAATTTGTTGTACCATGGAAGTAAATTATAAGAATTAATATCTGATTGGTTAACGTTATTTTTTAAAATATCGTACAAATAAGCTTTATACGGTATAATTTTTACTACATTTTTACGTTATGCATTATAACGGAAATTTTTATAACGTAAAATACCTTGCCGCAAACTCTCTAGTGTGTCGGCAGCACTGTGTAATTTATAAAATTTGACAGTTGTGACATTTAAATTATCAAATGTTAATGTTTTAAAATATTTTAAAAAGAATAATATACCAATAATAATATATTATATAAGTAAAATATTATATTCATATTCACAGATACTTTCTTAAAGAACAATATAAAATTAATAAATTGCTATTAGCCACAAATGTCATTGTCAATAGTCTTGCCTTGAGATACTTCACTCATGTCGCCAACCATTTAAAACAAAAATTTGCGTGCGTAAAAGTTACATTACGATACGCAAAGGCGTTTTATAATGAAGATTTTTATAAGTGCAAAATATAAAAAAGAAATTAAAGCTGCCTTACAAAATGCTACCCAGCTATTTCAGGATCCGTATATTGACAAAAAGCTTTTACCGATGAATGCCAAACCACGCATTGCTTAAAATTCATAAACATGATCTATAAGACCAGTGGTACCTTTCTTCAATTCCCCTAGTTATAAATTAGCTGCTAAACTTGATTGTATAATAAAGGATCTAACGAATTTTAAACCTACATTCAGTATAAATAATTCATAACCTTGTCTGATAATTGTACCTTGGTTTCATTTGACGTGACTAATCTTTTCACTAATGTACCTCCATCCGAATGTATTACATTGATTGAGGATTTGTTGGTTGCAGAGAGGATACATGATCTGATGGTCGATGACATTATCAATTTACTGAGTCTGTGTCTTAATTCCAACTACTGTAAGTTTAATGAAAAACTTTATAAAATGGTTGGTTTCCTGATGGGTTCGCCACTTTCTTCTCTTTGTGCGGAAATATTTATGAACAATGTGGAAAGCAAAGTATTTGAATCAAAAGAAGGTCTAATTGACAAAGTCCTATTTTGGAGGAGATACGTTGATGATATTTTTTGCGTCTGGACGGGGTCTTCTGAGGGTTGGGTTGGTACAATCAATTTAATAGTAATAAGTTCCCAAATTATTTTTTTTTATTTTAAAAGTATCCCTAGATTTTTCCTATGTAAGTAATAATGAAACATTTACTAATCAAATTCAGCCACCAAATGAAATAATAGATAATTTCCTTTTGCTTCAGTTTCGGGTTTCGGCTTCGGATTAAGAAAGATAAAAAAACATACACAGCATAATGAATACATAAAAAATATTTTGAACAATAAAGTTAATGCATTTTTTTAGAAAATATTAACAACATGGAATTGTAATTAATCCAACAAGCTTTTAATCAGTTCGTTGACAGCTTAAGGATATATCTGTATAAATGATCAGATTTAACATTAATTACCATAAAATAATTATTAATAAGAGGTAACGTCTCCAAAGAAATTTCGATAAATGACTAAGTATTGATAATTTAAATTTATATTTTTATTGCTTTTACATTGATTTACAGAGGTGGACTTCATTTTAATTTGGAATATCAACAGTTTTTATTGTACAAAAGGTTTAGCTCATTTAATTAGCCATAGCAATCTTCCAAATAAAAAATATTTCTACGAATGTTTTATGAATCTTGCTTTTCAAACAAAATAACTATGTAGTATAACAGCCTGTTATTGCATGTAAAAATAGTAGGTACATGATTTGACACTTTCCAAAAGCCAAAGATCATCAAAGATTTTTATTCTAATTAAGTAGCAGACTATACTTTCTCAATAATCAAATAAATATAAATAAACCAAAAAAAATTATATTGCAGAAGTCAATCGTAATCATATTAAGTAAACACTCAAAAATAGATTTTTTATATTTTATAATTATAAAACGCATTTGCGTATCGTAACGTAACTCGTTTGAGTCCGGGAAATGGCAATTTACGGTACACTTGTAGTAAAATTCATTGTTATCTAACCAACAAAGCTTAAAAAATGCAATAAACTAGCAAAAATAAATCTGAACATTCTGGCATTCCAGCGTATTTAGATTTTTTCCAAAAATGTGTTTTTTCCAATAACTTTTAAACGACGAAAAATAGGTAAGGACAGTAAATAGCAAAGTTTAAGGGGATGAAATCCAGTATCCATTAGTGAATATTTATACATTTGAAAAAACTGGAAAAACTTCAAGTCTTTGGAATGTAAAATTTCCCGGACTTCTTTGAATCCGGGAAATGGCACTTTACGGTAAAGTTGTACTTTACAGTACTCTTCAATTCTCCCAATGTTGTTTGAAATAATAAGTGAATCAACATAAACTAAGCTTTTATTCTAGTTTTTGAAGATTGACATTAATTGTACAACTGCTGTTGCCAGCAATATGTATTAATGGAGTTGTTGATGGATGGATCGATTTACAGTGTTTTTTGTAATCGCGGAAGACGTGTGGCTGTGATGTAGCACTTCAACAAAAGTTTCGACCCTTTGGATAATTCTTGCAATCTTGTTTTTGCCTTCAATCGATTCTTCTTTAGAACTGTAAGGTCAGCTCCAGCATTGGTCAACAACGTTGAGGATGTCCTCCTGAAGCAATGACCTGTATACTTTTCTGGTTAGTCTAGTTTTAAGAACTCAGCTATTTTCTTAGGTGCTCCGCCAATAGTATGTATACCAGCTCTTTGAGAGACATTTTCCTTGTCTATAACCCACCAAAAGAGCTTTCAGGGAGACGTGTTGCCGTAAATTCATGTATTTTCTAAACACATCCAAATAGTGAACCTCATCACTGTTAATCACAGTGAAAGCTCGTCGAATATGCGTTTTTGTCTGGTTAATCTTAATTACCAGCTGAGTATCCGTATCCTTTAACTTTTAAATTATAGATCTCTTCGCTTTGGCAACCTCCAGCATCTCCAAGTAATGCTATCACTTTGAATAATAGATATTCTTTATTTGGAACGTCTCTCATGAAGCTTTCAATTTGTTCCTTTGTCAGCACCTTCGACTGGTTTGGCTGATGGTCTACATTTTTTTTTCAACAAAACTATCAACTTTGGGAAACTTGATATGTTGACATTCTCATTAACCATAATCATTGATTTTACCATCGAGTATTTGGACCATAATGAAGAAGGGTTGAATTATAAATTTATTTAAAAATTATAAATTGGCAAAATATAAAAAATATTATAAACAACTTATTTCATATGGCTGTTGAGATACTCCTTTAAAAAATTTATCGGCTAGCGATTCGTTTTTTAAACTTGAACAGAAAACTATATGAAATGCGTTATTTAATATACTATTGATATTGAGTATATTTTCAACATTGCTAAAGATTTCCATTTGTATTCTTTGTTTGTTTCCAATCCATGAAAAGTTTGTACTTTTACATATTCATTATTTGATTTTTTTGGTAGTCAATTTTCCAGTATACTCGTATTTTCCAGTATTTACACCCTTTGTAATTTCAGGTGGTGTATTTTTACACTCTAATTCTGAATCACTGGAAACATTCATGATCTTTTTTATATTTTTGAATCGAAACGCGACAACAATAATTTTGACAGTTAATTTTTCACTAGGATGACAATGAACATCGTCAGGGCTAATGTTATTATTGTTAACCAATGTGAGAATATTATTCTACAACAAGAGGGAGAATGGAAATTCATCAAAATTCTTTGATGGTCATAGAGAAAGTTACTTTCGGCAGGAGTAAAAATAGAGGTCATTGTTTCGATACTTTCCTATGTGGTTGTACAAAATACACTGTTTCCATACTGTACATATCTTATAACAACTAAAATTAATCTTATAAGGATCGAATTTATGGTATGACATTGTCCTAATATTTATGGGCTTAATACGATGCTGTCATTAAGAGTTACCGGAAACAAATTTTTGTTGCAGTATTTATTGTTTTTTTACCATTAACATAAAAAGATGACCTATTCGTTTGATAAATGAATATAGCCCGAAATTTCTATTTAATGTTTTTGGCAATCCTTTATGAGCTATTAATATTGGTAATTTATGAGGTTATTGCATTAGTTTGGAATATTAAGATACAATATAATAATTATAACTGTGTAATTCAACAATAATTTAGAACCTTCCTAATTAATTAAAAATATCCCTGTCTGAGCTTGTTAGCTCATTAAATTATAAAATTTAAGAGTTTTTTTGACAAGGAATACCACTTAAAATAAATTACTTATTTGAAATTCAAAGGCATGGAAGATAAATAAATAAATAGCAGTGTATTTATTAAATTTATTTGGGCTAGTTAGAAAGAGCACTAGGTACTGAAAAAAGGTAAATTTATATAATTTATATATCAATAAAGCACAAAGTCAGACCAAAACTCAACTGAGCCGTTGAAGCTTTTGTTATGAAAAGTAAATCGATAGACTTATCCCGAAAATTTAATAACTTGTGGTATTTCTACTGATTATTTTTTTCACCTGTCGAAATATCACAGTTTTGTGATTTCGTCCAATGAAAACACTTAATCTTCAATGTTTTGTGCCAAATGTTAGCCAATCATTCCGTTTTATACTGATTATTTTTTTCACCTGTCAAAATATCACAGTTTTGTGATTTCGTCCAATGAAAACACTTAATATTCAATGTTTTGTGCCAAATGTTGGCCAATCATTCCGTTTTATACTGATTATTTTTTTCACCTGTCAAAATATCACCGTTTTGTGATTTCGTCCAATGAAAACGCTTAATCTTCAATGTTCTGTGCTAAATGCTAGCCAATCATTCCGTTTTATACTGTATTAATAAAATCATGTAACTGACAAAAATCCAATAACAATATTGAACAATTAAACAGCGAAAATAGTGAAAAGATAAGGATAAATTATTAAATAAAGTGGTTTTTGTTCAGAATAGTTCAAAAAATAATATTCTCAAGTACACAAGCCCTGTAAAATTTTACTAAATATATTTTTATTTTCTAGACTTTTTTATTTTAGGCCAAACTCTCAAACTGAATGAGATAAAATCACTAGTCCTTCATATTTTTTCCATTTAAAAAAGTTTTTGTCTAATCTAAAAATGTATCGATCAAATTTTATGGACTCGTATGTATGTATGTATGTATGTGTCAGGGGTGATAATCACACTGCGACCCATAGGATCTATTGTGTCCCCCTTACTTGCCATGTTCTGATATTCTCTCAGACCTATAGCAGCTCTTCGAGTCCTATTTTCCTGAGGAAGTTTAGGACATCGTCGGGCTTCAAATCAGGTAGATCCCCTTCCTCTATTTCATGTGCTCCTAGGTATCTAGCCCTAGAATTTTGCAAGGCAGGACATTCTGAGAGTATATGTATTGAGGTTTCATCCTCTTCCTCACAGAATCTGCACTTTGCTTCATCTGCTAACCCTAGTTTCTTCATGTGGCTTCTTAACCGGCAATGCCCGGTTAATATTCCCGTTATAATACGGAGCCTTTTTTTACTGAGGTTGAGGCAGCTAAGAGATCTCTTCTGGTCATAGTTCCCCAGTAGTATCTTAGATTGCCTCAATCCTTCCAGCTGATTCCAGTACTCGGATTTTTCTTTCTCCATTTCTTCCCTTAGTTTTCCCAAGATTACTCTACTGCTGATCCCACAAGATGGTTCAGGTCCCAAATGTGGGGTTTCAGCTCCTTTTTTCCAGCTTATCTGCTGTTTCATTCCCCTCTATTCCTATGTGTCCCGGGACCCATAGGAGGGTGACAGTGTTCTTCTGGCCCAGTTCATTTAGTTTGCCCAGGCATTCCCAAACCATCTTCGAACTGATTATATTTGAACTCAGCGCTTTGATGGCTGCTTGACTATCCGACATGATCACAATCTCTTGTCTGCGGTAGTTTCTTCCAATATTGAATTCCACACATCTTTCGATGGCGCGGACTTCTGCTTGAAAGATGCTCGGGTATGTGCCCAAGCTTTCTGAGTATTTGGCTCTCGGTCCAAAAACTCCTATCCCAGTTCCCTCGTCTAGCTTGGAACCGTCCGTATACCACTTTATGGTATTCTGATTTAAATTCTGTATGGTGTCTTCGTCCCATTCAGATTTATTACTCAACCTTGTGATGAATTTTCTCACAAAGTTGAATTTCTTTGGCATATCATCTTGGGGCATTTCCCAAGTTTGATCAAAAATGAAGTGATCGGGGTTTTCCCCTGATAATTCCTTCTTTGATCATTCTATATATCGTTTTCTTCCTTACACTTTCTAACAGAATGTGCAGTGGGGTTAAGTTTAAAATCACCTCCATTGCAGCAGTGGGGCAAGTTCCCATTGCTCCAGTGATACATGAACAGGCTAGTCTCTGAATCTTCGAGAGATTTTTCCTCGTCGTACTCAGATTAGCCCTTGCTCCCCAAGCCACTGCCCCATATGTGATTACTGGTCTCACAATTGCTGTGTACATCCATTGCAGGATACGTGGGTTACATCCCCAGTTCTTCCCTGCAATGTTCCTACACACCATGAGGGCCTTGGTTGCTTTGTGTATTACTTCGTCTTCGTGTTTGTTCCAGAGTAACCTACTATCTAGGATTAGCCCTAGATATTTGACCTCTGTTTTCCACTCGACGATGTTCTCCCCTATTCTTATGATCTTTAGATTAGGTTTCTTTTTCCTTGTAAAGGCTACAAGTGTGGTTTTGGTGGGGTTAATGCTGAGTCCCACCGAGTCACACCATTGTTTCGCAATGTTCAGTCCTCTTTGAACAATGTCACAGAGGACATTTTCATACTTCCCTTTTGCCAGGATAACCATGTCGTCGGAATAACCTTGACATGGTATGCCTTCCCTGGTCAATTGATTAAGTAGACTGTCCACAGTGAGACTCCACATAAGCGGGGATGCAACTCCCCCCTGTGGACAGCCTCTGGTCACATTAATGGAGATAGTGTCTTGTCCTGCCTCCATTTCTGCGATTCTTGTAGATAGCAGTTGCGACATCCAGATGGAAGTCGTTCTATCTACTCCTTTCTCAATCAGTGCTCTTTTGACTGCCTCATGTGGCGTATTGTCAAAGGCCCCTTCTATGTCTAGAAAGGCACATACCACGGTCTCTTTTTTATTCAGAGCGTCTTGGATTTCGTCAGTCAGTTGTATTAAAGCGGTTTCCGTGGACTTTCCCGCTTGGTACGCATGCTGACGGCACCTGTTCCAAGATTTCTGTTCTAATGTAATTGTCTACAGCTTTTTCCATCGTTTTGAGAACAAACGATGTGAGGCTGATCGGTCTAAGGGATTTGGGGTGCGTAGTGTCCCGTTTCCCTACTTTTGGGATGAAGGTGATTTTAGCCCTTCTCCACGCTTCTGGTATATATCCCAGTTCAAGGCTGCTCCGACTAATTCGGATCAAGTGTGGAATTATTGCCTCTTGGCCCTGTTGAAGTAGGGCAGGAAATATTCCGTCCGTTCCAGGGGTTTTGAACGGCTGGAAGGTGTTCATAGCCCATCTCAGCCGTTCCTCACTGCATATGTGCTTTGCCATTGCAGTGTCTTCCCTGGTAGGTCTTTTAACTTTCTCATTTATTTTTCCGGAAGGGACTATTCCTCCGGGAAAGTGAGTTTCTAATAGGAGCAAAGCTCTTTCTTTTTCGCTTTCTGTGAAGCTTCCATCTGGCTTTCGTAATGCCATTACAGTGTCTACTTTCCCTTTTGCCAAGACTTTGTGTAGTCTTGCTGCAGAAGGTGTAGCATCTATTTCTTCGCAGAATTTTCTGAAGCTATTTCTTTTAGCTTTTCTAATCTCCTTATTATAGGTTGTAAGTTTCTCGGTGTAGCTCTGCCAGTCTCCGTTACGTTTGGCTCTATTAAAGAGCTGTCGCGTTTCGGATCTTAAGTTTGACAGATGACTGTTCCACCATATCGCATCTTTTGCTTTCCTAGTCCTTTGGAGAGGACAACTGGATTCATAGGCATCGATTATTGCCTCGTTCAGCTCTATGAGATCGTTTTCTAATGCCAGTGGATTCCTGGCATTTCTTTTAGTTTTAAGATTTGCAAGATTTACGTTCAGGTTAGTGTTGTAATTTTCCCAGTTAGTTTTCCTGGGGTTTCTCCTGAGTGCTTGCTCAGGAGGATTACACTCTAATCTGAACGTAATCATTCTATGATCAGAGAGGGATGGTTCGTTCGATACTCTCCAATCTTTCACCCTATCCTTAAGATTCGGTGTACTTAGTGTTATATCTAGTACTTCTTTTCTTGTTCTGGTTACAAACGTAGGGGTATTCCCTATATTGTGTATAACAAGATTCTTATTAAATATAAATTCTAAAATTTTCTCACCTCTTTCGTTGGTGTCTGTGCTTCCCCATATGGTATTGTGACCGTTAGCGTAACATCCTATGAGAAGCGGCAGCTTCTTCTGTTCACAGTACTCGACTAGTCTTTGCAGTTCTGTAGGCGGTGCAGGCCCGTCCCCTGCAAAGTAGCATGATGCTATCATGACTTCTTGACGTCTATTTTCGAATTCGAGGTTTGCTCGAATCGGAACGAGGTCTCTCGTCATGAACTCTGAAACACAAAAGTGATCAATGTTGTTACTTACCAAGATGCATGCTCTGGGTATGTCTACATTACTTACTTTATATATAAGCTTGGCTTCCCTACTTGCGAGTCCTCTCACCTGACCATCACGGACCCATGGTTCCTGGATCAGTACTAATCCCATTTGGTTTCTGATAAACGTCCTTAAAATAACCGCCGACGATCCCTTGGCGTGATGGGCGTTTATCTGAGCGATATTAATTCCCGCCATTTTTTTTTTTTTTTTTTTTTTTTTTTTTTTTTCTCCCCTCCCCCTTACCTCAGTCTTGTGAGGTGAGTGCCCTTTCCTCACCTTCCTCACTCCCGACAAGTGTTCTGTTGCCTTCTTCTTCCACATCTCCAACCTCCATGGCCGCCTCATTTGATGAGTCTTGCCCATAGAGGTCAGAGATGTGGTAGTCCCCGATACTCTCCGCATCACTGGGCACCTCCGCTCCCATCGACGCAGAGGGCACCGGGGTGACTTCTTCGGCTGCAGTGGTTTTTGACCCACTGCTGCTCCCTGGAATTATCTCCTCTCTACTGGCTGTTTCCCTTGTTAAACCGTGGACGGGGATTTTCCCGAACCGGTAAAACAAGGTGTAGCCATTTTTCCTGAGGGTATTGCAGGATAGCTCGTCTATCGCTGCCCTCAGGAGTTGCCCTTCCGCCTCCTCCTTCAGGCTCAGGACCTTCCACCTCTTCGTACTTAAGCCCTCATTTTGGGCTTCTATCAGCTGAAGTAGTTTCTCAGCTGATATTCCTTTACTCCTGGGAAGGAAGGCCGTCACCACATGTGGTTTGGGGATGTCGTCTCCCCACATGTTGTTAGCCTACCCTCCCATTCCTTCAGTCGTGGCACTTTCAACCTGAGCCACTCCGCTGACTGTGGTGTTTCACAGTCCACGATTATGTGGCCCGGTCTGAAGTGGATGCCACCGAACTGGAGCTTGTGCTCCCATCCGGCGAACATCTCTTCCACGATCGCCTCCTCCACCAAAGTTTGCTGTTCCGAGCTGAGGGTGTTCTCAGGGAACCCTTTGGGAAGGATGGCAACCTTCTCCGACTTCAGAGCGGCCGCATAGCTGCTCTTTCCCGTCGTAAAGGTGGTTTTCTTTCCCACCTCTCCCTTCTTCTTTTTCTTTTCCTGCGCTGGGCTGATGACCGTCTCAACCCGCTTACGTTTTTGGCTGGAAGGCTCTTGGGACTTGTGCTCCAAGGCCTTCTTTCTGGCTGTTTCAGGTGACATTCCCTGATTTAGGTACCTTAGGTACCATCTACAGCCTGCGCCGCTGAGCCCACGTCTCAGTGGGTCGTCCCTACCTCCAGGTTCTCCCAAATTGGGAAGTGGAGGCAGTTTCGAAGTTGAGGGCCTCTGGAGGGTTTTCCTCCTCTCAGATCCTCCTTTGTGGTGTGTTCCCACTCTGGAGTCTGAGGTATTGGTCCTCAGCTTCTCAGCCTCTTGGGGAGTCTCCCGAGAGACTGAAGAAGGGGAGTGACTTCCTCCTTCCTTCTTCTCCTCTTTTCCTGGTTTAGCGGTGTTTTCCCGCTGTTTTTTGTACTTCTTTTTCTCATTTCTTAACATGGTTGTTCCCACGAGTAGCAAGGGAATGACGGTCCACTCCGGCAGAGCCCCGCATGCCGGAGTAAGGCTACATACAAGGGGGTTTCGCCCGGTTCCCCCAGGGGAACGTTCGCAACCGCTTATACCCCAGCGGCCATCCATCCTTCGGCACGTTACCTTACACCTTGGAATTGGGGGGGTTGGTCCGCGGTGCGACCTTAGGAATGACCAATCCGGCAATCTTGCAGTTATCAGCTGCTCATACCGAACCGCGCCACCCGTATAGCCACACACCCCCAGTTTCACCGCTTCCCTGCTAAATTGCAGTGTTTACCTGCTTAAGCAGTTCAGCGACTCCCCTGGGGATCCCCTATCCGCCACCTGGGGACGCGCCCGGTAGGCACCCAGCCCTCGGGTTATGGACTCGTGGTATTACTTTTGATAATACGTTATTACCTATATGTGTGAAGTGATACATACTTCAGTCCCTATAATGTAGGCCTAAAGGGTTACTCTATGGTATTAAAAATTGAAAGTATTTCCTATTAAACTGGAAGTAAGTAAGCAATAAAAAATATTACAATATTCCCATTTTCTTCGCGTTTAACGATATTTATGTTGTTTTATATTTTATCCAAACTCTGTAAGGTCAACTTAATTAGTATGTGGAACATAATTGTTCCATACGAGTTAAAATTCTTGGTTATTCTTTATTAATTTTATTGTGGCCAACTAACTGAGTTATCTTTTATGTCTGTTTGTTCTTCTTTGATGTAATGGACAAATTTATTAAAGTGTGGAATATTTGATATATTTTTTCCACTTAAAAATTGAATTAGTGTTAATTACACTGTTCTTTGTATGTTCTTGTTTGTTTTAAATTAGTTTTGATTATTTTCGTCAACTTACTCTCTCTCTTTTATTGTTTTAGAAATTTGTTTAAAAAATAATCTTATATGAGTTCATATAACGGCATTAGCCATTGTTGTTCGCCACACACCTTTTTATTCTGGAAAAAAGGTAAGAAATATTATTCAAAGTGTCAACTATTTTAATTTTATTATTTAAATCAGATCAAATAATAGAGGATTATATAAATAATCCGTAGAGCTGAACAAAAAAAATGAAAATGAATTAAAATGAAATTTATTGTTCTACCTCTCACTTTGTGGAAGTCAATCTTTTTAAGAGCATTAGTATTCGACAAATATTTCAACGTTTATTTCAAAAAGAATAACTTCTTAGCTCAATGCTTCGATATATGATCATCGTCAGATTGGCACATTGAAGTTAAATTTTATTTTATTATATAGCTAGATGATATTAATGGAGTAGGATGGAGCCCCAAAAAAACTACATCATGGTGATCCTTACAATAATTTGTTTAAAAATTGGGAAAGAAAGTAACTAGTGTTAGTAGATAAAGCAAAGTGCACATTTTGTAAGAAAGAGGACAATACCTTAATACATATACATAATAGATCTTATAGGCCGCAGCGTGCTTACAATCCCCAATTTCATACATACATACAAATTCAAGAAACAGCAGCCTTGTCAAGCCCTCATATTGTCATAGGCAGTGGATTAATGTTTCCAGCTCGTCCAGACAGAACCTGCATAAGTCTATCTCATATTGAGCCTGCGGTTTGCCTAATGTCCTCCTATGAACTGTTAGGCGTACCTCTGTCTAGGTATCTTCCCACCATTCAAAAGCATTTGCACCCATTTGTTTATGGTAAATGTCTTTGCAATTCCAAGGAAGGGTACAGTTTCCATCAATGGTGTGTTTTCACTTTTCTGGGCCAGCTTATCAGCCTTCTCGTTGCCTCTAATTCTCTTCTTAGAAGAATTATTTTTTATTTTTATTTACAAATATGTTGTTTGGTAGTGAAGGGGAATTTTTTTGTAGGTATGAACTGTTCATGGAATGAACAATTTTATGTACTGATTTATGTTACTGATAGATAATAGGTATTTGTTTCTCTTCCTATTTTTTAAATAATAATAATAATACCTTGTATGTATGTATGTATGTATGTATGTATGTATGTATGTATAAATTAGGGGTGATAAGTACACTGCAACCTATAGGATCTATTGTGTCCCCCCTTACTTGCCATGTTCTGATGTTTTCTCAGATTTATAGCAGCTCTTCGAGTCCTATTTTCCTGAGGAAGTTTAGGACATCCTCGGGCTTCAAATCAGGTAGATCCCCTTCTTCTGTTTCATGTGCTCCTAGGTATCTAGCCCTAAAATTCTGCATGGCAGGGCATTCTGAGTGTATGTGTATTGAGGTTTCATCCTCTTCCTCACAGAATCTGCACTTTGCTTCATCTGCTAACCCTAGTTTCTTCATGTGGCTTCTTAACCGGCAATGTCCGGTTAATATTCCTGTTAGAATTCGGAGCCTTTTTTTACTGAGGTTGAGGCAGATAAGAGGTCTCTTCTGGTCATAGTTCCCCAGTAGTATCTTAGATTGCTTCAGTCCTTGCAGCTGATTCCAGTAATTGAATTTTTCCATCTCCATTTCTTCCCTTAGTTTTCCTAAGATTACTCTACTGCTAATCCCACACTCTACTATTGATCCCACAAGATGGTTCTGGTCCCAAATGTGGGGTTTCAGCTCCTTTTTTGCCAGCTTATCTGCTGTTTCGTTCCCCTCTATTCCTATGTGTCCCGGGACCTATAGGAGGGTGACAGTGTTCTTCTGGCCTAGTTCATTTAGTTTGCCTAGGCATTCCTCGTCTAGCTTGGAACCGTCCGTATACCACTTTATGGCATTCTGATTTAAATTCTGTATGATGTCTTCATCCCATTCAGATTTATTACTTAACTTTGTGATGAATTTTCTCACAAAGTTGAATTTCTTTGGCATATCATCTTGGGGCATTTCCCAAGTTTGATCAAATTGAAGTGATCGAGGTTTTTCCCTGATAATTCCTTCTTTGATCATTCTATATATTGTTTTCTTCCTTACACTTTCTAGCAGAATGTGCAGTGGGGTCAAGTTTAAAATCACCTCCATTGCAGCAGTGGGGCAAGTTCCCATTACTCCAGTGATACATGAACAGGCTAGTCTCTGAATCTTCGTGATATTTTTCCTCGTTGTACTCAGATTAGCCCTTGCGTCCCAAGCCACTGCCCCATATGTGATTAATGGTCTCACTATTGCTGTGTACATCCATTGCAGAATACGTGGGTTACATCTCCAGTTCTTCCCTGCAATGTTTCTGCACACCATGAGGGCCTTGGTTGCTTTGTGTATTTCTTCGTCTTCGTGTTTATTCCAGAGTAACCTGCTATCTAGGATTAGCCCTAGATATTTTACCTCTGTTTTCCACTCGACGATGTTCTCCCCTATTTTGATGATTTTTAGATAAGGTTCCTTTTTCCTTGTAAAGGCTACTAGTTTGGTTTTGGTGGGGTTGATGCTGAGTCCCACCGAGTCACACCATTGTTTTGCAATGTTCAGTCCTCTTTGAACAATATCACAGAGGACATTTTCATACTTCC
Source organism: Ophraella communa (assembly GCA_035357415.1). Taxonomy (NCBI): domain Eukaryota; kingdom Metazoa; phylum Arthropoda; class Insecta; order Coleoptera; family Chrysomelidae; genus Ophraella; species Ophraella communa. Next base: position 10,988,550 of record CM068995.1, on the reverse strand, counting down.
CTTTTGCCAGGATAACCATGTCGTCGGAATACCCTTGACATGGTATGCCTTCCCTAGTCAATTGACAGAGTAGACTGTCCACAGTGAGACTCCACATAAGTGGGGATGCAACTTCCCCCTGTGGACAGCCTCTGATAATAATACCTTACATGCCACAGTATATATTGTTACTGAATACTTACTGACTTTTTACGTTTAAAATGGTTTAAAAGAGGATCTGAAAGCTTTTAGGACGAATTTAGAATCGAATTATTAACTGTTATACCTTTGCCTCGCTACTTACTATATATTTTAATTTGATTTAAACGACTTCTACCTAAAAGCAGTAAAAATTTGTTCGATGCTCACTCCATTACTTTCTTGGATCTTAACTGATCATTTTAAAAATAAATTTTATTTGATTTTTCGTCAAGTGAGTTTTTGAAGACTCTTTTTACAAATCTAAGCCACTGCTCTTGTCCGAGACATACTAGAAAAGTGGCAAAAAGATAAAGTAGATAATACAATTTATATCTCAATGAAATTTAGTTCTCGCTCACTATAGTTCCCGCTGAAATAGGGACTAAGAGGGATCTAAGGAGGGTAGAGGGTTGAATACATGCGGAATACAAAATGAAAACAAAATTTATGTGCTTGTGAGCTGCTCTATGTAAAAAGTAAAAGGAGCATTCTATCCTGTATACGAGGTTATGTACAAAAATAATAGAGGTATATAATTTTTTTTTATCTTTTTCCAAAACATGTTGGTTTTAAATTCAATAAATCCAATTACATAGTTTTAATTAAATAATTTGGCATTTGAATATAATTTTTTTTAATCTTTCTTGCATTTAACATTATTGTTACTTATTTTTGGATATGAATAGGTAAGAAGGTAAGAACAATTGACAAGTAAACGTTTCAACTAAACTTCAATTTTTTGTTTAAAAAAAATAGATTTTTAAATGCACTGACAGCTGTTTGGCTCCAACGAGCATGGTCGATTGACATATTGAAATTACATTCTGTTTGTTTGTAGCTAGGTACCTGATGTTTATTAGGTAGTTATAAGGCTAGACCAAGTATGGAAGTAATTAGACATAACAATATTAAAGCCTAGATGTTATTAGCCCTAAGGGATTATCCTGTACTTCCCTCTTAGTATAACTGTGCAGTGATTTAGAAAAACCGGGAAAAAACTATATCATGCTGATCTTTACAATAACTTAATAAACACCCCACAAAAATTTTAATATATAATTTTAGTTTTTGGGACAGTCTGTATATATGCCAACTTAAAAGGTATTTGTGGTTTCTTATCATGGACAAAAAACGATCGGAATTTCTTACAGACTTTTTTTTAAGATAATTACTCGAGAGATTATTTCTGTCCTAGTATGCATTGAGATTGAAACGTCGTTAAGCGAACAGTGTTACTGTTAAGCAAAAATTTAAATTTATTTTGTTAATATGGTTAGGTTTAACAAGATATGTGACTAATGAAGAAGCCGCTAGCATAATTGCGCTCATAGAAGATGGTCGCAGTCAAATATACGTCGCTGGCTTATGGGTGTTCAACAAAGCACCATATCCAGAGCAATTAATCGCTACCAAGAAATTGGACACCTATCCAGAAGTTAGGTCAAAGCCGCAGAAGGGTATCTATTGGATGCCCGTAATGTTCGAATAAGCCTACAAACAGTTAGAAACAGGCTTAGAGAGGCAGGTTTACGAGCCAGAGTGCTAGTTAGAGTTCCACGCCTCACCAGGCTACATCGAGTAGCACGATTACATTTGCTAGAGAACAAGTTAATTGGAATATTCAGGATTGGTCCAATATTTTATTCACGAATGAATCAAGATTTTGCTTATATTCATCAGAGAGGCGACGTGGTGAGCGGCACGTTCAGGTTAATTTTCGTCAAACTGAAAGCTTTGGTGGTGGCTCTATCATGATTTGGGGAGGAATTTCTTTCGAGAGCTGCACGGAGTTAGTACCAGTGAATGATGGGAGAATAAATACCGACAGGTACATAACCAATATCCTAGAACCCCTATATGCCCTATATCTGTGATATCTCTGTGCTAATGCAGGATAATGTTCGTCACACATTGCTAGAGTTGTTCGAGAGTACCTAGAAGTAATCGAAATACCCACCCTAAATTGGCCTGCATGCGTAGTCCGGATCTTAATCCGATAGAACATGTCTGGGACCATTTAGGATGGCAAATTCAGCAACATCCGACACCACTAAGAACATTAGACGATCTTCAAAATGTTCTTTGTGAAAATATGCCACAACAATACATACAGAACCTGTTCAGAAGCCTTCAAAGACGAATGGAAGCTGTAATTAAAGCCAGGGGCGGTAATACACGTTATTAGAATTTCATTAGCTGGCTTCAATTTTTTGTATACATGTTTTCACATTTTTATACGCTTTGCTATATTGAACTGATATTTACAACAAATGTTGCAAAAGCGGGGTTTATTGGAGTTTCAATTATTTATAGTAATAAAATTGTTTTTTTGTGGGGTGTTAATAATAGTGTTACAATGATTATGTCTTATCTATGTATAAAATGAAGACTCAATCAAAGCAAACAGTTTAATAGTGGAGAACTTTCAATATTTATTTGTTCATTAACAACTTTAAATTGTGGATCTGCTAGATGTTTTTTTTATTTCAAGTTCTTCAAGGAAATCTAAATTTTGTTTTTTATTACAAGTGTGTATTTGGATGTCATTGGTGTATAAGAGTGATGTTGGATGTTCAAGTAGGTGTTTTGCATAGTTTGACTTATCTGGTTGTTTTAATCTATATGCTCATGAAAGTTCATTGAATCTTACTTAAAAATTTCAAGTATGACAACTAAAAACCAATAGAAGTAAAATTCAAAATTAAAGCAAAAAGTTAAAGGTACATGATATTGCAATAAGTAAAACTACGACAAAACAGCAAGTCAAATATGTCACAAAATCATTACAAACTCACCTGTATGTGCAGATCGTAGAAATTGTAAATTAATTTAAATTTAAAACTTAAACATCTATGAATAAGTGAAGAATAATGGATGAATAAGAGAGTTATGATGTAAAAAAGAAGAGGAGAAAGGAACTTCAGAAGTTATTAAAAATAGAATCTGATGGGTGTGCGGGTTAAATTAAAGTGGATAGAAAAGTGGGACCAAATTCATACTAAGAATACTGTATCCCAGAGGAAAATTAAAAAGTTAAAAAGTTTTACATTACCAAAAGAAACAAGAAAAATGAGGCAAGTGAGGAAGAAAAATGGAAGGATTGTAAAAAACAATCAGATAAAGGAGAGAGCCATGACGGCATGTAATCAAGAAGACAGGTCGATCCTAAACTGTAGGTAAATGTTCCTGTTAGTCTTCTCAATCTAAGCAGTAAAGTTATGTATATTAAGATAAAGAGCATAAAGTACATTTCAACTCGCCGAAACAGAAAAGCTATACCAGCGCACTTGAAGAATTTTATACGTATGAAGGACAATTATAATTAAAGTAAGAAAGCCTAAAGCGGAACTTGTCTAGTGCCAACATACATCCGGAAGGGTTACCAACTGAACAACTAATCAAAGAAGGAACTTGGATGTAGAGGGAAATTAAAGGAAATAAATATAAGGAATGAGTTCATTATAACAATTTAATAAATAAAAACTACCATCTACACATATCGATGAAAATAGTCCGAACATCAGCAAACGGTTAGAAATTCCGACATAATCGTGTCTTAAGACTAGAAAAGAAGAACATCTGAAATCAAATCAAAAGTACAAATATAACCTAGTTACATAAATAAACAGTTGTCAAAAGTTTAAATTTAGAAATAAATAATTTTCATTAGGTTGCATTTGTTCATTCAAACAATTAAAAGAACGATCATTTATAGCAGATTTAATTTCCAAAAACTCAAGCAAATTCAATCTAATTCCCTTATCACAAACATGAAGAAATTCAACATTATCGACATCAAAAAAGTGATTGTCTTCTAAGATATGATTAGCGAAAGAGGAAGGTGAGTTCTTAACTTCTAAAACAGAATATTTTTTAACAAAATTCATATGTTCCAGAATCCGGGATTCAAGTCTCCTCCCACATTAACCAACATAAACTGCATTACAATTTGAGCATGAAAATCTATAAACACCTGGTTTATGTAACAGTGGGATGATATCTTTAGTATTGATCAATCTAGCAAGAATATTATTGTATTATTAATTTTGTAAACACCAGATTTTTTTAATTTGGGTAATTTTGTTTTTACATTTAACAATTTTGTAACACCATTTTCTGTGAGGAATTCAAGTTAGGGATTAACTAATAAGTGCAACCCCAAATGGAATTATAATTTAGATCTGGAGTTCCAGTGCATCGTTCTCTGTTTTTGATTACCTCGACAACTTGTTTCATGAATAGATTAGATGAAATTTAATAACCTGAAGGCTATTATTTTATCAATTAATGATAAATAGGTATACGTTAATTTGGACTTTTAATGGTGTTTGTAGAAAAAATTGTGTGTCCCAAACTTCCCTTCTCACAAAATAAAATATCATTTTCAGCACTTATATCACAAACAGCTATTACTATATTTTTAATCAATACACTACGAGCAAAATGAGAAGATTAACACTTTACCCCGTAAGTTGAAAAGCTTTGGGGTATATTCCCTTCAAAAATAATCCCTATAAATCGTAGATACATTAGAAAGTGGAGTATTATTATTTTGTCAGTTTCGAATGATGTATATAGACCTTTGTAAGGGTGAAATTATGGAATTATTTCAATATTTCATGAGGTTTCTTAAATTTCTGATGAGAAACAATGGAAGTTTTTGTATGTAAAAAGCCTTTTGCACGTAAGACCATATGAACCAATCATGTCGTTTTTGTTGTAAACTTCATAAAGAATAATGAGTCTTTTTCCCAAATTGTTTTATTGTTATATTCCTTAAAAATTTATGTATTTTATGCAATATGCATAATATACAATTAACATATTTCCACTAGCGTAAGAAGCAAGATAAAAAAGAAGAGGCAGAGCGCTCTTGCGATGCTTTGCTAAAAGGATTATTAAATGTTTGGTGTGTGTATGTTCCCTGGAGGTTAAAATATATTTAACAGGAAATTTATCTGCCTCTGAAGGAACGCATTGTTTCAATTTAGAAAGATTAAAGTGACTTTTTTTTATACAGGTTGTTTCTTGTTTAATTGTTTAAAGTTACTAGTTACTTGAAATATAAAATCAATTGTTTGTACTGGAGAGAGATATATGCTTTATTCTCACTGAAAAATTATATATTTTTAGCTGTACCATACCTAATAATAAAATACCCCTTTATTAAACATGAAAGAACATTAAATTTTTTGTACTAACCCTTACTTTTTAGAAGTAAGATTCCATGAACACTTAAGAGCATATAAATTAAAACAACCAGATAAGTCAAATTATGCAAAACACCTACTTGAACATCCAACCTCACTCTTACATACGAATGACATCCAAATACTACACACTTGTGATAAAAAACAAAATTTAGATTTCCTTGGAGAACTTGAAATAAAAAGACATCTAGAAGAAGAGTTTTTTATTATTCTTATGAAAGAACACCTCCACAGTTTATCAAACAAATTTCTCTGGGTTTCTTCTCATACAGTAATCAAAGGCAAAGAAAAAGTATAAAAAATAGCAATGAGTTCAATTTTCGGTCTAAATATCTCAAATTTACCCATTATCCTTTTAAACGACATTAAAATAAACATAAAGGTTCATATTTTTAATAAGGAATTTAATATGGAATTCAAATAATACAAAATAGAAAGAAATAAAACCTTAAGTAAGGTCTAAGTTACCACTACCATCAGGCAGAAAAAACCAAGTTGTAATAAATCGTCTGCGTATAGGCCATACTTCACTCACATATCTACATCTTATAACAAAAGAAATCCACCAAGAAGTAATTGCAATATCGAACTATCAATAAATCACATGCTAAGTGACTGCCCACAATTCCATCAAGCAGGAATATCTTCTGGACTACCAACACAAAATCAAGAATGTTTATCTTCAAAATTTCAAAACGTTTTAAAGACGCTAAACTATATTACAAAATTTAAAACTAATGTTTTAAGTATGTATTAATTATATTTTAATAATTCTTACTTTAAACTCCAGCTAATAACCCTTGGAGGTTGATATAAATAAATAAAAAATAATACATCTAACATAAGTGGTAAATAATTATTGAATATATTCTACAGGTGCAGTAAACATTTTCTTCTTTTTATTTTATTTTATTTTAAACCACTTTCCACTTTCCACTTTCCTATTTAATTTATATTTTTTGTGCAATCTTTACTACTTTTTATTTTTTATTCCTTCTTAGGTCGTATTAAATTGTATATTTGTAATGCCTTTTATACTTTTCCTGCAACTTCTTATTTTAAAGGGGCTCCTGGCTCACAAAGCTGTTACCAAAATAAATAAAGTAAGAATGGAAAGGTGTCAACCCACCAAGGGGGCAGTGGAGCGACGAACAAGTACACTTTTCTCCAGGGAAGAATAGTGTGTTACACAG